>OX387275.1:23710091-24946558 GCA_947562075.1 Orthosia gracilis
ATCGGGAACCACAGACTCCGGCAGGGAATTCCACTCCTTAGCTGTACGCATAATAAAAGTGTCCCCAAAACGTTTTGTGCGTATAGGTGGGATGTCCACCATGTAACGATGACGCATCGCCGTGCGTCTGGTTATCGAGTGATGGAACGGGCTGGGTGGAATTAAATCATGCAATTCCATCGCACACTCCCCGAAATGTAACCGATAAAAAATTGACAAGCTGGCAACTCGGCGACGATGTTCAAGGCTCTGGAGCTTTGATTTGACCAGTGCCTCATTGCCGATGAGTCTCTTGGCCCGCTTTTCGATCGACTCTAGTGCATCAAGCTGATATTTGGCAGATCCGTCCTAGAGATGAGAACAGTACTCCATGCACGATCGAACTTGAGCTTGGTACAAGTTGAGCAGCTGTTCCGGCGTGAAGTACTTTCTCACCTTCGCAAGGATCCCCAACTTTTTGGAAGCCAGCTGAGCCTTTGCCTAAATGTATAGCCAAAAATTGAGAGTCGATGTCAATGTAACGCCAAGAAGCTCAAGATGGTCCTTTATTGGCACGGTTACATCACGGCAAGTTGGAGCCGGGTGCAATTGGCTCTTTTTAGCGGAAAAAAGACACGAATGGGTTTTAGCAGCGTTAAACTTGACCAGATTGGCATCACTCTATTCGGAGACTGCCTGCAAAGACCGGATCTGTGGCCCGGTAGCCCGTGCGTTGGACAAGTATCTCTCAGCATCAGTGCTGTCGCTAATGTGCAACAAGACCAATGTTGCTGAGAGTACCGACCCCTGAGGGACCACGGCATTAATATCCAATTGGTCCGACGAGCATCCATCAATAACCACTCGAATGGACCGATCTCTCAGGAAGTCTGCGATCCAATCACACAGACCACCAGGCAGACCAAATGAAGGAAGCTTACCAATAAGGCTTTCGTGCCAGACCCTATCGAAAGCCTTCGAGATGTCGAGGGAGACGGCAAGCGCTTCCCCATGCCTCTCGATGGTCTCACTCCATATGTGAATTGCATACGCTAGAAGATCCCCAGTAGACCGATTTCAGCGGAAGCCGTATTGGCGGTCGCTAAGGATATCGTTAGTTTCTAGGTATGCCAGGAGCTTAGTGTTTAGTACACGTTACAGAGATGGGTCTGTAGTTAACCGGGTCAGCTCGACTGCGCTGCTTGGGCACGGGCTGTGACCGTCGACGGAATTCGATTTATGTCATACCGATAAGCGAAGTTTACTAAATGTAATTGTCACTTGTACGTTTACATGGACGCAATGCGACGCAATTCGATGGCTTTTTACTTGAAATTTTTTTAAAAAAGTACGTGCGTGATATCAAAAGACAAAAATTCTTTATTTCAACTAGGCCTTATGACTTAATAGCGGCACTTTTGAACGTCAAAAAAATATTGTAGGTACCTATTTAAAATGTTTGTAGATGCACGCAGCCTTAACCTGGCCATATCGCAATTGGAAAGTATCCTCATTCAAAATAATGGTAAATAATTATCTGTATCGTGTAAGCCCAAATTCGTTTGATAATATGTTTATCTTGTTATATTTAGAGTATAAATACCGAAGGAAATGTCTCAAGCTTCACACAACAAATCGACTTCTCTTTGCGAATATTTCTCATAGTCTACTAAACAACGACTACAATGGCTGCCATCAAGACTACCTTCGTTCTCCTGCTGATCGCCTTCGCCATGGTGATGGTCACCGTCGAGGCCGCCCGCGTCGTACCCTGTGACGTCGACTGCGACCGTAGTTTAACTGAACAGAACCAGTGCTGCAGGGCTCATTTTTATTCCTTCGGCTACTGTGAAGGTAGGCTAGCGTACTGCTACTGAGAGTTCTCCGTGAGCGCACCGGAACCATAGTGGAGCTTCTGTCTAACACTTCGAAGTCCATCACTCGAAGAACCTGAAGAGGTTTGGGTATATGATTTGTTAAGTTCCACTTCTTCAGAATTTCGTATGTGTTTTGGTTATTAATTAAATTGGTTCAGTTTTAAAATGTTGACGTTTTCTTTTATACTATAACTACCGAACCTCAGAATTGTTGTTTTTCCTAATGCCTGGTATTTATTTTCAAACATTTGATGGACCTCTAAACTTAGTCTGAAAATCTTGATGTTTAAAATTGAGGTAATAAAACTCCTAAATAAAGTCTTGGAGGTGCCTTACTCTTTCTTTCACTTAGTAAACATAGCTCATCGGTGTGATATAAATCGAATCGCATCGACCCATCAGGAAGGTCGCTTACTATTTCTTGTAAGCCTGCATCATCCTACTGCTGGGGAAGGGCCTCTTTCCATTACTTCTAACCTTTTCGATCCAGAACTGATTTAAAATTTTGACTGCCAAAATAATAATCTTATTTGAACGCTAGAAAGATAATCATAATGTGACGTACTTAAAAGATAATCATGCGTAAAATTGGCGCATGTGTTCTTTCTAGCTGTATGTCGAGGTCTATTTATAAATTTGAATAAACCATAAGTAATTATATATTTAAATACAGATAAGTACAAATAAAAAATACTACACATTTTTTATATATAACTACACACACTTGCAACATTAGCGGCACAAGGTGATGTTCAATTGTTTTACCACTATGCCTTATTAATAAAATAAATGAACATCTCCTAGCAAGCGATTGTTTTAACTTTATTGGAACTAACATCATTTTGAGAGAATTTCGCTTATTGCCACTTTATGGATATGTTTTAAAATTTCGAAATAAAAATCATTAACATACTGAATTATTTGTTTTATTTTTAACGTTTAGATCTTTTTCGAAGGTAAGGATGACATTGTGGCCAAATTGATCCAAGCTGAGAGGGCCAGGGCACTTGAGATGAGGAGAAATGATCAAACCTACAGATAATTTGAATAATTCATCGTGGTGTGGCAGATATTCGGCCCCATATTAGCCTATAGCATAATATTTATTAGTGTAACGCTTAGTGTGGACGCTAACGGTCAGGGTAGCTTCAGGTAGAGAGACCACGCTGACAGATGGCTGCCAGATGTTTGACCATGCGCCCCCGCGCCCGCGTAGGTTCCGGGCCCGCTGGCCCGCTGGTCAGTAGACATTCGATTAGAGTCGCGCACGCTAGACAGATCTGGTATTTACGGTTCTAGCTCATTCCCGCCATAACTATTGTTGTAGCCTTAAGTTATAGTTATACAAGCAGTTTAAGTGATATACTGTAGTTAGCACGTAAGAACATTAATATACAAAGTGTTGTGTGTATTAAAAGTGTTTATCGTGGCATGAACTGAAATCGTTTTATTACGACACCCAGCCGCCCTCAAAGTAGCGCCCAACGTGGGACCACATGCTGTAAAATAACACGTACTGTTAAAAACCGCGTACTAGTTAAGACCACGTGGTGTTGTAAAGCCAGTTAAGTGTAACAGCGTGTGAACGAACCAACCCTAATATAAAAATGCCACGAACGACGCGAGCAACCCGATGCGGGGATAATATACAAAGAGGCGAAGCCAAAGGTTCTTGTTTCTCACTTACCTTGTAAACGGCGAAGTTTGTAGAAGGTCCGACCGAAGCGAACTGAGTGACTCTGTATTGTGGAAACTGACTGTGGCTCTGTGCTCCTGTGATAAAATCTTAACTTTTTCTTGCCGCAACGACACGTTACTGACGTCTGTGTGCATCACGGCTGCACTGTTTAATGTGTAGGAATGCTTAAATGGGAGCCGGTCTCCTGGACTATCTGTAAAATGCCATGAATTCTGGCCTATGTCGATTACCATACCTGCGTTTGCGATGAAATCGCGACCTAAAAGTGTCCTGGTGTCAAATACCATAAACTCCGTGTCGACTATCCGACCACCTAGGATGACAGGTACTGCAGCCGTCTTTACCATCTTCCTATGACGGGAATCATCGGCGAGTCCGATATAACGTTCCGTCTCTTCAAATCGCACGTTGTTAGCCACTAACAATGAGTATAATGATGGGCTAGCAACACTATGCGTAGCCCCAGTGTCGACGATCGCTACCCCTTCTTTACCTACTACTCCTATTGTTACCAATGGGTGCAGTGACGTCATCATGCAACAGTCGCCTTTTATGACATAGAAGTCGGTCGGTTTGGCAGGTGCGGCTTTATTTGAACAAGTCTCACACTTAGACTTGACCACCCCTGGCTGGCCGCATCCGTAACAACGTATTGTACTTTTACCGTTGCTCGTACTTGCATTTACCGCACTTTTAATGTCGTTAGTGCTCGCGTTATCAGTGCTATCACTGGCGACTTTCCCATCCTGCCGACATTCGTTAGTCGGGTGACCGAATGCTTTGTAGTACGAGCATCGAATGCGATTTCGTTTATAGTTAGAGTTAGAGGTGGGACGGGAACCTAGGGTTGCGCTCAGATTAGAAGTATTTCGGTCAACGACTGTAGATACATTCGGATTATCGGCGGAGACGATCGCGTTGCTACTTAGCTCTGCGATCGAATCTTCCACGGTTCTCGCTCGCTCTAACAAATTATCAATATCACTAATACTATCTCGCGACAAACGTTTGCGTATTCGACGGTGTAAAAGGCCGTACACTATATCTACTATCATAACACTAGTTACAACATATGGTAATTTAACTATAAAAGAGCGTACCTTAGAAATAAACATTTCTGGACGTTCACTATCACTATGTTCGTGCGCGAATATCTCGCGCAGCACCCGGTATGCAGGCCTTTGAACGCCGTAGGCGGCGCGCAGGAGCACGAGCGCGTCCGTCCACGTGGCGGCGCCGGTCCGCGCGTCGCCCCTCAGCAACATGGAGAGGCCGCATAGCGCGTGCTCATCGGTCACGTCGGCACACTCCTTGTAGACCTCCACTGCATCGATGAACGCCTCCAGGACCTCGGTGTCGCGTGCTGACCGTCGAATCTCACGGTACATTTCACGAAGTTGCTGCCGCCAGAAGTCGCGGGCGCGTTCGCCGCGGGCGATGCCGCCGCCTCGTGGTTCCACTGATTGCCATGATGTAGTGATCTTAGGCTTTCCACTAAGGTGCGGTTGGTCTGCGCCTGCATTCTCGCGAACGACTCTATCATGGTGGACAGGAGCCGTTCTGTGTTGATCGCTGCGGCAGGTGCGCCGATATGGGCCCCCCTGAGCGTGTGTTCCGCTGCGGCAGGAGCGCCAATGTGGGCCCCGCCGAGCGTGTGGTCGAGGGCGGCGCCCTTCGTGTGCTTCGGTGGCAGCGGTGCCCGCATGGGCGCGCGACTCCACCATCGATTCGCAGTCGTCGTCTGAATAACTGGCGTTATTCTGTTCCATCGCCTTGCTGTTGATACCTGCGGGTTGCTCGCGTCGCTCGTGACATGATTACCTTTAGGGTTGGTTCGTTCACACGCTGTTACACTTAACTGGCTTTACAACACCACGCGGTCTTAACTAGTATGCGGTTTTTAACAGTACGTGTTATTTTACAGTATGTGGCCCCACGTTGGGCGCCACTATGAGGGCGGCTGGTAGTCGTAGTGAAACGATTTCAGTTCATGCCACAATAAACACTTTTAATACACAACACTTTGTACATTAATGTTCTTACGTGCTAACTACATTATATCACTTAAACTACTCGTATAACTATAACTTAAGGCTACAGCAATCTGACTTACGATCTGTTAACAATCACGACATGTCAAATATTTTTGAAAATCTTAGTCTAATGATAAATGAATTTGTATATTGTGATAATGGAAATATAAACCACTCAACTGACGCGGAACTTGGAGAGTCTCCACGAAATGGCACTACAGTTCTCGCGAATGATTTTTTTCTTTTATAGTCACATACATCTTTTGCATCAAAACATGGCTGGGCTTCTCAATAAATCAGACTTGTTAACAGTGCATATCCAAGAATTGTTCCAAAAGAAAATAGAGGTAGATGTGATCTGTATAACGGAACATTTTGTAATAGCTGGTCACGAAAACTTAATTAACATTCGCAATTTTAAGATAGCTGCGTGTTATGCAAGAAAAACACAAAAACGTGGAGGTTCTTGCATCCTAATTAAGAATAGCTATGAATACAAAGAATTAAAGAACATTTCAAGCTTTTCAGTGACGGAGGTTATAGAATGTTGTGCGTTAGAACTAATTAAGCAAAAGGTAATCATTATATGCATATATCGTCCGCCCAGTATGTCTAACATAAGTCTCTTCTATGATAACCTGGATTCTCTATTAAGGACATTGTGCACTAATTCAAATAAAAAGGTAGTCTTGTGTGGGGATTTTAACATAGACATAATTAAAAGAAATAGATTTACTTTGGACTTTGAATCTTTACTTCTCATTTACAATCTTAAATTGGAATTCAATCAACCACCACGACTTATGAGCAAAACTTGCCTAGACAACATAGCTCATAACTCTAAGCAGGCATGCAGTAGCCAGATCTTGGTTTATCTGACCATACAGCTCAAATACTGAAAATGCTAGTTACAAAAACATGCGTTAATTATTTATATGTTTTTATACGTTAATTATTGGCGAATACAAAAACGCAGAATTACAAAAGAAAATTTGAACATATTTAAAAATTATCTTCAGTGTCTTACTTTCTCAGACGTATTTGGTACCGAATACGCTAATGAAGCCTATGATAATTTCATTGATATTTTTTGTTTATTGTACAATCTTTGCTTGCCGACGACTTTTCCGGGTTACTCAAATCATCGGGTTTTTACGGGTTACTGTTAAACCAGACAGAAAAATTAAGTGGATATCTAGGGGTATAAGAATTTGTAGTCGGACACAAAGAAATTTACTGTGGAAGTTCAGATTATCTCCTACGCGTAAAAATTAATAAACAGAAACTCAAAAAAATTATTAGACTCACACAAAAAGCACAAAATAACTATATTATTGCTAATTCTGAGAATAAGACCAAAGCAGCATGGCAAATTATTAACAACACAAAATTCAATAAAGATCCGATCAAATCCAAAATTCCAAATCAATCCAAATCATCCAAAATTCAATAAAAATAATATCTTATGTGACGAACAAAAGGGGTTCAAAAAAATAAAAATATTAATATGACAATATATGACCTACTGAATAACGTAATGCCAAGTGTGGATCATAAAATACCTGTATGCGCCATATATACTGATATGACGAAAGCATTCGATTACGTAAACCATGACGCTCTTATAAAATATAAACTTTACATTTACGGCATTAGAGGGAACGTCTTAAATTTAATAAAGTCATACTTTACTAATTGAACGCAATACACAGAAATATCAAGGATTTGTATGAAAACAAAACGAGAATATAAATATCTTTCTGGCTACAGAGAAGTTAAGTATGGCGTACCACAAGGTAGTGTGCTTGGACCGTTATTGTTCCTTTTATACATTAACGACTTGCCTCGTCATATTCAACATCCTATGGTTTTATTTGCAGACGACAGTACGGCAATAGTAAAATGCGGCAATTAAAAATAATTATGAAACTGACATTAATAATGCATTGAAAAACGTAATAAATTGGCTTAATAGAAATAATTGAATATTAAATATACAAAAAACAAAAGTTATGCATTTTCATCAGCGTTTAGGAGCTGAAAATTATAATATTGAACTCAATGGACGAAAAGTAGACTCGACAAATGTCACAAAATTCCTTGGTATTCTAATTGATGACAAAATGACCTGGAAACCGCATTCGGAGGATGTATGTAAGAGGTTAAGCAAGTCAGCGTACGTACTCTATAACCTGGCAAAAAAAGTTAGCATTCGCACCGAGCTGGAAGCTTATCATGGTCTAGTTGCGTCAGTTGTGAGATTCGGAATTATATTCTGGGGTAACTGTACAGAGAGGGAAAGGATATTCAAAGCCCAAAAGCGTTGCATAAGACCAATGACTAGTCTTAAAAATACCGATAGTTGTGCACCTGCGTTCAAGTCTCTAAAAGTACTCACCTTTCCGTCGTTGTATATACTTGAAGTTGCAATGTTTGTTAGAACAAACATACACCTTTTTACCCTAATGGACGATATTAGAACACGTCCGGGACCTGTTAGATCGCAGTATAAAAATCTAATGTTTACAGGTAGATACAAAACGGCATTATTAAGAAAAAGTTTATTATCAACGGGACCGGTTATCTATAATAAAATACCTCATGCCTACAAAGAAGAGTCATTAAGCATATTTAAAAAGAAGCTAACATCCTTACTAATACAAAAATGTTATTATTCTATAAATCGTTTTTTGAATGATAAAAACGTAACATGATATAATGATGGTGTACTGTCACACCCTTAACATTACTGCGGCCTTACGTGACATATGTTAGGGTGGGCGTACATTTGGCGGAGTTTGATCAGCAGTTCGATGTGTGTTTCTTCGATTTCTTGCCATTGTTTATGTAAGGTTTGTAATAGTGTTTGTAAGTGCCATATTGGCTTGTCTTGAGTAATGGATTCCTTAGCCTGAGATATTTTCTTAGATATCTGTGACATTCGGAATAGCTGTATAAACAGTTTTGGGCTACTGACAACGTCCTTGTTTTCATCTTCATCTAAAGGTCTTGGTTCGTAAACACTTTGCACAAGTTGCAGTCTTTCTTCGCACTTTGTAAGGTAGTCGATTCCTTCGTCGTAATGTTTCTTTATGTTGCCAAAGTAGTCTGTAGTAATATATTTGTGAGTTGATAACATCGCCTGCTCCTGTAGTCTTAAGTGGTTTTCTTGAACTCGCTGAAAAACATGGTCCAAGGTTTTCCTTCTTTCGTTGATGTATTTTTCTGTTTTCCTTGTAGGCGAGTCCTTTTTTATGTTTGATAGTACCCTTTTAATCTCATTGTAATCCGTTTCCTGGCTCCTGATTAGTTCGTTAACTTCCTGTATCTCCATAGTGCTCTCTTTTCTTCTTCCCTAACGGCCCTACCCTAATCGAAAGGTTAGTCTGTACTAGTGGTATCTGCGCTCTTGTTAAACCTGTGCGACTTCTCAATCTACTGGTTAAACCCGCTTATGGGAGGCCAGTGACCGATCCGTAACGAGAGGCTTTCCGACAGAACACCCTAGTACAACGTACTTCAGATCACTGAAAACTGATGCTTTGTTGAGTATACCAGTCCCCAGTCCCCTGAAGTGTCAGTCTGTCAATCCCTACGATGGGCAAGGGGACCGCGTGATTCAAATGCTCGAAGGACCAAAATGTACGCCCACCCTAACATATGTCACGTAAGGCCGCAGTAATGTTAAGGGTGTGACAGTACATGAAAGGATATGATAGTTAAAGGACCTACCAAGACCTTACAGCCTAACAGTCCCTACGACCCTAAGCCCTATAAGCCCTACAGCCCTAACCTACCATATACCTAGTGTGTGATAAATAAATATATAAATAAGTTCAGGATGTCTGCACCATGCGACCTAAGGTTACAGACGGATAGTGGGCAGGGATTCCAGGTTCGGGAAGGGTACACTCACTGCCAGCTCGCAGACTCACGAGACTGATCAGAGATGGCTAAAGGTGTCTTGGCCACAGTGAGGGGTAATGAGACAAGAATATAAAATTCAAATCTGATTTATTTACAATATTGCACAGCTTAAATACTATTTCATCTTAATACACACTAATACACATATTTGTTTGTGTCCTATGCGTGTAGTATGCAACCAAACAGAATTTTATCTGGGCCGCGCGTCAGCCGGGCCGAGTGCTGAGTCAATGTCCAAAGGTAACATTGAACAGATGGAATGATATATTTAAAGATAAAAAAGGATAATGATTTATATGTGATACAATGTTATTTTAATTTATTGTATTGTTTCAAATTTTATTATGTTCCTTGATATTGTATGCAAAATAATCGATTTAATTTATTTGTAAAATTTAGAATTAAGATTGTTGTTTTTTATGATTAGTTTATGTAGGAAGGTTGTAGATCTACAAACCTGCACTATTTTTTTTTTTCTAATTGTTTATTTGTTTGTATAATTGAGTAGTTATAAATATGTTTTACTTTTGCATGCTGTAAGGTAGAGTGTGTTGGAACTGTTTTTATAATGCTTACACCTTATTCTGTACCCACATTCATTGCAAAATAAATGATTTCTGATTTCTGAAGCAATAGTTATGGTGGGAATGACCTAGAATCGTAAATACCCGATCTATCGAATGTCTACTGACCAGCAGGCCAGCGGGCCCGGGACCTACGCGGGCGCGGGGGCGCATCGTCAAACATCTGGCAGCCATCTGTCAGCGTGGTCTCTCTACCTGAAGCTATCCTGACCGTTAGCGTCCATATTGAGCGTTACACTAATAAATATTATGCTATAGGCTAATAGGGGGCGAATATCTGCCACACCACAATGAATTATTCAAATCATCTGTAGGTTTCATAATTTCTCTTAATCTCAAGTGCCCTG
The DNA here is from genome assembly GCA_947562075.1 of Orthosia gracilis. Classification (NCBI taxonomy): domain Eukaryota; kingdom Metazoa; phylum Arthropoda; class Insecta; order Lepidoptera; family Noctuidae; genus Orthosia; species Orthosia gracilis. The sequence continues at coordinate 23,720,538 of OX387275.1, forward strand.
GCCCTTTCAGTTTGGATCAATTTGGCAACAATGTCATCCTTACCTTCGAAAAAGATCAAAACGTTAAAAATAAAACGAGTAATTCAGTATGATAAAGATTTTTTTTCGAAATTTTTAAACATATCCCATAAAGTGGCAATAAGCGAAATTCTCTCATAATGATAATAGTCCGAATAAAGTTAAAACAATCGCTTGCTAGGTGATGTTCATTTGTTTTATTAATGAGGCATAATGGTAAAACAATTGAACATCACCTTGTGCCGCTAACGTTGCAAGTGCGTGTACTTATAAATAAAAAATGTGTAGTATTTTTTATTTGTACTTATCTATATTTAAATAAATAATTACTTATGGTTTATTCAAATTTATAAATAGACCTCGACATACAGCTAGATAGAACACATGCATCAATTTTACGCATGATTATCTTTTACGTACGTCACATTATGATTATCTTTCTAGCGTTCAAATATGGTTATTATTTTGGCGGTCAAAATTTTAAATCAGTTCTGGATCGAAAAGGTTAGAAGTCATGGAAAGAGGCCTTTCCCCAGCAGTAGGATGATGCAGGCTTACAAGTAATAGTAAGCGACCTTCCTGATGGGTCGACGCGATTCGATTTATATCACACCGATGAGCTATATATACTTAGTGAAAATAAGAGTAAGGCACCTCCAAGACTTTGTTAAGGAGTTTTATTACCTCAATTTAAAACTTCAAGATTTTCAGACTAACTTTAGAGGTCCATCAAATCAATCAATCTGCCTAGCCTTTTCCCAACTATATTGGGGTCGGCTTCCAAGCCAACCCCAATATAGTTGGGAAAAGGCTGGAGCCTTACCGGATTCAGCTGAGCACTAGTATTTTACATGGAACGACTGCCTATCTGACTTCCACAACCCAGTAACTGGGTAACACGGTACCCCTTGGCAAGACTGGTGTCAGATTTCAAGCTTCTGAGTACCCGTAACGACTGTCAAGGATCTTCAAATGACAGCCGGGACCAACGGCTTAACGTGCTTGCCGAGGCACGGAAGAAACTCAGTATGTTGAAAATGGTCACCCATCCACGGCCCGACCTCGTGACGCGTTGCTTAACCTTGAAGATCGACCCGTGCGGCTGTTATTATTTTGCCACGAGCTCCTTAAGAGGTCCATCAAATGTTTGAAAATAAATACATAGCAGTAGGAAAAACAACAATACTGAGGTTCGGTAGAGTTATAGTACAAAAGAAAACACCAAAATTTTAAAACTGAACCAATTTAATTAATAACCAAAACACATACCGAATTCTGAAGATGTGGAACTTAACAAATCATATACCTGACAAATTTGATAATTTAAAATTTGGGTCTTGATTACCTCTTCAGGTTCTTCGAGTGATGGACTTCGAAGTGTTAGACAGAAGCTCCACTATGGTTCCGGTGCGCTCACGGAGTACTCTCAGTAGCAGTACGCTAGCCTACCTACACAGTAGCCGTAGCTGTAAAAATGAGCCCTGCAGCACTGGTTCTGTTCAGTTAAACTACGGTCGCAGTCGACGTCACAGGGTACGACGCGGTCGGCCTCGACGGTGACCATCACCATGGCCAAGGCGATCAGCAGGAGAACGAAGGTAGTCTTGATGGCAGCCATTGTAATCGTTGTTTAGTAGACTACGAGAAACATTCGCAAAGAGAAGACAATTTGTTGTGTGAAGCTTGAGACATTTCTTTCGGTATTTATACTCGAAATATAACAAGATTAACATATTATCAAACGAATTTGGGCTTACACGATACAGATAATTATTTACCATTATTTTGAATGAGGATAATTTGCAATTGCGATATGGCCAGGTTAAGGCTGCGTGCATCTACAAACATTTTGAATAGGTACCTACAATTAAATAGAAATATAGAATATAGTATACCAATACTTTACTAATTACTCAAAAAAAAACGACGAAAATAAATTTGCTAAAATTGTGAATATACTTTCTTTCATCATAAAACTTTTTTTAACTATAATAATCAGACATTTTGTACGATTATTACAGTTCGTATTATTTGACATTTTGAATTGTAAAATAAATAATTAACATGTATTTAATAGAAAATCATCTATTTACATAAAAGTCAGTCAGAAGTCAGCATTTCTATCCTACTGCTAGGTATTTGTTTTTAAACATTTGTTGGACCTCTAAAATTTTTCTGAAAATCTTGATAAATTGAAATTGAGGTAACAAAACTTCTAAATAAAGTCCTGGAGGTGCCTAACTCTTAACCGCTGATGTGCCTTACTCTTATCGGAGAAATATAAGTTGAATCGCGTCGACCCATCAGGAAGGTCGCTTACTGTTACTGTAAGCCTGCATCATCCCACTACTGGGGAAAGGCCTCATTCCATGACTTCCAACCTTTTCGATCCAGAAATAATTTAGAATTTTGACTGCCATAATAATAACCTTATTGTAATCCTAGAAAGATAAACATATTGTGACGCACGTAAAAGATAATCATGCGTTCTCATCTCTAGGACGGATCTGCCAAATACCAGCTTGATGCACTGAAGTCGATCGAAAAGCAGGCCAACAGACTCATCGGCAATGAGGCTCTAGCCAAGTCTAGACCAGACCCTTGAACATCGACACCGAGTTGCCAGGATTTTTTTTGGGACAATGCCACCACACTATTCCTAAACCGTTTTGCATGGTGTCGGACGTAAACAATCTCACCATCCCATATCTTCCTGTGACTGTCGTTATGGGCGACTAAGGGATACGCCAGAGAATGGGCAGCAGCGTTCTCTGTGCACTTTAACAACAAACTGCGATCGCCAACTCGCCTGCCAAGCATGGCGATTATGGCAAACCTAAACAAAATTGAAAAGCACAAAGATAAAACGGCCCCTTGTGCACGGCAACCCGTCTACCTTTGGCTACGGTAGCGGTCGAGCCGATGGCGTGGCAAGGGGTGCGAAGAATCCCCGGAGAGGAACCGGCTACCCCAATAGACACTGGACCTGGCAGCATATAACACGCGAACACTCCGAACCGACGAGAAGATAGCCGAACTCGGGGAAGAGTTGGGCAGGTTACGACGGAGTATTATAGGGTTATCTGAAGTCCGAAGAGAGGGGGAGGACTCGATAATCCTCAAATCCGGTAACCCACGGTAACCATGTTGTACATAAGTCCCTTGTGAACAACGAAGTGAAGATCGAGAGTGTGTCAACCAGGGTGGCGTACCTTATACTCAGAATATCCTCGAGATATTCGCTGAAGGTCATACAGATCTACGCCGCAACGTTGGCACACCCCAAAGACGGGGTAGAGAACATGTATGAGGATATCTCTGTAGCCGTGCATGGTTTCAAAACTCACTTCACCTTTGTTATGGTGGACTTCAACGCGAATTTGGGTAAACGAGACGATGATGAGCTGCGAGTTGGGCAATTTGGAGTTGGACGTCGGAACCACCGGGGTCACCTACTGGCCAGTTTTATGGAGAAGGAGCGCCTCTATATGATGATCTAGTAAAAGACCCTAGATCTAGATTGACCTGTCACTATACCGAAGACATTCCGGACGTCAGCCTGTACGAGATTAGGATGGCTCTTAAACAGCTTAAGAAAAAAAAGGAACCGGGTGATGACGGAATTACGGCCGAACTCCTGAAGAGGGGTGGAAAACCAATACTTACGGCCCTTCAAAAGCTTTTTGGATCCATCATTCTCGAGGAGAAAACGCCACAGGCATGGTGCGAGGGTGTGGTGGTACTCTTCTTCAACAAGGGTGACAATGCCCTACTGAAGAACTATAGGCCCATCTCACTTCTTAGCCATGTCTACAAGCTGTTTTCATAATACTGAGGTCCTCCATGGTCTCAGCCATGACAACTATATCGTCGGTAAACCGAAGGTGAGTGATGTACTTCCCTTTAACGTTAATGCCTAGCCCTCTCCAGTCCAAAACTTTAAAGACATCCTCCAGTGCAGCAGTGAACAGTATCGGAGATAAGACGTCTCCCTGTCTCACACCTCGCTGCAGAAGGATAGGTTTCAAGGTCTGATCCTGAAGTCGAACTGACATGGTGGCGTTTTTGTACAATCACTTCAATCCTCCTACCGGTAGTCGATTTGGCACCGTTGGAGAAAATGCAGTAAACTGGGCTCTAAAAATTAATTTATTCTCAAAGTGGGCAGTAGAGAAAATGAGTTTGGGAACCCCTGCTCTAGGATCTTTTACTAGATTCGCGACGGGTTTACTGGTTGACGTGAACAACTACCCATTGAATCTCACGATCTCCCTCAGAAGCTCCGATTTGGCGGATACGATACTGCCATCGTAGGTCTTCAGTTTCGTGAGCTGGCTCAACTCAATAGTCAGATCTCTTGCAAAGACCTTGGAGCCCTTATTCCGCGCAATCGCGTCTTTAATACGCTCGGTATTAAACCGGCGGAGGTCGCTTTTCGTGGACTTTGAGATCCTTCTATTAAGCTGCCGGTATTTCAACGCATCGTCTGTAAGATCACTTCGCGCCTCTCCTTCATGAGCTTTAGAGTAGGATCAGAAAGCTTTTTGTTTATATCTGTACGGCGGGTCTTGAAAAACTTAGACCCGACCGCATAGACAGCTTCCACAAACCCATCGCTGTATTCGTCCACGGAGCTCCCTAGGCACTCGAAACGATTCTGGAGTTCGAATTGAAAGCTCTCGGGGTTTTGGATCTGGATCAGTGCTGGATGGAGCGCAGACTTCACCAATTGAGACCTTGCAAAATTGATATTAATGTGCAAAGTGTCTCTTACCATGCGGTGATCGCTCCCGGTTTTCACCGAATTGATTATTGTTATCATTGAACATTTGCTTCTTGGTTGATATGATAAAGTTTTTAGTTGCACCATCGGGTCTTTGCCAGGTTTCACTTAACATTATACAGTGTATGCAATTGTAAACAGAATAGCAAAATAAAGAAATAATCAAAATAATAAAAGATAGTCCCCCATGACAACGGTGAAGTGAGTTTTGAAATCATGCATGGCTACAGAGATATTATCATACATGGTCTCTACCTCGTCTTCGGGGTGTGCCGAGATCGGGGCGTAATAGCTTATCTTTATTTCTAGTATTACAATTGTGTTTATCTCTACTTTATTAAAGAGATGTATACTTTTCCTCAAATACATTTTGGATTGGCTAGAAACTGTCATAATATTAATCTTTTTAAATAGTTCTCTGAGAGATTCTCGGTGACCTTACTTATATATGTCTCTGACAGCTCTCTTTTGCAATATAAATGTGGACTTAATGTCAGCCGCTCGACCCCACAGCAAAATACCGTAAAACACATTGTCGTGAAAGTAACTAAAATAGACCAAAAGCGTGGTTTCTACATCCGTTAACTGTCTTATCTTTCTAACAGGATAAACAGCTGACCTTAGCCGACCCGCAAGAGATGTTATGTGAGGACCCCATTGTAATTTGTCGTCTAGAGTGATTCCTAGGAAAACTGTTTGATTTATAAAGTTCAGTTTTACTCCATTCATTATGATATTGCATTCGCTACTTCTAACATTCGGCAATGTAAATCTAATATATTTGCTTTTTTTTCATTTAACACCAAATTTTTTGCCGTGAACCAATTTTCGACCTGATGAATAGAGTTATTCACATCATCAAGATTTTGTATCCCTAGATCTATTTTAAATATCAGATATGTGTCATCAGCAAATAACAACACTTTCAGTTTGTTTTAATAAAAAACCGTATGGTGTCGTGGGCGTTGATATCAAGCCAGTTTTACAAGAAATACTTGTTTTTTTAATAGCAGAACATTTTTTTAAAGTAAGTAGAGTAGTAAGTAGAGTCTGTATTTCCTGATAGCTACAACCTGGAGTCTTTAAGTCAAGAGTGAATAGGTTTCTTCTAAGTAAGCGTGCTACATCGTCGACCACATCATCGCTTACCATCAGGTGAGATAGTGGTCAAGCGCGAGCCTATCAATATTAAAAATAAAAAAAGTTAAATGCTACTATATGTATGAATTGAATTAGTATGACTATCGATTAGTATCTTATTAACAAAAAAATATGATTTAGAACCTACTTTTAAACATAGAAATATGTTAATAAAGGAGTCCAAAAAAGCAGTTTTGTTATGGCAACTAAACCTGGTGTAGGTACATAGAGTAACAGTTTTCCTTGTTATGCAAATTCGTAAAAAAACGTAAAACCAGTTTGTGTACGTTGGTCCCGTCATCATCAGCTTAGCCTTGAGTTGTTTAGTTCTGATATCATTTATGAGTATTTTTTGTTTCTGTCATGACTGGATAATTGATAAAGTTAAGTTAGGTAGCTACCTATCTTCAGATAGGTATTAATAGTAGGTAACTTCGTTTGTGGCTGTACCTATACATAGGTACGATACACAGTTACAATAGAGGATTAGATTAGGATTAGTCGCCGCCTCGAGTGACGATGAGATCAGCGTGAAAGTGAAAAATTATCTCAAGGAAAAATAAGCCCAGGGCACAAATCCTTCCTCCCCGGTGGGTTTCCCGCATTGTTGAGACCGGGGGCATGGCTTGGTCACCCACAGTGAAGCAAAGAGGAACCTGAGGAGGGGCCCCTCTTCAGGGCTTTTGCCGATAAACCGACGACGTAAGGGCCAACAAGTAGGTTACGGTGCCGCTTGGGCGAGTTTGGCGATATCGCAACTGAGGCGCGCTGCGATATCATATGGGAAGCATCGCGGATGAGTGTTGGAGGCCGCGGCGGAAGAGGAGTGCCGGTATTGTAGTGCCCCGCTCTCTCTACCTTCCGCGGCCTTGATGGAATCACCACCGTCTGATGGCGGACATGGCGGGTCCGCAAGAGAGGAGGAGTATCAGTATAGCATTGGCCGTTCTCCCTTTTTTACCACTTTAAAAAGTGGTTGGCAGTGGACCACTGACTTGACCTATCACAGGGGATCATACACGGGGTCGTTCTAGCACCCATTGCGAATCTCTATTCAAGCCAGCCAAATAAGGCAAGAGAGAGGTAGGGGGTAGGGCCGGTCGGTGTGAACACTGACCGGCCAATGAAGGCAAGCCAGAGATTAGGGACCAGACAAGACTGCTCCCTGGAGATCAGGTCCGTGGGGTCGCCACTGCCCACCAGCTCGCCAGACCACAGGCACAGACCTAGGGATCATAAAAGCTCGCAAGCCCCACCATGACGTCAATGTAGAGATACTGCTGTGCGGATATTACTGTGGTGTTATTATTTATTTTTTTATTTTATTACTCATTTACAAAAAAAGAAACTATGGGTACAAGCGTTAAGCCTGCCATGCCAAAAACTGCTGACGCTCATTTTGCTTTATCGTTTTAAATTATACATGTTCTATTACCTTTATTACGTAATACGACTGTTATAACAGTAAACAATAAACTTCACAATATTAGACCTTGGATGACTGCGGGCCTAATTCGGTGTATACAGTGTGTACACAGAGATAAATTTCATCAGAGATCTAGGAGTAACCCTAATAATCTTATCATTAAAATAATAGATACATACATTTTTGCAACGACCTCCTTAAGAACTTGAAAAAAAATAACGATAAATAAGAATTAAACAGAGCTGGAAGCAATGACAAGCCATTAAACATATTAAAAACGTCACCTATAGGTCAAAACAGCGGAAAAAAAATTAGAGCTTACTGCTTTCTAATCCATCTCCTCTTTTATCAGCCAGTTACGTAAATAACTTTTTCATAAATGTTTGGATAACTCTTACCAAACAGATTCCTATGATTAACACCTTGCCAAAATGTAATAGAAGATGTGCTCTAAAATTTTTTGGCTTGCTGGACACTGACGAAGACGAAATAACCCGTATCACATCTGGACTAAAAGATGGCTGTGGAGTTGGATGGGACAATATAAGCAATAAGATCCTTAAAATCTTTATGCATATCCTGGTACCTCACTTAACGCAAATATTTCGTATTTGTATATCTGAAGGTATTTTCTTTAGATGTCTGAAAAAAGCAGTAGTAATACCTATCTTTAAATCCGGAAACAAAAACTTTGTCAATAATATAGACCAATATCTTTACTCCTTTCAATATCTTAAATACTAGACAAATTTGTAAACAGTAGAATAGATAATAATCTAGAAAAAAACTCTTATCATCGGCGCAATTTGGGTTCAGAGCCAAATTACCCTCAGCCGATGCGTTGCATAGTCTGACACATTATATCGCAATAGAACTTGACAAAGGTAAACAGACCCTGGGGGTTTTCCTTGATCTAGCCAAAGCCTTTGAGGCGGTCCATATCCATGCTTTAAAAAAAATTGAGGGTTTAGAAATTAGGGGAACACCGCTGAAACTTTTTGCTGGCTACTTAGACCATCGATCTCAATATGTTAAAATAGATGATACTACTAGCAATGAGTAAAAAAAAGACTGGTTATAGTATTCTGGTGCGGCGGTAGTGATTATGGTACGCAATAAAGAATTGAGAATTGAATTGTGTTCCTCAAGGCAGTATTCTGGGCCCAACCCTATTCCTGGTTTACATTAACGATCTGTGTAATTAAGATATTAAACAAGGCAAATTTGTATCATATACCGACGACACGGCGTTAGTTTTTATCGCGAAAACCAGTAATTAATTGTACGAATACGCCCAACAAGGTTTAAATACTGTGACTAATTGGCTACAAAGCAATTTACTAATACTAAATGCTGATAAGAGAAAATATATTATCCATGCGCAAGCTTCAATTTAACACTACTAACTCTTATCTTTATTTCCGTTCACTGTCTATATGCCATTGAGTCGAGATACAAATATTAACATACACAATGTGACTTTGACATTTGACATAACACATCATCGTTTCAGCCGAAAGACGTCCACTGCTGAATATAGATCTCCCCCAAATGTCATGTGGCCCGTGCGTGTCGCATCCAACGGATTCTCGTAACGTTCACTAGGTCGTCGATCCATAAGAGGCTTTCCAACGCAACGTCTTTCGGTTCGTAGTCGCCACTCCAGAACTTTTTTCGGCCTTGCCGACCATCCGTTCTGCTACTTACGTTTGGCAATTCTTCGGGCTGTGTCGGTAACCCTGGTTCTCTTGCTGAAGCTATAAATGTTTTTAAGAAGTCGTATCTAAAGGACCAACAGCAGCTTTTTAGGATTGGATCAAAATACTAACCCATTACCTTGTTATTTGACCTTCATGTTCAACTTCACCTTTTTAAATTATTGAGGAAAATCATTTAAAAAATAACACTGTCTACAAAAAATATCCAAAACTGCAACTGATATTACCGCAGGTGTTTCGTCACCTAGATTCTTATGTTCGGATTTGATACTAGAAAAAATTTAAAACATATAGATTTTGAGTAACATCAAGTGATTTATTATTTTTAAGTTGATGATCTGTAATTGATGCAACAGTGTTGGTAACTTTTTTTTGTAAATTTTGGAAACCAAGTTCCAATCTTGATTCACTATAATAAACTCGAAATACTTAAAATTTACTTTTTCTTGCTTGATTTCTTGCCTTGCTGTCCCACTGCTGGGAGATATCCTAAGTCCTGCAGATATTGTTTTCCCATGCCGCCGTCTCAAACCAGCCCTCATGGTAAGCAACCAAATCATCTCGCCACTTCTTTCTGGGCCAGCCACGACGGCCTCTTCCATCTTAATGCAACCCCTGCGTGGATAGTCTTGTCCAGCGGCAAACAAACGCAACTTATGTGGCCCAACCAATCTCATTTGAACCTGGCTACCTTTTTACCCGGGTCTATTATGCCCGTTTTGGCAGCTATGTACCTATTCCGTTCGATCTATTCGTTTTACAACCTGAATGCCACGCTCCATACCTCTTTGGCAAACCTCAAGCCGAGACTTGGACAATTCAGTAATTGACCAGGTCTGAGATCAGTGATCGATGAGTTTACACTTCAGGGAGATCGACAATTCACCTTTCATTAAGGTCTTCATGGATCAGTAACTTTTCCAACTGTTCTCGCTAATTTAGTAAAAGTATGCTAATATAGTTTATTTTAATTATTATTGTTCTAGTACGTAATCTAGTTTTATAGGTAGGAGTTACAGAAATATTAATTACAGATTATATTTTGCACGCATTTATTCATAAGATAATTCAAATAGCCACTCAGTAGCATTATACCAGCTCGGTCCGGGCAGTGGCTGAACGGTTGGCTGCCACGCTGCGTGTCGCGAGTTCGATTCCCACACGGGACTAATAATTTGTATTACAAAATACATAAAAGATACTCGTTTTTAAGGTTCCGTAGTCAACAAATCCATATAGTTTCGCCGTGTCCCTCTGTCCTTCAGTCCGTCCACAGCTTAGCTCAGAGATTCTAAGTACAAGAAAGCTATAATTTGGCTATAATTATAAATCACGCCAACAATAGTGGGTGTTTTCTTTTTTCTCGTCTATCCCTTGATGTGGGGTATCGTTGGACAGGCCATTCAAAAATATTACGGATATGTGCAAACCATTTTCGATTGAGGGATTCGTTTTCCTAAAATTAAGCTTCAAATTGCTAATTTTTGTTCTAGTCGAGTGTCAGTCCCTCCCTGCCAGCTAAATGGTTGCTTATGGATATGTGAAAAAATTCACGGCAGCAGTACATATATCGAAATTAAAAAGAAAACTATCACATATAAGTAGGCTTCACCAGTTTACGAGTAATAGTCGACCAACTTACAAAATATACTTTAAAAACCGGTCAAGTGCGAGTCAGCCTCGCGCACGAAGGTACCATTGTCTTCCGTACCATTGTCGCAAAAAACGGCAAAAAATCACGTTTGCAATGTAAAAGTTTGAAATCAGCAACCCACATAGAGCAAGCGTGCTGCTTAATGCTCGTTCTCTGTAGGATTGCTTGTGTAGTTTTAGAACTTGAACCCTTGACGACAAATTGGGAGGCAGGAGTGATAGCAAGGATATGCTGTGCCGACCCCAAATAAATTGGGATTAGGACTAGAGTTCGATTTCTTCTCGGATGAATATTTGTATAATATAACTGAGTTTTGGGAATACTTTCATTGTGCGTACAGCTAAGGAGTGGCATTTTCTGTCAGAGTCTGTATTTTCTGATAGCTGTTATCTGGGTGTCATTTAAAACAAGAGTAAATAGGTTACTTCGAGCTAAGCATGATTCACCGTCGACCACATCATTGCTTTACGATCATAAGAGATAGTGGGTGTAAATAAACAGTAGGTACAGGAAAATAAATGTCTGAGACAGAAAAGAAAAAAAAATGTCTAAAAGTCAGTAGTAGCGACGAATTAGCGAGTTAGTTATCTAATAAAAATTAATCACTTTGTTTACAATGCATTCTAATTTCAAGGCCACGAGCCCGCCTTTATTCTCTACATGCAATTATTACCGGTTCTTTTTTAAAATTTTGTAATGATTTAATCAACAAAACTTGACAAAACAAGCATTGAGTTTGTTTGGGCACAAAAACACAGTACCTAATGTCAGCCGGTCGATTCTGATGACATATCATATTGATGACTTACGTGACTTGAGTTCGAAGTGAGCGGTCATTATACGAGTACTTGTAACTTGATAAATGCTAGGGATTGATCGCTCACTTCTAAGTCAAAATGGTGAGATATTTATAGAATAACACTACTTTACTCAATCAATACTGTGGTACGAGTAAGTACTGTGTAGTTGTAATTTTTTACAATTAAGAGAAATGAAAGAATTGCTGCGTCGACCCCAAAAAAGTGTTTAAGCCCAGTAATCGGGTTTTAACCTAAGTCATTACCCATCTCTTCAAGATAATTAGATGGTAACTCTTAACATCCGGGAAATTCCTACAATTACATAACATGTTATCACGCCCGAATTCTCGAAGCATTGATCAGAGGTGCCTACAATTAATTACGATTAATTTCAAGGAAGGAGGAGGATAGTCTGTTGTGATAAAAAAATATTGGCTTCGTATTTACAACTAGGTACTTTAAAAATGCAATAGTGAAGTGCGATGTTTACCAAAGCGAAAAGTATTGCCAATAGGTTAATAGTTAATTAACAGTTCTGAATAAAAAACATTGTGCAAAAATCAAAGTGAACTAAACCAAATAAGTGAAGTCCGCCAACAGCAATAAAGTGACTTCAACAAACATTTTTTTTAATAATATTGAGGCAATAATAGTGTGGTAAATCATATGTTCGTCACAGTGAAATTTTTACCAAAATTATCAAACTGATAACCATAGATATAATAAACAAGCTGACAACCTTGGAATCACAAGATCATCATGAAATTTTGATCTCAACGACATCTAGAAAAAATGGCAACAACTACACAATATCGCCATCTAACGAATTTTATGTAAACTACAACACAAACCAATCGATGAACGAGTTCTCGTTCATCGATTGGTTTGTGTCCCAAACAACACCACAAACTACTTTTACTGTCAATTAAAAGGGGTTTTTTCTCAAACAGTCATATACGTTATAAAATATGCAACAGGATAAATGAGAGAACGAAAACAAGACATATCCTTGTTTCGTATATTTCCTATTTATTTATATAATTACTTTATTGTCCACCAAGATAAAACAACACATATAGAAAATTTAACCAAAAACATAGTTACAACACGCGGACACTTAGACGTACACTAGAGCCTAAGTGGCTCTAGACAATTAGTGTCATTCGATATTATAGCGATTGTGATGGCCAAAATGTAAGGAATTGCGCACGTGACATCTGCAGCCTAATTGCGTAAGTGAATTTTGGGTTTTGACCCCACTAATCAACCAATCACAAACGAGATTAAAGATGCGATGTGGATTTCCGTCTAAGTGAATGGTCGATTAAATAATGCCTTACGGAAAGTTCAAAATTGGTTCACTGTTAATAATTTAGTTTTAAATGCTAATAAAACTAATTGCGTAAAATTTGCCTTGCCGAATGTCAAAAGATTGTGACATTATATTTAACAAGGAGAAGCTAGAATTCGTCGATAAAACGGTTTTCCTGGGGATCACACTAGACTCAAGGCTACAATGGGGTCCTCATTCCATATCACTTGCAGGTCGGTTAAGTTCGGCAGCTTTTGCTGTTAGAAAAATTCGTCAGAATGCTGATGTGGATACCTCGAGGTTGTTCCATTTTAGTTACTTTTATAGTATAATGTCTTACGGTTTATTACTATGGGTAAGGGTTGCAGGCATTCAGTCAATTTTTATTCTGCATAAACGAGCCATCAGAGCGATATACAATCGTCCCCGGCGCTATTGTTTAAGGGAAATGTTTAAATACATTAACATCATGACGGTACCTTGTCAATATATTTACGAAAACATCATGTACGTTAGTAAGACTTTACATATTTTTAGTAAAAACAGTGACTGGCATGTTATGTTACTAGAAATAGGGACCAATTAATTCATCCAGGTTTCAGGATGGCTAAAGTAGCGTCATCTTTTATGGGGTACTGTATAAAATGTTACAATAAAATGTCTCCCCACATTCTAGAACTGAATGAGACGAAATTTAAAACTTGTATAAAACGCACACTATGCAGGCAGGCATATTATTATTTGGGGGTTTACATCGGTGATAAAAATACTTATACTATGGTAGAACGGGATGTAGATAAGTACCTTATTCGTTTTGATTTACTTGCGAGTATATTAATAATGCGTCATAAACAGCCGTATCTTTTGATTGCTTTGAGTTAGAATTTTGTTTTTTGTCACAGCTCAATGAGATTGCAGATTGTGTATTTAATATTAATTTCAACTTGATTTTAAACCTCAATCTTTAGAATGTGCGGATTTCTAGAGAAAAATGGTTTTGACGGGCTGACAGTAAACGAAGTGATTTTAGATGGACCCCGTTTTCTTTTTGAGGAACGGTAACCTGTAAATAATAAAATAAAACCACCTAATTCGTATTTGGCTATAAACAATACAATTTAAGGAGGCACCTACTCTATCAAAATATTGCTTTATCAATTTCATATCCCTTTGCAAATAATCCCATAATATAATAAAATTCAATTTCAAAATGAAAACCTTTATATTTAAACTGCAAACCAAACTTCCTGTAATAATGAAACTGTCTAATTATCCTAAGTAAACTCATTAATGATCTGTTTGCCTTCGATGGTTTTAAGACAATCCTGAGCTAAAAGACGGCCTGAGTATTGACTTTTTACTCGAGACCTATTTAATGGCGTTATGTGGACATGCAGCTCTGAAACAAGGATCTTTTGCAAGTAGTGTTTTTTTTTTCATAGTTGGCAAGAAAGTGCGAAAGTCTGAAATTGCGTATTGTGATTGAAAATTGCACTGAGCAGGACGCATTGCTCGCAGAACGGATGATCGATGGGAATGAAAAGCTTTGGAATAAAAAATTCAGCATAATCAGACAACAATATTCTCACTGCTGGGCCACTAGCGTCCTCTGTGTGGATCTATCACACGAGTCTAGTGCGTGGTGAGAGAAGTCACATACATTCGAAGTTTTGGTTCTAGAACAAGACCAAATGGAGCATTATAGACCAATTAACCACCCAGTGCGACCGATCCTTCAACTGCTTTCTCCTATAAAGGTGCATAATTATGGAGCAATAGCATCCGACTGGTCGAACGACGACTCAGCACCAACCCATAACAATATCCTGCCCATATCATCCTTGCGGTTCGAAGTTTTAATTAAACATCTAAGCCTTCTCAAAAGTGTTGCTCTCACTTTCCCGACCAGCGAATCGAACCCAGGACTTCATGCTTAAGCTTACTTGCAACCACTAGCTAGCTAGACCAACGTGACAATCAAGAAAGAGCAAAATGTTACCACATCCACGCACCTTCCTTTCAGACATCGCAAAACAAACAGTGGTAAATCGCGCAGTCAATTAGCTGACAAGCTCCCACAACACTTACTACCTTACACCTCAAACTTAAAGTTCAAATTCGAGTGCCAAAGTATTACTGCAAAGCGGTTTGATAGCTTCTTATTAGACATTCCGTTTCGCGTCTTTGAGAGCTTCAGTAGGATCGTAGTAGGCTTCGAGTCTATTATGTGAAGACGGGACATCGATAAATTCGTGAACTGATATTTATACATCATATCTTCTGCCAGCGGTTTCGCCCGCGTGAAAGTGAGAATTATCCGGAGGGGACATATCCTCGTGTACAAAGTTACATTCAAATTTATAATATTAAGTATGATATTAGAGTGATAACTAAGAAGTAAGATAAGATAAGTAGTAACCGAAAGACATCTACTGCTAAACATAGGCCTCCCCCAAGTGACGCCACATTGAATAATCCGGTGCGTTTCGCATCCAGCGGACTCCCGCTATTCTGACCACCGGTTCGCATTCATCGGTCCACCTAGTGGGAGACCGAGGAGTGACGACCGCGAAGAGACGTTGCGTTTCCAACGCAACGTCTCTTCGCGGTCGTCACTCCAGAACTTTCCAATACACCCTGCCCACTGACACTTAACCCTCTATGAACCAGGAGGATAAAAGATACGACCTGCACCACGTGGACTTAGCTAGACCCTGATTATTACCGAGGAATAGAATGTGTGCTTTTGAATTATTTGTTTGGTTTTTGAGTAGTGTTTTCAAAACAAATTAACCAAATAGAATAAAAATTTAAATACTATAAAAAAACATGTGTTATTCACGAACTAAAAATTATACTTCTTTTCGGCATCGACTCTATTAAGTAAAAGTTATTAAATACACATACACTAGACCACCAACGTGTATCACTAATTAATGAGGATGTGATTGTTTACTACTAGTCGTATCTAAACGACGAACAGTGGCTGTTTCGGGATAAACCGAAATACTAACTATTTTCCTTGTTATTTAATCTTGACCTGTAGATATTTAATTTATTGAGTAAAAGATTTAAAAAAAACAACTGATATGATCGCAGTTTCTTACCTACAGGTATTCAAAGATTTCAAAGTTCGGATTTGATGCTAGAAAAAATTTAACACGATTTTGAGTTACAGTTACAAAAACATTATTACAGAAAAAATAATAATGGCCCAGATAATTAAAAAAAAAACAATTGTCGTGGCGGCCCAGTTGCTTAGACCTCAACTCTCGTACTGGAGGTCGTGGGTTCAAATTCAGACAAGTTTGGTACTTGTCTGAATTTGAACCCATGACCTCGTGACTTTTTCAAATTCATTATAATGAACTAACTTTCTAAGTTAATCTTGGGCATCTTAGTTAAAAGTTGTATTGTAATATGTTGGGGTCGGCTTCCAGTCTAACCGCATTCAGCTGTGCACCAGTATTTTTAACCCCTGACGGGAAAAGAGGGGTGTTATAAAGACAGTCGTGTGTACCTGTGTGTTTGTGTATTTGTGTATCTGTCTGGATGAACCGATTATGATTTCGTTTTCGTTTGTTTGAAAGGTGACATTATCGGTGAGTGATTAGGTGTTCTTAGCTATGTTTAATGAAAATCGATTTAGCTATACAAAAGTTATAAGCTTTTTATTGTTTGACTCGATATATTTTTCAAGATATAAGCCAAAGGAACATTTTAAATATATTTTATACCATTCCCCCTCTAAAAATCTTATTTTATTCACTGAAAACAGTGAATAAAAAGCACTTTTAATCACTGTTTTGGTGTTTGAATTTAGAACACACCAATATATTTGATCTCCATCTCAATGCAATACTACTTGCGCATAAAATACTCGATACAAACTTCTTGTGCAAACGAAGAATATTCGAATTTCAAACTCCTTCGTCGATTTAATTTTGTGTTTGTTTATATTTAGGATTTTGATAATGATTTTATTTTGGTCTAGGATGTTTAGTGAATACTTATTTGCATTGTAATTCTAACATTAATTGCATTGGTGTTTAATTAATTATAATTATGTAACTTAACGGAGATGGTCACTGGCCCCTGAAACACAGGTGCTGTTTAGGTAACTCAAACTCAAAGGCTCAGCTTCAATTTACAATAAATTTGAAGCCCTAAGGTTTTTCATTTTCTGTAAGTTTTGAAGGTAATAAACCATTTATTTATTTATGATTATTCCTTGTGCTTTTGGCTTAAATCCTTCTTTTTCTCGAAGTCATGGTATAAAATATAGTATGCAACTCTTGAAAAAAACGGATTTATATCGAGGGCCATGAATCACTCGCGTCGTTCAGGATTCTAACACTTGAATCACTCGCTATGCTCGTGATTCAATCATCATGAATCACTCCCTGCGGTCGTGATTCAGTTGTTAGAATCCTTCACTTGTTCGTGATTCATCTATGGCCCTCGCTTTAAAACCGTCCTTTATTCACTAGTTGCATAATATACTATTTTGTTCTAATTCTGTGCGTACTCACAGTTTAGGCTAATCAAATTATGCTTTTTTTTGCTCTATAAAGCAGTTTTACATTAATATTTAGGTTCCTAATATGTTTTTATATCTTGAATGCTCTATTAGCTATTAAGATTGTAGGGCATTTAAAATTAATACGTAAAAACTGGAAGTTAACGACACTGAAATATATCTAACTAGCACTTACTATATTTTTTTGAGCATAAACCATATTCTGATAAGCCTTAACTCACATACGCACAGAAAATGCTTATAATACTGTATACCTGTACGTAGTATAGTGTGTAGTGCTATTCTGGGTGCATCGTCCTCACATATATGAATTTATTAATGTATGTACTTATGTAAATATGGTGAAACACATTTTTTTTTAAAGGGTAAAAAAAGGAGTTTCTTGTGCGTTCTTCTCCATAACAAGCTACTTTTCCGAATGCACGGTAGAATCAATTTTTATAACTTGTAAATTTTAATTTTAATTCTTTGACGTTCAAAAGTGCCGCTTTTTGTCCTAGTTGAATAAATATATTTGACTTTGACTTTGATATAGTACAAAAAAAACCTATTTAAATTTTTTATTTTACATATATCTCGAAAACCAATGAAATGCTCATTGGTTTTCTTTTTCTCCTTGGTTGGTGTGAATTTTGACTTAATTTGACTAGCGTAAATTACCATTCGCACAGATTTCGTGCAAAAAACAAGCACAAAATAATTTATTATCAATTTTGGCTCATATCTCTAAAAACTAATGACAAATAGTGAATCTTACGAATGACTTTTTGGGAACAATTGAACAAAGAATAAACATGACCAAAACAAATTGCAGTAAAATCAAAACTTGACGAAAATTAAGCAAAAGACTGTTATTTGGGCCTTTTGACAGCCCATTTTTTTGTTCCTTTGCGATTTTTATGCAATTTACAAGCAATTTTACTGCCGCCATAATGAGCGTGAGTCCGAGGAAGTACCTACTTAAGTAAGATTTTATCTGCAGATTTAGCAATTATATAGTGTTCTTCGTTTGTGTTACCTCCTGGGTTTTGGACTAATTTGAACAGCGAGCTTGTCTGCACAATTTATGTCGCGTACTGTACCTGAAACGAATTATTTTATCCTGTTGGCAATTGGTTGCAAAATGAAAAAACCCGCGGCTTCTTAATATGAGGAAAAAAACGATTACTAAACCAGTTCAATAAAAAATTTGGAAACGCGTTTTCTGCAAAGTCTTTTTTATTTTAATTGGCTTCGTGTATCTTTTATTTAGTTTATTACCATGTTCTGCACGCAGTGATGAATGTCTTGTATAAATATAAAACATGCCTTAGGCTACATTCACACTGATCGTTTGGCACGTTTTTTTTCCGTATAACTATAGGATCAAAAGATAACAACCCGCTATTAATACCGTAACCTGCGTGTGACGTATGTGTTCCCAGTATTTTACGAGAAAAATGAACAATGTCGTGTGAACGTAGCCTTTGTCTCTAGAAAAAGTGTAATTCAACCAACTTCAACGACTGCCAAAACAAAAAGTCAAATTACATGTGTGTGTGTCCCAATGTCGCATGGTCCCTAATATTTTGTCTTTTCTTCAATCGCTGTCGCTGTCGCTTGCCTCTTAGTTACACTATCAGTATCAGAGTCATATTTATATGATAGTATAATAATAGACACGTGAATCATAATTATCGTCATTGATAAAAAAAAATTGACATTTGTTGTAAGATAGGATAATAGAAACAGGAGCAGGACGGAGCTGTACAAGACAAATAGCTTTGTTCCTTTTTCACTGTCGCACTATGATAGTTTTAACACGTCATGGTAAAAGGCCCCTGGTCATGCCATATTGAATCTTGCTATACTGAATTATCAAATTTATTTTCGTGATTTCCTTATACAAAATCCGTCAATAAAATTATGTGATTTTGCCTTTTCAGTTTTGCTAATGCCACATTCTAAATTCTAAGGCAATTAATTATTGTGACGATTTATTGACGGAATAAAGTCAAAGTCAAATATATTTATTCAACTGGGCCAAAAAGCGGCACTTTTGAACGTCAGAATTAAAAGTAATCATAAAATAAAAATTGATTCTACCGTGCATTCGGAAAAGTAGCTTGTTATGGAGAAGAATGCACAAGAAACTCCATGTAAAATAAGTACAACGAAATTTTGATTAATTTAGAATTCTAAAATTTTTATTGGGAACACTGCTGTACACACTATCAAAGCAATAAAATATAGCAATTACACGCACCGACTTGCAATCAAATATGAAAAAAAATAGGATCACAGAACTATGATAATGACACAGATATGATTCTAGAGGTCATATATGTAGGATATGAGATACAATCCTACGTATGATACTAGACATATGATAGTGCAATACCCACTTATGACGGCTGGCAGTAGTGTTTCTTTCAATCGGTGTTTTTTTTTTTACCTGAAAACTCGCGCTTGACCACTATCTCACCTGATGTTAAGCGATGATGTGGTCGACGGTGAAGCACGCTAGCCTAGAAGTAACCTATTCACTCTTGACTTAAAGACCCCTAGATTGTAGCTATCGGGAAACACAGACTCCGGCAGGGAATTCCACGCCTTAGCTGTACGCATAATAAAAGTGTCCCCAAAACGTTTTGTGCGTATAGGTGGGATGTCCACCATGTACCGATGACGCATCGCCGTGCGTCTGGTTGTCGGGTGATGGAACGGGCTGGGCGGAATTAAATCATGCAATTCCATCGCACACTCCCCGAAATGTAACCGATAAAAAACCGACCAGCTGGCAACTCGGCGACGATGTTCAAGGCTCTGGAGCTTTGATTTGACCAGTGCCTCATTGCCGATGGGTCTCTTGGCCCGCTTTTCGATCGAATCTAGTGCATCAAGCTGATATTTGGCAGATCCGTCCTAGAGATGAGAACAGTACTCCATGCACGATCGAACTTGCGCTTGGTACAAGTTGAGCAGCTGTTCCGGCGTGAAGTACTTTCTCACCTTCGCAAGGATCCCCAACTCTTTGGAAGCAGCTGAGCCTTTGCCTAAATGTATGGCCCAAAAATGAGAGTCCATGTCAACGTAACGCCAAGAAGCTCAAGATGTTCCGTTATTGGCACGGTTGCATCACGGCAAGTTGGAGCCTTTAGCAGCATTAAACTTGACCAGATTGGCATCACTCTATTCGGAAACTGCCTGCAAAGACAAGTTCAAACGCTCCACCATGGCCTCACGGAGAGACCGGATCTGTGGCCCGGTAGCCCGTGCATTGGACAAGTATCTCTCAGCAACAGTGCTGTCGTCTGCATACCCAAAGATCGCTAATGTGCAACAAGACCAATGTTGTTGAGAGTACCGACCCCTGAGGGACCCCGGCATTAATATCTAATTGGTCCGACGAGCATCCATCAATAACCACTCGAATGGACCGATCTCTCAGGAAGTCTGCGATCCAATCACACAGACCACCGGGCAGACCGAATGAAGGAAGCTTACCAATAAGGCTTTCGTGCCAGACCCTATCGAAAGCCTTCGAGATGTCGAGGGAGACGGCAAGCGCTTCCCCGTGCCTCTCGATGGCCTCACTCCATATGTGAATTGCATACGCTAGAAGATCCCCAATAGACCGGTTTCAGCGGAAGCCGTATTGGCGGTCGCTAAGCATATCGTTAGTTTCTAGGTATGCCAGGAGCTTAGTGTTTAGTACACGTTACAGAGATGGGTCTGTAGTTAACCGGGTCAGCTCGACTGCCCTGCTTGGGCACGGGCTGTGACGGTCGACGCAATTCGATTTATGTCATACCGATAAGCGAAGTTTACTAAATGTAATTGTCACTTGTACGTTTACATGGACGCAATGCGACGCAATTCGATGGCTCTTACTTGAAATTTTCTAAAAAAGTACGTGCGTGATATCAAAAGACAAAAAATCTTTATTTCAACTAGGCCTTATGGCTTAATAGCGGCACTTTTGAACGTCAAAGAAATATTGTAGGTACCTATTTAAAATGTTTGTAGATGCACGCAGCCTTAACCTGGCCATATCGCAATTGCAAATTATCCTCATTCAAAATATTGGTAAATAATTATCTGTATCGTGTAAGCCCAAATTCGTTTGATAATATGTTAATCTTGTTATATTTAGAGTATAAATACCGAAGGAAATGTCTCAAGTTTTCACACAACAAATCGACTTCTCTTTGCGAATGTTTCTCGTAGTCTACTAAACAACGACTACAATGGCTGCCATCAAGACTACCTTCGTTCTCCTGCTGATCGCCTTCGCCATGGTGATGGTCACCGTCGAGGCCGCCCGCGTCGTACCCTGTGACGTCGACTGCGACCGTAGTTTAACTGAACAGAACCAGTGCTGCAGAGCTCATTTTTATTCCTTCGGCTACTGTGAAGGTAGGCTAGCGTACTGCTACTGAGAGTTCTCCGTGAGCGCACCGGAACCATAGTGGAGCTTCTGTCTAACACTTTGAAGTCCATCACTCGAAGAACCTGAAGAGGTTTGGGTATATGATTTGTTAAGTTCCACTTCTTCAGAATTCCGTATGTGTTTTGGTTATTAATTAAATTGGTTCAGTTTTAAAATGTTGATGTTTTCTTTTATACTATAACTACCGAACCTCAGAATTGTTGTTTTTCCTAATGCCTGGTATGTATTTTCAAACATTTGATGGACCTCTAAACTTAGTCTGAAAATCTTGATGTTTGAAATTGAGGTAATAAAACTCCTAAATAAAGTCTTTGAGGTGCCTTACTCTTTCTTTCACTTAGTAAACATAGCTCATCGGTGTGATATAAATCGAATCGCATCGACCCATCAGGAAGCTCGCTTACTATTTCTTGTAAGCCTGCATCATCCTACTGCTGGGGAAAGGCCTTTTTCCATTACTTCTAACCTTTTCGATCCAGAACTGATTTAAAATTTTGACTGCCAAAATAATAACCTTATTTGAACGCTAAAAAGATAATCATAATGTGACGTACTTAAAAGATAATCATGCGTAAAATTGGCGCATGTGTTCTATCTAGCTGTATGTCGAGGTCTAGTTATAAATTTGAATAAACCATAAGTAATTATATATTTAAATACAGATAAGTACAAATAAAAAATACTACACATTTTTTATATATCACACACTTGCAACATTAGCGGCACAAGGTGATGTTCAATTGTTTTACCATTACGCCTTATCAATAAAACAAATGAACATCTCCTAGCAAGCGATTGTTTTAACTTTATTCGAACTAACATCATTTTGAGAGAATTTCGCTTATTGTCACTTTATGGATATGTTTTAAAATTTCGAAGTAAAAATCATTAACATACTGAATTATTTGTTTTATTTTTAACGTTTAGATCATTTTCGAAGGTAAGGATGACATTGTGGCCAAATTGATCCAAGCTGAGAGGGCCAGGGCACTTGAGATGAAGAGAAATGATCAAACCTACAGATAATTTGAATAATTCATCGTGGTGTGGCAGATATTCGGCCCCATATTAGCCTATAGCATAATATTTATTAGTTTAACGCTTAGTGTGGACGCTAACGGTCAGGGTAGCTTCAGGTAGAGAGACCACGCTGACAGATGGCTGCCAGATGTTTGACCATGCGCCCCCGCGCCCGCGTAGGTTCCGGGCCCGCTGGCCCGCTGGTCAGTAGACATTCGATTCGAGTCGCGCACGCTAGACAGATCTGGTATTTACGGTTCTAGCTCATTCCCGCCATAACTATTGTTGTAGCCTTAAGTTATAGTTATACAAGTAGTTTAAGTGATATACTGTAGTTAGCACGTAAGAACATTAATATACAAAGTGTTGTGTGTATTAAAAGTGTTTATCGTGGCATGAACTGAAATCGTTTTATTACGACATCCAGCCGTCCTCAATGTAGCGCCCAACGTGGGACCACATGCTGTAAAATAACACGTACTGTTAAAAACCGCGTACTAGTTAAGACCACGTGGTGTTGTTAAGCCAGTTAAGTGTAACAGCGTGTGAACGAACCAACCCTAATATAAAAATGCCACGAACGACGCGAGCAACCCGATGCGGGGATAATATACAAAGAGGCGAAGCCAAAGGTTCTTGTTTCTCACTTACCTTGTGAACGGCGAAGTTTGTAGAAGGTCCGACCGAAGCGAACTGAGTGACTCTGTATTGTGGAAACTGACTGTGGCTCTGTGCTCCAGCGATAAAATCTTAACTTTTTCTTGCCGCAACGACACGTTACTGACGTCTGTGTGCATCACGGCTGCACTGTTTAATGTGTAGAAATGCTTAAATGGGAACCGGTCTCCTGGACTATCTGTAAAATGTCATGACTTCTGCCTATGTCGATTACCATACCTGCGTTTGCGATGAAATCGCGACCTAAAAGTGTCCTGGTGTCAAATACCATTAACTCCGTGTCGACTATCCGACCACCTAGGATGACAGGTACTGTAGCCGTATATGATGGGCTAGCAACACTATGCGTAGCCCCGGTGTCGACGATCGCTACCCCTTCTTTACCTACTATTCCTATTGTTACCAATGGGTGCGATGACGTCATCATGCAACAGTCGCCTTTAATGACATTGAAATCGGTCGGTTTGGTAGGTGCGGCTTTATTTGAACAAGTCTCACACTTAGACTTGACCACCCCTGGCTGGCCGCATCCGTAATAACGTATTGTATTTTTACCGTTGCTCGTACTTGCATTTACCGCACTTTTAATGTCGTTAGTGCTCGCTTTATCAGTGCTATCACTGGCGACTTGCCCATCCTGCCGACATTCGTTAGTCGGGTGACCGAATGCTTTGTAGTACGAGCATCGAATGCGATTTCGTTTATAGTTAGAGTTAGAGGTGAGACTGGAACCTAGGGTTGCGCTCGGACTAGAAGTATTTCGGTCAACGACTGTAGATAGATTCGGATTATCCGCGGAAACGATCGCGTTGCTACTAGCTCTGCGATCGAATCTTCCACGGTTCTCGCTCGCTCTAACAAATTATCAATATCACTAATACTATCTCGCGACAAACGTTTGCGTATTCGACAGTGTAAAAGGCCGTACACTATATCTACTATCATAACACTACGAACAACATATAGTAATTTAACTAATAAAGAGCGTAAGTTAGAAATAAACACTTCTGCATGTTCACTATCACTATGTTCGTGCACGAATATCTCGCGTAGCACCCGGTATGCAAGCCTTTGAACGCCGTAGGCGGCGCGCAGGAGCACGAGCGCATCCGTCCACGTGGCGACGCCGGTCCGCGCGCCGCGCCACCACACTACCGCGTCGCCCCTCAGCAACATGGAGAGGCCGCTTAGCGCGTGATCATCGGTCACGTCGGCACACTCCTTGTAGACCTCCACTGCATCGATGAACGCCTCCAGGACCTCGGTGTCGTGTGACTGACCGTCGAATCTCACGGTACACTTCACGAAGTTGCTGCCGCCAGAAGTCGCGGGCGCGTTCGCCGCGGGCGATGCCGCCGCCTCGTGGTTCCACTGATTGCCATGATGTAGTGATCTTAGGCTTTCCACTAAGGTGCGGTTGGTCTCCGCCTGCATTCTCGCGAACGACTCTATCATGGTGGACAGGAGCCGTTCTGTGTTGATCGCTGCGGCAGGTGCGCCGATATGGGCCCCACTGAGCGTGTGGTCCGCTGCGGCAGGAGCGCCAATGTGGGCCCCGCCGAGCGTGTGGTCGAGGGCGGCGCCCTTCTTTTGCTTCGGTGGCAGCGGTGCCCGCATGGGCGCGCGACTCCACCATCGATTCGCAGTCGTCGTCTGAATAACTGGCGTTATTCTGTTCCATCGCCTTGCTGTTGATACCTGCGCGGGTTGCTCGCGTCGTTCGTGGCATGATTACCTTTAGGGTTGGTTCGTTCACACGCTGTTACACTTAACTGGCTTTACAACACCACGCGGTCTTAACTAATATGCGGTTTTTAACAGTACGTGTTATTTTACAGTATGTGGCCCCACGTTGGGCGCCACTATGAGGGCGGCTGGGTGTCGTAATGAAACGATTTCAGTTCATGCCACAATAAACACTTTTAATACACAACACTTTGTACATTAATGTTCTTACGTGCTAACTACAGTATATCACTTAAACTACTTGTATAACTTTAACTTAAGGCTACAGCAATCTGACTTACGATCTGTTAACAATCACGACATGTCAAATATTTTTGAAAATCTTAGTCTACTGATAAATGAATTTGTATATTGTGATAATGGAAATATAAACCACTCAACTGACGCGGAACTTGGAGAGTCTCCACGAAATGGCACTACAGTTCTCGCGAATGATTTTTTTCTTTTATAGTCACATACATCTTTTGCGACAAAACATAGCTGGGCTTCTCAATAAATCAGACTTTTTAACAGTATATATCCAAGAATTGTTACAAAAGAAAATAGAGGTAGATGTGATCTGTATAACGGAACATTTTGTAATAGCTGGTCACGAAAACTTAATTAATATTTGCAATTTTAAGATAGCTGCGTGTTATGCAAGAAAAACACAAAAACGTGGAGGTTCTTGCATCCTAATTAAGAATAGCTATGAATACAAAGAATTAAAGAACATTTCAACCTTTTCAGTGACATAGGTTATAGAATGTTGTGCGTTAGAACTAATTAAGCAAAAGGTAATCATTATATGCATATATCGTCCGCCCAGTATGTCTAACATAAGTCTCTTCTATGATAACCTGGATTCTCTATTAAGGACATTGTGCACTAATTCAAATAAAAAGGTAGTCTTGTGCGGGGATTTTAACATAGACATAATTAAAAGAAATAGATTTACTTTGGACTTTGAATCTTTACTTCTCAATTACAATCTTAAATTGGAATTCAATCAACCAACACGATTTATGAGCAAAACTTGCCTAGACAACATAGCTCATAACTCTAAGCAGGCATGCATTAGCCAGATCTTGGTTTATCTGACCATACAGCTCAAATACTGAAAATGCTAGTTACAAAAACATGCGTTATTAAATATAGGCGAATACAAAAACGCAGAATTACAAAAGAAAATTTGAACATATTTAAAAATTATCTTCAGTGTCTTACTTTCTCAGACGTATTTGGTACCGAAAACGCTAATGAAGCCTATGATAATTTCATTGATATTTTTTGTTTATTGTACAATCTTTGCTTTCCGACGACTTTTGCGGGTTACTCAAATCAATCGGGTTTTTACGGGTTACTGTTAA
The DNA here is from genome assembly GCA_947562075.1 of Orthosia gracilis. NCBI lineage: Eukaryota > Metazoa > Arthropoda > Insecta > Lepidoptera > Noctuidae > Orthosia > Orthosia gracilis. The sequence continues at coordinate 23,747,154 of OX387275.1, forward strand.
ACCAGACAGAAAAATTAAGTGGATATCTAGGGGTATAAGAATTTGTAGTCGGAAACAAAGAAATTTACTGTGGAAGTTCAGATTATCTCCTACGCGTAAAAATTAATAAACAGAAACTCAAAAAAATTATTAGACTCACACAAAAGCACAAAATTACTATATTATTGCTAATTCTGAGAATAAGACCAAAGCAGCATGGCAAATTACTAACAACACAAAATTCAATAAAGATCCGATCAAATCCAAAATTCCAAATCAATCCAAATCATCCAAAATTCAATAAAAATAATATCTTATGTGACGAACAAAAGGGGTTCAAAAAAATAAAAATATTAATATGGCAATATATGACCTACTGAATAACGTAATGCCAAGTGTGGATCAAAAAATACCTGTATGCGCCATATATACTGATATGACGAAAGCATTCGATTACGTAAACCATGACGCTCTTATAAATAAACTTTACATTTACGGCATTAGAGGAAACGTCTTAAATTTAATAAAGTCATACTTTACTAATTGAACGCAATACACAGAAATATCAAGGATTTGTATGAAAACAAAACGAGAATATAAATATCTTTCTGGCTACAGAGAAGTTAAGTATGGCGTACCACAAGGTAGTGTGCTTGGACCGTTATTGTTCCTTTTATACATTAACGACTTGCCTCGTCATATTCAACATCCTATGGTTTTATTTGCAGACGGCAATAGTAAAATGCGGCAATAAAAATAATTATGAAACTGACATTAATAATGCATTGAAAAACGTAATAAATTGGCTTAATAGAAATAGTTTAATATTAAATATACAAAAAACAAAAGTTATGCATTTTCATCAGCGTTTAGGAGCTGAAAATTATAATATTGAACTCAATGGACAAAAAGTAGACTCGACAAATGTCACAAAATTCCTTGGTATTCTAATTGATGACAAAATGACCTGGAAACCGCAATCGGAGGATGTATGTAAGAGGTTAAGCAAGTCAGCGTACGTACTCTATAACCTGGCAAAAAAAGTAAGCATTCGCACCGTGCTGGAAGCTTATCATGGTCTAGTTGCGTCAGTTTTGAGATTCGGAATTATATTCTGGGGTAACTGTACAGAGAGGGAAAGGATATTCAAAGCCCAAAAGCGTTGCATAAGATCAATGACTAGTCTTAAAAATACCGATAGTTGTGCACCTGCGTTCAAGTCTCTAAAAGTACTCACCTTTCCATCGTTGTATATACTTGAAGTTGCAATGTTTGTTAGAACAAACATACACCTTTTTACCCTAATTGACGATATTAGAACACGTCCGGGACCTGTTAGATCGCAGCATAAAAATCTAATGTTTACAGGTAGATACAAAACGGCATTATTAAGAAAAAGTTTATTATCAATGGGACCCGTTATCTATAATAAAATACCTCATGCCTACAAAGAAGAGTCATAAAGCATATTTAAAAAGAAGCTAACATCCTTACTAATACAAAAATGTTATTATTCTATAAATGATTTCTTGAATGATAAAAACGTAACATGATATAATGATGGAATGATATATTTAAAGATAAAAAAGGATAATGATTTATATGTGATACAATGTTATTTTAATTTATTGTATTGTTTCAAATTTTATTATTTGCCTTGATAATGTATGCAAAATAATCGAATTAATTTATTTGTAAAATTTAGAATTAAGATTGTTGTTTTTTATATTTAGTTTATGTAGGAAGGTTGTAGATCTACAAACCTGCACAATTTTTTTTTTTTTTTCTAATTGTTTATTTGTTTGTATAATTGAGTAGTTATAAATATGTTTTACTTTTGCATGCTGTAGGGTAGAGTGTGTTGGAACTGTTTTTATAATGCTTACACCTTATTTTGTACCCACATTCATTGCAAAATAAATGATTTCTGATTTCTGAAGCAATAGTTATGGCGGGAATGACCTAGAACCGTAAATACCCGATCTATCGAATGTCTACTGACCAGCAGGCCAGCGGGCCCGGGACCAACGCGGGCGCGGGGGCGCATCGTCAAACATCTGGCAGCCATCTGTCAGCGTGGTCTCTCTACCTGAAGCTATCCTGACCGTTAGCGTCCATACTGAGCGTTACACTAATAAATATTATGCTATAGGCTAATAGGGGGCGAATATCTGCCACACCGCAATGAATTATTCAAATCATCTGTAGGTTTGATCATTTCTCCTAATCTCAAGTGCCCTGGCCCTCTCAGTTTGGATCAATTTGGCCACAATGTCATCCTTACCTTCGAAAAAGATCTAAACGTTAAAAATAAAACGAATAATTCAGTATGTTAAAGATTTTTTTTTCGAAATTTTAAAACAAATCCCATAAAGTGGCAATAAGCGAAATTCTCTCGTAATGATAATAGTTCGAATAAAGTTAAAACAATCGCTTGCTAGGTGATGTTCATTTGTTTTGTTAATGAGGCATAATGGTAAAACAATTGAACATCACTTTGTTCCGCTAACGTTGCAAGTGTGTGTACTTATAAATAAAAAATGTGTAGTATTTTTATTTGTACTTATCTATATTTAAATAAATAATTACTTATGGTTTATTCAAATTTATAAATAGACCTCGACATACAGCTAGATAGAACACATGCATCAATTTTACGCATGATTATCTTTTACGTACGTCACATTATGATTATCTTTCTAGCGTTCAAATAAGGTTATTATTTTGGCGGTCAAAATTTTAAATCAGTTCTGGATCGAAAAGGTTAGAAGTCATGGAAAGAAGCCTTTCCCCAGCAGTAGGATGATGCAGGCTTACAAGTAATAGTAAGCGACCTTCCTGATGGGTCGACGCGATTCGATTTATATCACACCGATGAGCTATATTTACTTAGTGAAAATAAGAGTAAGGCACCTCCAAGACTTTATTAAGGAGTTTTATTACCTCAATTTAAAACTTCAAGATTTTCAGACTAACTTTAGAGGTCCATCAAATCAATCAATCTGCCTAGCCTTTTCCCAACTATATTGGGAAAAGGCTAGGCAGTTCAACTATATTGGGGTCGGCTTGGAAGCCGACCCCAATATAGTTGAACATAGTTGGGAAAAAGCTGGAGCCTTACCGGATTCAGCTGAGCACTAGTATTTTACATGGAACGACTGCCTATCTGACTTCCACAGCCCAGTAACTGGGTAACACGGTACCCCTTGGCAAGACTGGTGTCAGATTTCAAGCTTCTGAGTACCCGTAACGACTGTCAAGGATCTTCAAATGACAGCCGGGACCAACGGCTTAACGTGCTTGCCGAGGCACGGAAGAAACTCGGTAGGTACGTTGAAAATGGTCACCCATCCACGGCCCGACCTCGTGACGCGTTGCTTAACCTTGAAGATCGTTCCGTGCGGCTGTTATTATTTTGCCACGAGCTCCTTAAGAGGTCCATCAAATGTTTGAAAATAAATACATAGCAGTAGGAAAAACAACAATACTGAGGTTCGGTAGAGTTATAGTACAAAAGAAAACACCAAAATTTTAAAACTGAACCAATTTAATTAATAACCAAAACACATACCGAATTCTGAAGATGTGGAACTTAACAAATCATATACCTGACAAATTTGATAATTTAAAATTTGGGTCTTGATTACCTCTTCAGGTTCTTCGAGTGATGGACTTCGAAGTGTTAGACAGAAGCTCCACTATGGTTCCGGTGCGCTCACGGAGTACTCTCAGTAGCAGTACGCTAGCCTACCTTCACAGTAGCCGTAGCTGTAAAAATGAGCCCTGCAGCACTGGTTCTGTTCAGTTAAACTACGGTCGCAGTCGACGTCACAGGGTACGACGCGGTCGGCCTCGACGGTGACCATCACCATGGCCAAGGCGATCAGCAGGAGCACGAAGGTAGTCTTGATGGAAGCCATTGTAATCGTTGTTTAGTAGACTACGAGAAATATTCGCAAAGAGAAGACAATTTGTTGTGTGAAGCTTGAGACATTTCTTTCGGTATTTATACTCGAAATATAACAAGATTAACATATTATCAAACGAATTTGGGCTTACACGATACAGATAATTATTTACCATTATTTTGAATGAGGCTAATTTGCAATTGCGATATGGCCAGGTTAAGGCTACGTGCATCTACAAACATTTTGAATAGGTACCTACAATTAGATAGAAATGTAGAATGTAATATACCAATACTTTACTAATTACTCAAAAAAAAACCATTAAAATAAATTTGCTAAACTTGTGAATATACTTTCGTTCATCATAAAACTTTTTTTAACTATATTAATCAGACATTTTGTATGATTATTACAGTTTGTATTATTTGACATTTTGAATTGTAAAATAAATAATTACCATGTATTTAATAGAAAAGCATCTATTTACATAAAAGTTAGTCAGAAGTCAGCATTTCTATCTTACTGCTAGGTATTTGTTTTTAAACATTTGTTAGACCTCTAAAATTTGTCTGAAAATCTTGATAAATTGAAATTGAGGTAACAAAACTCCTAAATAAAGTCCTGGAGGTGTCTTACTCTTAACCGCTGATGTGCCTTACTCTTAATTTCAATTAGTAAATATCACTTATCGGAGAAATATAATTTGAATCGCGTCGACCCATCAGGAAGGTCGCTTACTGTTACTGTAAGCCTGCATCATCCCACTGCTGGGGAAAGGCCTCATTCCATGACTTCCAACCTTTTCGATCCAGAAATAATTTAGAATTTTGACTGCCATAATAATGACCTTATTGTAACCCTAGAAAGATAAACATATTGTGACGCACGTAAAAGATAATCATGCGTTCTCATCTCTAGGACGGATCTGCCAAATACCAGCTTGATGCACTGAAGTCAATCGAAAAGCAGGCCAAGAGACTCATAGGCAATGAGGCTCTAGCCAAGTCAAAGGGCCAGAGCCTTGAACATCGACACCGAGTTGCCAGGTTTTTTTTTTAGGACAATCCCACCACACTATTCCCAAACCGTTTTGCATGGTGTCGGTCGTAAACAATCTCACCATCCCAAATCTTCCCGTGACTGTTGTAAGAGGCGACTAAAGAATACACCAGAGAATGGGCAGCAGCGTTCTCTGTGCACTTTAACAACAAACTGCGATCGCCAACTCGCCTGCCAAGCATGGCGATTATGGCAAACCTAAACAAAATCGAAAAGCACAAAGATAAAACGGCCCCTTGTGCACGGCAACCCGTCTACCTTCGGCTACGGTAGCGGTCGAGACGATGGCGTGGCAAGGGGTGCGAAGAATCCCCGGAGTGAAACCTTCTACCCCAATAGACACTGGACCTGGCAGCATATAACACGCGAACACTCCGGACCGACGAGAAGATAGCCGAACTCGGGGAAGAGTTGAGCAGGTTACGACGGAGTATTATAGGGTTATCTGAAGTCCGAAGAGAGGGGGAGGACTCGATAATCCGGTAACCCACAGTAACCATGTTGTTCATAAGTCCCTTGTGAACAACGAAGTGAAGATCGAGAGTGTGTCAACCAGGGTGGCGTACCTTATACTCAGAATATCCTCGAGATATTCGCTGAAGGTCATACAGATCTACGCCGCAACGTTGGCACACCCCAAAGACGAGGTAGAGAACATGTATGAGGATATCTCTGTAGCCGTGCATGGTTTCAAAACTCATTTCACCTTTGTTATGGTAGACTTCAACGCGAATTTGGGTAAAGGAGACGAGGATGAGCTGCGAGTTGGGCAATTTGGAGTTGGACGTCGGAACCACCGGGGTCACCTACTGGCCAGTTTTATGGAGAAGGAGCGCCTCTATATGATGAACTAGTAAAAGACCCTAGATCTAGATTGTCCTGTCACTATACCGAAGACATTCCGGACGTCAGCCTGTACGAGATTAGGATGGCTCTTAAACAGCTTAAGAAAAAAAAGGCACCGGGTGATGACGGAATTACGGCCGAACTCCTGAAGAAGGGTGGAAAACCAATACTTACGGCCCTTCAAAAGCTTTTTGGATCCATCATTCTCGAGGAGAAAACGCCACAGGCATGGTGCGAGGGTGTGGTGGTACTCTTCTTCAACAAGGGTGACAATGCCCTATTGAAGAATTATAGGCCCATCTCACTTCTTAGCCATGTCTACAAGCTTTTTGGATCCATCATTCTCGAGGGGAAAACGCCACAGGCATGGTGCGAGGGTGTGGTGGTACTCTTCTTCAACAAGGGTGACAATGCCCTATTGAAGAACTATAGGCCCATCTCACTTCTTAGCCATGTCTACAAGTTGTTTTCATAATACTGAGGTCCTCCATGGTCTCAGCCATGACAACTATATCGTCGGCAAACCGAAGGTGAGTGATGTACTCCCCTTTGACGTTGATGCCTAGCCCTCTCCAGTCCAAAACCTTAAAGACATCCTCCAGTGCAGCAGTGAACAGTATCGGAGATATGACGTCTCCCTGTCTCACACCTCGCTGCAGAAGGATAGGTTTCGAGGTCTGATCCTGAAGTCGAACTGACATGGTGGCGTTTTTGTACAATCACTAAACACTAAATCACTAAAAAATTGTCCCCCATGACAACGGTGAAGTGAGTTTTGAAATCATGCATGGCTACAGAGATATCATCATACATGGTCTCTACCTCGTCTTCGGGGTGTGCCGAGGTCGGGGCGTAATAGCTTATCTTTATTTCTAGTATTACAATTGTATTTATCTCTACTTTATTAAAGAGATGTATACTTTTCCTCAAATACATTTTGGATTGGCTAGAAACTGTCATAATATTAATCTTTTTAAATAGTTCTCTGAGAGATTCTCGGTGACCTTACTTATATATGGCTCTGACAGCTCTCTTTTGCAATATAAATATGGACTTAATGTCAGCCGCTCGACCCCACAGCAAAATACCCTAAAACACATTGTCGTGAAAGTAACTAAAATAGACCAAAAACGTGGTTTCTACATCCGTTAACTGTCTTATCTTTCTAATTGGATAAATGGCTGACCTTAGCCGACCCGCAAAAGATGTTATGTGAGGACCCCATTGTAATTTGTCGTCTAGAGTGATTCCTAGGAAAACTGTTTGATTTATAAAGTTCAGTTTTACTCCATTCATTATGATCTTGCATTCGCTACTCCTAACATTCGGCAATGTAAATCTAATGTATTTGCTTTTTTTTCATTTAACACCAAATTGTTTGCCGTGAACCAATTTTGGACCTGATGAATAGAGTTATTTCAAGATTTTGTGTCCCTCGATCTATTTTACATATCAGAGATGTGTCATCAGCAAATAACAACACTTTCAGTTGATTTTGGTGTAATAAAAAACCGTATGGTGTTGTGGACGTTGATATCAAGCCATTTAACAAAAAATTCTTGGTTTTTTAATAGCAGAAGATTTTTTGAAAGTAAGTAGAGTCTGTATTTCCTTATAGCTACAACCTGGAGTCTTTAAGTCAAGAGTGAATAGGTTTCTTCTAAGTAAGCGTGCTACATCGTCGACCACATCATCGCTTACCATCAGGTGAGATAGTGGTCAAGCGCGAGCCTATCAATAATAAAAATAAAAAAAAGTAAAATGCTACTATATGTATGAATTGAATTAGTATGACTATCGATTAGTATCTTATTAACAAAAAAATATGATGTAGAACCTACTTTTAAACTTAGAAATATGTTAATAAAGGAGTCCAAAAAAGCAATTTTGTTATGGCAACTAAACCTGGTGTAGGTACATAGAGTAACAGTTTTCCTTGTTATGCAAATTCGTAAAAAAACGTAAAACCAGTTTGTGTACGTTGGTCCCGTCATCATCAGCTTAGCCTTGAGTTGTTTAGTTCTGATATCATTTACGAGTATTTTTTGTTTGTGTCATGACTGGATAATTGATAAAGTTAAGTTAGGTAGCTACCTATCTTCAGATAGGTATTGATAGTAGGTAACTTCGTTTGTGGCTGTACCTATACATTGGTACGATACACAGTTACAATAGAGGATTAGATTAGGTTTAGTCGCCGCCTCGAGTGACGATGAGATCAGCGTGAAAGTGAAAAATTATCTCAAGGAAAAATAAGCCCAGGGCATAAATCCTTCCTCCCCGGTGGGTTTCTCGCATTGTTGAGACCGGGGGCGTGGCTTGGTCACCCACAGTGAAGCGAAGAGGAACCTGAGGAGGGGCCCCTCGTCAGGGGTTTTGCCGATAAACCGATGACGTAAGGGCCAACAAGTAGGTTACGGTGCCGCTTGGGCGAGTTTGGCGATATCGCAACTGAGGCGCGCTACGATATCATATGAAAAGCATCGCGGATGAGTGTTGGAGGCCGCGGCGGAAGAGGAGTGCCGTTATTGTAGTGCCCCGCTCTCTCTACCTTCCGCGGCCTGGATGGAATCACCACCGTCTGATGGCGGACATGGCGGGGCCGCAAGAGAGGAGGAGTGTCAGTATAGCATTGGCCGTTCTCCCTTTTTTACCACTTTAAAAAGTGGTAGGCAGTGGGCCACTGACTTGACCCATCACAGGGGATCAAGAGTGCCATACACGGGGTCGTTCTAGCACCCATTGCGAAACTCTATTCAAGCCAGCCAAATAAGGCAAGAGAGAGGTAGGAGCTCTATTTCCCGTCAGTGTTCACACCGACCGGCCAATGAAGGCAAGCCAGAGATGAGGGACAAGACAAGACTGCTCCCTGGAGATCAGGTCCGTGGGGTCGTTACTGCCCACCAGCTCGCCACAAAGTTGCCCTGCGGATTGTATCTCTCTTAGATATTTAGCCCCTCACCTTAGACATGTTGCGGCAAAGTAAAATCTACCGGCACAGACCTAGGGATCATAAAAGCGCGCAAGCCCTACCACGACGTCAATGTAGAGATACTGCTGTGGGGATATTACTGCGGTGTTATTTTTTTTTATTTTTTTTATTTCTTATTATAAAAAAAAGAAACTATGGGTACAAGCGTTAAGTCTGCCATGCCAAAAACTGCTGAAGCTCATTTTGCTTTATCGTTTTAAATTATACATTTCTATTAGCTTTATTACGTAATACGACTGTTATAACAGTAAACAATAAACTTCACAATATTAAACCTTGGATGACTGCGGGCCTAATTCGGTGTATACAGTGTGTACACAGAGATAAATTTCATCAGACATCTAGGAGTAACCCTAATAATCTTATAATTAAAATAATAGATACATACATTTTTGCAACGACCTCCTTAAGAACTTGAAAAAAAATAACGATAAATAAGAATTAAATAGAGCTGGAAGCAATGACAAGCCATTAAACATATTAAAAACGTCACCTATAGGTCAAAAGAGCGGAAAAAAATTAGAGCTTGCTGCTTTCTAATCCATCTCCTCTTTTGTCAGCCAGCTACGTAAATAACTTTTTTATAAATGTTTGGATAACTCTTACCAAACAGATTCCTATGATTAACACCTTGCCAAAATGTAATAGAAGATGTGCTCTAAAAATTTTTGGCTTGCTGGACACTGACGAAGACGAAATAACCCGAATCACATCTGGACTAAAAGATGGCTGCGTAGTTGAATGGGACAATATAAGCAATAAGATCCTTAAAATCTTTATGCATATCCTGGTACCTCATTTAACGCAAATATTTCGTATTTGTATATCTGAAGGTATTTTCATTAGATGTCTGAAAAAAGCAGTAGTAATACCTATCTTTAAATCCGGAAACAAAAACTTAGTCAATAATATAGACCAATATCTTTACTCCTTTCAATATCTTAAATACTAGACAAATTTGTAAACAGTAGAATAGAAAATAATCTAGAAAAAAAACTCTTATCATCGGCGCAATTTGGGTTCAGAGCCAAATTACCCACAGCCGATGCGTTGCATAGTCTGACACATTATATCGCAATAGAACTTGACAAAGGTAAACAGACCCTGGGGGTTTCCCTTTATCTAGCCAAAGCCTTTGAGGCGGTCCATATCCATGCTTTAAAAAAATTGAGGGTTTAGAAATTAGGGGAACACCGCTGAAACTTTTTGCTGGCTACTTAGGCCATCGATCTCAATATGTTAAAATAGATGATACTACTAGCAATGAGTAAAAAAATACTGGTTATAGTATTCTGGTGCGGCGGTAGTGATTATGGTACGCAATAAAGAATTAAGAATTGAATTGTGTTCCTCAAGGCAGTATTTTGGGCCCAACCCTATTCCTGGTTTACATTAACGATCTGTGTAATTAAGATATTAAACAAGGCAAACTTGTATCATATTCCGACGACACGGCGTTAGTTTTTATCGCGAAAACCAGTAATTAATTGTACGAATACGCCCAACAAGGTTTAAATACTGTGACTAATTGGCTACAAAGCAATTTACTAATACTTAATGCTGATAAGAGAAAATATATTATCCATGCGCAAGCTTCAATTTAACACTACTAACTCTTATCTTTATTTCCGTTCACTGTCTATATGCCATTGAGTCGAGATACAAATATTAACATACACAATGTGACTTTGACATTTGACATAACACATCATCGTTTTAGCCGAAAGACGTCCACAGCTGAATATAGATCTCCCCCAAATGTCATGTGGCCCGTGCGTCTCGCATCCAGCGGATTCTCGTAACGTTCACTAGGTCGTCGATCCATAAGAGGCTTTCCAACGCAACGTCTTTCGGTTCGTAGTCGCCACTCCAGAACTTTTTTCGGCCTTGCCGACCATCCGTTCTGCTACTTACGTTTGGCAATTCTTCGGGCTGTGTCGGTAACCCTGGTTCTCTTGCTGAAGCTAAAAATGTTTTTAAGAAGTCGTATCTAAACGACCAACAGCAGCTGTTTAGGATTGGATCAAAATACTTACCCATTACCTTGTTATTTGACCTTCATGTTCATCTTCACCTTTTTAAATTATTGAGGAAAATCATTTAAAAAATAACACTGTCTACAAAAAATATTCAAAACTGCAACTGATATTACCGCAGGTGTTTCGTCACCTAGATTCTTATGTTCGGATTTGATACTCGAAAAAATTTAAAACATATAGATTTTGAGTAACATCAAGTGATTTATTATTTTTAAGTTGATGATGTGTAATTGATGCAACAGTGTTGGTAACTTTTTTTTGTAAATTTTGGAAACCAAGTTCCAATCTTGATTCACTATAATAAACCCGAAATACTTAAAATTTACTTTTTCTTGCTTGATTTCTTGCCTTGCTGTCCCACTGCTGGGAAATGTCCTAAGTCCTGCAGATATTCTTTTCCCATGCCGCCGTCTCAAACCAGCCCTCATGGTAAGCATCCAAATCATCTCGCCACTTCTTTCTGGGCCAGCCACGACGGCCTCTTCCATCTTAAGGCAACCTATGCGTGGATAGTCTTGCCCAGCGGCAAACAAACGCAACTTATGTGGCCCAACCAATCTCATTTGAACCTGGCTACCTTTTTGCCCGGGTCTATTATGCCCGTTTTGGCAGCTATGTACCTATTCCGTTCGATCTATTCGTTTTACAACCTGAATGCCACGCTCCATACCTCTCTGGCAAACCTGAAGGCGAGACTTGGTCAATTCAGTGATTGACCAGGTCTGACCACCGTAAGTGAGGATTATCAGATTACACTTACACATATCGATTAGTTTACACTTCAGGAAGATCGGCAATCAACCTTTCATTAAGGTCTTCATGGATCAGTAACTGTTCCAACTGTTCTCGCTAATTTAGTAAAAGTATGCTAATATAGTTTATTTTAATTATTATTATTCTAGTACGTAATCTAGTTTTATAGGTAGGAGTTACAGAAATATTAATTACAGATTATATTTTGCACGCATTTATTCATAAGATAACTCAAATAGCCACTAAGTTGCATTGTACCAGCACGGTCTGGGCAGTGGCTGAATGATTGGCTGCCACGCTGCGTGTCGCGAGTTCGATTCCCGCACGGAACCAATAATTTGTATTACGAAATACATAAAAGATACTCGTTTTTAGGATTCCGTAGTCAACAAATCCATATAGTTTAGCCGTGTCCGTCTGTCTTTCAGTCCGTCCACAGCTTAGCTCAGAGATTCTAAGCACTAGAAAGCTATAATTTGGCTATAATTATAAATCACGCCAACAAAGAGGTAAAATAAAATTATATATACATTTTTTAGGGTACACGAAAAGTAGGTGTTTTTTTTTTAGGCTATTCAAAAATATTACGGATATGTGCAAACCATTTTTCGGTTGAGGGATTCGTTTTCATAAAATTAAGCTTTAAATTGCTAATTTTTGTTCGAGTCGAGTGTCAGTCCCTCCCTGCCAGCTAAATGGTTGCTTATGGATATGTGAAAAAATTCACGGCAGCAATACATATAACGAAATTAAAAGGAAAACTATCACATATAAGTAGGCTTCACAAGTTTACGAGTAATAGTCGACCAACTTACAAAATATACTTTAAAAACCGGTCAAGTGCGAGTCAGACTCGCGCACGAAGGGTTCCGTACCATTATTGCAAAAGACGGCAAAAAATCAAGTTTGCAATGTAAAAATTTGAAATCTGCAACCCATATAGAGCAAGCGTGCTGTTTAATGCTCGTTCTCTGTAGGATTGCTTGTATAGTTTTAGAACTTGAACCCTTGACGACAAATTGGGAGGAAGGAGTGATAGCAAGGATATGCTGTGCCGACCCCAAATAAATTGGGATTAGGACTAGAGTTCGATTTCTTCTCAGATGAATATTTTTATAATATAACTGAGTTTTGGGAATACTTTCATTGTGCTTACAGCTAAGGAGTGGCATTTTCTGTCAGAGTCTGTATTTTCTGATAGCTGTTATCTGGGTGTCATTTAAAACAAGAGTAAGTAGGTTACTTCGAGCTAAGCATGATTCACCGTCGACCACATCATTGCTTTACGATCATAAGAGATAGTGGGTGTAAATAAACAGTACAGGAAAAAAAATGTCTGAGCCAGAAAAGAAAAAAAATGTCTAAAAGTAGTAGTAGCGACGAATTAGCGAGTTAGTTATCTAATAAAAATTAATCACTTTGTTTATAATGCATTCTAATTTCAAGGCCACGCGCCCGCCTTTATTCTCATCTATGCCGGTTTTTACCGGTTCTTTTTTTAAATTTTGTAATGATTTAAACAACAGAATTTGACAAAACAAGAATTGAGTTTGTTTGGGCACAAAAACACAGTACCTAATGTCAGCCGGTCGATTCTGATGACATATCATATTGATGACTTGAGTTCGAAGTGAGCGGTCATTATACTTGTAACCAATGCTAGGGATTGATCGCTCACTTCTAAGTCAACATGGTAAGATATTTATAGAATAACACTACTTTACTCAATCAATACTGGGGTAAGTACTGTGTAGTTGTAATTTATTACAATTAAGAGAAATGGAAAAATTGCTGCGTCGACCCCAAAAAAGTGTTTAAGCCCAGTAATCGGGTTTTAACCTAAGTCATTACCCATCTCTTCAAGATAATTAGATGGTAACTTTTAACATCCGGGAAATTGCTATAATTACATAACATGTTATCACGCCCGAATTCTCGAAGCATTGATCAGAGGCGCCTACAATTAATTACGATTAATTTCAAGGAAGGAGGAGGATAGTCTGTTGTGATAAAAAAAATATTGGCTTCGTATTTACAACTAGGGACTTTAAAAATGCAATAGTGAAGTGCGATGTTTACCAAAGCGAAAAGTATTGCCAATAGGTTAACAGTTAAATAACAGTTCTGAATAAAAAACACTGTGCAAAAATCAAAGTGAACGAAACCAAATAAGTGAAGTCCGCCAACAACAATAAAGTGACTTCAACAAACAATTTTTTAATTATATTGAGGCAATAATAGTGTGGTAAATCATATGTTCGTCACAGTGAAATTTTTACCAAAATTATCAAACTGATAACCATAGATATAATAAGCAAGCTGATAACCTTGGAATCACAAGATCATCATGAAATTCTGATCTCAACGACATCTAGAAAAAATGGCAACAACTACACAATATCGCCATCTAACGAATTTTATGTAAACTACAACACAAACCAATCGATGAACGAGAACCCCAAACAACACCACAAACTGCTTTTACTGTCAATTAAAAGAGGGTGCTTTTTCTCAAACAGTCATATACGTTATAAAATATGCAACAGGATAAATGAGACAACGAAAACAAGACATATCCTGGTTTCGTATATTTACCTATTTATTTATATAATTACTTTATTGTCCAAGATAGTACAACACATATAGAAAATTTAAAATGAAACCAAAAACATAGTTACAACACGCGGACACTTAGACGTACACTAGAGCGTACACTAGGCGTACACTAGAGCCTAAGTGGCTCTAGACAATTAGTGTCATTCGATATTATAGCGATTGTGATGGCCAAAATGTAAGGGATTGCGCACGTGACATCTGCAGCCTAATTGCGTAAGTGAATTTTGGGTTTTGACCCCACTAATCAACCAATCACAAACGAGATTAAAGATGCAATGTGGATTTCCGTCTATGTGAATGGTCGATTAAATAATGCCTTACGGCAAGTTCAAAATTGGTTCACTGCTAATAATTTAGTTTTAAATACTAATAAAACGAAGTGTGTAAAATTTGCCTTGCCGAATGTCAAAAGATTGTGACATTATATTAAACAAGGAGAACTTAGAATTCGTCGATTAAACGGTTTTCCTGGGGAACACACTACACTCAAGGCCACAATGGGGTCCTCATTTCATATCACTTGCAGGGCGGTTCAGTTCGGCAGCTTATGCTGTTAGAAAAATTCATCAGAATGCTGATGTGGATACCTCGAGGCTGGTCCATTTTAGTTACTTTCATCGGTATATTACTATGGGGAAGGGTTGCAAACATTCAGTCAATTTTTATTCTGCAAAAACGACCCATCAAAGCGATATACAATCGTCTCCGGCGCGATTCTCTAACGGAAATGTTTAAATACATTAACATCATGACGGTACCTTGTCAATATATTTATGAAAACATCATGTACGTTAGTAAGACTTTACATATTTTTAGTAAAAACAGCGACTGGCATAATTATGTTACAAGAAATAGGGACCAATTAATTCAACCAGGTTTCAGGCTGGCTAAAGTAGCGTCATCTTTTATGGGGTACTGTATAAAATGTTGCAATGAAATGCCTCCCCACATTCTTGAACTGAATGAGACGAAATTTAAAACTTGTATAAAACGCACACTATGCAGGCAGGCATATTATTATTTGGGGGTTTACATCGGTGATAAAAATACTTGGCTCAACGCTAGTCCTGCTCCACAACCACTAGGGCGCAAAAGCAAGTGAGAGTTCTGTAGTATAATTGGACCTGCTGAAGACTGTATGAATATATATGTATTGTATACACTCAATTTCTTTTAATATTATATAACTGCACAGCACATATCTGAGTACTATGTACCAACTGTAAATCTACCAGTTACTGTACCGATATGTCGTCCGTAGACTTGTGTGTGCCCTGGCAGTTGAGTGTGTCATGCTCTCTCTGATGGTCGCACATATTTTGGATCATTCGGTTCCCTTCATGATGGTTGAACTGACTAGTGCAGATCCATGTATCATGTTCATGAACGGGCGCCATCAGTTGGGATTGGTCATAACTTAGCTGCCTCGGCCAGTTTTTAATAACCCATTTATTGTAATTTTAATTGTTTGTTTTACTCTAGACGCTTTTTACGTGCACGTGTTTTTACATCGTTCTCACTTAAATGTATTTGTTCAACAATAATGATGTAATCAAATACTTGTAAAACACTTTTTTTAAAAGAGTAAGTGTGGAGTTTCTTGTCCGTTCATAACAAGCTACTTTTCCGAATGGATGGTAGAATCAATTATTATTACTTTTAATTTTAATTTTTTGTCGTTTAAAAGTGTCACTTACTGGCCTAATTGAATAAAAAAAATTTGATTTGATTTTGATGCGGTCAAACCCTTTGCATTACCGAATGCACGTTTGACATTACCACACATTTTTTCAATCGCTTTTGCCATGCTTTCGATGATAGAACGTCACTTGTCTAGAGGCTTTATGTCTAGGGCCTTAAGGCCTCTTATCGCGTTCCGCAATCTCTTTCAGGCAACCTAGAAAGGCAGAGACCCAAGGAGTTTAAGTCCAGTAAGGCTGACCCAAAGAATTTAAGTCCAGTAAGTTCGTCGGTTGGAAGTCGGGTGTCTTTGGTAGGTACCAATTTATTGCGTTATGGACATCGAATTCCAAAAAACACAGTTACAATTATTTTTCAGTTTGTAGTTTTGTTATTTTTCAGTTTGTAGTATTTTTTTGTATATATATTTTTTTTCGCTTTTTAGTTGTACCTACCTAATAGGAAAGTAGTTTAGTAAGGTACCTATAATGCCAGAATAGATTACCCGAATATCATGAAACTGAAGTGAGAGTGTAGCAAGGTGAACTGTACACATCTGCGTACCCCGTTTAGGGCATTTTGGCGTGATGTTATGCTATGAAATGGTTTAAACAATAAACAGACATGCGATTACAGCAATCCCGAGAGATTTGTCGTCATTTATTGAAGAGTTCTATTGTATATCTCCGATGTTCTACATCAGATCTTCACCGAATTAAAATGGGACCAATTTGGGAACATACCCTTTCAAACAATAATAGAATTTTCAAAATCGGTCCACAATTGACGGAGATATCGGTTAAAAATATATGTAAAACGACGCAGCGCTGACGCTGCGACCAAGCAACGCAACGTAACCCGCTTATCAGGCCTCACTCTAATCGGCAGGCTTATTACGTATCTTTTGCAAGAGCAAAACGATAGCGATCAAACGCTTTATGTCATAAAAGTCAGCATTACATGCAGTGTAGTTAACGTAGGTCCTACGCAAATGCACTTATTTAAAAAAAAACCACCAACAACTCTAAAACTTTTTTACGGAAGAGTAATTATT
Organism: Orthosia gracilis; assembly: GCA_947562075.1. NCBI lineage: Eukaryota > Metazoa > Arthropoda > Insecta > Lepidoptera > Noctuidae > Orthosia > Orthosia gracilis. The sequence continues at coordinate 23,764,080 of OX387275.1, forward strand.
GCGCAAAAATCGCTATCGTTTTGCTCTTGCAAAAGATACGTAATAAGCCTGCGGGTTTTAACTGATCGATTACGCATCTCTTCAAGATAATGATGATGGCAAGGTAACTTTACAAAAGTCTGAACATCTGAGATATAACTTAAATGTACAAACTTCAAAAATGAATTAAAAAGAAAAGGTATCCCAACTCAAAATCACGATGGGTTTAGAAAAAATTAGACATTACGACCCATTAGTTTTTATTCCAACAATGAATCCCACGTATCTCATACCGGGATTACTGAATCCGGGATAATCCAGTTATATTGTCCACAAGATGGGTAAGTTTATATTGGACATTATTACTGTACATGTAACCTGAAGCAATGGGTATGAAGCCCTACAGTAAAAACACAAACTAAGGAACTACAGAGGGTCAAGTCACAAGAACAATCAATCTGCCTAAGATGTTCCCAACCATTTTGGAGTCGGCTTTCAGTCTAACTGAATGCAGGTATGAACCAGTATTTTATATGAAGTGACTGCCTATCTGACCTCCACAACCCAATAACTGGGTAACACGATACCCGTTGGCAAGACTGGCTTCAGATTTACTGGCTTCAAAGATGTACAAATGACTGGCGGGACCAACGGATTTCCGAGGCACGGAGGTATCTCGGTATGTTAGGATGGTCACCCATTCACGGACCGACCGTGGCAAGCGTTGCTTAACCGCGAAACTCGAAGGCACGAATGCGCGAAGATCGACCTATCCCTCCTATACTAGTCACATTTGTTCAGGAAACATTCACATACTACAACTAGCTTTTCCCGTGGCTTCGCTCTTGTGATTTACCGTGCAGAAAACGTGCATTTTGTCGGGAAACAAAGTAGCCTATGACACTCTTCAGCGAAAGTGTAACTTATTAGCAGGGAAAGAATGTTCGTAATCAGATCCGAACTCCCTTTACAAACATATACAATTTTACCTTTTTACACTATTAGTTAAGACGATGACAGTCGCCAACAATCTTAAAGCACAGAACAAAACGTGAACAAATTTCACACCCGTGCGATCCAAAATTCGTTAATATTTTATACTTTCCTTATTATTATATCACTTAAAAAAAACTTGTATCAAAATGTAGATAATTAATCGTCTTTGAGACGGTGAAAACTTCAATAAAATACGTCCGGCGGTTTTGGTGCCATTGTCGTTTTTTGTCGGTGTTAGACATAATTTTACAAATTAATTACACTATGTTATATGAATAAAACTCAACATTTTCATCGATCAAATTAAAAAAGGTCTAATTTAACATATATTTCTGTCAAAAAAATTACGACTAGCCTTTTAGACGTCATTCTCATTTTAAAATCTGCTAAGAAGAAGAAGTCTTCGTCGTATCGATGATTCCAAAATTAAATATATTTTGACCAGAAATCAGTCACGCCAACAGCGTTGTCATTTGCCTCACAAAGGTCTTTCTTGGTGCAGGTACTAAGGGGTATCTGCGCCTTAATAGAAGATCACATTGTAGGTGTACCTATAAGTGCAGATGTTTATGACTATTTATTAGTTTGATCTACGACTCGAGGAAAATCGGAGGCAAAGTGTTCTTTGGTTTTTCCAATAAGGAAATTCTCAGTGACATAGGATTTATAAGTGCGCAGTTTATGGTAATCGACGTGATTCTTATTACCACGGGGTCCCAGCGTTAACAAAGAAAATTTGGTTCAAATAAATGTCACTAGAGGGCGCGATATGCATTGATTTGTTATTGAGCTGTGTGTAAAATTAACATTTTCTAGAATTCATCATAAAAATTAAGTTTTAGGGTTCCGTACCTCGAAAGGAACGGTACGAGGAAGGAAAGGTACTCTGTTGACTTCGACATCCTTCTTGGGATCCTTAAATCTTTCAATTTCTCCTCTTCCACTATTGATTGGTTCGACTCCTATCTCAGAGGCCGCTCGCAGCGGGTACGCCTTGATGAGTGTTCTTCGGATTGGTGCTCTCTTACTGCGGGTGTGCCCCAGGGTGGCGTTCTCTCTCCTCTTCTCTTTTCTATTTTTATTAACACTGTTACTAGTTTCATCTCCTGTAACTTCCATCTCTACGCTGACGACCTTCAGCTCTACCATCACTTTCTCAGTTGCGATGCGGAATCTGCCGTGGCTGCCGTAAACAGTGACCTGGAGTTGATTGGGGAGTGGTCGCAGTCCTTTGGCTTGCAAATCAACCCTAAGAAGTCTCAGGCCATGATTATCGGCGGCAGGCATATGCGGAACCGGCTTGATGTTGCGTCGCTGTCTCCACTTTGGTTGAATGGAGTACAGATTGGGTACACTAAGACGGCTAGAAACCTGGGGGTAATCATGGACTCCTATTTGTCGTGGACTGCTCATGTCGCTGAGGTTAGTCGTAAAGTGCACTACTCGTTCCACTCGCTGAAATGCCTCCAGAGCTTTTTGCCCTTTAAAACCAAAATTTCCCTTGCCCAAACACTCATTCAGCCCATCATCGACTACGCCGACGCCTGTTATTTGGATGCCACCGAGGAGCTTTTAAATAAACTTGAGCGTTTGCAAAATATATGTATTCGTTTTGTTTTCAACCTTAAAAAGTATGATCACGTTTCAGATTTTCGCAAGTTACTCAAGTGGCTCCCTATTCGACTTCGCAGGGACTCTCGCATATTGTGTCTATTATTTAACATCCTTCATAATCCTAAAACACCTTCCTACCTCCGTGAACGCTTTTCCTACTCCCGTCCTTCCGATGCACTCTGCCGGTCGCATCTCAAAAATATCCTTAATATCCCTTCTCACACTACCGATTTCTACTCCTACTCTTTTACTGTGCACGCTGTGCGATTGTGGAACTCTCTACCACCTGACATTAGGGACTGCCAAACTCTTGCAGTTTTTAAAAGAGGAGTGAAAGAACACTATCTTTCCATTTCGTCATAGTTGCGTAATTATGTATTATTATTTATTATATATATACATGTATATATATATATATTGGTAGGTATTAGTATTTATTGTTTTAGTATCTATTTCACAAATATGTTTGTATTTATTATAATGACAGTAGGTATATTTAATTTGTTATCGGTATTGTTTATTAGTTATGAATCGTTTTATGTTTATTATTTTTCAACTCTACACACTGTGTCTACATCTCTTTTTTTTTCATCTTTCCTTTCGCAGGTATGCTGGAAGAGATTTCTATAGAAATAAGCATCACCTATGTACCTATTTTTCTGTTTCTTCTTCTTGTCTGTATATTATGTGTGTGTGCATAAATGGTTAAATAAATAAGGAAAAAACCGAACACTTATAGGATCTCTTTGTTGTCCGTCCATCCGTCCGTCTGTCTGTCTGCCAAGAATCTTTTCCTCAGGAACGCGTGGAGGTATTAAGCTGAAATTTATATCAAATACTCAAGTCTACTGTCCCTTAAATCTGTGAAAAAAATCAAACTTCTAAACCATCGCAATCAAAAGATACAGCCGTTTATGCCGCAAATTGCCGCAAATTTTCGACACTCGCAAGGGAATCCAAACCTACTTCCCGTGAACTTAGAATCTTGAAATATGGTACGAAGCAACGCCTTATAGCACAGATAAAGGAATAATTACGAAAACCGTAAATTTTTTGTTACATCATATGGTAAAAATATTTTTAATAATTTTAATCTTACTACCCCTTTAACCGCGTAGATGTATTAAATTGAAATTCATATCAAATTCTCAGGTCTATAATACCTTTAAGCTGAGATTTGTACGGAACCCTCGGTGCGCGAGTCCGACTCGCACTTGGCCGGTTTTTTTTAATCAACTCCCCTAAGCACACAATTATGGAATATTTATCTCTTAATTCACATTTCAAAGATTATTTGAACGGATTATTTAAAATAGATTCCAATAGATGGCGCGTTTTTTAATTTCTGAGGCATGCCAATCGATTTTTTTAATTTTTATTGTATTACATTTTTGTACAATGAAACTGTAAAACCTTGCAAAAAATACTATAAAACAAGTCGTCACTGTATTTCAAGAAAAAGATAGTCACGAACTGAGAAAACCCTTTTAGTTGCAAGTCGCTGCTAACACTATTTATAGCCGCGGAATGTAACAGAACGCGATCGAAGTACTTATAAAAATAACCATCTTAATCAGATGGAAAACGCTAGTTACGTCGGTACGGTTTCTTTGTATGGGATGAGGCATCTGTATGCTAGTATTATATTTTCTGTTTTATTATATAATAGTGGGCCTCAATTTGCCTAGCCTTTTACCCAAATATGTTGGTGTCGGCTTGCAATCTAACTGGATGAAGCTGAATATTTTGCAAGGAGCGACTACATAACTGATCTTCACAACTCAGTTACTTGGTATTACTAATAATTAAAATTGTTGAGAATGGTTGTCAGACTTTTGGAATTCTGACTACTCTTAATGACTGTTAAAGATCTATAAATGACAGCCTGAACCAACAGCTTGCTTGCCGTGGCCTTTTATTTTTTATAATTGATATTTTTTTGTTGACATTATTTTATCCTTTCGTCATTTTGTTTTTTTTTTTAAATAATCTATTAATACTATTGCATTCCGTTAATGTAATCAATGGTATCAATGTTAATATCAATTAAATGCCTTCTGGCGCCTTCTGGCATAACATAGTGCGCTTGTAATTTTTATAATAGCTTTTTTTTTGTACCTATGTTAAGAAATGAATAAATGACTTATGACTTATGAGACACGGAAACTCGTAGACTTCCGGTACAAAGTAGATCATCCATCCACGGGATGACTTCCAACAAGCATTGCTTTACCTTCCCTTTAGTTGACCACATACATCAAAATGAGTGTGCACTACACTTCTTCCTAGATATATTTTTTTTATTTAAGACCTTGTCCCACACTAGGAATTTCTTCCTGTATCGTGGGTGCGTTTACAAACATTAAACTCACATATACAAGACGACCAAATTCCGAACAACTAACTGTATGTCACACAAATATTTGTTCCGATCCGATCGCTCAACCACTACGCCAACCATTATCCTACCTATACCTTCGGCGAACACAAGCGTGATCATACGGTAAAGTTATGTTAATTCGAATTGCGTAGTAATAAAACTGGCTTACCAACAGCTCTCGGGTTCAACACATTCAAAAGGACAAAAAAAAGTTGAATCCGGTCTTGGGTAACCATTTTGTAAATTATTATTTTTTGTTATGGAGATTTGGTCGAGATTGTTTTATAAGTCATATTTTGTGCTTAACCTTTTTGACATTTTGAATCAACACTTTTTAGAGTTGTTGTAAAAACAAAATATACGTATGTGCCTACGTATAGCATTTCCCAGAATATATATTTTTTTTTGTTGTATTGTGCCCTAAGCCATTCATGGCAGTACCGTAGGGTTTTGAAAGTGAAATTTTCAATGTCCTTTTATTACTTTCTTCTTTATGCCATCATCATTTTTATCATTTTTAAAGAGGTCCATTAGACGCTGCAAGGCCAAAACACTGCCATCGATCGGCTCTGTGATTCTCGCATCCAGCGGATTCCCGCGAGTTTTATTAGTTATTCGGTCCATCTTCTTCGTCATCTTCCTGCGCTTATTCATTTATTTAACCATTTATGCACACACACACACACATAATATACAGACAAGAAGCAAAAACAGAAAAATAGGTACATAGGTGATGCTTATTTCTGTAGAAATCTCTTACAGGATATCTGCGAAAGGAAAGATGAAAAAAAAGAGATGTAGACATAGTGTGTGGAGTTGAAAAACAATAAACACAAAGCGATTCATAACTAAGTAATTACTAATAAACAATACCGATAACAAATTAAATATACCTACTGTCAAATTAATATATATAAACACATTTGTGAAATAAATACTAACACCTACCTAATTAATTATTTATTTATTTATTTATTATATACTTTATTGTACACCACAAAAATATGTACAGGACAAACATTCACCAAACAAGTGTACAATGACGTATATATAAAAAAATACATAATTATGCAACTATGACGGAATGGAAAGGTTCTTTTTAAAACTGCAAGAGTTTTGGCAGTCCCTAATGTCAGGCTGTAGAGAGTTTCACAATCCCTTGTCCCATGTTACTTGGGGTCGGCGCAACACATTCTCCTCTTCCATACCGTCCTGTCTCCCGTCATGCTATCACTGAATCCCTCTGCTTTTATATCACTCCTCACACAGTTCATCCATCTTTTCTTTGGCCATCTTGTCTTCTTACGGTGTCTTATTATTATTATTTATACCTTCTGCTGGCCGCCTTGCCCGCGTAAATAGCGTTTTATCATCCCAAGGAATTACAAACTATCCTATGTTCTTCCCAGCTTAATCTAAATCGGTTCAGTAGATCCAGAGATTACCCCCTACAACCTCACAGACGATTATGTATTAAAAACCTGGTCCAGATCTAAAACTTATTTCATGCATGATAACTTTTTTTATTCATTAAAAAATATTTTTATACAGGCTTTTTTCGTATTTTTCTCGGCAAATCCTTTTATTTGATACCCATATCATGGCAGTGCACAAAAAATAACTAGTCCACCATCTTGGGCCGTCCGCCATATTGGATTTAGAATGACGTCACTTATCTAACCAAGCATTGTCATCCAAACTAAACGTGTATGCAAAAATTTCATCTTAATCGGTGCAGGATAATTCGTGTTCAAAGGCGGGCATAACCCAGAATCATTAATTACTTCTTTAAATATTATTATTTGTCCTCCTATAAAGAATCACACGTCATAGTTAACCAGTTTTTATACATACTAAACTGCTTTTATTTAACGGTACGTTTTAAGTAGTATGAGTAATTTATTAACATGTATTATGTTGATGATGTAATCTTTACATCATACGACTAAATACGTAGATTCAGTTATACGCAATAAAACATGCTTCAGTCCGGAAATTGGTTTATCGACTTCACTTTAATATTCTACAACTAGTTTCCCCAGTAAATACTGAGAAGTAAAATGAGCTGATGTCCTCAGTAACCTAAAGGGGAATATCCTCTTAATCTCAAAATTGATAATAGAAGATATTATCAATTTTCTTCATTCTGTTAACCATTAGAGTTTTTCTACAGTCTCTATGTCCAAACAGAGCCTTATAGATAAACAGCTTAAAGGTATTATAGACCTGAGTATTTAGTATGAATTTCAATGTAATACTTCTACGCGTTCATGAGGAAAGGGGTAGTAAGTTTAAAATTATTAAAAAAAATACAATATGATGTAACTAAAAATTTACGCTTTTCGCAATTATTCCTTTATCTGTGCTATAAAACGTTGCTTCGTACCAAATTTCAAGATTCTGAGTTCACGGGAAATACCATGTAGGTTTTGATTCCCTTGCGAGTGTCGAAAATTTGCGGTATAAACGGCTGTTTCTTTTGACTGCGTTGGCTTAGACGTTTGATTTTCACAGCTTAAAGGGACAGTAGACCTCAGTATTTGATATAAATTTCAGCTTGATGCCTTTACGCGTTCCTGAGAAAAAGGGTCTTGACAGACAGACAGACGGACGGACAACAAAGTGATCCTATATGGGTTCGGTTTTTTCCTTTCGAGGTACGGAACATTAAAAATACTGATACTAACTTTTAAACTGCTACAAAACCCACCTGCTCCCCGCTGTCACCGGCGCCACACATCGGACATACACCTACTTCGCACAAACAAACAGCAGACAACAGACGAGTATAAGAATAAATGTTAGTACCGTGATACACACGACTCGTGCAAAGCTGTGTAATATCTCGCTCAGCTAACTTCTTATACTTTGTTACTTCTTGCTCTGGGGTAATGAAAGAAGATGCAGTAAATCAACTTTGAAGAGATTAAGAATCCAAATCCAACCGTTCTCAAGATAAATTGTTGTCTCAAGTAACAAATTGTAACGACTAATCATCATGAATGAAAGTTAAAGAATAAGAAAGAAAGAAACAAAGTTTAAAATGAAACGCACTATGAAATAAATACAAATTACGCAAGGTACTTGATCTCTGACCAATTGCAGCTGTAAATATCTTAATAGTAATAATCTTTCTAATATTATAAATGCGAAAGTTTGGATGTATGTTTGTCACTCAATCACGCCAGAACGGCTCAAAGGATATAGATGATATTGCGATGCGAGGAGATGGAGGGGTCAAAGTAAACTACATGTTAGTTACTACTCCAAGAGTCGATTACTCTTCCACCTTTAATTAGCAACATTATATACATAGTTACGACGTGATGTTATGTCGATAATCTATAATCACGTATTCACATACTATCAACCTTAGCATATTATACTACGTGCTGTACGTGACGTGCTGATGTACGTGACATCACACCACATCACCCCCTTAAATTTAAAAAAAAAAATTTTTTTTTTACAAGGTTTTTTTTTCCCACATTACAAACTATTACTCTAACTCTTACAATACAATTTTGTTCTATTCTTATGTACTATATCTATTTTATTTTTATACTTAATCACAACATTTGGTGACTCGTCTTTTACAACTTCAAAAGGTCCATTATAAATACATTCCAATTTATTGCCAGTTTCATTCTTAATCAAAACTAAATCACCTTCCTTATAGGTTACAGAATTAAGATTCTTATCATAACAATGTTTCCTAGCTAATTTACTCGCTATTAAATTCTCCCTTGCATCATTTTGTGCCCTTTGCAATCTGTACTTAAATTCTAAAGGATAATTATCAAAATTATACAATGGTTCAACACTTTCTCCTTGAAGACTACTTGGTAATCTGCATTTTCTTCCAAACACTAGCTCATAAGGTGTATATTTGGTAACAGTATTAACTGTCGTATTATAAGAAAAACACCAAAATGGAATCCAAGAACTCCATGATGATGGGTTATTATCTGTCTGTATCCTCAAATATGCACCTAATGTTTTATGTACATTCTCCAAAGAACCTATACTCTCATGATGATATGACGTCGACATGACTTTATTGATGTTCAAGATATCACATAGCTCTATCATTACTTTCGAAACGAATTCACTACCCCTATCCGTAGCTATTGTTTTCGGTATTCCATATCTCAAAACAAAATTCTCTGCCAAAGCTTTTGCTACCTCATTTGCGGATTTATTCTTTAACGGATAAGCCTCTACAAACTTCGTAAGTTCACATTGAAGAGTTAATATGTAAACATTGCCTCTTTCGTCTCTATCAAGGGGTCCTACTATGTCTAAATAAATCTTCTCAAACGATGTTGATGCAGTAGTCGTAATCGTCATGGGTTCCCTAGTATTCCTAGAATACTTTTGCTTACAACACTTATCACATTTACCAACGTACTCCACTACGTCTTTCTCTATAGAAGGCCAATAATAATACTTCTTTATATTATTCACCATCCTACGTATTCCTGCATGACCACTCGTGGGTAAAATATGGAAATCATTCAAAATAACCTTCTTCTCATCTTTCCCTTCTATTCTCCGTAAATCCTTCACTACACACAGTTTAAAATCCCCACAAATCGAACTTCTATTTTCCTTTAAATATTTTGCCATTCTTGTAATAAAATCAACGTTATAACGATTCTTCATAATAATTACTTCTTTAATGCCTTCTTCAATACAAAAACTGACTATGTCTTTCGATAACTCGTCTCGCGAAATTCCCGATAAAGATTCATAGTTTACATAAATACTCGAGTTTTCTGGCATATACACTAAATTGCGCGACTTTGAAAATATCTCCCTACAACCTTTATTATTATTGTTGTTATTATTATTGTTACGTAACATTTTCTCCCAATCATCTAAACAAATCTCAATGTCATTTCCTTGCTTCTTAAGTACTTCCACGATCCTAGGGTGATCAGTCCCAGATACCACGGAGTCCCTATCACAAACATTTGGCTTTCCCAACTGCTTGTACTGCGCCCTCGTCATTACGGATATCGTCTTTTCCCGTATCAATTTCAAATCCTCACTCGTTATCACTATTCTAGAAAGTGCATCCGCTAGTACATTCTCTTTGCCCTTAATATATTCAACCTCAAAATCATACTCCTCTAAACACAAACGAAACTTAGTCAACCTACTAGATGGATCTGTCATGTTAAACAAATACAGTAATGGCCGGTGATCCGTCTTTACAACGAACCTCCGTCCGTACAAATACGGTCTAAAATATTTAACTGACCAAACTATTGCCAACAACTCCTTCTCTATTATCGGATAATTTAACTCACTCTTCCCTAACGACCTACTAGCATATGCGATGGGTTTTCCGTTCCCATTACACAACACACTCCCTATAGCATATCCAGAACTATCGGTTTGCAATATAAAAGTATTGCTATCAGAAAAATCAGGATAATCCAACACCGGTGGACTCATTAACGCTTCCTTAAGCAACAAAAACGACTTCTCGCACTCATCGGACCAACTAAATACAACACCTCTCTTACACAGCTTATTCATAGGTACCACTATATCAGCAAACTGTGGTATGAATTTCCTATAATAATTCGCAAACGCTACAAATCGCTTTACCTCATCAACCGTCGATGGACGCGGATAACCTCTAATAACTTCTACCTTCTCTGGATCTGGTGAAATACCTTCGGCCGATATTACATGCCCCAAATAAAGCACTTGCTTCTTCAAAAATTCACATTTAGACGGATTCAACTTTAGATTTACTTCCCTCAAGCGTGAAAATACTGATATTAGGTTCCGATTATGTTCATCTAAATTCCGTCCAAAAATAATGAGATGATCCAAATAAATCAGACACCTATCGTAATTCAATCCAGACATGGCCACAGTCATTAATCTACTAAACGAACTCGGACTTATCTTCAAACCCATTGGTAACCTACACATTTGATACTGCCCCTTGTCTGTTGTGAAAGCAGTGTACTTCCTACTACTCTCCTCCAAAGCACACTGATAATAAGATTGTGATAAATCACAGTGACTAAAGTAAACTGCGCCTGACATCGAATCCAAAATCTCAGTTATATTCGGCAATGGAAACTTATCATCCTGTATCTTTTCATTCAACTGCCTATAATCTATAACCACTCGCCATTTCTTCTCCCCACTACGATCCGTCTTTTTGGGTACCACCAAAACAGGACTAGACCACTCACTAACCGCCTCTTCAATGATATTACCCTCCAGCATCTCCTGCACTTGCCTATCAACCTCCTTCTTCTGTGCATAAGGTATCCTATACTGTCTCTTGTACACCGGAGTAGCACTCTCTTTCAAGCGTATAGACTGCTCATATACGTTAGTGACAGCTAATTTATCACCCGGGAGATGAAAAACATCCGAAAACTTTGCACACACTTGCTCAACCGACAACCGCTCCTCGGCGTTCAAATAGTCGAGTTTAAGTAAAGAAAGTACCTCTTCTACACGCTCAACGTCCGTCCCTGGCTTCACGAAATTACAACAATCAAAATCACTCAACGGACAAACTTCCACACCGGACATACTACACACAACTTCCTCGGAGTTCGTATTTAAAATCCTAACGGGGACCATCCCGCTTTTAGGCCTTACTAACACACTAGCCAAGAAAACGCCTTTCCGCAATTCTTGCCTAACTACCACACAATCTTCCGCTCTGTTAACGGGGTAATACCTAACCACCTCACAACGCGGTGGAATAGTCAACAAGTAATCATAGGACTTAAGTGGCATCGAAACCACCCGTCGTCCACGATCCCTAAGAGAAAACCTATTCGCCGAAAAATCTATAATACCACCATACTTCTGCAAGAAATCCTGACCTAATATACCAACCGACTTACATGGCAAATCATCAAATATATAAAACTTATGCGTGAAAGAACACCGTCCATACTCCAACGTTAAATATACATAACCTATAGCCCTCAAACTACCTCCTACACCATTAATCACTAATTCTTCCTTAACTACCTTACAGCACAAAGCATTGTTCAACAAGAAACCACTTTTTACAGCCGATATCGACGCGCCCGTATCTACTAACCATTCCGCATTTATATTATTCACTAGAAAATTAACCCAATTAATACTATCGCAAGCTAAAATACGCTTAGTCTCGAAAAAACTGCAACTGGTGGTCAGTCGCTTCATTACGTCGTGACATTGACGTTCCGCCTGAGTCAGCATCACTACGCGCATGCTCGAAATACGCTACACGCTTCCGACCTTGTTGAGTCGAATGACCACGATGAGCATTATTGCTACGACCGCGCATTCCACGATTATGCCATGCGGTGGCATTTTTGCGCGTACGCTCAACAGCTGTCTTATGTTGCGCGTATCCATTTCCTACTGTAGACCGCCTACAACCATTTCCGCGACCTCTATTATCAAAACCACCCCTCGCGGGCCAACGCTGATACGCCATGACCTGTGCCGACGATGCACAACCTTCGTCTTCTGCTACCCTGATCGCATCCTTCAAACAAGTCAAATTCCGCGCCGTAATGATCGTACTTAAACGCTGATTGCGAAGCCCGTCAGCAAACTTCCTGATCGCGTACTTTTCGTTCAACTGCCGCAAAATCTCATATGCTTCCGAACTTTCCCCGGCTTGAGAGATAGTCAAATTAACCATTAACTTCTCTATCTCAGCCCCAAAATCCGCGACCGACCTATCATTCTGCCTAGCGCGAGCAAGCTTCGCTTGCACAGCTACGTCTGACTCTACTGTTAACAAATGCTTCTTCATATCAGCTAACAGACAATCTACCGTTGCGTAAGTAGAGGACAACCGAATCCTAGCACCCTGGGTAAGTCGTGTTGTCAAAACAAATTTAATTAAAAGAGCATTATCTGCTTCCACTAACATAGAACTATATAATCCTATGGCATCAATCAAGTCTTGCGTAACTTGTTCATCGCCACTCATCTTCGGGAGTAGGCCAACTGCCGTTCTCAAAGAAAACTTTTCCGCCGCCATGTTTTGTTCCGTTCCGGTTCCGCTCTCAAACTTAACAGTGTCCACGTATAACGCTTCTATCTTACATACCAACTGAGCCAGTTCTTCCGAGAACTTACTAGATTCTGAAACTATACACTTAAATTTACGATAGAGCGCTTTCACCTCACTGATCTTACTATCAAAATTTCTGCCTTTTCGCCTACTAGGGCCTAACTTGACAATAGATTCCCTTAATAACTTAAGTTGTACAAATAGCGACGTTAACTCCACTTCCATTTAAATCAATGTCTCCAAATTTAACGATGACCGCAAGCACCGACACACACTTATTCACATTCACATAAGAAACACTCACTTCGTTCCTCCGACGGCTCCTGGTCAAACCATCTGTACAGCCTTCTGGACTTCCCGCTGTCTCATCTTTTCTTCAATCCAGTTGTGGTGACATCTCCGATACATGCGAACCGCCAAACCTATGATGACAACTGCCATACCCACAGCCATAAACAGCAACACGGTCTTGATAACCGCCAGCTGCTCCTGCGTAGCCGTTGCGGTATTTGCACCACTCGTAGACGCCTGGGCAATAATCACCTCTTCCTTGGACGTCGTGCTCCCCATGGCCTGTGACGCGACGCGACTGACGTGATACCCAACGAAGACAATCAAACCGCGAACCACGAACCGTGACTAGCTCCTGGTCGGACAACTATAACGCCGTCCAGCCGACTGGCAGGGTCGCCATGCGATGCGAGGAGATGGAGGGGTCAAAGTAAACTACATGTTAGTTACTACTCCAAGAGTCGATTACTCTTCCACCTTTAATTAGCAACATTATATACATAGTTACGACGTGATGTTATGTCGATAATCTATAATCACGTATTCACATACTATCAACCTTAGCATATTATACTACGTGCTGTACGTGACGTGCTGATGTACGTGACATCACACCACAATATTTGGCACAGAGATAGATTATAGTCTGGAATAGCACGTAGGCTATGCCAGTATAATGTTCCCTAGGGATAAGCATACATACATTATGCTTATCACTGAGTAAAACAAAACATCACCAAATCGATGACACTATAATAATGCATTTTTCATAAAGTAAAGTGGACCTTCTGTAACAATTTTATACGTGGTGTTCTTACATTTAAACTTAGTATTGTATTTTCATCTGTGAATTATGTGTGAAGTGTAATTGGTTGGCAACTCCTGCTTGCACGCTGTGTTAGTTTCTGCACTTGCACTGTGAATTGTAGTCAGCCATTTGCAGTAATACCTACAAGTTCTGTTCTATCCTTCATGTATGTAAATCGGTTCTTAAACAGTTTTGCTTGCAATCTATCTTTTGCTTCTCGTGGGATAAGTGATAGAAAGCAACTGTGAGGGTTCTGGATTTGATTGCCATTTTTGAGTTCACTTCTTACAATTTCTTCCAGAAACGACTCTCTAGCCAATGACAAAGCCGATCTTTGTCTAAACATTATGTGCTTAGTTTTAATTCATAGGTATACTGTCAGGGGCGAAATTTCTAATGAATATGAACACCTTCTATTATGAGACTATCTTCGAAATCGCGAAAAAAAACAGCTATGTCAGATACATAAATGGCAATGTAAGAAGTGTAGTTAGAGTTAGTTCCATAGTATAAATGATTATTTTGTATCTTGTCCTCTGAAATATTGCCAATAAATTAAAAGTCAACCTGAATAAACTTAAACTTGGAACTCAGAATCCCCAATTTTGAACGGCATAACGTTTGAGACTGGACACACATTCAATAATCAATATGAATATGTTCGACAGCCGGTCTGCATCCCCTATAACCTCAGGATACAATGCACCTCTCACTAATTGGGAAGCAGAGGTCAGCTTTGAACACAATATTGTTATTACGCCACAGCTGGCAGATTGTGAGTCAAAACCGATGCATTTTAATAGTTTAGGAAGCTTCTACATTCATATGGGATTCTTGTTCGGGTAAATTAAGATCGGACTTACAAAATAAACTGTGAGGCTTGCTTGCGCCATCCTGGTTTATCTTACTAAATCTGAGTTAGTAGCTAACCCGGGTCCAATATCCATGACATATTTTAATTTGACCTCGTGTTAGCAACTAACACTGAGTTATTTTTTGGCACTTGTGGGCCTTAATGTAACAACCGCCATATTTTCTTTTTATATTATTTACTTTTCCTAAATTGGAAAAGTTGTGATTGAGGATTAAAATAATTGTGTACAAGCGGGTATAAAAAAATAGGAAGGGAAAAAATTCATTGGGCAACAAAAAAATCGTTCGCATCTCTGTCAATAGGTTGTTAGGTACTTTGAGTACTTTTTAGAGTTTAAAGAAGCAAGAATTCTATGTTTCACCTGTCCGTATATTGAATTAGATTTTTTGCAAATTTATTTAAGACAACTTCCTCTTGGCTTTGCTTGAAATTTTTAACCGACTCTCCAAAAAGGAGGAGGTTTCCCAATTATATATTTTTTTATGTGTGTACGCGGATAACTTCGTCGTTTATGAACCGATTTTGGCGATTCTTTTTTTGTGGGAAAGGTTCTATCCTTGGGATATTTTCCCAAGGATAGTAACATGATCTGATGATGGCATCCTAGATTAATCAAGGGAACGATTCAAATATTATAGGAATTTAATAGCGATTATGGTATTTTCTTCAATAATGTAATCATTTGCACTCAGAAAGTATTCCGAAGTCGATGTCGAATATTGGATAACAATTTGTACAAAAAACAGCGACTTCGGAAGAGAAAGTTATTGTGTAGAAGATTTGTGAACAGTGGATTCGAAAAGCACTCACCTCTCGCCTCCGTAGGTATACTGCTTCGCGCTCCTCGGGCTCGGCGTCGAATCAGGCAGCGAGGGTCTGGATCCAGCCGTTCACACACACGATATCGTCATCAAATTCAAATTGTTCACCTGGAGCACTACTAAACCACCAGAAAACCGGGATAACAAAAAAAGGGCGCGGAGAGGTCCGCCGCTCGTTCGACGTGCGTAGACAATCCATTTTTTAAAGAAAAGGAACGAACGCTTTCAAAAGTTGCCTCATAGATGGCGCTGCATTGTGGTTCGCCGTTCGGATTGTTTAGCGAGTATCCAAAGAGACGATGGCGGGGCGTTTCAAATCCACCGTAATTTGGTTCTTACTACACACAATTGATAAGACACTCTCAGAAAACTACTAATATTTAGAATGTCTACAAAATAAAGAACAGTACGGAACATGCCGCTCGCCTTAAAAGAATGTAATTCTTTTAACCTTAAGTTAAAGATATTGAAATAATGAAAGATTAAACGAAAATAGTCGCTAATCGCATTTAAAACTGAAATAAATTCTATGAAAAATAATTAATACTTAAGAGGTAGGTACTTAGCTAAGAAACGTAACAGTAAGAAATAGGTATTCTTAATTATTCTAAAGGTAAAGGACATATTTTAACTACAGAACGTTTTACAAAAGTTTTGCCCATCTGAAGGGTTACGACGCGGGTGATATTATCTGACCCTGGATGAAGAGCATGTACACGAGCCAATCGCCATTGCAAGGGTGGCAGGTTGTCTTCACGTACGACAACAATCATACCCTCTCGGAGTGGAGAGCCGCTATCCTTAAACCATTTATTGCGTTGTTGAATCTCGTGTAAATATTCACGACTCCAACGCCTCCAAAAATGCTGTACGCACTGTTGCACTCTACGCCATCTAGTGAGACGATTTGACACGTCTTCGCATAAAGAAATATCAGGCAAGGCCGTCAGAGGACCTCCTATTAAAAAATGAGAAGGGGTTAAGGGTAAAGGGTCTAACGGATCAGCACTTAACACACAAAGTGGGCGCGAATTTAGTACCGCTTCTATCTGGCAAAGAAGAGTATGCATCTCATCATAGGTTTGAGTCTGAGTGCCAAGTACTCGATGAAGATGGTGTTTAAAACTTTTAACTCCAGATTCGAAAAGACCACCAAAATGTGACGCATATGGTGGTTGAAAATGCCAAGTGATACCCTGTTCTAATGTCTTACTGTGAAGAACGGTTTGGACAGAATCGTTACGTAAATATTTATATAAATCTTGTAGGTAATTATTACAACCCACAAAGTTCTTTCCACAATCCGAGTAAATATCAGAACATAAACCTCTGCGGGACGTGAAGCGTCGCAAAGCTGCCAAAAAGGCATCAGTTGACAACTCGGATGCGAGTTCAAGGTGAATGGCCTTGACGGACATGCACACAAAAACCGCAACGTAACATTTGACTATTTTTGCATTGCGAACCTTATTTGCCCGAACGTAAAACGGGCCTGCAAAATCAACAGATGTCTTAAGAAAAGGTCGCTCAGGTTGCACTCTTGCGGCGGGTAGGGTACCCATAGCTGGCTGCGGGTGCGTGGGCTTCGCACGAAAACAACGAACACAGCGATGTATACGCATACGTATAGCGTCGCGACCAGACACGATCCAGTACCTTTGTAATAATATGTACTGTACAGCCTGTGGACCGGCATGCAAGTGACTGACATGGGCATGGTCAATAAGTAGATTGGTGAGATGGTGCCTTTTAGGCAGAATTAATTGATGTTTAGAAACAAACGGCAACAATGACTTATGAATCCGCCCACCGACACGTAAACTATTTTGTTTGTCAATGAATGGTTTTAACCTACGTAGTTTAAGGGAAGGATAATTACCTAATGCAATATTTTTTATATCTTCGGGAAAAGATGAATGTTGAACTAAATGAATAAGTCGACCTAGACAAAAATTAAATTCGGGAACTGTTATGTAGGTTGGATATTGAATTTGAACCTTTTTGCATCTATTATAAAATCGAAATATGAGTGAGGTGACTCGAACAAGTTTACCTAAACTAGAAAATCTTTCTATGTAATCCGTAGCATCAGGAGGCGCCGGCGTCGTGATGGACGAGTTTGTTACCACCGATAGGGGGAATTACGCTTTTCCTCGGTAACTTTAGATACCTCTTTAGGAATTGGCCAACACTTAAAATCACGTGACAACCACCAGGGCCCCTGGAGCCACATTGAAGAATTTTCAATAAAACTAGCAGGCAGCATTCCTCGAGAAGGTGCGTCTGCTGGATTATCAGCAGAGGGAACATGTCTCCAGCAATCGGCAGGAAGCCGGGATAAAATCTCACTCAAACGATTAGAGACGAATGTTTTCCATTCATGTGGTGGCGAACGAAGCCACGCTAACACAATCTGAGAATCAGTCCATGCATAGACATGATTGCAGTTCACACGGTCACCGTACACCTTCATAATTTTATCAATTAGCTGTGACAATAAAACAGCCGCACACAGCTCGAGACGCGGAATAGTGAGAACCGGTTTGAGCGGCGCTACGCGAGTTTTCGCTAGTAAAAGAAATGTTTTAACGTTATCACTACTATCAGTCACACGAACATAGACACACGCAGCGTAAGCACGCTCAGATGCGTCCGAAAACCCATGAATCTGAATAGAACTTACATTTGGAAAAACAAAACGTGGGATTTGAAAACTTGATAGCAATGATAATTCATTGATGAAATTAGACCATGAATTAATTATATCTATGGGAGGTGACTCGTCCCAATTGACACCGGAGATCCATAATAGCTGAATAAGATGTTTTGCATAAATAGCTATAGGAGATAACCAGCCCATAGGGTCATAAATTTTTGCTATTTGGGATAATATGGTCCGCTTGGAGATTTTATCTAAAGTTGCTTGAACACTAAAGGAAAATGTATCTGATTTTGGGTTCCATTGGAGTCCTAAAACCTTTGTTTGTTTATCGCTTTCCATTAATGCAAATGAAACATTATCGGGCCGCTCGCCATGAGCCTCTGATGTATGTACAGCAGCGAGTAACGCCGGCGAATTGCTCTGCCACTTTCGCAGTTCGAAACCAGCCGATGAACAAATACCTACTAACTCTCGTTGTAAAATCAGAGCATGTGTGACGTCACATGCGCCAGTGACCACATCATCAACAAACACTTGGTCGCGGAGGACCTTAGAACCTAACGGGAAGTTAGTAGCTTCATCATCCGCCAACTGTTGAATCGTACGAAGTGCTAAGTACGGTGATGAACTAACACCGAAAGTGACGGTTCGCAGCCGATAATCACGCAAAGGTTCGGTTGGAGATTGTCGCCAAACAATACGCTGATAGTCCCAATCAGAATGTTGTAACAAAATGTTTCTGTACATCTGCTTAATATCAGCAGTGACAGCGATAGCATGAATACGAAACCCTAATAAAACATCTACGATGTCCTGGTGCAATTTAGGCCCAGTTAATAAAACATCGTTAAGTGAAATACCATTAGAAGTTTTGCAACTCGCATCAAAAACAACACGGGTACGAGTTGTTTCACTAGAATCTTTGACCACGCAGTGGTGCGGAATGTAATAGGTACTGATAGAAGGAGGGGAATTCACGGGCTCCATGTGACCAAGATCTAAATATTCCTGGAGGCACGCGTGATAATCAACCTTAAGTTGTGGATTACGTTCTAACCTATACTCTAATTTTCTAAACCTAGATACTGCCGTATCTCGTGATTCGCCGAGGGCAGGTGCATCGGGTTTAAATGGAAGCGAAACTACATATCGCCCATTTTCGTCGCGAGTGTGTGATTTTACGAAGATAGACTCACACAAGACTTCGTCAGGGCTGGAAACTCTTTTTTCAGGAAGGGACTCTAATTCCCAGAATCGTTTCAGATTTATGACGTCATCGTAGGATGAGCTAGAACTACTGAAACACACTTGAAGCGAAGAAGGCGTATTTTGGTTGCAAGAAACATCACCCATTAATAAATAACCAAAGATACTATTTAATGCCATTGGGGACCCGGAAGGGCCCGTAATCACGTGACCTAATATCACCTGGGATAGAATATCCGCACCTAAAAGCATTTCCACCGACTGTGGAAGATAAAATTTCGGATCTGCCAAATGTAAGTGTTTTATGTGTGGCCAATCCCTAAATGGTAATGTTACACAAGGCATGCGTGACATAAGTGTAGGTAAAATCAATGCATCAACTGAAAGGGATGGTTGATCAACATGAGTAGGTGTGACGCAAAAAGAAACAACACCCTTAGGGTATACAGGATCACTACCTCCTATACCGAACACGGGAACGCGCGCATGCCTACGCTGCAATCCTAACCGCTGCACACAAGGCTCGGTAATAAAAGTCGCTTGACTACCGGTATCTATAATACACCGAACGGTGTGTTTTTGCGAGCCTACGTGTACATTAACTAGCGCTGTACACAAAAGCACTGTACTTGCGCGCACGGAAGGCGCAATGGATTGCGGAGTGATCGCGTTATCCCTCGACGTATGATTCACCGCTGTCAGTACGGTTGGCGCGGTACCGGGCGCATCTGTCTCTGTCGTTTGATGCACGGTAGGTGAGACAGCACTAGCGTTCGAATCTGCTTCACTGACAACCGGAAAACTATGCTGTTGATTAAAATGAATTAAACTATGGTGTCTTTTATGACACGAACGGCACACAAAGTTAGATTTGCAATGTTTCACATCATGTCCTACACTTAAACAATTGTAACAAACATTTTTGTTTTTTATGAAAGAATACCTATCTTGAGGGGATAAGTTTAGAAAATTCGCACATTTCGTCAACGTATGTTGAGCACCGCAACTAATACAAGATATCCTTTTACTATTTGAATTGTTGGACTGTGAATTGTCTGACTTTGTTTCCGGGCCCGCCGCGACGCCGGCCGAGAGCGCACGGCGCGCGTTCGATGCGGGCGGAGTCCTAGAACTACCTACCTTTTCCGCATTATGAATGGGTTTGTTTTGATACGCAAATTCACTTGCAGATAACTCGCGTTCTAAGAAATTTATTAATTCACTAATTATGGGTATCTTAGATGGTTGGGACAACGACAAATCGAAACGTCTACGTAATGTTGGTGGAATCTTACGTAAGAAAAGAAGCACTAACATGAAACTCCACTCCTTCGTAGGAAAGTGCATTACTTCTAAAGCCTTAATATTTTCATGATAAGTGTTCAGTAAATTTCTTAACCCTTGAACTAATTTGTCGCTTTTATCGGACTGACAAGGTTCAATATCGAATATTTTTTCTAGATGAGCGGAAGCAATGGCTCGTTCGTTATCATACCTAGACTGTAGCATACCTAACGCGACCGTATAGTTCTCGTCAGTTATTGGAATACATTTAATTAGATTGTAGGGTTCATTTTTCAAAGAAAGTAGCAAATAGCGGAACTTCTCCGAGTCTGAGTAGGTATTTTTGCTGTGCACTAGTGACCGAAATAGATCGTAGAAAGCAGGCCAATCTGTTATTTCTCCTGAAAAGGTAGGCATTGGAAGAGTAGGTAATCTACTAGCACAACTACTAGACGATGGCACGTGAACAACAGAATTATTAGGGGATCCGAATGACGACATCCTACGTTTATGTTCAATTTCATCTTCTTTAATTTTATTTAAATGTACCACAATAGCATAATAGCAATCATTAAAACTGTTACGAATTCTTAGCTGTTCCTCTTTATCAAAAGTATTAGACTTAATGAGGGATTTTTCAATTTTAGCTTGAAGTTTGAAAAACTTGCGCTGTTGTGAAGTTAAATCTTTAGATCGAGATTTAAATTGTTGTTCATCGGAATCTATGAACTGTAATGTTCGTTGAAGCTCATCGAGAATTATTTCTCGTTCAAAAAGATCTTGTTGGATTTCCGCCATATTGATAGACGCGTGGCGGCGTAACTTGAAATTCGAACAACCAGGGAATATGGAATGGAAAACCTCACAGGTGAAAAAATATGAACAATCCGGCTCGAATGATCAAACAATTATGTGTAGAAGATTTGTGAACAGTGGATTCGAAAAGCACTCACCTCTCGCCTCCGTAGGTATACTGCTTCGCGCTCCTCGGGCTCGGCGTCGTATCATTCAGCGAGGGTCTGGATCCAGCCGTTCACACACACGATATCGTCACCAAAACAAGTCCATAGGCATAAGTCCTTCAAATTGTTCACCTGGAGCACTACTAAACCACCAGAAAACCGGGATAACAAAAAAAGGGCGCGGAGAGGTCCGCCGCTCGTTCGACGTGCGTAGACAATCCATTTTTTAAAGAAAAGGAACGAACGCTTTCAAAAGTTGCCTCATAGATGGCGCTGCATTGTGGTTCGCCGTTCGGATTGTTTAGCGAGTATCCAAAGAGACGATGGCGGGGCGTTTCAAATCCACCGTAATTTGGTTCTTACTACACACAATTGATAAGACACTCTCAGAAAACTACTAATATTTAGAATGTTTACAAAATAAAGAACAGTACGGAACAGTTATTTTTAGCTTTGTAGTGTTTTGTTGTGGAAATCGGTTTGATTTTTTGTTAAAATGTTTTTATAATAATATAACTGTTCCGTTCTGATGGAAAATATTGGTGCGGTAAAAAATAAATACGGGGTATATTTATTTTTTACCGCACCAATAGGTTAGGTAGGGTTTTCCACTTGTCATCACTGAAACCGCCATTTTCAATTACGTTAAAATTGGAAAACGAAATTCGTAGGTACTTACCTCGTACTCGTAGTCCAATGTCCAGATTGGTAAAAACTTATTTTTAGAATTAATTAATTTATTTATGTACAAAATATTAATGAACAAAAGAATAATGGAAAGCCTCGTTGTAGTGTTATCAAATTTCAGCTCAGCAGCGTAAAATTCCAGATGGAAAATCTGAAAACATGGGCGATTCTCAGTAACAGTCCAGAGACCGGCAGCCTTATTACGTAAGTGAATTCGGCAGGGCAAAGGGTCCATGTAAGGTGACTCCATGTAAGAGAGTCCATGTATGGCAAATTCCCTTTAAATAATTAGGAATTGGCAAAAAAAAATTAACGCTTTCGTTGATGAAGATACTCTTTTCGAAAGAGTCCAATCATTTTGGCAAATTATTTAAAGGGACCAGGAGCCAGGAGCCAGGAGGATGGTTCCCGTGAGTCGAAACCGGAAGTCGCAGAGTTCGCGGTGAGTCGTAACTGTATGCGGTTGTGGCCCAGTGAGTCGGGGTGATGATATCCCAGTGAGTCGGGAACTGGCTGGCTGTGTGAATCGCTGCTCGAAAGTTTGAGGAAGTGATGATGACGTCGAAGTAGCTCTGCGCGAAGGCTGCACTGATGTTCATGTTCGAGGGACTTCTACCGAACGAATCTCTTCTGCGTCTGACTTTGCCTGCTGCTCTTCCGTCAGTATAACGGTCTCATTGGTGTCGTTATTTGCGCTCATCTCAGAGGCGCTCTCAGAGACGCTCATCGTTTCTTCGATGAGACATTATTATGTCACTGTAGTGATATCAAAATTTCAAAAAATATTCGGTGAATTTGGACGTTCAGCATTCTGAGGTTCAGCAAGTTGGCACCGATTTGCACACAAAGAAAATTATTTGGCGTCTTAGTGGATGCTTACGTCATAACAGGAATACGTGTGCGAAATTTTAAGTTTCTAGCCCTAAGAGTTTAATATTTAATGTCCTATTTTAGCCTCTTAGGGGTTGAATTTTGGAAAACGCTGAAATACTTAACTTATTATTTTTCCGCACTCAATTCATTCGAAATTTCATGCAAATATGTCCAAGGAATGAATAGTTCCATATAAACTTTTATCCCCTACTTCACCCCCATGGGGGTAGAATTTTGAAAAATCCTTCTTTAGTGGATGCCTACGTCATAAGAGGAATACGTGTGCGAAATTTTAAGTTGCCAGCACTAAGGGTTTGGCCTGTGCGTTGTAACATCAGTCAATCACTTTTGCCTTTTACTCGTATATATATAGAAGATAGTATACGAGTAGTATAGTATTATTATATATATATTAGTGTGATAAGTAAAGCAGGAATTCCACGGTGCGTGATTCTGCGGATTTTATCACGCACAGACGACGACAAAGGACAGCCACGGACAGCCACGCACCGGGCTCCATTTGCTTTCCAGATTCGAATAAATGGCTTCGAACCATTATGTCATTTCAAAATGTAACGTGAAAGAGAATGTATCGCTGCAGCTGCGGCTCTTGTGATATTTAGTAATAATTATATCATGCGCTCTAAAATAAATAAAAACAAAGTAAAGAGAAAGAAACCAATACGAGTAGTATAGTATTATTATATATATATTAGTGTGATAAGTAAAGCAGGAATTCCACGGTGCGTGATTCTGCGGATTTTATCACGCACAGACGACGACAAAGGACAGCCACGGACAGCCACGCACCGGGCTCCATTTGCTTTCCAGATTCGAATAAATGGCTTCGAACCATTATGTCATTTCAAAATGCAACGTGAAAGAGAATGTATCGTTGCAGCGGCGGCTCTTGTGAAATTTAGTAATAATTATATCATGTGCTCTAAAATAAATAAAAACAAAGTAAAGAAAAAGAAACCACGATGGTGGACATCGGAAGGAATGCACCTATAAAATAATTTTGTTAATATTGTGATTAGTTGTCAGTTTAGTTGCGGGAATTAATGGAGCGCGTCACACCCACTTTTGAAGTTACCGACTCGCGGCGGATTCGCACGCACCGCTCTGGAGTTCCACAGACGACACTCTTTCCACGGTGCGTCGGTGCGGACTGTTCCGCGTCCGTCCGCTGAATCAAGCGCCGTGGAATGCCGGCTTAAGATAGTAAGATAAGATTTTGTCAGCCATCATAAGAAACACCATGTTGTTGTAAAAGTATCTCACGAGTCACGAGTCACGATACTTTGCGGTTGAGGTCCTAATTTCTAGCCAAACACTGTTACCCTTTCTCAAGCATAACTCACACGGCAATACAACGTTAATGGGCCATAAAGATCGTTATTGATATGAACAATATAATCGCAGTACGCCCGTGTTTATGATTCAGTTTGCTTCTGACCGGCAATTAGCTCGCTCCATCTGGCATTGCATTGTCAAGCTAATTAATAATAGATATGGGAGTATATTGGGAGTGTAGCTGTTTTGGTGATTTGTGTTTGTCGTTCTCTTTGATATGTCTTTTCTTCTTTGAAAGGTAATGCCGTGGTATTCAGAGGCTAAATAGAGGAGTTTGTGGCTTAATAATAACAGCCGCACGGGTCGATCTATAAAGTTAAGCAACGCTTGCTGAGGTCGGTCCGTGGATGGGTGATCATCTCAACATACCGAGACACCTCCGTGCTTCGGAAAGCACCGTTAGTCCTGGATTTCATTTGTACATCATTGACAGTCGTTACGGATAGTCAGAAGTCAGGAAATATGAAACTAGTCTTGCTGAAAATGTATCTTATTATAACCCAATAACTGGTAATCAGCAGCATCTGAGTAGACTGGAAGACGAACCCGGTATAGTTGGGAAAAGGCAGTTATAATGTGCAATAAATTGTCATACTCGTTATATAGAGCACTTACCTCTCTCCACTTGCCATGAGTTCTTCTTCTTCGTGTAACTGGCACGTCAAACAGACACGACACGTCACGACAGTCTATCAAATTTATTGGACCAAAACTTAGCCACCTCCATGGCTTCATCTGTAGCAGCACATAGATCACCCTGGTTGCAAGTTTTGGGGCACAGAGGACAGAACAGTAAGTGGAGCATGGTCTGCTACTCAACATCTCATGCAAACCCTGCCGCTGTTCCGTCGAGGTAACCTCATTTTGCCAGGTTGGAATTACACCTTCCTACCTGGGTGCAAAGGTGGTTCAAGGACTTCCACGTAGACCACGGAAGGTTAGATCCTGCCAGAAGATATTCGCTGTTCCCCACAAAAGTATTTTGTCACAGTTTGCAGTGGGCGTCGGCCGGGTCAACTACGGTTTTCAGGAAGCTGTGTCTGTTTTTAGCCTGGTGTCACGCTCCTACTTTTGTATCTCGACTGCACTTGCAACTTCCCTTCGGACGTGTGGATGTGTTATCCCAGTTGTGGGATAGTACGCTGACTGGGGTTGGTTTGAGGCAGCCGGTAATTGTCCGGCATGTGTCGTTAAGAGCAACATCTACTTCATTGGTTTGGGCGGAACCGTGCCACACTGGACACGCATATTCGCTAGCCGAGAAGTAGACTGCTAGGCCAGTAGTCCGGAGGCGAGACCCCCCAGTTGGTTGATGTTACCCTGAGTTAGAACCAGCAGAAAGCCAATTAATGTAAAAATATAACCATATTTATATTTATATATAAAAACATGGTTATATTTTTATATAGATTAATTGAATTAAGTATATTGAATCCTTCCTTATAATAACGGCATCATCATCATCAGCACAACCTCCAAGGCATACCTGTCTAACTATCTACGCAAGATAGACATAATACACAGATTGAATACAACAAAACAACTAATAAATGAAATCAAAGGAGCACTTATTGTTATCCCGGCGGGCAACTTCTCTCCCCCTCCCATGCAGACTATTTCCCCCATCTATGTATATGAAAGGCAAACAAATTAGTTACATTAGCCCAAGGCGAGTTAATCTAATCATGTATTGATCAGAAGAAATATCATTTATATACATTTCCTATTACTAGTCTTGTGTGTTATTTAGGTAATTATGACTCGATAAGCCTTTGTATAGTTTCTCATACAAACCTGCGCCGAGTAAACCTGTTCAGGAGTTTTGAAAACAACAAGCAACAAACAAAGCAACAGTCGAAATAATGACAACGATTTTGCCTAATAATTACATATTGTGTACAGTTATAGCAAATAGAGAAATGAATCCCTTAGCAAATGGGCAATTAAAGTTGATGGTCGACTTAAATTGCCCATGTTAGCAATCAATATGCCTAATATTTTTCCAACTATTTATTGATTTATCTTCATGATACTCCTTGACAAGACTGGTGTCAAAGTTGTCTTCTGACTATCGTAACGACTGTTAAAGTTCTTTGAATGGCAGTCAGGACTAACAGCTTTCAGTGCTTGCCAAGAAATCTTGATGTATTAAGTACATCCCACCCATACGCACAAAACGTTTTGGGGACACTTTTATTATGCGTACAGCTAAGGAGTGGAATTCCCTGCCGGAGTCTGTGTTTCCCGATAGCTACAATCTAGGGGTCTTTAAGTCAAGAGTGAATAGGTTACTTCTAGGCAAGCGTGCTTCACCGTCGACCACATCATCGCTTACCATCAGGTGAGATAGTGGTCAAGCGCGAGCCTATTTAAAATAAAAAAAAATAAAAAAATGAGCACCCATCTACAGACAGAACTTTGCATGTATAAACTAGTAACTGTTGTTTTTATGATATTACCCTAACTTGTTGTGTTTTGGTACCTTTTGTTTTTATCATTTTTCGACACCAACTTCCGAAACAACAGTTATTTTGCACTTTTTAGTGTATTGCTTTTGAAGCCGCTGTTTTTTTAGTGAAAAGATTTTTAAATGTCTCTTTTTAGTTTTAGTACACCATTACTAAAAATGAGCCATTTCTATATTACGGTACCTAAAGGATTGACAAACTACCCATAATAATGCTATTTACACATTCATGCTGTTTGTCGCTAAAGAATTCCGTTGTATGATCCATATCTTGAAACCTGCTCGACCGATTTAGATGAAACTTACACTATTCCCTAAGTTGAGAGATACTTAATCCAACACAAAAATAATGATATACGACATATTAGATCGCGATCATTATTTTTGTTCGGAGAAATGCGTAAAAAAACATACATAAATACAAACAAACATATAAACACTTATGAAATTTGGCACAAGTGTTTAGAAGCCCAGATAGAATAACATATGTGTATATTGTGCAGTTCCAAGAATATAACATACAAACGTGTGGAATTTATGACAAGGATGTCATGAATTCGACAGGTTTTCACGCTTTTTTTTGAAATCGGTAAAAATACACATGACTGCATAATTTTTCCGATATAAACTTTTATCAGCTTCATTTGCCAATCATCCAACAAGTCGAAAGCCGGTCTGCCAACCCATATCAAATAACCATTAAAAAAAGAAGAAACAATACACGATATGACCTCATGTTCGGCTGCAACCTTCAAATGTTTCCTTGACGTAAGGGCGTGAATACAATCACACATTTCTAGAACGATCATAGGACGATGTGTCATAATGATGAATCTATTTTCGCGGGTGAATGCCGTACCTTATTCGTTTTCCTTATGAAGTGCGGGTCCATATTTTTAGTAGGGGGCGTATATAATGTAAAGTGGACGCTTAAAATATTATAATAAAGTTAAACATATCTCTTTTACAATTAATCTTACACAACAACACACAATTAATTTTTCAACAAACAATCTCACAATTAATTTTCTTTTTCTTCTATCCATACCATCTTTTATGAATTATTTTTATTACCTCTTTTCAATGTTAGTTTAGATCATACTGTTACTGGCAAATAATACGATTCAAGCGAGATATCTATCCCGACGCTTGTTAGAATATTATCCTTACTGTCTACACAAGCGACACGAAAACTGCCATTATTCTCTGCTACGAAATAACTCGTTTCGTCCATTTGTCCCATAGGAATCAAAACAGTTTCGTAGTCAGGAATCCAATTACTAATGCTACAAACTTTATTTCCCTAACTTCTCAAACAATTTCAATAACTCCAATAATGATATCTGGCTCGTGTGTCCTCGCCCTAAGGGTCGGGAAAAGGAAATCGAAACATTATTATTTAGGAGCTTCGCGCCAAGCGGTAATGCTGGTAGTATATTTTGTATGCTTTAGTAAATTAATTATGTTTGAAATATAATATTATAGTTCTAGAGGAATTCGCGGCTAAATAATAATAGCTGCACGGGTCGATCTTCGAGGTCAGTCCGTGGATGGGGTTCTTGACAAACCATGGCTATGATCGTACGTTTAACTGCTGGTCCCGCCTTTCATTTTTACATCTTTGAGAGACGTTACACGTAGTCAAAAACGCTTGTGATACCAGTCTTGCCAAGAGTTCTCGTGTTATCCAGTTAATGAGTTGTAGAGATTAGACGGGCAATCGCTCCATATAAAATACTGGTAGCCAGCTAAATCCGGTTAGACAGGAAACCAACCAAAATAAAGTTTGGCTAAGATGATGATTCATCATCATCATTTCAGCCGAAAGACTTCCACTGATATTCTCCTGGACATAGGCATCCCCCAGGCGTCACCACATTGACCGATCCCGCGCGTCTCGCATCCAGCGCCTTCCTGCAACCTTAACCAGGTCATCGGTCCACGTATGGTGCCGGATGTAAAGAATTTCACCATCCCATGTCTTCCCGTGGGTGTCGTAAGAGGCGACTAAGGGATAAACCAGGGCAGCAGCGTTCTCTGTGCTTCTATAACAACCATACTGCGGTTGCCAACCCGCCTGCCAAGCGTGGCGATTATGCCCCATGAATAGCACAAAAGATTATTGATTGAACAAGTTAGCTAGCTTTTACCAGCTGCTGCGTCGGCCACTTGAGAGTCAAAAATATCCCACGGAAATGCACTTCTAGGATAAAAAGTATCATGCGTCCTTATCCAAACGATGATCTTAATTTGTTCTAATACTTTTCAGCCATTAAGGAGTAATTGATTAACAAACAAGAAGTTCTGAATCCTGGGAGTCTTTAAGTCAAGAGTAAACAAGGTACTTCTAGGCTATCGCTTACGTCGTTAGGTAAGATGGTGTTCAAACGCGAGCCTATCTAAAAGAAACATACAAACATATTGATTTGCATCATCATTATCATCATCAGCCTTTTAAAGTTCACACTGCTGGGACACAGGCAGACATAGATTTTTACTTTTATGATAATAGTAGGAATATAGTACAGATACTCGTAGATTACAGCCTATCCCGCTTTGTGGAAATATGTTTGATGTTATCATTGATAAAGAACATTGTGACCATTTTCAACATACCGACTTTCCTCCGTGCCTCGTAAAGCACGTTAAGCCGTTGGTCCCGGCTGCCATTTGAAGATCTTTGACAGTCGTTACGGGTAGTCAGAAGCTTGAGATCTGACACCAGTCTTGCCAAGGGGTACCGTGTTCTTCAGTTACTGGGTTGTGGAGGTCAGATAGGCAGTCGCGCCACGTAAAACACTAGTGCTCAGCTGAATCCGGTAAGACTGGAAGCCGACCCCAATATAGTTGGCAAAAGGCTAGGCGATAAAAAACAAAGTTCTCGACCCACACTTCATGACTCAAACAGAATACCTACCTCCTGAATACGAACTGCACTGGCCACTCTGGAAATCTCGTAATCAATTATGGACGCAGGATGTAGAAATAATCCGAGCTAAGGAATATATTTGACCCTTATAAAACAGAGAACCAATGAAGAGTCCCTTCCAATGAGAGTCAATGAAGGGTATATAAAGCCTCAAAAGCAAATGGTTAGGGGAATTCTAAACATTTGTTTGGATTTTTCTAAAGTGTTACCAGTGATAAAAAAAATTTAAAGTCCAGGATGTCCCATACATCATCATCAGCATCGTCGTCTTCTTCTTTTCGTGTGAGGATGTGGCCACCTCTAGTGTCAGAGTTAATTAAGCCAGGAACCGGGTTCTGGGAACCTCACAGGCCTCTGACTTGGCTACTTCAGACTAACATTAACTATATAAGTCCAGGTTTCCTTCACCGTTGCCTGTGATGTCTAAGATAAAGTTAGAAAGTACATAATTATGTATTTGAAAAAGTCTCAATGGTACTTGCCTGGATTTGAAACCACGACTTCAAGCACGAGAGGCGAGGTTTCAGCCACTGGGCCAACGTGACATAATTTTTAGAGATTGCCGAAGCTTCCGAAACGACACGTGATCAATCTCTTACATTTTGTCATTTCGCAAATCGCCAGCGCATAAGGAATGATACCTTGTCTGGTCACGGATGACCATTCTTCATTTCTGACTACCTTTAGAGGTCCAACAAAAGATAGAAAAAAAAAAAAAAACATTTACTAGGAAAACCTGAAACATTGAAATAGGTTGTGGTAAGTGAAAAAAAAAAATTAAAACTAAAACTTTAATCAATAAATTAATCAAAACATGGGTTGAATTCTGAAGAAGTGGATTACTTATCTAATAATATCATGGATAACTTTGTTGATGTTCTTTGAGTGACGGATGTCGAGGAGTTGAACAGAAGCCCCACTATAGTACCGGTGTGCTCGCAGGGTTCCGGTCAATGACAATGCATTTGCCCATACACACAGCTGCTGTAACCGGAGTAGCCGTGAGCCTTGCAGCAGGCGTTCTTCTCAACATCAAAACGGATGCCGCACACCTCGTCGCAGTGTTTGACGCGGGCTGCCTCAACGGTGACCATCACCATTACGAAGGCAATCAGCAGCATAACGAAGGTGGTCTTGATGATAGCCATTTTACTGGTTGTTTAGTAGAAGAGGAACGTTTGCAATGAGATGTGGATGTGTTGTGTGAAGCTTCAGACGTTTTCCTCCGTATTTATACAATAGAGAACGGAGGAAAATGACTCATAGAAACCCTTGTTTTGTTAAATAAACCCAACAACGAGTTTTCGTATAATATTCCATGAGTACAAAGGGGACAGTGTGATTTGAAATAAGAAATAAATATTAAATGCGAAAGTAAATCTGTCTATCTGTTTATTTATTACGCTTTCACGCCTAAACCACTTAAACACTTTTGATGATGATTCATAGTGATGTTCAAAGGATAACTGTGGTCGCCGTAAGCTACCGTAACAAAACAATACATTCGGCAAAGTAGCATGCGATCACGGTTTTCCTCTGAACACCACTATGAGTATGTATGAAATACAATAAAATATTTATTACATCTAAGTTGTTTATTTAATACCCGATGCCTACATATCGCATAGTTTGTAAATAGAAATTTCAGATGAGAATATTTCCATGTTTCATACTTTTTCAAGCGCGATTTTATAGTATTCGAATTTTAGTTTTGGAACTTATTTTTTATTTAAGTATTTTGGGGTTTTTGCAGAACCATATTTCTGTTTGGGGTTTTTTGTTTTACATGTGTCTAGATAGTGCATAACTTCCAAGAGTGGACTCTAGATAACGTATAATTATAACGTAGTTGATTTATGAAATTTACTATCCACTAAAGGACTGGTATAGGTATGTGCTATTATTAATTTATTAAAACTTTATGCAACGTACAAGTTCAAAGGCGGACTTAATGCCTGAGGCATTCTCTACCAGCCAACCAAGGGTGGTGGAGAGATAACGAAACATACAAATAGGTTTATGATTCGAAATTTGAGAGACGTTATGAGGGAACAAATTAACATAAATGCATAAATGCATATATACATACATAATTACATACATACATACCAACTAACAAATATTTTGCGATGCCATAGTCGGGTAAAAATTAGTTTGCCTGACTTTGACGGGATATATCTCGCAAACGGCACACTTGACAAAGATATGATGTACCAAATTTATGTATTTAAAATCCCTGTTCAATGAAACCACTCATGATGGGGTGAGTCGAAAAAAAGTTTTTTTTTCTTGCCTTTGTGCACCCTAGAGGGCGCCACATTCAATTTAATTCAAATTCATTTAATTCGGACAGCAGTGATCCATATTGGGTTAGTATTACAAAAAGCTTAAATTCTAGTGATAGTATCATTGATTTAAAGTCTAAATGATAAACACTGCGTGCCGAGGATGACCAGCCAGGAAGGAGGTTTCCTATCTAATCACCGTCCGCACAATTTGTCGTCACACAGCCTATAACCAGCGGACAAACAAGACGATTCCAACAACACCTTATTTGTCAAATTATGATAAGTAGTTTAGAAGTTATGGGGGAACAGATGAACATACATAAATACATACGGGTAAAAAGAATTACGGAAGCTCGAACTTACAACATAAGGTTTGAAAGGCAGTTCCGTTGACAATTGCATAAAAAAGCCGATCTTATATGTGCCGATATGTTTTTCATGATGATTGACCGCTAAGCTCCCCGAAGGTTTAGTCTGATGATAACCTCTGCCTTCTTACAAAAATTCTGCACTATTGCTCATCTACCATAGCAAAAAGCGTGACAATTTATTGCCTGTATACATATGATTATGTTGACCGGTCTAACAACTGTTCAGTTACTGTTTTCGTGGTGCGTGCACATAAGAATTACGGACCACTTTTTCGGTCATATTTTTAATTTACAGAAACAGCTCGTCTACAGATTTATTAAGTGTCTAAAAATTAAAGTATTTCGTTATATACAACCATTTCATGTTATGCCCATAGGAGCCATTAAAAACAATTGATCCCAAAAAAAGTATATTTGTTGTATAAGTGTATCAACCAGATTAAGTACGTACAAATTGTATGAAATAATATTTTAGTATTTAACAACTTCTGCTGTACTGATTTTTTCTTCCAGTCTAATGAAATGTAAAGCACCGGAGGCACCAGGCTTCCACCAGACGGTAGGTCTTATATTTAAATGTACAGAAACATCTCGTCAACGAATTTATTATGTGTCTAAAAATTAAAGCATTTATTTACATACAAACTTTTCATTTTTCCAAAAAAAACAAAATACAAGAATTAAATACAAAAACGAAAGTTTTAAACCTAAAACATTTTAATCAATAACCAAAACACAGGCTGACTTCTGAAGAACTGGAACTTAAAAAATTATATCACATTCTTTTTTTCAATTGGTCTTAATTAACTCTTCATGTTCTTCGAGTTATGGACGTCAAAGAGTAAGACAAAAGCTCCTCTATGGTACCGGTGCGCTCGCGGAGTTCCATCAGTAACAGTTAATTTGTCCTCTTGAACAGTCGTCGCCGCCGGAGTAACCATGAGCCCTGCAGCACTCGTTCCTCTCAGCATCCGAACGGGAGCAGACCTGGTCGCAGGCTCCGACGTGGACAGCCTTTATAGTGACCATCACCATGCAAAAGGCGATCAGCAGGAGAACGAAGGTGGTCTTGATGGCGGACATTGTAGTTGTTGTTTAGTAGAAGAGGTACGGTTGTAGAGAGAAGTAGATTTGTTGTGTGAAGCTTGAGATGTTTTCCTACGGATTCATACTCATAATCTAAGAAGATTTAATGAAGTATTATCACGTTACACATGTTTTGAAATGAACAGGAAAAACAAAGTGAAATGTTTGAATGAGGATAATTTTACTTTTAACCCCAGAGAGCTCGGGTCATCTTATTATCTGAAATATTAGATTATTGTTACATTCTAATCGGCTTATAAGTCAAAGTGCAAGCATTTCCTCCACCGCAAGACGTGGTCTATTGAAATATTTTTACCAATTATGTACAAGATCAAATTAGATTTAGACGCGCAAGTTCGGTCATGCATGGAGTACTGCTCTCACCTCTATGATAAATCTTCCAAATACCAGCTTGATGCTGTCGGTTTTTTATCGGTTACATTTCGGGGAGTATGCGATGGAACTGCACAATGATGCAATGATGCCGCCTAGCCCTTTCCATCATCGGACTACGTACGGCAATGTGCCATCGGTACATGCCATGGACATCCCACCCATACGCACAATGCGTTTTGCGAATACTTTCATTGTGCGTGCAGCTAAGGAATGGAATTCCCTGCCGAAATCTTTGTTTCCTGATAACTACAACCTAGAGTTCTTCAAGTCAAGAGTGAATAGGTTACTTCTAGGCAAGCGTGCTTCACCGTCGACCACATCATCGCTTACCATCAGGTGAGATAGTGGTCAAATCGTGTTTGATCACTATCTATCGTTAAATTAAAAAAAAAATAAGAATAAAATACGTTAGTACTGCAATTATTATATATTATTAATTTACTCTTTGAGTCCCGGAAACGTGTATGTATCCACGCGAGACACAATGGGTTTTCTATTGTTTTCAATTATTCAACAGGTTAATGATGATTATTTTTATTACACTCACAGTAGCATTTGCCAGCGGATCCACCCTTGGGGAAAACGTTTCCATGGGCCATAAATACAAACAAACGGACCTTCACATCGATAATTTAAGTAGGACAAGATACACAGCAAGCGTACGGATACCAAGCGCTATACATTCTTTTTTTTTAAACCTATAAGCGTTGTAGAATACATACTATTTCACCAAACTTACACCAAACAAGGTAAATGTTGAATTATTGAAAAGAAAATGCTCGGTGAAAAATTTATCAACTGCCAATACTCGGCGGATTATTATTGAAAACTAAAAAAAAAATAAAAAAAATTAAAACTTCTTTACAAAAAAATACTACCGGCTTCCAAATAAGAAAACTACAAAGTGAAAAATAACTTTATTTATGGAAGTCAGAGTCCATAACGAAAAAAAAATGCTACCTACGAAAGACACCGGCTTCCAAAAATAAAGTTATTGTTCACTTTGTAGTTTTCTTATTTGGAAGTCGGTCTTTTTTTTTTAGTAAAAAAGATTTTTTTTCACTCGTTTATTTGTAAGCCGTATACACGCGAACTATATTTATAAAGTTCTTTTTTATTCTTACCGGGATTTTACACAACCGGCGCAACTTCATCAATATAGGGGGTAGCCAGAGGATGTTTTAATGAAATAGTGAAATTACTTAGATACGTTATATTTTATTATAGTCTTCACGCTATTCCAGCTTTTACAGAACTAACAAGTAAAGCTCAACAAAAACATTCTTCAAACATTTTCTTAGCGTTCTGATTTCAGTCACCTTCCAAAACTAAATAGTTATCTGTTGCCAGTTTCATAATAGGCAAGGAGGTTGCCTCTAAATAGGCGAGGACATGAGCTTTCGCAGTACGAAGAGCGGCACTTACACTTCCATTTGTCAAATCACCAACGCAATAGAAGTCATAATTGGTTGAGCGAGCGGCAAGCGGCTATTTAATTAATTTTTATTCTTAATGAATACTATAATTCCGAATCGTCAAAGATAATTTAAAATGAGACAGTTTCTAAACTGTCTCTGCCATTCAGAGCTGATTGATTGTTTAACCATTCCAATTTTTTTTTGGGATTTCTCAGTATAGTTGGTTTACCCACACATGTGCCTTTTGTCTCTATCGTTATCAATAGGAAAAGTGTCCAAAAGCAGGCCAACAGTACCACATAGGATGGCAACAGTACCACACACCGATTCTCTATCTGAAAAAAAAACTGATCAGTAGCCACTTAGGCCCCATATCTCAAGTTGTCCTAAAAGACACAGAAATATTAATTCCTAGTCTTAAATAAAACCAGTACAAACCGTTACCATTCAAATATTAGTAGAATACGTTTACGTATGCGCTCACGTTATATTCCAGTTAACGAGGCAATTCGGTGCCGGATGACATTGTATAGTTTTATGCCTGCATACGTTGCAAATAGCTGGTCATAATTTGGTTTGGTACTAAATTAATATGCAAGGCGTAAATTTTACGCGGGTTCAAATTCTTTTTACCTTTTAGTATATTTTATGAAGATTTTATGCCTTGTCTGCTGTATTTTGCATGTGCTAGTTTGTTGTGATTTTGTTTTAAAGTTATTCCACTGTATCTCTACTGTTCCAGATATTATAATATTATATTATAGGCCAAATTTCAGCCAATCTCAGCGGAGACTAGCCATCTGCGCGTGAGATACTCGTATATAGTGCACAAGTGTGTGCAAAAAACATATTATATCTACGGCGCAAACGCGCAAACACAGGTGCACTCACTATTCTCTCACTCTCAAAGTCCGATGGTACGGCAAACGAGAGAGATCAGACATAGGAGCACGGCTTAAGGCGCAGAGACCCCTCAGTAGCTGATTTTTAAATGAGAATGACGTCTAAACGGCTAGTCGTAGTTTTTTGAAAAATATTTGTTATGTTAGACATTTTTTTAAATAATTTGGTCTAAGAACATTTTGAGTTTTATGTATATAACATAGTGTAAGTAATTTGTAAACTTGTGTCTAACACGGCCAAAACACGACAGTCGCACCAATTCCGCCGGGCGTATTTTAATTAAATAATCACCATCTTAAAGACAATTTTAGTACCTACATTTTCATCTAAGGCTTTTTTCTTGTCATAGAATAATGGGAAAAGTACAAAAACTACAAAATTTGGGGTCGCGCGGGTGTGAAACGAGTGCGCGTTTATTGTTCCCTCAAGGTTGTTAGCGACTGTCGCCGTCTTAACGTGCTTTCCGATGCACAGAGGTTTACCAAACGCCAGCTTCTAAATTCCGGGCTGTCGCTGAAAAAATGCTAATAATAAAACCCAATAGACTACAATACACTGCCCGACTACGGAATCAAACCCAAGACATCACGCTGAGCAGCCGCAAATCCAACTGGGATACCAACAGATCAGTTAAACCGAACCGTCCCATAATTGAATTTGTAATAAGTAATGTAAACTCCAATTGATCGGCTACCGCGCCAATTGGACTGTAACAAAAAGCAATGTCCATTACGACTCCATTAATGTTTTACATTATAATTTGAGTTTGTTTCAGATATCCAAACAGTACGTTCGTAATTAAATATCATTAAATTTTCAACAAAATTGTTTGGGTGTTCCGATACTTACAGATTATTTGTTTTTTTTTTCCAATCGTTGACTTGTACTGATCTTATGATACGTCTATATTATAATTATCTAGATATTATATGCTCGTAACAATCTGCTCTCTATATGATGAGTAGCATTCATAACAACATATTACATCCACTGAAACCTACAGCCATAACTACCTAGATTTAATATCTCTACTTACCCAGCATAGCAATATAAGCGTGAAGTTACGAGCAGAGTAGGATTGCAGGCTTCAATGTGAAACCCGACCGACGCGCGCTTTGTGACTATTGGAATTAAAACCCGGAACTTGATATTGTTGCGTCTCAAGACCAGTGATACTCAACACAAGTCTAAAGGCTTTAAATGTGCTGAGAGATGTATCATCACATAATCAGGCTTATTCTCAGTTCTTTTACTAATTTCTGTGTGAGGGAGTGAGCGATAATCCACCATGCGGCCCCTGTCCATGTTGGTAGATGTCACACGTCTTCGAATTTTTAGTTCTAAGAGATACCAGTTTCCTAAAGATACTCCTACATTTCTTCACCGTTTTGAAAGCAGTGGTGATGCAAGTAGTACGCCGGCCTGGGCTTGTCCACGACCGACAACTCGTAAGTTGGGGCCGTAACCATTGAGCCACCACTGCTCCAAGATATTGGTGGCAAGAGAATGCCTGAGGGGGGTGTTACAATATCATATATCTTGTATCATACAGGATCATACATAGGAATCCTATATAAATGAGAGAAAACTATCAAAGACAATCATTTTAATTCATTTATATTACATTTCATATAAATATGACTCATATATCTGTGATCCTAGATACTCGTATATTATAGTCTAATACCTCCTAAGTAATAACAAGAGGGCTTAGAAAAAGCTGACATTCTACCAGTGGAATCAATTGCTATGATCAAACGGCTGAACTGATTTTGATTGACCACGTTACGTAGCAGTAGGCATGTCAATGCCATGCATTTTGCTTTCAATCGACTTCAAGAAGGAGGACGTTCTCAATTCGACTGTATTTTTTTGTATATTTGTTACGCGATTACTCTGCCAATTATGAACCGATTTTGATGATTATTTTTGTTATTTAAATCTGGTGCTTTTCATGTGGTCCCATTCAGTTATTTTTAAGTTATTCATAATAATGCGTATTTTCATAAGGTAACAAATCTTACAAGAAAAAGAGAAAAAAATTTAAACAATAGATTAAACCAACTTCCAAAACAATACAAAGTGAAAAATAAATCTATTTCTGGCATTCGGCGACAATGACGAAAAAAAATTGATAGCAATGACGTCGACTTCCGAAAAGAAAGTTATTTTTCGCTTTATAGTGTTTTGTTTTGGACAATTAATTATTTTCGCTGATATAATGTCACTTTATAGCCCAAGGTAAAAATGGGAAGCCTGAAAAATTATGGTCCAAAAACTAGTTCTCAATCATTTTTTACTTCTGTTTGATCTACAACATAAATATAATTAAATATCTTAAATATCAAGCAGACATTTGAAAGGATTTTAAATGTCGCCAATATTATAGACAAAACACAGTGGTCGTCTGTTTGATAGCTTTTCAGAATTAAATTATTCATTGTGAAATTTTCTTTGCAAATCTACTTCCGTGCTTGCTTATTAGGGGATAACATACAACTGAAACTATAAAATATCTCCCAATAAGATCAGATGCAACGAAAAACAATAGCAGATTAATAAACAGGTTGCAGTTATATTGCAAACTAAGACACAAGCAACAACTAGTCTTCTCATAAAAAACGTCACCGTCTTTGTGTTTACGATCCAAGCAATAAAAGGTTGAATAACACTGTTCTGCGAGTCTGGATGCAATTTCAAAGAACATTTTGAAAATTTTAATGCAAATTCTTGCGTCGATGTTTTGTATTGTATTGAAGTGAACGGAATTAAATTGAAGCAAAATTGTGGAAAATTGCATTGTTTATCGTAAAGGGAATAAGGAATAAAGGATATTTTAAATAGAACGTGGATTCTTTGTCGTACGAGATGAAATGCAATGTTTATTGCCTGATTAGCAGTCAAGACAGGAGGTGAGATTTGACCAGCATATTTTCTAATGATATGTATTGCATCAGCGATTGTTTTTGCTTTAGCACAGACCGAGAAGTGATTAAACAACAATATTCTTCTTTTCGTTTTAAACTTGACTCAAATATAATCTGACTAAAGGTTCAAGACAAAGTGTCGTTTGATCATTTTCATGTTGTTCGACTATTTTTTTTTTGCCTTTACCAATCATGGGACTCTGTGGTAACGGACCTTTGGAAGGCGTGCCAGGGGCCGAAGCCAACTCGCAGAGGCCTTGTTAGGTGACATACACATTCATGATATGTGACACCAACCTATGATTATCCCTGTATGCGCTACGTAAATGCACCCAAGGACAATCACCGGTTGGTACAGGACTATTGTTAAATATGGAGACAAAGATTTGGGCTTTAGGTTTGGGAGGTTTAGTGGATTGATTGCCTAAAACTATAGAAGGATTATTGGTCTCTGCCTGACTATTGTTTAACTACATGTCTATAAAATGGCAGGGGGGATTTGCACACTCAGTTAATGGGCCCCCAGAAAGGGTCGCTAGCACTTAAGTGACGTGACGCCATGGAAACATATCCGGTGATGCTTGAGGAGTAGAGAGGTATACCACGGCTATCAATCGAAAATACACAACATTCGACTCAAAAGTTGCTTCAGAAAGAGAATCTTCTCCAGGCTAGAAACTCGAGCTAAACTTTATAAACACATTTTAAATAATAAACCGCCGGGTATTGGAAGTTTATAAATTTTTCACCGAGCATTTTCTTTTCAATACTTCAAGATTTCCCGCGGGATAATTTTATCTCCTATTCTGTTGAGTGCTGAGAACTGTTTTGCGAAATAATATGTATTCTATGAAGCGATAGTGCAGTGAATATTCTGTATCTTAATCCCAAAGGATAATTTAGATTTTAACGTTACACTGCACGTCCTGGTATGCTCATGTGAAGAGGAGGGATTAAACGCATTTTACTGAAAGAGTTACGAATATAAATGTGGATGGAGAGGATGACGACGGCCAAAGAAAAGATGGATGGACTATGTGAGGAGTGATATAAAAAAAGGGAGTCAGATAAACCTGATTGTACGGTATGGAAGAAGAAAACGTATTGCGTTGACCCCAAGCAGCGACCACACAGCCACTAGACGCCTAATGCTTGATCTAATACATCAAAACAATTCTGTCAAATAGCTGAGGTATGAGGGACAGGACGACTGCGCTCTGATTGGTCCCTTACCAAGTTCATACGCCTCATTAAGGATGGGACAGGTTTAAATAAACCCAGGAAGGTATCGATATTTTTATAAATAGTATTGGTACTTATTTTTTGAATTAATATTTCCTTTTTTATTATTAATTATACGGCGTTTTAACAATTAAGTAATAACATAAAATGTTAAAACTAAAAAAAAAAATCAAAATTCTGAAGTTCACATACTTTTTTCGGTTGTTGGTTCTTAAATATAGTAATATTAAATATTAGTAAAAAGCGTAATCAAAAAATCGTTTCACAATTAAAAAATAATTCAATCGTTCCTCTCAGCATCCGAACGGGAGCAGACCTGGTCGCAGGCTCCGACGTGGACAGCCTTTATGGTGACCATCACCATGCAAAAGGCGATCAGCAGGAGAACGAAGGTGGTCTTGATGGCGGACAATGTAGTTGTTGTTTAGTAGAAGAGGTACGGTTGTAGAGAGAAGTAGATTTGTTGTGTGAAGCTTGAGATGTTTCCCTACGGATTCATACTCATAATCTAAGAAGATTTAATGAAGTATTATCACGTTACACATGTTTTGAAATGAACAGGAAAAACAAAGTGAAATGTTTGAATGAGGATAATTTTACTTTTAACCCCAGAGAGCTCGGGTCATCTTATTATCTGAAATATTAGATTATTGTTACATTCTAATCGGCTTATAAGTCAAAGTGCAAGCATTTCCTCCACCGCAAGACGTGATCTATTAAGATATTTAACCAATTATGAACAAGATCAAATTAGATTTAGGCACTTCCATAATAAGGAAAACAGATGTCGAGTAAAGCGCAAGTTCGGTCATGCATGGAGTACTGCTCTCACCTCTAGGAGAAATCTGCCAAATACCAGCATGATGCTGTCGGATTTTTATCGGTTTCTTTTCGGGGAGTATGCGATGGAACTGCACAATGATGCAATGATGCCGCCTAGCCCTTTCCATCATCGGACTACGTACGGCAATGTGCCATCGGTACATGGTGGACATCCCACCCATACGCACAAAGCGTTTTGCGAATACTTTCATTGTGCGCACAGCTAAGGAGTGGAATTCCCTGCCGGAATCTTTGTTTCCTGATAATTACAACCTAGAGGTTTTCAAGTCAAGAGTGAATAGGTTACTTCTAGGCAAGCGTGCTTCACCGTCGACCACATCATCGCTTACCATCAGGTGAGATAGTGGTCAAATCGTATTTGATCACTATCTATCGTTAAATTAAAAAAAAAATAAGAGTAAAATACGTTAGTACTGCAATTATTATATATTATTAATTTACCCTTTGAGTCCCGGAAACGTGTATGTATCCACGCGAGACACAATGGGTTTTCTATTGTTTTCAATTATTCAACAGGTTAATGATGATTATTTTATTACACTCACAGTAGCATTTGCCAGCGGATCCACCCTTGGGGAAAACGTTTCCATGGGCCATAAATACAAACAAACGGACCTTCACGTCGATAATTTAAGTAGGACAAGATACACAACAAGCGTACGGATACCAAGGGTTATGACTTCTTTTTTTTTTAAACCTATTAGCGTTATAGAATACATATTATTTCACCAAACTTACACCAAACAAGGTAAATGTTGAATTATTGAAAAGAAAATGCTCGGTGAAAAATTTATCAACTGCCAATACTCGGCGGATTATTATTTAAAACTAGCTGTGCCCGCGGCTTCGCTTCCGTTAACTGCATATCCTACCCTACCTACCTACCCTACTTACTTAGACCTACCTACCTTACTCACCTTTCTACCTACCTAGATCGAGCGACTTCATACCAAAAAGTAAGGACAGATTTGCTGAACGCTATCTAGAAGCACCCCAGAACACCGTACCGAAATTAAAACATGAAAATAAAACTTTTTTCAAAAAAATACTACCGACTGCCGAATAAAAACACTACAAAGTGAAAAGTAACTTTCTTTTTGGAAGTCGGTGTCTTTGGTAGGTACCAATTTTTTTCGTTATGGACTCCGACTTCCAAAAAGAAAGTTATTTTTCACTTTGTAGTGTTTTTATTTGGAAGTCGGTAATATTTTTTTTTTAATAAGTTTTTTTATTTTTCACTTTTTAGTCGTACCTAATAGACAAGTTCTTTAGTAATAACCCGAATATCATGCAACTTGAACACAACCGGTGATATGAGGGTGTACCAAGGGGAACCCTTTAGAGCGTACTGGCGTGATGTTATGTTATGAAATAATAATAAAATCGTTTATAAAATAAATACATACATTGTGATGATGGATCGAAAAATAAATACATACATTGTTAACAGTAAACACGGAAAAAGAGAATCGTTGGTACCTGTACTAATGAAAATCATTGTATCACAAGCACCAACGTCTTCCAGCATAGGTTAAACAAGAAGAAACAACTTCAAAATATACAGTAAAGTTTTCTTTTGTTTATATAAAAATATATATGATAAAAGTAGTTTGTTCAAATTATAATAGTGTATACCAGACTTTCCTATTACTATTTCATAAATCTGATCTATTGACATTTTATAAAATTTAACACTAGATTAATATTATACTAAACTTTAATTACAATAAGAATCATAAGTCTTTATGAAATGGTATAAACAGACATGTGATTGCAGCAATCCCGAAAGATTTGCCGTCATTTATTGAAGAGTTCTGTTGTCATATCTCCGAAGTTCTTCATCAGATCTCATTAAATTAAAATGAGACCAATTATGGATTATACTCATACAAACAAAAAAAGAATTTTCGAAATCGGACTACAATTAATGGAGAAATCAGTGAACATAAACAAAAAAAAGACCTACTAGTTCGAACATAGAACCTTTTGGAAAGACGGTTAAAAATACCTAACCACAGCGAGGTCGAGTCTCAACTCAACCTCGCAACCTTAAGTGAAGTAGGCTACCACGTTTATCATTAGACTATTCAGTCATCACATTGCACGCACGTCAACGTCATTATTGACATTAGTAGTATGATGAGAGACCTAAAATCTCATCAAACGTATTTTTGTAGTCTCGTGCATTAGGTCCCGAATTATTATTTTTACTCTAGCCACACTTGTAATAGCCCTTGAAGGTATATCGTTGATTCGAAATAGAGAGACAACCCCCTAGGTTGCTGCATCTCCGCATGGGGGCGCGGCGGGCGGGTTTTAACTACCTATTAATTTTTTTCCGCGGAAAATTTTAAAACCACCATCCTGAAAATGAAACGAAATGCACAATGCCATCGATTGAATATGAAGTTCAACACTCCGAGTATCTGAAAATTGCGTATGTTGCGATATTATACTTCTTGAACATTTTAAATTCATCTAACTTTTGGTAGAGGTAACCGATTGCGACGAAACAAAAACTAAGTAATACTTAAAGTTACGCATGTTTTATGTATAAAAGTTATCTACATTGGTTTCGTACATTTTACGTGATGCGTGCACAAATAATCAGACAAACTGATAAACATCCAAACAGACAAAAAAATCAAAAATTGCTGGAAATGGGTTCTGTTGGTTCTCCTTTAACACCATGGCTATATTTTTTGGAAATATTTTCGATGTACAAAAACGACTTTTCT
The DNA here is from genome assembly GCA_947562075.1 of Orthosia gracilis. Taxonomy (NCBI): domain Eukaryota; kingdom Metazoa; phylum Arthropoda; class Insecta; order Lepidoptera; family Noctuidae; genus Orthosia; species Orthosia gracilis. The sequence goes on from OX387275.1 coordinate 23,808,546, forward strand.
ACAGGTTTATTATATGTATTGATGTATTTATAAAGTTTTGCTCGAGTTTCTAGCTGATGTGAAATTCTCTTTTTGAAGCAACTTTTTGAAATTAATATAGTGTAAACCACTGTGGTACTGAATTTTAACTGTTGGTTCCTATTCAAGTTTTGATTCATAAGATATGCAGCAGCGCAAAATATGTACTTGAATAATACATTCATCAGTATGATGGTACTCCCATTGATTGGCTAGCAAATCGTCTTTAATTAGCTATTTGAAAAAAACATTAGACATTTTACAACACTCAACTAAGCCGTTACCATCGTACCAACCGAACTCCGTTCCAATTTTGAGTTCTTTCTGGATTCCTTCATCTGTCCTAATTAGCAGACACAATATTAAAACAATTAGACAGACGCCTTATAAGGTGTCGCGACAGTTGACGTACTTTGTTTTCATAAAAAGCATAAACCTGTTACAAAACCAAAATACGTAGGTACGGAGTGGGCTCCTCACCTTCTTAGAGGCAACGTCTATGCCTATTATAAAACTGGAAACAGAAAACTATTTAGTTTTGTCTTCACGCCTTATACACGCCGTTAGGTTACTGGGCACTGTTTCGCTGTTTCGCCATGCACACTCGAACTATAACTTCCTTATAACGCTTTCTTGTTTTTTAACCGACTTACCAAAATGGAGGAGGTTCTATGTTCGACTTCATGTTTGTTTTTTTGTGTATGTTCACATATCTATCCGTTAATTGTGGACCGATTTTGAAAATTCTTTTTTTTGTTTCGAATTTGGTCCCATTTTAATTTGGTGGAGATCTGATGAAAGGCTTCGAAGATATACGACAGAACTCTTCAATAAATAACGGCAAATCTCTCGGGATTGCTGCAATCGCATGTCTGTTTATAATCAATAATACCATTTCATAATATAACATCACGCTAGTACTCTCTTAAGGGATACGCAGGTCTCTCATTTCACCGGTTATTTTCAAGTTTCATGATATTTGGGTTATCTATTCTGGCGTTAAGGTAGCTTACTAAACAACTTAAAAGTGAAAAATTTAAAACTTCTTTACAAAAAAATACTACCGGCTTCCAAATAAGAAAACTACAAAGTGAAAAATAACTTTATTTATGGAAGTCGGTGTCAATAATGAAAAAAAAATGGTACCTACGAAAGACACCGACTTCCATAAATAAAGTTATTGTTCACTTTGTAGTTTTCTTATTTGGAAGTCGGTCTTTTTTTTTAGTAAAAAAGATTTTTTTTACTCGTTTATTTGTAAGCCGTATACACACGAACTATATTTATAAAGTTCTTCTTTATTCTTACCGGGATTTTACACAACCGGCGCAACTTCATCAATATAGGGGGTAGCCAGACGATGTTTTAATGAAATAGTGAAATTACTTTGATACGTTATATTTTATCATAGTCTTCACGCTATTCCAGCTTTTACAGAACTAACAAGTAAAACTCAACAAAAACATTCTTCAAACATTTTCTTAGCGTTCTGATTTTAGTCACCTTCCAAAATTAAATAGTAATCTGTTGCCAGTTTCATAATAGGCAAGGAGGTTGCCTCTAAATATGCGAGGAGCCATCACATGAGCTACACAGTACGAAGAGCGGCACTTACACTTCCATTTGTCAAATCACCAACGCAATAGAAGTCATAATTGGTTGAACGAGCGGCAAGCGGTTACTTAATTAATTATTACGCTTAATGAATACCAAAATTACGAATCGTCAAAGGTAATTTAAAATGAGACAGTTTCTAAACTGTTTTTTTTTGGATTTCCCGGTATAGTTTTTTTTACCGTGTGGGTAACGTGCCTTTTGTCTCTTTCGTTATCAATAGGAAAAGTCTCCAAAAACAGGCCAACAGTACCACATAGGATGGCAATACTGATACTCTATTAGAAAAAAAAACAGATCAGTAGCCACTTAGGCCCCATATCCCAAGTTGTCCTAAAAGGCAGAGAAATATTAATCCCTAGTCTTAAACAAAACTAGTACAAACCGTTACCATTCAAATATTAGTAGAATACGTTTACGTACGCGCTCACGTTATATTCCAGTTAACGAGGCAATTCGGTGCCGGATGACATTGTATAGTTTTATGCCTGCATACGTTGCAAATAGCTGGTCATAATTTGGTTTGGTACTAAATGAATATGCAAGGCGTAAATTTTACGCGGGTTCAAATCCTTTTTAACTTTTAGTACATTTTATGAAAATTTTATGCCTTGTCTGCTGTATTTTGCATGTGCTAGTTTGTTGTGATTTTGTTTTAAAGTTATTCCACTGTATCTCTACTGTTCCAGATATTATAATATTATATTATAGGCCAAATTTCAGCCATCGCAGCCAATCTCAGCGGAGACTAGCCATCTGCGCGTGAGATACTCGTATTAAAGTGCACAAGTGTGTGCAAAAAACATATTATATCTACGGCGCAAATGCGCAAACACAGGTGCACTCACTATTCTCTCACTCTCAAAGTCCGATGGTACGGCAAACGAGAGAGATCAGACATAGGAGCACGGCTTAAGGCGCAGAGACCCCTCAGTAGCTGATTTTTAAATGAGAATGACGTCTAAACGGCTAGTCGTAGTTTTTTGAAAAATAATTGTTATGTTAGACATTTTTTTAAATAATTTGGTCTAAGAACATTTTGAGTTTTATGTATATAACATAGTGTAAGTAATTTGTAAAGTTGTGTATAACACGGCCAAAATACGACAGTCGCACCAATTCCGCCGGGCGTATTTTAATTAAATAATCACCATCTTAAAGACAATTTTAGTACCTACATTTTCATCTAAGGCTTTTTTCTTGTCATAGAATAATAGGAAAAGTATAAAAACTACAAAATTTGGGGTCGCGCGGGTGTGAAACGAGTGTGCGTTTATTGTTCCCTCAAGGTTGTTAGCGACTGTCGCCGTCTTAACGTGCTTTCCGATGCACAGGGGTTTACCAAACGCCAGCTTCTAAATTCCGGCCTGTCGCTGAAAAAATAATAATATAACCCAATAGACTACAACACACTGCCTGACTTCGGAATCAAACCCAAGACATCACGCTGAGCAGCCGCAAATCCAACTGGGATACCAACAGATCAATTAAACCGAACCGTCCCATAATTGAATTTGTAATAAGTAATGTAAACTCCAATTGATCGGCTACCGCGCCAATTGGGCTGTAACAAAAAGCAATGTCCATTACGACTCCATTAATGTTTTACATTATAATTTGAGTTTGTTTCAGATATCCAAACAGTACGTTCGTAATTAAATATCATCAAATTTTCAACAAAATTGTTTGGGTGTTCCGATACTTACAGATTATTTGTTTTTTTTTTTCAATCGTTGACTTGTACTGATCGTATGATACGTCTATATTATAATTATCTAGATATTATATGCTCGTAACAATCTGCTCTCTATATGATGAGTAGCATTCATAACAACATATTACATCCACTGAAACCTACAGCCCTAACTACCTAGATTTAATATCTCTACTAACCCAGCATAGCAATATAAGCGTGAAGTTACGAGCAGAGTAGGATTGCAGGCTTCAATGTGAAACCCGACCGACGCGCGCTTTGTGACTATTGGAATTAAAACCCGGAACTTGATATTGTTGCGTCTCAAGACCAGTGATACTCAACACAAGTCTAAAAGCTTTAAATGTGCTGAGAGATGTAACATCACATAATCAGGCCTATTCTCAGTTCTTTTACTCTTTTCTGTATGAGGGAGTGAGCGATAATCCACCATCCCCTGTCCGGGTTGGTAGATGTCACAGGTCTTCGAATTTTTAGTTTTAGAGATGCCAGTTTCCCAATGATACTCCTACATTTCTTCACCGTTTTGAAAGCAGTGGTGATGCAAGTAGTGCGCCGGCCTGGGCTTGTCCACGACCGACAACTCGTAAGTTGGGGCCGTAACCATTGAGCCACCAATGCCTGAGGGGGGTGTTACAATATCATATATCTTGAATCATACAGGATCATACATAGGATTCTATATAAATGAGAGAAAATTATCAAAGACAATAATTTTGATTCATTTATATTACACTTTCATATAAATATGACTCATATATCTATGATCCTAGATACTCTTATATTATAGTCTAATACCTCCTAAGTAATAACAAGAGGGCTTAAAAAAAGGTGACATTCTATCAGTGGTATCAATTGCAATGATCAAAAGACTGAACTGATTAGTATCGACCACGTTACTTAGCAGTAGGCATTTCAATGCCAAGCATTTTGCTCTTTTCAACCGACTTCAAAAAGGAGGACGTTCTCAATTTGACGGTATTTTTTTGTATATTTGTTACGCGATTACTCCGCCAATTAAACCAACCGATTTCGATGATTATTTTTGTTATTTAAATCTGTTGCTTTTCATGTGGTCCCATTCAGTTATTCTTAATAATGCATATTTTCATAAGGTAACAAATCTTAAAAGAGAAACAGAAAAACGTTTTAACAATAGATTAAACCAACTTCCAAAAAATACAAAAATTTTGGCATTCGGTGTCAAAAACGAAAAAAAAATTGATAGCAAAGACGTCGACTGCCGAAAAGAAAGTTATTTTTCGCTTTATGTTTTGTTTTGGATAATTAATTGTTTTCGCTGATATAATGTCACTTTATAGCCCAATGTAAAAATGGGAAGCCTGAAAAATTATGGTCCAAAAACTTGTTGTCAATCATTTTTACTTCTGTTTGATTCCCTACCTTCATTAATTTACAATTTATCTACAACATAAATATAATTAAAATATCTTAAATATCAAGCAGACATTTGAAAGGATTTTAAATGTCGCCAATATTATAGACAAAACACAGTGGTTGTCTGTGTGATAGCTTTTCAGAATTAAATTATTCATTGTGAAATCTTCTTTGCAAATCTACTTCCGTGCTTGCTTATTAGGGGATAACATACAACTGAAACTATAAAATATCTCCCAATAAGATCAGATGCAACGAAAAACAATAGCAGATTAATAAACAGGTTGCAGTTATATTGCAAACTAAGACACAAGCAACAACTAGTCTTCTCATAAAAAACGTCACCGTCTTTGTGTTTACGATTCAAGCAATAAAAGGTTGAATAACACTGCTCTGCGAGTCTGGATGCAATTTCAAAGAACATTTTGAAAATTTTAATGCAAATTCTTACGTCGATGTTTTGTATTGTATTGAAGTGAACGGAATTAAATTGAAGCAAAATTGTGGAAAATTGCATTGTTTATCGTAAAGAGGACAAGGAATAAAGGATATTTTAAATAGAACGTAGATTCTTTGTCGTACGAGATGAAATGCAATGTTTATTGCCTGATTAGCAGTCAAGATAGGAGGTAAGATTTGACCAGCATATTTTCTAATGATATGTATTGCATAAGCGATTGTTTTTGCTTTAGCAAAGACCGATAAGTGATTAAACAACAATATTCTTTTTTTCGTTTTAAACTTGACTCAAATATAATCTGACTAAAGGTTCAAGACAAAGTGTCTTTTGATCATTTTCATGTTGTTCGACGATTTTTTTTTTGCCTTTACCAATCTTGGGACTCTGGGGTAACGGATCATTGAAAAGCGTGCCAGGGGCCGAAGCCAACTCGCAGAGGCCTTGTTAGGTGACATACACATTCATGACATGTGACACCAACCTATGATTATCCCTGTATGCGCTACATAAGTGCACCCAAGGACAATCACCGGTTGGTACAGGACTATTGTTAAATATGGAGACAAAGATTTGGGTTTAGGCGGTTTAGTGGATTGATTGCCTAAAACTATAGAAGGATTATTGGTCTCTACCTGACTATTGTTTAACTAGATGTCTATAAAATGGCAGGGGGTGATTTGCACACTCAATTAATGGGCCCCCATAAAGGGCCGCTAGCACTTGAGTGACGTGACGCCATGGAAACATATCCGTAGGTGATTGAGGAGTAGAGAGGTATATCACGGCTATCAATCGAAACATTCGACTCAAAAGTTGCTTCAGAAAGAGAATCTTCTCCACAGCTAGAAACTCGAGCTAAACTTTATAAACACATTTTAAATAATAATCCGCCGAGTATTGGAAGTTTGTAAATTTTTCACCGAGCATTTTCTTTTCAATACTTCAAGATTTCCCGCGGGATAATTTTATCTCTTATTCTGTTGAGTGCTGAGAACTGTTTTGCGACATAATATGTATTCTATGAAGCGATAGTGCAGTGAATATTCTATATCTTGATCCCAAAGGATAATTTAGATTTTAACGTTACACTGCACGTCCTGGTATGCTCATGTGATGAGGAGGGATTAAACGCATTTTACATGTGGATGGAGAGGAAGGAGACGGCCAAAGAAAAGATGGATGGACTATGTGAGGAGTGATATGAAAGAAAAGGAAGTCAGATAAGCCTGACTGTACGGTATGGAAGAAGAAAACGTGTTGCGTTGACCCCAAGTAACATGGAATAAGTCCAGGAAGATGATGATCGTTACACTGCATGTTTAGAAAGACGAACCTATTTCTACGAAAAAGAAAGTATTGTCGACGTATTTGTAATCCTTGGAATATTCATACATAAATTAACCAATATTGCTTCATAATTGCAGTAAATATATTATTTTGCGTAATATACAATCTTGTTTCCTTATTACGAAACTATCTTAATATTATCTTGTCCATAGCTGACCTATATCTCAACAATTCACCTGTGGTGTTGATTATGATTGAACTGTGACTTCTAAACTAATTAAAATGATATTTACATCAGTAATAAAATCCCATATCGCAGAAACATTATGATAACGAGCGAGCGGTCCGAGTTAAATGCAAAATTATCCTCATTTCAAATGTTTAGTTTGATTTTCCTGTTTGTTGACTGATAAAGAATGCATATATGTATGTCCACCATTGTACTTTTGTGCATGATGTTTTAAATAAAAAACCGGTCAAGTGTTCGTTGGACTTCGCCATTTAGGGTTCCGTACCAAAACGCAAAATTAAGTTGTTCGGTGGTCTAATGCCAACACGCTTGCATTGAATCCTACAAAATCGAAGTATATGCTGTTTGGCACCGTAAACCAGCTTAGTAAAATTAAACCCTGTGTCAGCTGTGTAAAAATTATGGGTGAGCCTATCGAACGGGTCTACGAAGCACGTAATCTGGGACTTACTATGGACACGGAGCTTCGTTTTCACAAACACGTGACAGAGTGTATCCGTAATTGTTATTATAGACTTAAGATTCTATACAAAGCTCGTCCGTATCTTAGCGAGGAATTGCGAGTCTTGCTTGTGGAGTCTTTGGTTTTATCAAAATTAAATTATGCGGACACAGTGTATGGTCAACGAATTTTGTCAAAAACAGAAAAAATGATCCAAACACTTCAGAACGCCTGTGCACGCTTCTGTTTTAAATTTCCCTTTAGAGGACATGTTACACCTTTCTTGAATGAACACAACATTCTGAAAATGAAAGTTAGACGTAAGCTGCACTTGGCGACCCTACTTTTTGGAGTTATCAAGTCTCAGTCCCCTTCTTACTTATACGATAAGCTGTAGTGGACTAGTAGACACAAAATCGGTGAGGGAAGAAAATGTTCCCGACAGCTTTCTATTCCCCAGCATAAGTCGGCGGCTTTTAGAGGTTTTAATGACGTAATACAATTTTTTATTTTATTTATTTGTTCTCTTCTGCTAATGGGTACATAGAACTTTTATTTTTGTTTTGTTATAATTAAGAGTCGCAAAAATTTTATCATAGGTGGTTTTTTACAAAAAACATTGTATAATATAAATGTTTGTTTGTGTTAACATAACAAGGAAAACTTTAACAACAGGTAGGTATATAACTGGTTTAGTTGCCATAAAAAAACAGCTTTTTTTGAATTCTTATTTATCCATTTCGAAGATATAAAAATTAGTTGTTTTGTATTTTTTTTTTGTTTTCGTTAAACTTAGTAAAAGGATTATGTAAAGGTCATCGTAACCGGTGGCGTTCTGCAGTTCCTCCTTTTTTAACGTGGCAACCTTCATGAATGTCCTCCGGTCCAGGGTGGGCGAAGGGGTCTGTCAGACTCTAATTAAAAAACTACACGATGTTTACCTTTGGCTGGGGTGCTGGAGTGAATGCGCATTTCTTCACGTACCTCCGGACAGGCATTGACCCACATGAATGCATGCGAAACCCATCACGAAAACCTCTAGAAAGGCGCCGTCTCGGGCGTTTGACTGTTCGGGGTGTAATAATTTAAAGACTCATTCGGGCACGACGGATTGGTTTATTAGCTTCAACCTAGATTATTACAAGAGACCGGTCAAGCCGCGTTGCTATCCACAGACAATTTTTGTTGGGACGCATCGCTAGTGATGTGACCTTATATTATGACATCCCCCTTCTTAAGACAATATTAAGTATACATTTAATTAAAACTTTGCTAGGTATACTCTAAATTATGCAAAATAAAAATTGTATTGTAAAAAATACAAGTTAATCATATTATTGAACTGGCTTTACCACTTTTCCTGACATCGTGACGTATGGATTTTTGTCTGCTTCCACCTGTCTGTCCGGTTTCTCAATATCATCCAATGAATCGCTGGATCGCATGGTCGCACGGTGGTTATAATTGTGACAGTTAAGTGTATCCTATACCTTCTATATCTGGCTCCATATGAATCTTCAATTATGTATGATCTTTTGCAACATTTCTTTAACAACAGCTGGAAGCCAATTTGACTTGGGAATATTCTTATAATAGACATGGTTTTAACAAAGGTAATAGTCTTTTATCTGTATTGTAATATAATGCAGCATTTTGCATATTTGACTTTTCATTACACTTTTTGTACTCAGAAAACCTAATGAATTTTGGTTGTAGCTTCCTTTGCATGACAGGAATATTCATTCTAAGATTTCTAGACATTGATAACTGAGCAGGTGATGGCTGATTATTTTTAGGTGTATTTCTGTAATGCAAAAGTGCTATGCAGGGCTCTCTATTATCTTCTTTACATTTTTTCAACATGTTTTTGACAATTTTGACTGAACTTTCAGCTTGACCATTTGACTGTGCATGATATGAACTGGTTACAATATGTTCTACATCCCAGTCATGCAAAAATGATTTTTAATTCTGCTGACTAAAAAGGGGGACCACCATCGCTCACTAAAGTCTGTGCTATTCCATGAAGTGCAAAAATGGACTTCAAATTAATTATTACATTTGTGGCGGTGGTTTTTTTATTCAATAAAGCAATCTCTATGAATTTCGAATAATAATCTGTGACAGCAAGATATGACAAATTTTCAAAGTACATTAAATCAATACCTACACGTTAATCTAATAGCTTTGCAATGGTTCTTTTAGATTGAATGGTCTGAACTTCGCACAGCTTAAACATTGTTCAATTACATTTTTTAAATCTGTACTCATATTTGGCCAATACATTAATTCTCTTGCTAAATTTAAACATTTATTGATTCCTTGATGACCTTTGTGTAATTTGTTTAACATTTCCCTTTGCATAGACTGTGGTATTACCAATTACGTATCTTTGAACAATGGCTTACGTATCTTTCGGCGCACGGTTGGCGCAGTGGTTGAGCGATTATGTTTGTAAACGCACCCACAATACAGGAAGAAATTCCTAGTGTGGGGTAAAGTTTAAATAAGAAAAAAAATAAATTATAACATTAACCTCATTTTGAAAATTCGAATATGGTTTTAACATAGAATTAACGAATTCTTGCTACTAGGCCATCTTTATTGACAGTGTTTTTTTTAAAATAAGCTTACTTTCATCTGAATTTGTAGCTTGACACCAACTTCTGTGATATTCTTCACTGAAAGCTAGATTTAAATAGATTAAATTTACATGACATTGCAAATCTGTTTAATAACTTTTTTTTTTTTTTTTTTTAATTTTTTTTTTTTTATTTATTTATACTTTATTTACATATGTACATAATTTGTAAACTAGAGTTAGGAGCTAAATTAGGAGTTTAATATTTTAAATTACGGGGCGTCAAAAAATTCATCCACATCGCTGTCAACAGGAAAAGTGCCCAGAAGGCTGGCAGCATTGCCACGTTGGATGGCAATACTGATTCTTTGGGCAAAAAAAAGGCCAGCCCTCTGGTCTCGTGAAGAGTCGACCAACCGTTTGGCGATATCTCGAAATAATAGGTGTGCACTCGGACCCCATGGCCCTAATGTTTCAACCCCAAACGGCTCAAACACATAATTATCATAATTATCATAAGTTTCATAATTAGTTTCATAATATTCTTTCAAGGCAGCACTAGACAATGTATCTGATATATACATTGCCGAGATACACGGCATACACACTGCTCCACCACCCAGTGCATCTACTACGTATAAAAAGAGAGGATATATTGTCCTATTTCCTTGCTGCCACATCTTTTGCGACCATCACTTCCTCGCAGACATTTCTCAAGGTTGTGCTACAACGTGTCAACCGTAGCCGAGAGAACCGTGTAGCAACCGGGCGTAAGCTCCCGGCCTATGCGGCACGGGTACTTTTCGAAACACCCATGTCTGGATAGCGGGACAGTACCTGTGTCTGTCAGAAAATGAGGGCACCATGTCGTCTATCCAGCCATTCCCTCATAACGGTAGCTACGACTTGCCACCCGCTATTAATTTAACATATGTTATATAATCACGTCTTTCAAGGTTTCTAATAAAAAGAAAAACTATGACTAGATACTGTAATGTTTTGCTAGTATGCGCTATGGTTGTCCTTGACAAAGGAGAAGAAAGTCCACGTCTTCCACATTTCTTGCCATCATGCTTAGTGCTTGGATTTTGCTTTATTGTTGCTTCATTTCACCTCCTCCGCACAACTCGTTCGCCTTCTGCAAAAAAAATTCGTCAAGAAAAATGTGAAAGCAATTCGATTTACCCACTGTTGTCCACTCTCCGCTCCATAACAGCCTACCCTTCGGCTCGAACCTGAATTGTGCTTTTGCTGCAATTAAAATAGTTGGCCCGCTTGCATCAAATATTGTAATATAATCTTAACTTGTCCATAGTTGATCCATATTTTAACAGATTACCTGCGGCGGCAAAATGTTCGGACCTTGACCCCTAAACTGATTATACAGATCCAATCAACTAATGAAACCCCATATCGAAGACAATAATTAAATAAGGTAACCTAAGCAGTGAAAAAAACAAAAATTATCCTCATTGATACTTTTCCTGTTTGCAGAAAAACATGTGTAAGACGATACTATAATACGTCATCAGTCTTGTTAAGTCAAGAGTATAAATACGAAGGCTTAAGGCTCAAGTGTCACAAAACATATCGACATCTCCCTACGAACGGTTCTCTTCTACTAAACATCAAGTACAATGGCTGCCATCAAGACCACCTTCGTCCTCCTGCTGATCGCCTTCGCCATGGTGATGGTCACCGTCGAGGCCGTCCGCGTCGGACCTTGCGACGTCGACTGCAACCGTAGTGCAGCTGAGCAGAACCAGTGCTGCAGGGCTCATGGTTACTCCGGCGGTGGCTGTTCATATGGGCAAGCGAACTGTTACTGAGGGAACTCGGCGAGCGCACCGATACCATAGTGGAGCTTCTATCTAACTCTTCGACCTCCATCACTTGAAGAACATGAAGAGGTAATCAAGACCTACGTAATTTTAAATTATCAATATTGTCAGTGATATTATTTGTTTAGTTCCACTTCTTCAGAATTCAGCCTGTGTTTTGGTTATTGATTAAATTGGTTCAGTTTTAATATTTTGCTGTTTCATTTTCTTATTTCTTGAGTTTTTTGATTACTGTAAGTTCCTACCAAATTTCAGTACCTTAGTTTTTCCTACTGCTAGGTATTATTTATTTTCAAACATTTGTTGGACTTCTAAAATTAGTCTGAAATAGAGGTAATAAAACTCCTCAATAAAGTCTTGAGTTGTGGTGCCTCATTCTTAAAGTGTTATCTACAGTATGAGCCTGGAATATTGAGAGCGATGTACTTATTGGGAGTCTAGAGATATAATGGAAAATTAATGTTCATAATTATGTAGGTTTTTATGACGTATGAACGCATTTATTTACATAGATAATAATATTTACAGTGAATATAATACTTAATTAACTAAGACTACAAACGTATACACTTAAAACAAAACAACTGACAAGATTTTTAAAAAAGAGATCATTATCTGTAGCATCAGCCTAAACAGAAATGTTGAGAGAGATTTACCTAATAGGAATCCAGAGAAAAATTGGGAAATGATGTACATATTTTCTAATGTCAGTGGTTAAATTATTTTGTTAATTATTCTACACGTATTAAGAGATATTAGATTATTAAAATAATTAATAACAAGGTAATATTAATGCTACCTCTGCAAATTTTGTATGTTTATTGATATTGTTCTACTTTACCCTATTGCAAAATATTGAGATGTACTCTATCATCTATGTAATAGATTCAATAGTACTATTACTGTAAGGCTGCATCATCCCATAGCTGGGCAAAGCCCTCTTCCCATGAATTCCAGCCTATTCGATCCAGTTCTAATTTGGACCATGTGGGTTTTTGAGTCCCGAAATATTAACCAACCTATCTTTTAATTGGCCGAGCAAGAGCGAAGCGCGAGCGAAGCGTCTCCGTCTCAACTTGGCCAAAAATGATTTTGTTCGTCTGTGTGGATACTCGGCTGTTTCGAAAATTTGTGAGCAGGTTCGATAATTTAAGTGATTTAGTGATTTTGGGAACTGAATCATCAAAAAAAAACAAAAAGTCAGACTCGCGAGATGTACAGCTCACAGAGCCACTAGTCATATTTTTATGGGGCGCCTATTTGTACCACATCAGTTTTCCAGGGTTATGGCAAGTCTTTTTTTTTATCTGCTCGCGCTTGACCACTGTCTCACCGTAAAGTATATAGCTAAGCGACGATGTGGGCGACGGTATAACACGCTTGCCTAGAAGGAACCTATAGGTCTGGGAAAGGTGAAAGTCTGGATATATGTTGATCAATCACACATCAATGGCTAAACGGATGTGGATGATACTTGGCACACGAGTAGAACATGTCCTGGATAGGGAGAAAGGATTTATTCCTGGGTAGCTGTGTTACTGTGTACAGGTACGGCCTTATATAAAGTTGACTATCATCAAAATTTCAAGCAAACCACGTCTACTGCTGAACGAAGTCTTCCCCGAAGTGTCTCCACATCGATCGATCCTTATCCATTGGATTCTCGTAGCCTTAACCAGGTCATCGTTTCACCCAGTCTTCTAACGTTTTGTCTTCCGGTACGCGGTGGCCACTCCAGCCCATCGACAATCCGTTCTACGAGCTATACAGTTACCTACTATCGATGTAAACAAAAAGTATAAAGTGAAGTGCCTATCTGAAGATAGATGCCTACCGTTATCGATTATCCAATACATGCAAATAATATTGAGTGTGCAAGTCATCCCATGCTACTTTATAGCCGTGTAGAACAACAGAGGTCAGGCAGGGCTCAATAGTTCTTTAATAGTTTTAGATAATCGATCCACGAAACCTCCCAAACTCTACATATTTTGAAATAGTCCTGCAGCAGCCGGGAATTGTCCTTGGGTTTATTTGCGTAGTGCATACAGGGATATGTCGTCTGGTGTCACTTGTCCAACAAGGCCTCTGCAAGTTGGCTCCAGCCCCTGGTACGCCGTTCAAAGGTCCAGGACTCTAGGGTCTCAAAGATTTATGAAATAAATATTAACTAAACAACTCAAGGCTAACGGGATCAACGACAAACACACTGGTTTTACATTTTGTTTTCGAATTTGCAATACAAGGAAAACTAAAACATTAGGTAGCTACAACTGGTTTAGTCGCAATAAAAAATCAGCTGTTTTGATTACCTGTTATTTACATATTTTGACGATAAAAAACTAAGGTATTTTTTTATTTTTTATGAGATTCCTACCGATGTTTATACCTATTCAATTCATATTTGGATGGAAGTTTTACATAAAGTACGTATAATTTTCGTTTTTTAACAAATTCCCAAAAAGTAGGAGGTTTTTCAATTCCGATCCGTTCTCAAGACCGTATATATTTTTTTGTGAGTGTTCGCGAGAACTTCGTCGTTTATGAACCGATTTTGATGATTCTTTTTTTGTTGGAACGGAGATATCCCAAGGGTGGTACCGTGATAAGGAAACCTGGATCTATTGATAGGATCCTAGAGAAATGATCCGAGAGAACTCTTCTATTGGTAAACATACAGCGATTTTGGTATTTTCATCAATAATACAAATATTTGCACTCAGAAAGTAGCATTTGGTGAAGTGGAACTGATTAAGAAGACCACAATGTCAAACCGACTTCCAAAACAAAACACTACAAAGCGAAAAATAACTTTCTTTTCCGAAGTCAGTGTCGAATAACGGAAAACAATGGGTACAAAAGACACCGACTTCAGAAAAGAAAGCTATGTTTCGATTTGTAGTGTTTTGTTTTTTTAATTATCTATTATTTACATATTTCGACGATAAAAAACTCTGGTATTTCTTATATTTTATAAGATTTCTATCAATGTATATACCTATTCAATTCATATTTGGAAGGTGCTTTTACATACAGTACGTATAATTTCCGTTTTTGGATTTCCTCGTTAATTGGCTTATTGCTAGAGAATTATTGCTAACACCACAACAATATCTGCCCACGCCAACACCCACCGTTGTTTTTTAAAAAAAATGTTAAGGGTAATAGGTATTATGGCTTGGGGCTGAGTCGTCGCTCGACCAGTCAGGCCCTAAGAGACAGAGGGAAAGCATTTGCTCCATGCGCGTCTTTATGGGCAAATATGCTTTCGTGGGATCGACCGCACTAGGTGATATGCATGATAGGGCAATACCAGTCGCAGGTGCACGTAAATGTTTTTGTATCCCGAGCTGCGAGTGAACTGTGTGGCTTTGATCAATAGAAGTCCAACATAACTCTCCGTTCTGGTGAGAACGGACGGTTACATTTGACTCCGGAGAAACTCCCCAGATCAAGGGTATCCAGGACGATTTTCCCAAAACAAAGTTGGCTGTTGGTATTGATGATTGACAAGGAATTTGGTGGCAATGACAGGGTGAACCAACTGACGAAGTTAGTTGAAACTAGTCGTTGTGACGGCGACATATTTATGTCAATGAAGCAATAGCAATTGGTTGGAATGGAAGTAGACCAACAACTAGTAGTGTATGAATGGGCTACCTATTCAACGACTAGAAACTAGACTAGCTTTCAAGACTTCTTCTTCATAGTGGGCCGGTGGCAGATACAGATTTTAGTTATTATGTTTGGCCCAGAATTCAGCTACGGCAACACCGATCGCTGACGCAGCAATAGAGTCCTCACATGTACAGGTTACGAAGTTATGCCATGGTCTGCGGTGAAACGCTGCACAGGCACTGGACATCGGAACCATCCAAAACCTCCCAGCCGTGGAGGTTGTCTTTGCTGCGGCGGAGTGCTGTATACGTTTATTAATGGTGGTTACAATTTTACATCACAGCCCGCAATATCATTAGCTACTTACAAAAAATGTTCGTATTTCATAGCTGCTCTGCATGACAGCATCTCTGCATGAAACCATTAAATAAGTCTCAAGTAAAAAGTCAATATTCAGACCGCCTTAGCTCAGGTTTGTCTTAACTTCAGCGAAGACAAACGGATCATTAATGAGTTTACATTGGATAATTGGACGTTTCATTATTTGAAGAAGTTTGATTTGCAGTTAAAATAGAGATGGATTCATTTTATTATAGGTTTGCTTAATACTCCCCAGGATGTGAATTACTAGACGTTGCACACCGTGCAAGTTGCACGGAAGGGGTTTCGGGGTGGTTCTTTAAGAGGTCACAGTTCCATGTGCCGATGGTGATCACCAAACCACCCGTTTGATTGAGGTAAAAATCTCACACTCCGTGGTGTTTTCCTAAAATACCAGGTGCCTTTTGAGGGTTTCCCACTGATATCAAAAACTAAATTGAGGGTGGCTGTTTCATGGACACGGCCTTGTGTCGTACGGGTAATGGATTCCTCATTTAATGTCACTTGCAGGGACGCTAAGTTCGGCAGCTTATGCTGTTAGAAAAATTCGTCAATTTACAGCTGTTCTATTTTAGTTACTTTCATAATATGATGTCTTACGGCATCTTACTATGGGGAAGGGCTGCAGACATTGAGTCAATTTTTATTCTACAAAAACGAGTCATCAGGGCGATATACAATCTTCGCCAGCGCGATTCTCTAAAGAAAGAAAAAGTGTTTAACAGTCACAAAACGACATACTGTATAAATACATGCTTATGCTAAACCCTGGACCTAAAGGAACTGTTTCAGGACATTAACATCATGACGGTTCCTAGTCAATATATTTATGAAAACACCATGTACGGGAGGAAAAATTTACATATTTTTATTAAAAACAGCGACAGGCATTTACATTACTAGAAATAGGGACCAATTAATTCAACCAGGTTTCAGGCTAGCTAAAGTAGCCTCATCTTTTATGGGGTACTGTATAAAATGTTACAATAAAAATAAAATAATTAATAAATATAATATAAATAAAATACCTCCCCACATTCTAGAAATGAATGAGTCGAAACTTGTTTGTAACGCACACTATGCAGGCAGGCATTTTATAAGTTGGGGGATTATATCGCTGATAAAAATGCTTGGCTCAATTCTAATCCTGCTCCACAACTACTAGGACGCAAAAACCATTGGTAAGCAGAACATTATTGTTTTGAAATATTGTTGGAACTGCTAAAGGCTATTTGAATGTATTTGTATTGTATAAACTCAATTTCTTTTAAATCCTTGTTCCCCAACTCCTCAAAGATACTTGGACCGATTTGGATAATTTTTTCTTTTGTTTATACTTCCCAGGTGGTCCCATGGTCATCAGTCAGGTCAGTATCTGACGATGGGATCCCTGGAGAAATCGAAGCAACTCCTCAAATATTATAGGCATACACATAGCGATTTTGGTATTTTCATAAACAATGCAATAATTTCCACTCAGACTGTATAACTTTGTGAACTGGAACTGAAGAAGAAGACCACATATGGCCACTGGAACTCTTTAATGCTAAGTATGTCACAGCTATAAGATATCTCGAATAGTTAACTGACTATGATGAAGCAAATACTTATAAATAAATGATATTGATGAAAAGGTACAATCGAACTGATCTGATGAGGAAGCCGGCAGATAGACACTGGAACCCCAAAATAAAACAATGTATCCTAGTCGTGTTTGGGCTTATTGTAAACGTCAAAAAATGTACTTTGCCTATAAATGATTTTCATGGTCATTGGAAGAACCTACAAAAAAAAACAAAGTTTTATCAAAAAACAAACAAACCGACTTCCAAACCAAAACACTACAAAGCGAAAAATAATGAAGTCGGTTAAATTTTTTTTTGAAGACACGGTTGGCACAGTGGTTAAGCGATCGCCAGCTACGCTGCGTGTAGCAGGTTCGATTCCCGCACAGAAAAAAATATATATGTTTGTACACAGATAGGCTAGTCCAGTCCAGACTAGTTGTTTGTGTATGTGAGTTTATAGGTTTGTTCATTCAACCACAATACAGGAGAAATTCCTAGCGTGGGGTAACTTTTTTTTTAAGTGTAATGCACCTCCAAGACTTTTCTAAGAGGTTTATTACTGCACTAAGATGTTTCAGACATTGACATTTACTTTTTTTTTATAATCTATAGGCCTACGTTTGACCACTATTTCGCCTGATGTTAAGCGATGATGTGGTCTACGGTGACTAGATACTTTTAGAGGTCCTACAACTGTTTGATAGTAAATTACCAATTCGTAGAAAAACTAAGCTACTGAGAGTGGTTGCTTACAGTAAAAAAAAATTAAAGAAAAAAACGAAATTTTTAAAATTAATCCATTTTAATCAATAACCAAAACTTAGACTGAATTCTGAAGAAGTGGAACTTAACAAATAATATCACTGACAATATTGGTATTTTAAAATTACATAGGTATTGATTACCTCTACATATTCTTCGTGTGATGTACGTCGAAAGGTAAGATAGAAGCTCCACTATGGTACCGGTGCGCTCGCGGAGTTCCCTTAGTAACAGTTCGCTTGTCCATATGAACAGCCGCCGCCGGAGTAACCATGAGCCCTGCAGCACTGGTTCTGCTCAGCTGCACTACGGTTGCAGTCGACGTCACAGGGTCCGACGCGGGCGGCCTCGACGGTGAACATCGCCATGGCGAAGGCGATCAGCAGGAGCACGAAGGTGGTCTTGATGGCAGCCATTGTACTTGTTGTTTAGTAGAAGAGATATGTTCGTAGAGAGATGTCGATACGTTGTGTGACGCTTGGGCTTGGCACTCCGTATTTATACTCTTGATCTAGCAAGACTGATGACGTAATATCGTATCTTCATACGCATATTTTTCTGCAAACAGGAAAATTAAACTAAAAAGTATCAATGAGGATAATTTTGATTTTATCACTTGACTGCTTGGGTTATCTTATTTAATTATTTTCTTCGATATGGGATTTCATTAGTTGATTGGATCTTTCTAATCAGTTTAGAGGACAGGGTTCAAACATTTTGCCGCCGCAGGTGATCTTATAAAATCTAGGTCAACTATAGACAAGATACGATTACACTGACAATTTGATGCAAGCAAGCAAACTTTATCATTACAACAAAATCACAATTGAGGTTCGTGCCGAAGGCTAGGACGTTATGAAGCCGAGGGTGAACAACAGTGGGTACATAGAATTTCTTTCAGATTTTTCTTGACCAATTTTTTTTAGCAGAAGACGTTTGAGGTGAAGTAGAGCAACAATAAAGCTAGCAAAATTATGCACTAAGCATGATGGCATCATGTGTTTATCAGTCTATGTATGTATGTATGTATGTTTGTTCCTATGTGGCTTTCTAGAGACCAAACCCGTTGGCCGATTTGGATGATTCTTACGTCAATCGATTCGTCTTAACCCTGCGAGTGTCACTGGCTGCATTAAGATTGGAATAATAGAAAAATGGCGGCTTATTGGCGCCATATTGCAAGGGGACCAAATATTTTTTTTCTTCCTAACCCATCATGTGGGGTATCAAAACAAAGGATTTTAAGAGGTGATTACAAAAATATGTAATACTTATATGTTTAAATGTACCTAATTCTAAAAAAACAAATAACTGAGAAGTAGTAAATAAAAAAATATTAAAAAATAACAAAAAACCCGACTGCTTAAAAAGCGAACTAAAACGAACGGAAACAAGAAGAAAATCATAATTTGCAGTTGGACGATACGTCTGGTTTTGGTCAGCCAGCTCGCGCATATGTATTCTCCGACTGCACAGCATCATTTCCTTCTTGTTTTCGTCTTTTTAGTTCGCTTTTTAAACGTTCGGGATTTTCGTTATTTTTAAATATTTTTTATGTCATCTCCTGCCAATCTTCCGTAAACGCCGGTCAGTTTATCAACTGCAAATAAGTTCGTAATCTTTTTTTTTTTTTTAATTTTGTAACAATTTAATGGATTTGGATTTTTTTCTTGCCATAATGTTTAATGATTCTATATCGTAGGGAAGCACTCTATAGGTTGTAATTTCCTTGCGAGTGTAAAATTACGTGACATAAACGACCTAATCTTTTTGTTGCGTTAATTTAAAACATCTAACAACATTACGTTTTTTGTCGAAATAATTATTTAAATGCTATTTTTTTATTATGCTAATTTGTAAAAAAACTTGTCCCTGCACCAACAAAAAGTCTGTTCGCCTGTACGTTGATTATGTCATTGTTGTCAACTAGTTACTCTTGCAATTTTTAAGATTTATTCTATTTTTGTCTTGGTTAAGTTAGAGAAGGTTGTGGCTAAGTAAAACAGCCGCACGTGTCGATATTTAAGGTTAAGCATTGCTTGTTGAGGTCGATCTGTGGATGGGTGACAATCTATTGCTTACCAAAAATCCTCCGTGCCTCAGAAAGCACGTTAGGCAACAGACTACAGGTCCCGGCTGTCATTTCAAGATATTTGAAAGCCCTAACGGTAGTGCGAAGTCATTAAAAATCTGAGACTAGTCTAACCAAGGGGTATCGTGTTATCCAGTTTTGGGTTCCGGAGGTTCAGTCTATGAGCTACAAATAGGTGCCCCATAAAAAGATATGATTCAAAGTTAGGTGTATATTTTGCACTCAAAAGCCCACATTAGTCCACATGAATTAAAATACCGCTTGATCGAAAAAGCTGGAAGTCATGAGAAGATGCCTTTGCCCAGCTGTGGGATGATGCAGGCTTACTTAACAGTGAATCTATTACAAGATCATTGATTGTCACAATATTTTACAGCAGAAGTGTTCAAAGTAGATAAAACGTAAATTTAAAAAAATTAACCATTTCAATCAATAACTAAAACACATACTGAATGCCGAAGAAAGGCACAAATATATAGGTAGGTCTTGATAACCTCTTCATGTTCTTCGATTGATGGACGTCAAAGAGTTAGACAGAAGCTCCACTATAGTACCGGGGCACTCGCGTAGTTCCATCAGTTACACACAGGACATTCGCCAATCATTACGCTGGCCGCGGAAGTAACCATGAGCTCTACAGCACTCGTCTTTCTCAGCTTGGCTACGGTAGCAGACCTCGACACAGGGTGTGACGCAGGCGGCCTCGACGGTGACCATCACCATGACGAAGGCGATCAGAAGGAGAAAGAAGGTGGTCTTAATGGCAGCTATTGTACTTGTTGTTTAGTAGGAGAGAAACGTTTATAGAGAGATATTGAAGTCTTGTGTGAAGCTTGAAACATTTCCCTCTGATTTTATACTCTTAATCTAATAAGACTAATAACATAAATAGTAACAATTTATATATTATTTATTTATTTAAAATTTTATGCCCAAATGTTGTTTACGCAAATTAACATGTTTTCTATAATTTATTCATTTTTTGATGTAAGTTCTGAATGCCTATAGAAATAATAACCTGTAATTTTGTATAGATACTTTAATTTTATTCGTTGCAACATAGAACCAAATGGAGATTCATGTCGGCAGAGCGCCATTAAAATCAGCTCTTGGTTTCATTTATTCAAATTCATGTAAAATACGGAATAACTAATCAGTTCATGTTCAAATCTTAATTTACGGTCAATTGTGTATGTGGATACAATAACTCAAGAGATCAAGTGAAGACAATAAGTTTTTCATTTGCCACCGATGTTCACACCCATCTCAACATTCCGGTTGCGATTCGAACCCGCCAGCCGGAGTGAACAAAAGTACAAAAACAAGACTTTAGGCATTTTCTACCAGTCAAGAAACAGGAAAAAAAAACTAAACACTTGCAATGCGGATAATTTTGCGTTTAACTCTGTACCGCTCGGGTCATTAAATTGTTTCTGCGATATGGGAATTTATTTCTAATAAATAGATAATTTTAATTAGTTTAGAAGTCACAGTTCAAGCATAATCTCCGACACAGTTGATTTGTTGAGATATAGGTCAGTTATGGACAAGATAAGATTGAGATACTTTCGTAATAAGGAAACAAGATGTTGATTTTTAATTATGCAGCATTATTGGTTAACTTATTGATTTTTTATGCCAACACAAGATTTTGTTAGTGCCTCCACCCACGGAAAGTAAGTTCCTATAGACCAAAAAGCCAAAAATACGGTCTTTCACATTTATAATAATATTAGTAGGGCATGATACACAAACAAACGTCTTCCAAGGTTTACTACATCGACGTAATGTATTTTTTTTTCGTAAAAAAATATAGTTTTACTAAGCAATTTTTTTTTTCTAAATAAATAAATAAACATGCAGTGTAACTTTAAAATCTAAAATATCCTGTGGGATCAAGATTTAGAATATTCATTGCACTATTGCTTCATAGAATACACATTAATTAACCAAACAATACACAGCACTCAACAGAATAGGCGATAAAATTATCCCGCGGGCTATCTTGAAGTACTGAAAAGAAAATGCTCGGTGAAAAATTTATACACTTCCAATATTTGAGTGAACCCTAGGCCTGTAGATTTTACTTTGCCGCAAAACCCTTAGTGAGGGCCCAGACTAAGAGAGATTAAATCCGCAGGGCAGCTTTTTGGCGAGCTGGTGGATAGTGGTGACTCCACGGACCCGATCTCTCGGGAGAAGTCTTGTTCCTCATCTCCCGCTTGCCTTTTTTGGCCTATCGGAGTGAACACTGACGGGGAACAGAAATCAAACACAAAAGAAGGCTATGAGGGGACTTTGTTCAGCAGTGGGACAGTACAGTCTTCAATCTTAATTGTAATTTTGACAAAAAAATAAGATGATAATATTTTTGGTCATTCATTGCATCCTGCCTACGTCCCATAGTCTGGTGCTGATTATACACAACCTTAGGTATCTTTTATTAGTTTAACGAAAAGCTCTTGAAAAAGGATTTTTGCACGAGTTTAAGTTCTAAACCATCAAAGCACTGTATGCAGTAATAGAGCTTATTCATGAGCTTAATGCCGGCCGTTGAATTGATTAAAAGTTTTATTAAAAACATACGGACTGTAAATTAGTAGCATACTTGTTCGGTACGTTTTGATATCCATCACATACCGAGATCCCTTCGTACTTAGGAAGTCCCGTTAAGCTGTTAGTCGTGGCTGTCATTCGAAGACCTTTGACAATTGTTTTGGGTATCAGAATCCCGCAAGTCTGACATTGACAACCTGTACTGCCAAGTGATATTTTTTAACACAATAACTGGGTTTTGGAAACTATCTGCATAACCTTTCCTCAACATTGATATGACTCAACGTGATGCCTGTGCAATTGCTGGAGTGCCCCAAGTGTACACCTGCTCATTAGACGACCCAATGAACGCCACTGACACTGCAATTCACATTCCCTCTGCTGGAAACATTTAAAGAGTTTTCCATCGACTCGAAAAGAAGAAGAACATGAATAGAATAGACAGATGAAGAATAATTCGAAACCGAATGACTCTTCATCTGTCTAAACTTAGCTTTTTTTAATCAATAGCGTCTATTTAAGCATCTTCATCATCATCAGCATTTTTCATGTTTCTTCTGCTGGGACACAGGCCTCCTCTCTGTGAGTGGGAATGGGCCGTAATCCACCACGCGGGCCCAGTGCAGGTTGGTGGATGTCACATATCTTCGAATTTTTGATCGTAGGACATGCCGGTTTCCTCACGATGTTTTCCTTCACCGTTACCACTAGGCCACCACTGATCTGCTCACCATTTAAGCATAAAAATCTTTAAAAGGCAATTCACGCTGCACTTGCTTTTTCTAGCAGCCCTAATATATTATAACCACGTACATTATTTTAAACTCGTCGCGAATTTTTTGGTTGTTAGCTTGCCAAACGGCTTTCCCGAGCCAAGTCGGTTTAACGGCAACTTTGTTAAACCTATAAACAGTCGACGTGCCAGGTTATAAAGATTTTGTTTTTTTTCCCCTTTATACTATGGGTGAAACTTTTGATACAAGCTAGTTTGCTCTAAAACGATCATCATCATCATCATCATCAACATATCAGCCAAAAGACGTCAACTGCTGGATATAAACCTCCCCCAACTGTCACCACATTGACCGGTCCCGTGCGTCCCGCAACCAGCGGATCCCCGCAACCTTCACCAGGTCATCGGTCCACCTGGTGGGAGGCCTACAAACGAATCGTCTTCCGATTCGCTTACGCCACTCCAGAACTTTTCCTCGCCCATCCATTCTATGAGCAATGTGCACTGCCACTTAAGTTTGGCAATTCTTCGGCCTATGTCGGTTACCCTGGTGGTAAGACGATACCATTGAAGAAATTTTAGGACTCAAATTGCTGCAGAAAACACTGATACAACGTAAATACTGTCGAAGGATGATGGAAGTTGTGTATAAATAGTATCTGATCTCGACGTTTTAACAGCTTTTACCAGCTCTTACGACAGAAAACCAAAATAACTAACATAGCCTCAAGAACGCCGAATAAAAAGAAGCAGTAAACAGAGCACAGAATGAATAGCCGATTGGCCGGATATATTCTGGAGTGATACGCGTACCAGAAGAAGACACAGAGTTGTAGGGCTTTCTATAAGTTGGACTGATGATCTGGAGAGGGCCACTGGAGTCTGCTGGATGCGAGAAACACAGCACCCCTTAGGGGAGGCCTATGCTATTTGCAGCAAGGCACTACTTTCGGCTGTAACCATGACTAATGCCTTACTCGAGGAGTACATTAGAGAGTGTGCCTGCGCCATATAACTCAACCTATATTTCAAAATTAAGTCCAGTTTGTTGCAATAACAGTTATTGTTATTGTAACAAACTGGACTTGATTTAATGTGACTTAAGTTAATGGATATCGCCGCAAATAGACACAAGTTGTAATGTATAAACATTTCAAGTATTTCGCGTAATTGTTTGAATTTGAATTTTAGAAGAGCTTGCATCGAACGTGGGAGCTGGAGCTCGTCTCGAAAGTTGGGTGAAGTTAGGTATTCACCTCACTTACTTGTGGTATATGCAGGTTAATATGCAATAAAGGTAAACAGAATTTAACAGTAACTTTGCAGACGGTTTAATCTTGAGAACTGTGGGTGAATATTCAATTCAGAGACAATTCAAAGACATGGGACATCTATCGACCAGCACTGGGCGGTGGATTAAAGGCTGTGCCCTCTCTCACAGAGAGAAAGCCTTGTGTCCCAGCAGTGGGTACGATAAAAAATGATTACACTGCGATGGTAACTGATAGATAACATGTCGTTATCGAAGATCACAAATCTATTCTGGTTCCAAATTAATCTGAATAAAGTCAGAAGCATGATAAACGCTCAAATAACAATTGTTCGAACCAATTTCTTAATAAATGTTTCGAAACTTTTTCATCGTAACCTATTCGATTTCCATGAGTACCTAAATCATTCAAACTCCTATCTACAGTTATCGTGGGGCTAATCATATTTACTTATTCTTACAATATTACTATTCCTACATTTAAACAAAGCTTAAAAGGCTTAGCATGCATTACGGTTTTTAACAGTGCGGATTTTACTCGCGCGATCTTTTATCCGCGTACTGAATCATAACTAACATGCACTGCGGATAAAATACCGCGCGATTTTTGTCTCATTCTACCTGCTCAAAATATTCGTGCGAATTTTATCCGCGCCACGGTGTGGTATATTTTTTTACCGCACGTGCGTGCAGCTTCATACAATTCCATACGTCGCAGAATTTGCGGTTTTTATTGGCACGGCTAAAACCGTAATGCGTGATAAGCCTAAAAGTTATGGGATTTCTCTTTCATTTTTAAATCACGACACTCGCTATCACTGAAACCATATCATTTACCTAGGCCATCTTTTGCTTGAAACTGATATCTTTATTCTCTCCCACCCTTGCAATACAAATCACCTACACAAACATTGAACAAACTTTTGCAGGTTAAACAAATTTATGTCCCATTGCAGGAATTGGAACGCAAAGTAAAGATGGATTGTCTGTCGACATTGGAATTTAGTCAAATAGGTAAAGTTTGCCACTTTGGTATCAATTTTTTGGCATGCCTTATCATCCATTTCACTAAAATAACCGGTGTTTGTAACCGACTTACCAAAAAGGAGGAAGTTGTATGTTCGACTTAAGGTTTTTTTTGTGTATGTTCAACGATATCTCCGTCAATTGTCGACCAATTTTAAAAATTCTTTTATTTTTTTTGAAAGAGTATATTCCGAAATAGGTCCAATTTTAATCATTTATGGTAAATTTGGTGAAGATCTGATGAAGAACTTCGGAGATATACAACATAACTCTTCAATAAATAACGGTGAATCTCTCGGGATTGCTGTAATCGCATGTCTGTTTATTGTTTATATCATTTCATAACATAACATCACGCCAGTATGCTCTGAAGGGGTACGCAGATGTGTACAGTTCACCTTGGTCACCATACTCACATTTCACCGGTCAAGTTCAGTTTCATGATATTCGGGTAATCTATCCTGGCATTATAGGTACCTTACTAACTTACTTGCCTATTGGTAGGTACAACTAAAAAGTAAAAATAAAAAAACTTTTTACAGAATAGAAGAATACAACCGAACTACAAAGATACCGACTTCCAAAAATAAAGTTATTTTTCACTTTCTAGTTTTCTTATTTGGAAGTCGGTAATATTTTTTGTAAAAAAGTCTTTTTTTACCTAACGTGCATCTATAGAGACAACATAAACTTCAGCGGTCAAATGATAAATACTTTATTTTTTTATTAAAGTAAAATGATTGCGATAGGCACTATCATAGAATATTTTAAGCTTCTAAATTAATACGGAGCTAAATTAATATGATTGTCATGAAAAATAATATTGTTTTATCTCAATTTGTGCACGTCACGTCGCACATCAACACTTCTATATAATAGAACTAAACTGGACGAGGGACTATAATTTAAGTATGTTTCAATTCCTTTCTAGTAATCAATACATATAATAAATCTGTAGAAAAGTCGTTTTTGTACATCGAAAATATTTCAAAAAAAAAAATATGCCAGTGTGTATACGGTAGAATTTTTTTTAACAAAATGTTTTTTTTTATGTTTTCGTTTCGGTGTGGTGTTCTGAAGTGCTACTAGATGGCGCGCAACAAATCTGTCCTAACTTTTTTTGTATGATGTCGGAATTCTTCTCCCTAGAGTAAATAGTATTCTGTGCAGTGATAGTTACATCGAGGTAGGTACAAAGGTAAGTAAGGTAGGTAGGTCTAGGTAAGAAGGGTAGGTACAGGTAGGTAGGTAAGTAGGATAGGATAGTCAGTTAACGGGAGCGAAACCGCGGGCACAGCTAGTTTTTAATAAAAACTATCAAGCTTAGTATTGGCTTAAAATTTTGTTCTAAAAATAGATGAGGTACTCGAGAAGAAAGAGAAATAGAGCGATTAATTAGTTCGAGATTGCTTTTGCTCATTAAATTACTTAGGTCATTATTAAGAATATTACAGTGAACAATTATGCATCAATTTATACTAACAGATTCAAAAATAATGATACCCATTGCAAAAGCTATCAAGACAGAAATGTGCAAATCATTAGTACAGGATGTATCATCATTATTTCAGCCGAAAGACGTCCACTGCTGGACATAGGCCTCCCCCAGGCGACGCCACTTTGACCATACCCATGCGTCGCGGTTCTCGCAACCTTAACCAAGTCATCGGTTCACAAGGTGTATGCTTATTACAAATCTTAAAAGAAGCTACCTTCGATAAACACCTGTTGTGTATTTTCGTACAAGATAAATCGAAGCAGACCTTTTACTGTTTTGAATTAAATACTCAATTTACAACAGTCATTCCCAGTAACCACAACAAAAAAAATACAAATAAAATTTAACCACACAACAAAAATCACTTTCAGATATCGAACATTAATGTACATTTTCATGTGGGTCATATTCCCAGTGCGGCTACCCTGTCTGCCGTCCTCAAGCTGTAGTGCCGCTATCTCACAATTGGCCGATTTTAGTTTTTTGAAGCCATCTTTTCATTAAAAAAATGTCTGTCGATCTGTCTTAGCAATATTTTTCTACTATCGACCGGAAAGAAAAACGCCCCAAATTGCTATTTCCAAACCTATTTTTAATAAGATTATTATAATATTCATTGGTTTAATTTTGTACGCCAAAAATGGCAATACATGTAGTTACCTCATATTAATTATAAAATCTTCATATTGTACTCATGTTTTACAAAATAAATATATCTTACCTTATCTTAAACTAAAAAAGTGGCTATCGGAAGTGCGTAATTAGGACATTTTTTTTTTTTTTTTTTTATTGGCTCGGGCTCGCCTTTGTTTTTTTTGACTTCGTTAATGCGAAAGCATAATAAAAATTTGTTATTATTTGATAATAATATATCTTATATTTTTATATGTTTTTTTTATATATTATTATACTAATATGTATTTAAAAATATAAATAGTATGTACATAAATTGAATAAAAGAAATATAAATCTAATAATAATGAAAAAAAAATAAATGATAAATGATTCTAATCGAATTTATCTATTAATAAATGATTTATAATGTTTTATTATTTAACGGTTTTTTTTCTTCTATAAATCAAAATATGATTGTATCAGATAGCGGCATATAGCATGAGGCCAGCATCGGCAGCCGTCGATACATATAGTACTGTATTGTCGGCAAAATTGATTCTCGTACATCGGCAACCCGATCTCATTGGTGATGTTATTATATCAAATCCATTTGTGAACACGCTGTATTCGTAATTGGGGTGCAGAGTGGATGTTAGCTGTCTTCTATTAATATACTTTTGGACGATATGGGAAGAATTCCGAATTGATGGAGATGTAATTAGAAAATGTTGCGAAAATATTTTCAGTTAATCATTTTGTTAAAACTCGGTTTGAATTTAAAGCAAAATATTCATTTCAATCAAATCATTAATTTAAAGGCACTTTTAAGTCTGTCCGACTAAATCGTCAGGAAACTAAGTTTCCCTTTCCAAAAAGTAAATCCCATAGAAAAAACAGGCAATGACCATAACCAATCTTGAATATGGTTTTTATGGCTATGCTATAATTTTATACCTACTCGCTGCTGCTGAGAGCAGTGGTGGCCCAGTGGTAACGGCCGCGTACAAGTTGTAGGTCGTAGGTTCGAACCCAGGCAGGCGCTTTACTTTGTGTAAATTGTTACATAACCACCGCTCTCAGAAAATGGTGAAGGAAAACATCGTGAGGAAACCGGCATGTCTTAGAACCAAAAATTCGAAGACATGTGACATCCACCAACATGCACTGGGCCCGCGTGGTGGATTACGGCCCAATCCCTCTCACAGAGGGGAGGCCTGCACGTACAACGGACCAAATGCGAGTCTAAGTGCGGAAAAAGGTCCATCTATACTATTCTATGCTATTCTATTCTACCTACTCGCTTGCTTTTTCCCGGTACAGAAATATCTTGCGTCTTAAGCTAAAAAAATATATAGTTTTTAAATCATTTGCTTGTTCGTAAAAGCTCCCAGAGACAGACTCGACGCGACAATTTCCGACCATTTTTATATCATTTCCATTTGTGAAGTACGCTATGTTTTCTGTGTCTACTATAAATAAACTCTTCAACGGTATGGGATGAATTCCGAGTTGATGGAGCGCTGGCTGTAATTAGAAAATGTTCTGCAAATATTTTCAGAGACAACCATGTTGGTAATTTTGAATTTTGCAAACCTTAGTGTGCTCTGCGGTTGAACTCATTTTCTATTTCATGGGATGAATTATCTCCTAGCTTTCGCCAGTGGCTTGACCTGCGTTAAAATTATTTTCTTATCCCAAGGGAACGTTATATCGGGATCAAATGTAGCCTATGTGCTATTCTAGACTAATCTGAGATAGATTATTCTATAAAAGCACATAGGTAGTGTCAAATTTCATCCAGATCCGTTCAACAGTTCTGGCGTGATTGAATAACAAACATCCATTCATCCAAACCTTCGCATTTATAATAATTAATAGCAACCCGCCCCGGCTTCGCTCGTGACATATTATATACAAAAACCTTCCTCGTTTCTCACTCTTTCTATTGTTATCTGCATGAAAATGCGTTCAGTAGTTTTTGAGTTTATCGCGTACAAAAGTGGCGGGGGACTTTGTTTTATAATATGTGGTGATTAGTAGAAAGTAGGATTCGTTTTCGTACTTGACCGGTTTTCAGGGTTCCATACCCAAAGGGTAAAAACGGGACCCTATTACTAAGACTCCGCGGTCCGTCTGTCTGTCTGTCTGTCTGTCTGAGTGTTTGTCCGTCCGTCCGTCCGTCCTTCCTAGTGCAAAAGTGGCGGGGGACTTTGTTTTATAATATGTAGTGATTAGTAGAAAGTAGGATTAGTCTTCGTACTTGGCCGGTATGCTGAGTTCCGTACCCAAAGGGTAAAAACGGGACCCTATTACCAAGACTCCGCGGTCCGTCTGTCTGTCTGTCTGTCCGTCTGTCTTTCTGTCTGTCTGTCTGTCTGTCTGACTGTCTGTCTGTCTGTCTGTCCGTCCGTCCGTCCGTCTGTCGCTAGGCTGTATCTCATGAACCGTGATAGCCAGACAGTTGAAATTTTCACAGAAGATGTATTTTTGTTGCCGCTATAAAAACAAATACTAGAAACAGAATAAAATAAATATTTAAGTGGGACTCCCATACAACAAACGTGTTATTTTTCCGGTTTTTTTATCATCATTTACTTATCAAAATCTTTCTGAAACTTGGGAATCTAAAGTTTATAGACAAGGAAAATAGCTAGGAACCAGTAATTTAATTTATTAATGAATACTTTTTGAAAATACCGGTCTTCGCCATGTTTGAATGAGTAAATCTTGTGAATAATTTCTACAAAAATCAATTTTTTTGCACTTTAAATTCTGGTCGTTTTAATCTCGTTTTAACACTGTCACTCAAATTAATGAGGACTGAGGACTAGAGGTTATATTTACATGTATTTTATCAAGCTCAACTACGTTTTATTTATTATTTTCTATGTAAAATCCGGCAAACAACTAGTCGGACTCGCCCAATGAAGGTTCCGTACTTTGGTGGTAGTAATACTTTTCCATTATCAAAGTATTACATTTTTAGGGTTCCGTACCCAAAGGTTAAAAACGGGATCCTATTACTAACACTCCGCGGTCCGTATGTCCGTCTGTCACCAGGATGTATCTCATGAACTATGATAACTAGACAGTTGAAATTTCACAAATGATGTATTTCTGTTGCCGCTATAAGAACAAATACTAAAAACAGAATAATATAAATGTTTAAGTGGGCTCCCATACAACAAAGGTAATTTTTTTGCCGTTTTTTGTGATAATGGTACGGAACCCTTTCCGACTCGCCCTTGGCCAGTTTTTTATATGGAAAAGAGAGAGATGCCTTTGTCCAACAGTGGGACAAAATACACTAGATAGATAGAACACTTTTTAGATGCATCGATACGCCACCTGCCAACTCCTGCCAACTCCTGCCAACTCCAGCCAACTCCTTTTTTTTTTTTTTTTGATCTCGCTTGGAAAAAATGCATTACGCATACCCACCCATTGGGGGAATGGGGGGGGTATGTGGGACTCCCCGGAATGAATCCGGTATACCCACTAAAATAACCCAGCGGCACTCCCGCATCGTCTTGAATTGGAGGAGGACTGGGAAACTGGCAGAGCCTTTACGTCCAGTCCCCCGCCGACGACCGCCCGCCTTTACAGCGGGGCCTTCACGCCCCTCCCTCAGTGGAGGGGCCCGGGAACGACCGCGAGTGCTCGGCCGTTCCCGCCCGACGAGGGTGGTGACTCGTGCAATGCGAGCGAAGGCGCCCCCGCGCCTGTCGCCCGCTAGTCACCACCAGGAGGTGGAAGGAGACGATCGTACAACCGCCTTCTCCCACCCCTTCTTCGCCTGCGGTGCGGCGGCGCGAGAGGATCGTCCTCCCGCGCCCGCTCCGCCGCCTCCTTTTGCGACATCACAACCTCGCAAAAGGAGGCAACCGCCGCCCAGGCCTCCTCACTCCCCAACATGGAGTAGACCACGCTGGGAAGTGAGAGGTCCTGTCCGATCACATCGATCAGGGCACGGCGCAGCCCAGCCCAAGCCGGACACACCTCGAGGGTGTGCTGCGCCGTGTCCTCTGCCGCGCCGCAGTGGTGGCACGCCGGGGTTTCCTCCCTCCGGATCCGGTGCAGGTGCGTTCCGAAACAACCATGTCCGGACAACACCTGCACCAAACGGAACGAGAGGAAACCATGTGGCCGCTCGAGCCAGCCCTGCAAGACTGGCCCGAGCGCGTCCAGCGTCCGGCGTCCAAACGCGGCGGTGGCGAGATCCTCCGCCCAATGGAGGACGATGGCGTCCCTCGCCTCCCGCCGCACGGCCTCCCGCTCTTCCATGGCGGGGCGCTCATCCAGCGCCCTACGCCGCGCCGTCCACTCGTACACTCTGGCGAGCACCCATGCCTCCAACTCCCAGGGAGGGGTGCCCGCCAGAGCGCACGCCGCCGAGAAGCCCACTGAGCGGTAGGCCCTCGCCACCCGCTGTGCAATGGCCCTTTGTGGCCTGCGGATGGCGGTTGCATTCTCCCTCCTCTGGAGGGAGTCCACCCAGATGGGCGCCCCGTACAGGGCCATGCTGCGTAGGATGCCGGCATACAGTCGCCGGCACCGTCCGCTCGGCCCCCCGAGGTTGGGGAGGAGCCATGAGAGGGCGTCCGCGGCTTTCAGCAGGCGCGTCGACAGCCCGCTAAAGTGCGGGCCGAAGCGCCACCTGCTGTCCAGCACTAGGCCCAGATATTTCATCTGGGCCTTCACCGCTAATCGGACGCCCTCCACGACTATGTGGGCATCTGGAGGGCAGCGCTGCCGAGGCCCGTGGAAGAACACGGCCTCGGTCTTGTTCAGCGCCACCCTCAATCCCAGGCGGCGGATCCTCTCTGCGACCAAGGATCCGCCCGCCGAGGCCAAACAGGCCGCCTCCCCAAAGCTCCTCCCCCGGGCAGTGAGGAGAGTGTCATCCGCGTAGCAGATGACACTCGTGCCCTGGAGGAGGGCTCCCCGCAGGAGCCAATCAAACCCAATGTTCCACAGGGGAGGGCCTAGAACCGACCCCTGTGGAACTCCGCACTCCGCGCCGTAGCGCCTGATCCTGGCCGTCTTGTCCACGAGGAGGACCTCTCGGTCCTCCAGGTAGCTGGCCAGGATCGCCCGCAGATATTGGGGCACTCCGTGGTATCGGAGTGCCTCCAATATCGTCGAGTGGGGAACGGAGTTGAAGGCGTTGGCTATGTCGAATGACACCGCCAACACTCCGCCCCCCGACTCCACCGCCTCCTGCACCTGGCCCCTGAGTAGGGCCAACGCGTCGACCGTCGAACGCCCCCGTCGAAAACCGAACTGGGCGTCCGACAGGTCCGGCCCTACCTCCCGCAAAAGGCTGTTTAGCCGGGTGGCGATGATCCCCTCGAACAATTTACCGACCTCATCGAGCAGAACGATGGGTCGGTATGCCGAGGGGGAATCCACCGGGCGTCCCTCCTTCCGGAGGAGGCACAACTGCCCCTCCTTCCACTGTTTCGGGAACCTCCCAGCCGTCAAGCACGCGCTGAAGAGGTCCCGAAACCTATCCTCCATGAGGGACGCCGCGATGGCCACCACCCGTGCGGGGACGCCATCTGGCCCAGGGGCCGTCTTCTTCGCGCGGAGGGACAGAACCCCCGCGCGAAGTTCCTCCGCTGATACTGGAGGGACCTCCTCCTCCGGCGAAGCTACCACCCCCCGTGGGGGGTTCATCGTTGGTGGGGTGAAGTCGGCCCTGCGCGGAAACAGGGACCGGACCACCCCATCCAGCAACGCCGGCTCCAGGGTCTCCGTTAGTGGGGGGCCAAAGGGGCGCAGTTGGTTACGCGCCGCCTTATATGGCCTCCCAAACGGATCCCTATCGAGGCCCTCCAGTATCTCGGCCCTCGCCGAGTCCTTGGCGGCGCACATCGCCGACTTGAAGACCGCCTTTGCCTCTACGTAAGAGGCGTAGAGGCGGTCCTCCCCGGCCTGAGATCGGGTAGTGCGCCGCCGACTCCGCGTGTAGGCTCGTCTGGCCGCCACGCACGCGGCCCGGAGCCCCGCCAGCTCCTCCGTCCACCAATAAACGGCGCGACGGGGAGGCGGACGGCGAGACCGAGGCATGCTGGCGTTGCACACCTCGGTCAGAGAGCCGCGGAGCTGGACCGCTGCGGAGTCCACGTCCAGGACAGGCTCGACAGGGGGCGAGAGCCAGTCCTGGAGAAAGGCCGCCTCCTTGGCTGCCTCCCGGTCCAGACGGGTGAGAGCCCACCGCGGGAAGGGAGATTGGCCAGAGCGGGCCGTTCCCCCCCGGGGGCCGGTGGAGATGTCGAACCGCACATATCGGTGGTCCGACAAGGTCTCCACCGTCTCCACCCGCCAGTTTACGACGCCGGCGGCTAGGGCAGGGGTGGCAAATGAGACGTCTACCACCGACCCACCCCGTTGCCGCACACACGTGTGGACCGCCCCCCTGTTGAGGAGGGACACGCCGCACGAGGCCGCCCAAAATTCGGCGGCGCGTCCCCGGACGTTGCACGAGGCAGCCGGGTTGCCCCAAGCCTCCGACTTGGCGTTCAGGTCGCCCAATACGGCGACCTGGCGCGGCGCCGCCCTCCCTACGACTGCGGTGAGGACCTCGAGGAAGTCCTCAAAGTCCGAGAGAGGGCGGTTTGGGGAGAAATAGACCCCAACGAGGGCTATGTCCCCCCACGCGGCGGCCACGTATCCCGGTCCCCTCTCTAAGAGCGAGAGGGGAGGGGAGTCCGTAGAAGACCGCGCCACCAACGCCACCAAGCCGTCTCGATCGCCCAGCCAGGTACTGGGGACCGAGTAAGGCTCGGCGACCACCGCCACGTCCACCAACCACTCGGCCATGATCTGTATCAGCAGATCCTGTGCCGCCGCGCAGTGGTTGGTGTTCGCCTGGAGGATGCGATGTTCGACTCTATCCATCAATCGGACATCGCACCCCCCTCTTCAGCCGCAGCAGCCGAATGCCCAGCCTCGGGCACGGCGGTGGTAGCGGCAGGCTTGCTCGGGGCCTGCGCTTTTCCCCTCTTAGGGGGGGGATTGCACATCCTCCCCTTCATGATGTGGCCTGCCGGGCGGCCACTGGCGGCACACACAGCGCAATGCGGCGCGGCGGCCTTGCACGCCGCGGATTTGTGGCCCTCCTTGCCGCAGCGGTAGCAGCTCTCTGTCCGGTCCACCGGTGACGGACAGAGGGCTCGGGTGTGCCCGACTCCGAAGCACCTGTAGCACCGCAAGGGCTGTGCCACAAGTGCCCGGACTGCACCCGAGCTGAAGCCGACGTTAAGCCGTCCTTTGTCAAGGACGGCTTTGGCAGCGGCGACTGGGCACTCCAGACGAATGGTGCCCATGCCGCCGCGGCCGGGCCTGATGTCCCGGCCTCGCACCGCTGCGGCGTCGCAGCCACCAATTGCTGCGACCGCCGCCACCACCTCCTCCTTGGTGACCGTGTCGTCGAGGTCGGTCACCTCTAAGGCCGCCGTCTTTACGGGCCTGGCCACCTTGGCCGCGTCCGCTATGACCTCTTGCAACTTCGTTGCGAAGAGGTCCGCGTGTGCACTGCCCTCTGCCCCCGGGAACTCGAAGATTCGAGCCCCGGCTTGGGTCCGCCGGCAAGAGACCTTGCCGATCCCCAGTTGGTTGGGATCGGCATTGGCACGCGCCCGCAACAATACGGACGCGTATGTCTCGCCGCGCTCCGCAGCCTCCGCGGTGAGTGTCACCACGACGGCTGCGGTCTTTGGAGGAACGAGTTTCCTCCTCGTGCCGGCGGTTTTCGCTGTGGGAGCAGCGCTGGCGGCTTTGGGGGGTGGCCCTTTCGCCTTTCCCTTCCCTTTGCCGGTCGTCTGCAACTGGCCGGGAAGGGTGGAGGTGGCGGGAACGGCAGGGGCGGCCCCCGCCGCCCCTTTGCCCTTGCCCTTCCCTTTTCCCTTGCCTGTCGTCTTCGACTGGCTGGGTGGGGTGGTGGTGGCGGGGACGGCTGGGACGACAGCTGCCGCCCCCTTGCCCTTGCCCTTCCCCTTCCCGCTGACGACCCTCGTCCACCCCTGCTGGTTGGACGGGGTGGTGGCGGGCAGAAGTGGGTCCTCCTCCCTCTGTGAGTTCGGCACCGGCCCACCCTTCCTCTTGTCCGAGGCAAGCGGCAGCCGGTAGCTTTTCTCCGGGAGGAGCCGGTCCTCTATGCCCGCTATGCAGGCCCTTGTGAAGGCCCTCTCCTCCATCACAACCTTGCGGATGATATCCTCGAGGTTGGAGGTGGAGGGGCCCTCTACCGCAGGCCTCTGCTCGGCTTGGGTTGGCGGAGCCGTGGCTTCAGCCAGCTTCTGGTGTAGCTGGCTGACCTCCTGCTGCAGGCGATCGATCCTCGCCTGCAACTGCCGAGTCTCGTCGGTCGCCTGCCTCTGCACCAGCTCTGATATAATGCTGCGCATGCTCGCGGCCCGGCATTTGAGGGACTTCTGGAAAGTCCCTTTTAAATTTGAGGACTTAGAGGCGACCACCACTATCTCCTCCTCGTCCTCCGCCGCCATTCGCTCCAGCTCGGCCAGGGAGTGGTCCGAGTAGAGAACTCGGGACGCGCCGTAGCCTGAGCTGGCCCGGGCGACGCGCGCCCGTTGCTCCTTGGCGACCACCCTCTCCTCCAACTCCTGCTGGAGTTGCGTCCGCCGAGCCACGTCCAACTGGCGTTGGGCGTCTGCCAGACCCACGTCGTGGGTGTCCGCTGCCGTCTTCGTCGGCTTTTTGGCCTTAGCCTTCCTGGCAGGCTCCTTCGCCGAACTCGAGGAGCCATCGGACCCTTCCTTCAAGAAGGCCCGCTTCCGCGATTGAGATTGCCCACTTTGCTCGACCTCCATCGAGCTGGCCACCGATACAACGGACTCGTTGTCGGAGTCCGACAAGTCGTCCGCCCCTTCTCCATAGAAGGTCCGGCCTTCGTCCGACGCTGAAGCGTCGCGTTGGCCCTTAGAAGGGCCTTTTGGTTGGCCCTGAGAAGGGCCTTTTGGTTGGCCCTGAGAAGGGCCTTTGGGTTGGCCCTGAGAAGGGCCTTTTGGTTGGCCCTGAGAAGGGCCTTTGGTTTGGCCCTGAGAAGGGCCTTTTTTAATAAAATGCCCGAGGGCGTCCCGCGCAGGTTTTGGCATGGTAGCCTCCGCAGGTGTCGCAGATACCGCAATGAATAAAATAAAAGTCTACGACGCACAGTGCACTTTGGCCGTACCCAGTCTGCCACTCCGTTACGGTGGTCAGAACTGGGACGTTTCCGGGGAACACGACGAGGACGTAAGCACTGTGGGGGGTTCCCCAGCCAACTCCTGCCAACTCCTGCCAACTCCTGCCAACTCCTGCCAACTGATACTAGGTTTTTTACCTTTTTTACATTTAATCGCATTATTTATTGGATAGTTCAGATAACCAGTTAAAGATTCGAATTTATAATGATTTTCCTTATTTTTGTTTTTATTGGTAACATTTTTACATATTTTTTGTGGCATGTTAGGTCGTTTATAGGACTATCAACATTCCAAAACGTTAAATAAAGTAGCAAGTTTTTCCTCATTTGATGTTTTGTTATGTTGATTTCACCGCGTGATGTTTTTACGAATGAATTATAGAGGTACTCATTGTGGTTTGGGCACGCTAACTGACTACCTTTGTAAGATTTTAAAATACACAGGTATTTTAAAGTCTTACATGTTCAAGACGGCTCGGGAAAGAATGTCTGGACTGGAAAGACTTAGGGGAACCTTTGCTCAGTTGTGAGACAGTAATGGCTAAACAAAAACACATAAGATGTCTACGAATGGTGTTCAACAGTTTGCAAACAATTTCACAGATTTTTTAAGAATTAACTTACTTTTTTTTTGAAGGCGGTTAAAAATGTTGAACCTATTTATTTTATTGCCTACTTACCAATCTAAATTTTTGCTACGTTGACAAAAATGTTATGGTACTAGTGTACATAATAAATAATTATTTTGATAAAATAACCGCTTATATCACTTGACAGCCGTAGTTTGTAAAGTATAATTTAACTACTGCGCAGCGAGAAATGCCTTCACAGCAGCCGTTAAGGCCTTATATACGGCCGTGCGTCCGCTCAGAGCCAAAATATCATTATTGAACCTCCTTTTAAACAGTTTTGTTAGCAGAATATTATTTGATTTACATATGCTATTTCAGTTCTGAAGAAATTTCAGCCATAAATTTTTCTGTGTAAAAATATTTTTAAACATCGAAGTCGTTTTGGAGGAGTATCCAAAAGTTGCGAAAAATATCGTGTTGCTAATTATTTTTTTAAAACAAAACTATTTGTTATACGAAAAAATCATGTTTAAAAATAATGTACATGAAACAAAAATATTTTTTTCAAACCTTTTAAACTAGCCGTTACTAAGGAGTTTGCTTTAGAAAGTTACCGTTTTACGCCACTAAAGCGTATGTAGGCCCTTAAGTTTAAATCTATTTATGACGCAGTTAGCGTTGTTTTAAAAACTAGAGAAGTGTGTATTAGTGGGTTAAGTTTACCAATTCAAGGTCTTCTCTAAAAACGCGTCTATCGCAATCGGGACGGGTACTTCGGCTTATATGGTTTCTATGTTCCATAGCATGTTTCACGAATTCTATATATAAGTGGTTTGGATACTAATAATTCAGTGCATATCATACGCGTAACCAGCCCATGTTCCCATAGCTGGGACAAAGGTTCCTGTTTAAGAGAGGGAGTGCAAGCCATACGAATATTTCGTGCGGAAATCGAACCCGAGACAACGTAGCAGTCAATCGGTCAGCCACTGCACCAGCATACAAATTGTCATAAAAAATAACTAGTATTTTCAGAGGTAAAACAGCTGCAAGATATTATTCATCTGTCCTTCCTGATGACATAATTTTACTGTCTCACAAAACAGTTACTAATACTGCGCACAATTTGTCCGTCTCCGTGTCGCAGACTTGCGTGTGGGGAATCCCCCACGGAGGATAATTTTTCGTGTCATGACAACTTTTTCCTTGTTTGTCTCGGGTCAAATACGTGAGTAGGAAGAGATCAAGGGTTTGGTAACAAGCAACTGATAAACAGATTCTAAATTCAAATATTTTGTACAAAATTTTAATTTAGATTCAATTGCTAAACACCGTCGAGTTTTTTTTATAAATAAGGCCCCATATGATTAGAATAATGAGACTATTTTGTATGTTTTTTTTTTATAGATGAGCCTGTTCAATATACGAACAAAATAACATCACGCCTGGATTTCCAGAAAGATTAAGCAGACGTACACCTGTAGTACACACACGTACATACGGTATCTGAATTAAAAATATTTTATTATAAATTTTTAGCAAAACAAATTTAAGATAAATTTATTTATGGTTTTTATGGTGTTTCTATTATTTTAAATAAGCTTAATATAAACAACGCTAAAGTCGATACTTGAGTTGGAGATAGGTATAGGATTGAAATTATCTAAAATTATGATTGCAAGCTTCGATCAATAATACACTAGGTGACCGGTAAGCGTTTCAAAAACAGACCATATTGGAAAGACAAGGAGTAATTCATGTTAGTTTTCTAAAGAACTAGCCGATAACCGGCGCGTTGTTGACACAGAAGAAATAACTGTGATTGATTGCTTGCACTTGCACGAAGGTTGTAGTAGCATGTCCAAAGATAATATAGTAACCAAAGAGTAGGTACTCTTTAAGTTAATTATGCTATGGTTAAACTTTATGCAGCTAACGACGGCGTTAAAAATTAAAAAAAATACAGGAAAGTAAAAAGCACTAGTAAAAAATAATTAAAAACATTACTACAACATACGACATTTCTATTAGAGCGTCAAGTCCTCATAGTGGATAATATGTCTATAGTCCATTCATCAAAACACATAATTACGCAATACCTCTCAACAGTCTAGAAATTTAAAAAAAATACTCTCTTAATTTCAAACCCACCAGGCCGTTTCCATCATCAACTCACTGCAGATTGGCCCAGAATCACTCGCATTTTATATACACTCGGCGAACAATACAAAAAAAGCTTGTAAATATTCAGCCGTTTTTATACTGTCCCATTGTTCAGCAGTATTATCTGTGGATCAGGGCATACGGTCACACTAAGTCTGCACACAATCGGTTAAATAAATAGGCGACGAATGAACTCCATTAATCACGGACCGAACTGTCTAACTAAATGCTGCATTTTTTACTGACTATGTCGAAACAAACACAGAGATACATTTACGACTCTGGTTCTTCCTATCAAAAATTGGTCTTCAGTTCCGCGGCAATGGATGCGTGTGTTAGCCCTAAGGGTACAATCATCACGGACCGATTTGCCTGCCTGTTTCTACCTAAAAGTTTCATTTTATTAATCATATCGAAAAAATCTCATACATGACGACTCTGGTCCTTCGATCAAAAGTTGTTACTAAACTTGGTGCTGCGGCAATGGATGCGTGTGTTGGCCTTTAAAGTCAGTAAGTTAGACGGAGCGAAATTGTAGGTAGTATTAGCAAAGTTTTTAATTATCAGTAGGAAATTTTATTTAGGTAAATCTTGAACTCTGAAGTTCTGAACACCTTCGTCTTGTCAGTTGAACCTGTAGCAGTCTTGGAATATTTTCTCTTGTTTAATTTGTTTGTGTTGAATTTCTATGTTGTTGTTTAAAGGCAGGCAGAAATTTTCATGGTTTGGAATACGGGTTCCATGTATCTGGCAGAATCTTGATGCTCCGAAATTTATTTGGCGTAACACACTTGGCATAATCTTCTTTAAACGAATATTCTTAAGGCATAAAAATTATATAATATAATTATTGTTTTGCCGAATGTTTATATGTCCGAATATATAATGGCATAATATTAATATGGCAGAATTTTATTCTGTATAACTTTATTCTGTTGGTTGTGTTGAATTTTAATCTAACTGTATAACTTTTGTCAAAGTTAAAATATCGCTTAATTTTGTTTCGCAAAACGTTCATTTAAAGCGACTATTATTTGGTATAGTTTCACTTGGCATACCACGGAGATGGCAGAATTTCATTTCGAATAATTTTATTTGGCATATTTCTAAAAAAATGACAATATGTTGCTTATGTATGTAGCTTCAAAAGTTAGTGACAGAAACGAATCGCTGCAAAACCGACTCCACGTAGTCTTGTCTGTCCTACCCGTAGAGTGTAATTCAAGCCCGCGTAGGCGCGGAGGAGCGAGGCGGCCCACGAGCTGAGGAGCAGGTGCAAAGCAAGACGAAGCTCCGGTGGTGCTTGCATGTATGGTGTATACTTGTTTTCATACTGCATGCTTGCTGCATGTATGATGTATGCTTGCTTGCATGCTGAATGATTGATGCATGTATGGTGTTCTGTGAGTGGTGGTGGTGTTCTGTAATGTGTGGATATGAAACGTATGCCAAAAGATGATTCTAACTATATACTTTCTCAGATATGATAGTTCTGCCTTTTAATGACTATCGATAAGAAATATATGCCAAAAGACGATACTGTCTGTGAAGTTTCTGCGATATGATGGTTATACTTTTTAATTATTATGGATATGAAATTTATGCCTAAAGATGATACTGACTAACAAAATTATGAGTTTTGAATGTATGATAAATGAGTGAATGCCAAACGATTATATGCGAAATGAGGTTTATGCTATCCGCTGTTATGCGAAATAATATTATGACATAAAATGTTCTGCTATAAAGGGGTGACCCCAGTAATTCATTTCAATTCATTTGGGATAATTTTATGTGTCAATAATATTAATTGATCTACCCAAATCTAATTTATCTATTGTAAATGAGCACTTTTAAAAATAAATTATGTATTTTTTATGTTTAATCTTTATATTAATTATTGCGTGTATATTAGTTGACCTACAAATAAATTATAAATGAACTGCATTCAAGGTAACATGATAATTATGTTTAAACATACTCAATTAATATTTGGTATACAAAAATAATATTTGATCCTCTTTTTTATTTATAACGTAACGGTTGGGCAATTTAATAATTATGGTCAATGAATCAGTCCAAGAGAAAGCGAAGCGAGCTCGGGAGCTTAGGGCACCCCGACACAGATAGGTTAGGTTCGGTTACTTTAGACCCTGCCGACAGCGTACTTAATCGTACTTACCTATTCTATATTAAAACCAAAGTCAACATTAAAATAATTTAAAAAACCACATCATTTTATTTCTCGGCCCAATAAGTGATGGGCATTATTCAGAAAGCCCGGTCAGTTTAAGTATTTCAATAGTTTTTTATCATATTAATGAAAGCACAAAAATTTATCAATCAAAATATAAAAAAGACAAAAAAGTAATTTAGATAAATCGAATTATATAGAAAAGTATCAAAATAGATATTTCATGCCGGTCCTTTGAAAGGCGTGTGAGGGGCCGACCGACGCCAACTCGCAGAAGCCTTGTTAGGCATGTATCAGGAAATGTGACACCAACCAACGATTATCCCTGTATGCACTACTTAAGCGCACCCAAAGGCAATTCCCGTGTGCAGGACTATTGCAAAATACGGAGAAAAATGTATTGGGCTATGGGTTTGATAGGTTTAGAGGTACCAAAGTTATGATTACGGTACAAAATACAAAATGATTCTAACTATGAATTTTCTGTAATGTGATAGATGAGTATTCCAAAGGACGATTCTGATTGTGAACTTTCTGTGATATGATGGTTCTGCTGTTTTTAATGACTATCGATATGAAATTTATGCCTAAAGATGATTCTGACTTACAAAATTATGAGTTTTGAATGTATGATAAATGAGTGTATGCCAAACGATTTTCTGCGAAATGAAGTTAATTCTATCCGTTGTATTGCATAATAACATTATGACATAAAAAGTTCTGCTATAAAAGGTAGACCCTTGGAATACATTGCGATTTGCAATGAAAATTGTAGGAAAGCTGAAAAACTTCTGTAAGATTTTTTTTTAATTCATCTCTTTTATGTTAACGGTACGGTATTTATTTTTATT
Organism: Orthosia gracilis; assembly: GCA_947562075.1. Classification (NCBI taxonomy): domain Eukaryota; kingdom Metazoa; phylum Arthropoda; class Insecta; order Lepidoptera; family Noctuidae; genus Orthosia; species Orthosia gracilis. Next base: position 23,851,258 of record OX387275.1, read on the forward strand.
TTTGTACATTTTACTAAACATCAAGATAAGAATCTACTACATAATAGGAAACCTTAAACTAAAAACATACAACTGGCAGCCTTATCGCGTTGCGCGGTATTCTATCTAAGTACTTATGTATCTTACAATATACCATAGTGTATTATTACATACTAGAGCATTATAAGCTAACTATAGTGTAGGTATTATTATTTCAAACAATATCCTCTATGTTGATGAATGTTTGAAAAGGCTCAATAACTCGCTTCTTTACTTTGCTAGTTGATGGTAAGCGATGATGTGGTCGACGGTGAAGCACGCTTGCCTAGAAGCAACTTATTCACTCTTGTTATAGCTATCAGGAAACAAAGAATCCGACAGGGAATTTTACTCCTTAGCTTTGCGCACAATGAAAGTATTCGCAAAACGCTTCTAGCACAGAACGTGTGTTTTTATTATAATTCAACTGTTCCATGTCTTTCAATTAGTGTAATGTGGGCATTTTGTCTGGTAAACGAAACCAATAACCACAAAAAAGAGTTAAAAGATGAGATTGGAAATGTACAAAGGGGACGCACTAGAACTCTAGAGGGACATGCACATTACCTAGACCTTATTGGTGATGTTCTTCAGAAAGGTGAAGTAAGTAGTATTCACAAACTTTGTAGATACACGTATGACCAGAGGCCCTAGAAAAGTGACATTCTTTCATCGGAAGCGTGGCGATAGCGATTTTCAAAAAGTCAAAGTTGTATGGGATTGAGAAGCGATATCGAAAAATCACGTGATTTATCCCTTACATTTTTACCCGACTGCCGAAGGAGGTTAATATGTTTATCAGTCTATGTGTGTATGTATGTTTGTTCCTATGTGGCGTTCCAGAGGCCAAACGTTTTGTCCGATTTTAATGATTCGTCTTAACCTTGCAAATGTTACTGACTACTTACACTAAAATTGGAAAACAGAAAAATGGCGGAATTTGGGCGCCATATTGTGGTGTTCCAAAATATTTTTTTTCTTCCAAACCCATCATGTTGGGTATCACGTAAAGGGTTTTAAGAGGTGATTTCAAAAATATATAATACTTATGTGTTTAAATGTACATAATTCGAAAAAAATATAGACTAAAAAGTTATAAACCAAAAAGTTAATTAATATAATTAAAAAATCCGACTGCTTAAGAAGCGAACTAAAAAGACATAAACAAGAAGAAAATCATTTTGTGCAGTCGGACGGTACATCTGGTTTTGGTCAGCCAGCTCGCGAATATGTATCCTCCGGCTGCACAGCATGATTTTCTTCTTGTTTATGTCTTTTTAGTTCGCTTCTTATGACATTTCGACTATCGCCTTCGCTGACATCGAATGCCACTTGTCTAAGACCTCAGATATATGAACGCAAACGAAACATGAGAAGTACATAAACGCAGGATGAGCTTTCAATTGTTTCTGCCTAACCCCTTGTAAAAAAGTCGTGAGTTTATAAAAAAAGATAAGTAATATTTAAATCGCCGAAGGTTGACCTTTAATTCTCAATTTATTACGGTCTTCACAGTATTAAACTACCAAGAGACTTTTCAATTAGTGTCCAGAGCGAATAAAGGCTATCCACCTAGAATATCTGGATTAAGTCTGTAATCAGAGCAATTTAATCAGTTCTAATCCCGGTGCCGTGGTTCGCGCTGTTATTTCATTTGTGCATAGCCTGTCTCTCGGGCTGTATTAGTCGCGGAGCTGTTTTATAAATACAGGTTGATGTTTTAAATATAACTATGAAATGCGTTATGAATTCGATTTGGGACAGAAATAATAACTATTTTTTTTGCAAAAACTTTACATAGTATATAATACTTAATTAAGAATAACTACCTGTATATACACTTAAATAAAAATAAAATACGACGAACACGTATAAAAGGGCAGGGGTCATAGGGCGTCAAAAATTCGTTCACATCGCTGTCAACGTGAAAAGTGCCCAGAACGCTGGCAGCATTGCCACGTTGGATGGCAATGCTAATTCTCTGGCCAAGGAAAAGCCCAGCCCTCTGGTCAATAACTAATTGGTTTTCAAAAGAGCAGCCCAGCAACCTGAATGCACAAGTGTATTCGGCAAGGCCACAAAACAGAGAAAGACAGCTGAAGGCGTTTTTTCTGTTTTGTGAGCAAGACACAGGGTTTGACCAATCGACCAAGCACATGCGAAATGAAAGAAGCGTTGTGGATTTCCGATTGATGACGTTCAAACCCTGTGTCACCCATATTTCGAGTACTACAAAAACAACGCTTCGTTTTTGGATATAGAATAACTTTCTAAGCAGGATTTCGATTCTGACAAATCTAATTACCTAGTAATTCGATTGATACGTATTTATTTCTTTTTAATATCAGGAACAATTTACATTGTGTTTGATATAACACTTAACATTACATTACATTCATCATTATTAATAACATTATCTGTATGATTGCGAGGTGTATAATTCTGAAAATAGGTGACACAAATTTAAATGATTAAGTAGGTACTTATTTGTTTTGTTTCACACATACTTCGCTAGCTTTTTTCGATTACTAACTTACTTCAAATTTCAACTTCAACTTCAAGTTTCGTTCCAGACTTCAATTTTAAAACCGCACCCTTTGTCTACAGTTGCTATAAAGTTCTTTGCTCTGCGCTCTGGTAATGGTTCTAACCTTTATTATGCTTTGTGACAAGAATAACAATATATTCAGTACTATTATTCAAGGTTTAATTTAAGTCTGCATATGTCAAACGTGTTATGATATTGTATTTCAAGTAAAGTGAAACGGGCTTTAGTTCTGTCTGCAAAAATTAGTTCCTTTGTGACTTACCTCTAAGAAAATTAGATTATTTGCTTAAGTTTGAATAAAAATTGTGTACTTAATTGATGGAAGTCTTAGAAATAAAAGATTTTTTAATATCAGTGAGCTGATTTGTATTTTTTTTTTCATTTGCGTTCGTCATGTTATCACGATCTTTATTTATTGCTTATCCCGGTCTTCTTAAATGCTAGACAAGGCAGGTTTTGTTTTTTTTTCAAAACCACTCAATTCCTTAGGGTTTTACCTTAGCACACGAGTACTCGTATAACGTCAGACTTTGATCAACATAATAATTATAGATAATAAATGCAATTGCGTATGATCTCATAAATATATAATTGAGATCATACACAATTGACCTACAATTGCGAATGATCTCAATTTCGATAGATCGATTAAATTGATTGATCGACTTTGGTCGGATTGGAGGCCAATCGTCCACTAGAACAAAATGCTAATCAAAATTAACCATACATTAAGTGGTACAGGATACCGTCCACTGCCGACACGGCCATTACATCGCCAACACAAACATATTAGCATAATCGACAATACACGTGTTTCTCGCAAATGAACTACCTAGGTACCAGAGAGTTATCCTCGTCTAGTCAGACTCACCTGCTACTTGTAATTAATGACAGCTTGTCTGAGCTTGTCCATTACACAGTGCAATGACTCCCTGGGGAATTGTTAGGTGTTAGTTGGTAGATTGTCGTGTAATCGGGTGGAGTGATTTGTGTTTGTAAGACGACACCTCCACGAGCACTACTGCTTAGTATGAAGGCATGAATTCGACTTCCGGTTGTGCAAAGTGTTATTGGGTTTTTATAATAACTGGACCTTCTGAGTAGCTGTCCGGAATCTGGATTCGTACCCAATTGATGGCATTGATTGGAAATGGTTCCGTATGGTGTCGGACGTAAAGATTTTCACCATACCATGTCTTACCGTGGGTATCATAAGAGGCGAATAAGGGACAAACCAGTGTATGGGCAGCAGCGTCATCTGTGCATTTGTAACAACCATACTGCAATCGCCAACCCGCCTGCCAAGCGTGGCGATTATGACAACCCTCCCCATAAATACGGCGGGAATTTAGGGCGCACGGTTGGCGCAGTGATTAAGCGATTGACTGCTGCGCTGCGTGTCGCGGGTTCGATTCCCGCACGGAACAATTATTTGTATGATCTACAGATACTTGTTCCGACTCTGGGTGTTGTGTAAGTGAGTTTATATGTTTGTAAACGAACTCACGATACTGGATGAAATTCCTAGTGTGGGCAACGTTTTCTTTTTAACAAAAAAAAATAAAAAAATATAGCACAAATAAAAATGGTCCCTAGTGCCCTGACATAGTAGCCTGCCTATCCTAGACTACCGTAGCGGTTGAGGTTATGGCATGGCAAGGGGTGCTAAGAATCGCCGAGCGAGATCCGGCTAGCCCAACAAACACTAACGACTAGACCTGGCAACACGCGCACACTCCGAACCAACGAGAAGATCACTCGGCTGTGCGGGTGTTCGGGCGGTGGCTAACTGGTAACTTCTCGTCCAATCCATCGCATCAGAATTGAGGATATCCGCAGACGAACCAAAGTTACCGACATAGCCCGAAGATTGCAAAACTTAAGTGGCAGTGGGTAGGGCTCATTGCTCGCAGAACGGATGGCCGATGGGGCTGGAAACTTCTGGAATTGCAAAGAAGACGATGCGTTGGTAGGTCTCCCACAGGTGGGCCGATGACCAGGTTAAGGTTACGGGAAAACGCTAAATGCGACACGCGCGGGATCCGTCATTGTGGCAACGTCTGGGGGAGGCCTATGTCCAGCAGTAGACGTCTTTCGGCTGAAATGATGATGAAGATGGCAATAGACTTGTACTCTTTTACGTGAGACTTAAACATAACTGGGGAAAAGTGGGTGCAAATCTTCCTAACCCTACGGAGTTTACGCTATGTTACCTCCACGAGAGAGTGTCTCGTCATAAGACCACCCTGTTATCGTCGGGTGATCTTTACAAGACGATTATTCTTGCACCTGTGTATCGTCATCGGCGACTCGCGAAGGATTGTACCGTGTCCTAAACGAATTGTTGCACAGTTATTTTAGTGAAAACTTTTTCAGCGAGTACGCTGCGAGTAGGTCGCGTTTCGTGGCAAGAGCGCTGCGAGTAGGTCGCGTCTAGTAGCATGCGCGCTGCAAGTAGGTAGTTTCTTACAGCAGGCGTACAGCGAGTAGTTACTACTCATACTGTTATAAAGGATTAAATTTAAGCATCCGTACCTAATATTATAAATTCGAAAGTAACTCTGTTTGTTCGTTTGTTTGTTTTTTACCTTTTCACGACTAAATAGCTGAACTGATTTAGATAAAATTTGGTATGGAGACAGTATGAGACCCTGGAAAGGTTATAGGATTTTTTTTCGCGTTAGTCTTTAGTATTCCCATGGGATGATAAACGTACTCTATAAACGTAATAACAACCAATGCTCCACCGACAAGACTCATATCAGTACTAATACACCAGCGATATATTTACAGTTCCGACTGTTCCTTATAACTGTTCCACATAATGTTTGAAGCCAAAGTTGTACGCAATAAATTTTCATCAAAAAAAATATGGAAGTGATGGCCTAGTGGTTAAGGCATCGCCTCTCGTGCTTGAAGTCATGGGGTCAAATCCGGGCAAGTACCAATGTAACTCATGTAAAAATTAGCTACTCACCATCATCAAAATTGACGACTCGGACAACGGCTCCAGGCGTTGTGCATGTGAGTTTATATGTTTGTAAACGCACCCACGATACAGGAAGAAATTCCTAGTGTAAGCAATGTTTTAAAAAAAAAACAATTAATTATTTAAAATTTAAACCTAAAATATTAAACCTCGGCGGAAAAACAGGGGTGTTATAAGTTTGATGTGTGTTTGTGTATTTGTGTATTTATGTATTTTTTTATCTGTCTGTGGCATCATAGCTCCTAAATGGATGAACCGATTTTGATTTAGTTTTTCTTATGTTTAAAAGGTGACTTTATCGATAGTGTACTTTGCAATGTTTTATAAAAAATCGGTTTACCCGTTCAAATGTTATTGGCGTTTTACTGTTTGAATCGAGCTGCTCCCGCAAGATATCATGTCATGATTACAATTTCAATAGATTGTCGATCGAAGCGTGTCTACTACTAGATAAATTAAGTAGCATGAAATAAAGATATGTCGGATTATTTTTTAAATTTACTTGTTTTATGGTTTGAAATAACTTTTGGTAGAATAATGAACTAAAACAATTAAAATGCGATGTTAGAAAATAAATGTACATAAAAATATGAATAATAATTTCCAATGATATCTCTGGACTCCTATTTGGTTAATCTCTCAATATTTTTACTTAGGCTGATGCTGCAGATAATGCTCTGTATTATAAAAATCTTGATATTTTTATTGACTTTGTTTGTTTGTTTAAGAGAGCAATTTTCAACATTGACAGTTTCTCACTAGGTACTATTAAAAGTCCTACAAAGGCATGACAATAAATAACCAAAAAAACTTAAATACTGAGATTGGGTAATTACAGAACTCAAAAAAAAAATCACATGTAGAATAATATGAATATAAATATAAGAATATGAAAGGAAAAGCGAACGTTTTAAAATTAAACCTTTTTAATCAATAACCAAAACACAGGCTGAACTTTGAAGAAGTGGAACTTAACAAATAATATCACAAATAATTTTGAAGATTAACAATTGCATAGGTTGGTCTTGATTATGTCTTCATGTTCTTCGAGTGATGGACGTCGAAGAGTTAAACAGAAGCTCCACTATGGTACCGGTGTGCTCGCGGAGTTCCATCAGTTACACACAGTACATTCGCCAATCATTGCAGCTGCCGCGGGAGTAACCATGAGCCCTGCAGCACTCGTTCTTCTCAGCAGCGGTACGGAAGCAGACCTCGTCGCAGGGTGTGATGCGGTCAGCCTCGACGGTGACCATCACCATGGCGAAGGCGATCAGCAGGAGAACGAAGGTGGTCTTGAAGGCAGCCATTGTACTTGTTGTTAAGTAGAAGAGAAACGTTCGCAAAGAGAAGTGGATTTGTTGTGTGAAGCTTGAGACATTTCCCTCCGTATTTATACGCAAAATCAAGCAACACTAATGACGTATTATTGTACGTTTTATTGTATGTAAACAGGAAAATCAAACTACATAAAAAGGTTTCATAAGATTAGATTTGCATTTATTGCTTGATTTGTTCGATTATCATAATGTGTCTGCGATATGGGATGTTATTAGTGATGTAAAAGGTTTTCTGTAAGAGATTGCCTCTTGGGATAAGACCGCCCATTGTACACTTGTTTTTGTAAATGTTTGTCCTGTATGTTTTAGTGGTGAACAATAGAGGATATAATAAATAATAATAAATGGATCATTCTATTCAGTTTAGAAGTCAAAGGTCAAGCTTTAACTGTGCCTTTAGGTAACAGTTTAACTGTAAAAAAGATAACATCACTGAGTGTGTAACGGAGATGATATCGTAAATAAAATTATAGTGTGTGCTTTTCCATATTTGCATAAAAAACTAGTAAACAAAATAATCATATCTACATGTTGAATAAGCGTGTTAATTTTCTTGTCAGTCTCTACATGGACAAATAGTTTTTTTTGACATCAACATTGTTGTTGATAAATTAAACTCGACCGGCGATACAGTGTATCTGCTTATAGGGTAAGTCGTCAAATAGCGAGGCTTTTGACAACGGCGAAGCCAAACATCGTGAGGAAACCTGGCTCCGTACCATGATGTGTCAAAATAATTATGGTTCGGCTGTGAAAAAGGGACAGATGTATACAAGTCAGATACATCTGTCCCTTACGCACCCTCAAAATAACCTTGCTCTAAGAGTTTATGATCAACTCCCTGGTCTTATAGAGTTTATTTGTATATGCTCCATTGGTGTAAATGCTGCAAGGCGTTACAATTCGAGAATAAAACAATAAATTCAATTATATTTTACTTTAAACTCCGATATAAATAGTTTGTCGAAGTCAAGTACTAGTTGATATAAGTAGAACAGAAATATATTTATATATTTTTTTTTTTTCGTACTAGTTCCACCAACGTTATTGGCGCCTATGTTTTATCTTATCCTCATTCATACTAGTTCTCGCTTTTATGCCTTTCGCACTTTTATGGCTCATACTATATCTTTCATTCATCCTTCACCATTTATTCAGTGGGTGGGACTCCCACTTCATAACTTCAGAACAGAACTAAGAGCACAGCAGGGCTCCGTCGAATTTGTTGCTTAAATAGTAATAGTACTTACCTATTCTATATTAAAACCAAAGAGAATATAACCACTAGAGAGCTTATAGGCCGATTTCTTCTAAACACACGACTCACTACCGCGGGCCGGGGGACGAGGTAGAACGCGCGGCTGCAATTGGTCAGTTCTAAGTAAGTTGCGTAGGTATGGCTATCGTTAGGGTTGATCAACTCGATTAAGGGAAAATTGTCGATATCGATAAAATGGATTTTAACATTATTAAAAATACTAAATTAAAATCATATAAATATTATTTAATCAAAATCAATCAATTACAAAAATAAATATGTATGTCGGAGACATAGAGAAACAAAAAGTATTTTTCCAAATCGGTTGAAGTAGTATAGTACTCCGTCTTTGTATGTCGTATACTACTTACAATATTATATAAATATTAACTATGAAGCCACTGAGGTAATTAGCGGATAGCAAAAAAATAAAATACTGAGCCAGAGCGACAGAGTTATATTCAACTTAGCAGGTAGGAAACAATAATAATTTTGCATTCAACCTACTATTATACTAAAATGCTCTTGTGCTGCGTTGAGTCGTGCGAGTGAACTTGCCTACTCGCTACACTACTCCCCCGGCGAGACCGTGGCTACGGGCGATAGTAATCAGGAAATCTTACTGTCCTGCCGCTTCTTGTCTTTCTGACTGTGTTTTCAGGTTGCACTGGATCTGGAGTTTGGGTTTGACTTGGACTTGGATCCAGATCTTCTCTCGCCATGTACGCTGGTTTAACACGGTCAATTGTCACCTTATGTCTCTTCCCATGCACTTCGATGTCCACTGTCTTCTGGTCACGATCAAGGACTTTGTGCGGACCTGTATATGGGGCCTGCAGTGACCTTCGACCTGGACCTTCGCGCAGGAAGACGTGGGTTGCCGTACTCACGTCTTTCGGGATGTAGAAGAGGCGGTTTGAGCTCATATGCCACGAAGTTGGTTGTGGCGTCAGCTTGGTCATGTGTGCGCGCAGCCTGCTGACCAGCTCGCTCATGTCCATGACATCCTTTGAGGCTTCTGCGAGGAACTGTCCAGGCAAGCGAAGTGGCTCACCGTAGACGAGTTCAGCGGTTGTTGCTTCTAGGTCTTCCTTCCATGCACTGCGGATTCCTAGCAGCACCCACGGAAGAACTTCTGTCCACCTTGAATTCGCATGGCACATGATCGCGGCCTTCTACTGCCGGTGAAGTCTCTCGACGAGGCCGTTAGCTGCGGGATGGTAAGAAGTGGTTAAGTGATGAGTGGCGCCTATGAGAGCAGCTAGGTTCTTGAAGGTGCGACATTCAAATTGCCTCCCGCGATCCGTGGTGATATGCTCGGGACATCCGAATCGGGCTATCCAACCAGAGGTGAGGGCTGCGGCGCAGGTCTCTGCGGTAATGTCCTGCAGTGGGTACGCCTCGGGCCAACGGGTTGCGCGGTCGACGATCGTGAGGCAGTACCTGTTGTTAGAAGACAACGGTAAGGGACCAACCAAATCAAGGTGGATATGGCGAAAACGTGCTGATGGTGGTTTGAATGCCTGTAATGGGGCTGAGGTATGGCGCGTCACCTTACTCCACTGACACGCTTCACATTCCTTTGCCATTTGTCTGCAGTCCTTTCTTACTCCTGGCCAAACAAACCTTTCAGTGACCAACTGTACGCTTGCTTTTCGTCCGGGATGGCTGAGGTTATGAAGGGAAGTGAATACCTGCTTGCGGAACGATTTTGTAATAAATGGGCGTGGAGTACCCGTTACGTCGCAGTAGATCTCGACATTAGATTCGGGTAGTTTCACCTTCCTCAGCTTCAAAGATGATCCATCTCTCAGCAAGTTTTGCAGTTCGGGGTCGGTTTGCTGTTCCATGGCCAGGGACCGGTAATCTAAGGGCAGATGAAGCTCATTAATGCGTGAAAGGGTGTCTGCCACCACGTTGTCTTTACCGGCTATGTACCTTATATCGGTCGTAAATTGGCCTATGTAATCCAGGTACCTAAATTGACGGGGTGGGCAGTTTAAGCGTGGATTTGCGAACGCATACGTCAACGGCTTGTGGTCCGTTGTGACGTGGAATATGCGTGCCTCGACCATGAAGCGAAAGTATCTGATCGCCTCATATATTGCCAACAGCTCTCGATCGTACGGGCTGTACTTCTTCTGCGAAGGGCTGAGCTTCCTCGAAAAGAATGCTAGTGGCTGCCATTCCATCCTGCTCCGCTGCTGCAGTACAGCTCCGATGGCTGTATCAGACGCATCCGTCAAGATGTTCAGCTCTGCGCAAGGGTCTGGATGCACCAAGAGTGTCGCTTCTGAAAGACTTTGTTTGCAGCTGTTAAAAACTTTTAGCAGCTCTGGTGTCATGTTGACTGGATGCGATCCTTTGACTTTAGGACCTGCGAGCAAACTGTTGAGAGGTGCCTGTTTGGAAGCTGCTCCTGGAATGAATCGGCGATAAAAGTTGATCATTCCAAGGAATCGCCTTAGTTCCTTTACCGTCTTAGGCACAGGGAAGTCTTGAATGGCCTGGACCTTGCAGGCAGGAGGTTGGGTACCTGACGCGGAGACTTTGTATCCCAAGAACATCACCTCTGCTTGGCCGAAAATACACTTGCTGGTATTTAAAAGGACGCCGTATTTGGTCAATCTCTCGAAAAGTTGTTTGAGGTGCTGCTGGTGCTGATGGATATCCTTGCTGAAGACCAGAATGTCGTCGAGATACCCGTAGCAGAATGTTAAGTCCCGCAGAACTTCATCCATGAACCTCTGGAAGGTCTGGGCTGCGTTTCTAAGTCCAAAGGTCATGTATGGGAACTCAAACAAACCAAATGGCGTTGTTATCGCCGTCTTGGGTATGTCTTCTTCAAAGACCGGGATCTGGTTGTAAGCCTTCACTAAGTCTATGGTGGAGAAGATGGTACTGCCCGCCAACTCGTGAGTGAAGTCTTGCAGGTGCCTAATAGGGTAGACATCCGGAATGGTTCGTGCGTTCAAAGCTCGGTAGTCTCCACATGGACGCCACCCGTCGTTCTTCTTGGGCGCTAAGTGTAGTGGCGAGGACCAGGCGCTTTCTGAAGGGCGCGCTGTCCCAATTTGCAGCATATCCTCAAATTCGCGCTTCGCTATCTTGAGGCGTTGTGGGTCCAAACGACGGGGACGGCTAGAGACCGGTGGTCCTGGCGTGGTGCGTATATGGTGCAGCGTATTGTGCTTTGGTACCCCTGGCTTACCAGCAGGACGAGTGAGGTCAGGGTACTCCTTCAAGATGCGGTGGTAGCTGCTGTCTTCAGCTATGGTGCGGACTGACGATATGTCTTCGGTAGACTTAGACTGTGGTGCCTGGATCGTAAGTGACGTCAGATTATCTATGAGGCGTTGGTTTCGGCAGTCGACAATCAGATTGTAGTAAGCTAAAAAATCGACTCCGATTATAGGCTTGGTGACATCAGCAATTATGAACCTCCATGTGAATGCGCGGCGAAGTCCAACGTCCACTGTGAGAGCAAGAAAACCGTATGTGCTGATGACTGACCCATTTGCTGCAAACAACTCGTACTTTGTCTTCGTACGTGGCTCCCGAACAGCGGATCGTGGGAAGACACACAGGTCTGAACCCGTATCTATGAGATATTGTATCTTCGAGTTGCGATCCGTAATGAACAGGCGGCTCGATATTGCATGGCAGTCGTATTCCGCCCTTACTGGCTGCCTTGAGGGTTTAAAGGTTTCTTTGCATAGGCGCACGGTTGTATGCATCTGCGGGCGCTATCACCAAATCGGTGATGGTAGTGACAGTACCAATTGTCTTTGGGGCGCGATTGCGATCGGCGGCGGCTCTGGCTGTACCTGCCTCTAGACCGGGAACGCGGTGGCCTATGACTTAACTGCGCGCTCATAACCTCCAGCTTCCGTGCCATGTCTTCCACCCTCTGGGTCAATGCTTCAATAGCGCTGCCTTGTTGAACCGTCGGCTGTGAATTAGTTACTTGCCCGGGCACTGGCGCGCTAGTAGCAGCGACTTGCGTGGTTACTGGAACGAGTTCGTTTATTCGGTCCACCAATTCTGCTACATCTTCTAAACTGGAACTTGCTTGCATTGCGACTATAGTTTGAAGGTTCGCCGGCAGCCTATTAGACCAGATGGACCTGATAAACTCGGTCGGGACAGTGGGACCTGCTAGCTGCTGCAGGTGGCGGAGGAATTGTGTGGGCTTCCTGTCTCCCAACTCCTCGTGCATGAGCAGCTGCTTAATCTTGTGTTCCTGTGAGGCGGACAACCGCTTGATCAGCTCTGCCTTCAGCTTCTCGTATTTGCCGGTGGTGGGGGGACTGACTATGAGGTCACGTACTTGTGCTGAGTGTTGAGGTTCCAGCTGTCCCAGAACGTGGTAAAACTTCGTGCTGTCTGCGGTAATGTTGGAGAGGACGAACTGACCTTCGATCTGCGCGAACCATAATACTGGATCCTCGGCGTTGAATGCTGGAGTCTTAACCCCCACCCGGTAGGTCATGAAGAAATCCTTGTCCTCTGCCATTTTTTCCTGCATAACCGATTCTGCACAGGCTTCAGTTCTTCAATTCCTCAATCCGGAACGAACGTCGGGGTCACCAGTGAAGTAGTATAGTACTCCGTCTTTGTATGTCGTATACTACTTACAATATTATATAAATATTAACTATGAAGCCACTGAGGTAATTAGCGGATAGCAAAAAAATAAAATACTGAGCCAGAGCGACAGAGTTATATTCAACTTAGCAGGTAGGAAACAATAATAATTTTGCATTCAACCTACGCCGGTATTTATACTAAAATGCTCTTGTGCTGCGTTGAGTCGTGCGAGTGAACTTGCCTACTCGCTACACGGTCAAGCCGTCTACGAGTAATCCGGGAACCTAATACATAAGAAGACATTCGACGTAGAATGATAAAAGATAGAAATTTTTTAATACATTTTTTATTAAGTTTAATTTTGTTATTATCGATATCGACTTCAGCTATTAAAAGTAACAGCACAGATATTTACGATAAAAATACAAAGGGAGAGAAAGGGATAGAAGCATTAGAATTGTCTAGTGAAAGAGCGAGACTTTTCCAAAAGACATCAACGCGGGTCTCAAAAGTGTGCTCGTTTACCCCATCCACCATTTTAACTAGATCCCTGCGGTGTCTCATAATCTGATAAAATTAAAAATAATTTTCGTACTGTTTACTTACCGATGAAAAGTTATGTCATCCTTTTTGTAACTCGATGTCTTGGCATGTTTCCCATATCCCTTTACCGCGCATGGGGGCATTTTGATGCGTTATAATTGCAATAAAAAGATAAAACAATTTGTATTTATTTAGCGTGCATACAGGTCTAATAACTGGACACAACTAAAATGGTTACTAGTACCGAAGCCTTTACATAGGCGACAAAATACTAATAGTTTTCGAGCGTCGGGGCACTGTATGCGCCGTCAAGTGGTTATATCGTCGTTGATTAAAACCAATGTCAATTTGAAAATAATAAAAAAAACACCCGGTCAATTTAATTATTTCAGTAGTTTTTAACATATTGCCTACTCATATTGGGCATTTTACAAATTGACCGGGCTTTATGAATAATGCCGTATTAATCACTTGGTCCATAACAGTAATACTAATTTAAGGTTGTTTGTAAGTATAAAAGCATGCTAAATCAAATGCTCATTCATTTTAGTACGAATGTACCAGACCCATCACAGGGGGACCAAGGGTGCACTACAGGGAGTCGTCTGGCACCCATGTGCTGGTTTAGTCTCTGGTTAGTGCTCCCCAGAGGAGGGTCCGGTGACGGACAGCCGCGGTGGGTTCACGGACGAGTGCTAACGCGTGCCCGTGTTCCCGCCATAGGCGGCACAGGAGGACACCGTGGAGTTTTAGTGGGTTGGAGTCCCACATAACTGTGCTATCTCCTCGTGGTAGCGCAATATGCATGAGTATTCCTAAAAATAAAAATAAATCTATCGTCATATCAGGTGGCGTTCTGTTGTTTCTGCAGTACCCCATATTCATAGATCCAAGCGCTTCCAGAACCTACGATTTTTAAGTACAAAATTATTTTGGAAAAGGGATAATCAATTTCCAAGAATATTTTTCTTTTATTATTTGATTATTCAGTTCCTTTACACTTCTCACGTAACGTTTCAGAGCAAATGTGAATCAGTGGTTTCTTGGCCTTTGCCTCTGATATTGCTCTTATTTTTTTATCAATTTTTCAAAACTAAATTGGTACATATCATGAAATATCTTGACAAATTAAGACTAATCTGAAGATGTTCAGTGCATCTCGTAAGACTTGTGTATTAATGTGATCTACATAATTAAATAATCTATGTACCTACATACGAGTATATTACTGCATTATAGATAATGATATAGATATTTAAATACATTACTTTTGTAACCAAGTCAACAATTGAACTAATAAAAAACTTTTTTGTTTTAGCAGTCTATTTGATTTTTTTTTGTGTAATAGTTTTTTATTTATTTCTTTTTAGTTTTGGTAGAGACTTCGAATTACCATGAAAATTATATATAGCCAAAGTATATCTCATGAAGATTCCAATAAGATCAAACTCAACTAGAATACATTGTTTTATTTCGGAGTTCCAGCGCCTACCGCGGCTTCATCATCAGATCTGTTCGATGGTACCATTTTCATCAGTAAAATGGTACTGTGTAATTTATGAGGTATTGCTTCATCATACTCTGTTAATTATTCGAGGTATCTTATACTTAGTATTAACGAGTTCCAATGGCCATCTGTGGTCTTTTTCATCAGTTCCACTCCACCAAATGATACGTTCTGATGCAAACGTCGTGCAAATGATTGCAATGTTGATTAAAACACCAAAATCGCTATACGAGTATCAAGGTATGACTATAATATTTGAGGCGTTCCCTCGATTTCTCCAGAATCCCATCATCTTATGCTGACCTGATGACCATGGGACCACCTGGACTCTTTCAAACAATAGAAGATCCAGGCGTCTTTGAGTAATTGTGGCATATATATTTAAAAAAAGATTCCAACGAATATAAAAATACATTTTGCCTTTTTGAAGAACACTACAAAAAACAACATATAAGTAAGCATACCAAAATGAGATAAAAAACCATTTTTTTAAATATTAAACCTTTTTAATCAATAACCAAAACACATGCTGAATACTGGAGAAGTGGAACTTAACAAATAATATCATAAATAATTTTGTAGATTTACAATTGCATAGGTAGGCCTTGATTATGTCTTCATGTTCTTCGAGTGACGGACGTCGAAGAGTTATACAGAAGCTCCACTATGGTACCAGTGCGCTCGCAGAGTTCCATCAGTTATACACAGTACATTCGCCAATCATTGCAGCTGCCGCGGGAGTAACCATGAGCCCTGCAGCACTCGTTCTTCTCAGCAGCGGTACGGAAGCAGACCTCGTCGCAGGGTGTGACGCGGGCAGCCTCGACGGTGACCATCACCATGGCGAAGGCGATCAGCAGGAAAACGAAGGTGGTCTTGATTGCAGCCATTGTACTTGTTGTTGAGTAGAAGAGAAACGTTCGCAAAGAGAAGTGGATTTGTTGTGAAGCTTGAGACATTTCCCTCCAATCCCTCTTCAATATTAGAAGAGCAGGATACACTCCAAGGTTTACTTACTCCTTTTTTTACCGACCCAAAACAGGAGGAATTTCTCAATTCGACATGTTTTGAACACGCATACATTTTTAACCGACTTCGCCTTTATTTCTTTTTTTATGTTTTTTACCTTAGATCATTTTATTGGGTGAAGCGATTTTGATGATTCTTTTTTTATTTGAAAGCTGGTGCTTGTCATGTGGTCCCATTTAATTTTCATCAAGATCTGGTGAACAATTCCAAAAATATCAAAAACCCCAATAATATCAAAGTGTCAAGTGCTGCATAAATACCTCCACTTTACAGGTCAGTGATTAAACACCAAAGCACTAGCAGGGTTCAACAATACCTCCTGTTTTAATACGCTATGAAAGCCTAAACCAAAGTAACCGGATTTTTGATTGTTTGAATTTTTTGATTTACTTAATAATTTATATTTTTAGCTGCATATTTGTTTTAACTACTCGTAGAACACTTTCTGGACATACCGTTTCTATTAAATTTCAAGTGCCCAAAAAAAAATTGTACAATATTAAATGGGCGAATCGATAACTTTCCGGTTTAGTCAACCACTAGCGTGTATGTAAAATAAATTGCTTTTGCATAGCACAACGATAGCGTCGATGTTTTTGTGTGCGTAATTTGTTCGGTGATTGGTATATACACGCTGTGCATGAAGGGATAAGGTTTATAATTTATTGTGTAATACGTTCTGATTTAAGAAATGCGGGTGTGTGCGCGACTGCGTATCTATTGCCTTTACTGAACTGCATGTGTAGTAGTTGCCGTGTGGTAGGGGCAAACTGGAGACACTGGTTTCCGATATATTTTCGTCTACCGGGCATATCTCCTTGTTTATTATATCTATGATTTAATCAATGCAGCACAAGAGCAGTGGTGGCGCAGTGGTGGCTCAGTGGTGGCCCGACTTACGTGTCGTAGGTCGTGAGTTCGAATCCAGGAGGGCGCTTTACTTTGTGTAAATTATTTCATCACCACTGCTTAAAACGGTGAAGGAAAACATCGTGAGGAAACCGGCATGTCCTAGACCCAAAAATTCGAAGACATGTGACATCCACCAACCCGCACTGGGCCGGCGCGGCGTGGTGGATTATGGCCCATTACCTCTCTCACAGAGAGGATATCTGTGTCTCAGCAGTGGCAACATTATAAGGCTGATGAATATCATGACGAATCGGTATTTTTTTAATGCTACAAATAATAACAAATCTGAATACATCGCTAAAGCATAAACTCTCTCACAAACATGCAAACTGTAACTCAATTAAAATTATACCTAGTAAATACATAAAATAAACCAAGTTATTTTCTCTCACGATCAGCAAAGCAAATTAATAACAATATAATTCAATGCAATGTTAATTACTTTGCACTATTTTTATAGCACTTAATAAATCATGAAGTGTGCTGGCAAGCGGTGCGTGTTTCCACGGCCTAGATTAAACAAAACCTATTTTTAACCGACTGCCGAAGGAGGGTAATGTGTTTATCAGCGTTCTAGACACCAAACACGTTGGCCAATTCTGATGATTCTTACGTCAATCGATTCGTCTTAACCCTGCGAGTGTCATTGGCTACATTCAAATTGGAAAATAGAATAATGGCGGATTTTGGGCGCCATATTGTGGGGGCCCAAATTTTTGTTTTCTTCCAAACCCATCGTGTGGGGTATCAAAATAAAGGGTTTTAAGAGGTGATTATAAAAATATAGTACACTTATATGTTTAAATGAACATAATTCTAAAAAAAAATAACAAAACTTGTAAATAAAAAAATCCTGACTGCTTGAAAAGTGAACTAAAAACACGTAAACAAGAAGAAAATCATGCTATGCAGTCAGAGTATAAAACAGCACGCTCGCGCATATGTATCTCTGACTGCTAAGCATGATTTTCTTCCTGTTTATGTGTTTTTAGTTCACTTTTTAAGCAGTCGGGTTTTTTGTTATTTTTATATATTTTTTTCCTCTAGACTCTATAGTTGACCTATCATGCGCTTTCAGGCTAACGGATGGAGAGCGTGAGACATATTTTCTACGGAGTCATCAAGCGCGATAATCGTGAACAAGATGCGTAACAACTTTGAAGCAATGACAGTCCAATTGCGCACACTAGGAAATTCTCCTGTTTCGTGGGTGCGTTTAAAAACATATAAACTCACATACAAAAACACCCAGAGCCGGAACAACTTTCTGTAGGTCATACAAATATTTTTACCTTGTGGTAAATGAACCCGCGACACGCAGCACAGCATCGCTCAACCACTGCGCCAACCGTGCGCCCAAGTTATTGTGAATTTTTTCAGTTCCCTCGTTAGATACGAGAGACCTGTTAAAAAAGCAATAAAATAAAATTCATACAAAATGTAAGTTGAATGGTTGGTCGATCATATCCACACGGACTAGATATTTTGCAAACACATCCATCTTCATTATGTTTTTTCATGTCAGATAAGGTTCCTTTGCAATGCGTTTGTGGTATAAGTATTTATCAACAGGCAGTTAACAAAAGATCCTACTGCAAAAATACGATAGTTGATAATAGAATACATAGCTGCAGAGTTTCCTGGCAACATCTATCTGTATCACTAACATTACCTTAGAAAACAAAATCATATAACAAGAGATAAATAAATAGTACAAAACTGAAACGGAAAACGTAATAACAACGAATGCTACACCGTCGAAACCAGTACTAATACACCAGCGATATATTTCACAGTTCCGACGAAGAAAATGGAAGTGATGGCCTAGTGGTTAAGGCATCGCCTCTCGTGCTTGAAGTCATGGGGTCAAATCCGGGCAAGTACCAATGTAACTCATGTAAAAATTTGCTACTCACCATCATCAAAATGGACGACTCGGACAACGACTCTAGGCGTGGTGCATGTGAGTTTATATGTTTGTAAACGCACCCACGATACAGGAAGACATTCCTAGTGTTGGGCGATGTTTTAAAAAAAACAATTAATTATTTAAAATTTGAATTATTACTCCCCGACGGAAAAAGAGGGGTTTTATAAGTTTGATTTGTGTACGTGTGTACTTGTGTGTTTGTGTATTTGTGTATTTTTGTATCTGTCTGTGGCATCATAGCTCCCAAACGGATAAACCGATTTGAATGTCGTTTTTTTTTTGTTTGAAAGGTACCTTTATCGAGAGTGTACTTTGCTATGTTTTATGAAAATTGGCTTAGCCGTTCAAATTTTATTGGAGTTTTACTGTTTGAATCGAGCTGCTCCTGCAAGATATCGTGTCGTAATCGCTATATGTAGGTATGCCTATAATATTTGAGGCGTTCCCTCGATTTCTCCAGGATCCCGTCATCAGATGCTGACCTGATGACCATGAGACCACACTAGACCCTTTCAAACAAAAGAAGATCCAGGCGTCTTTGAGTAATCGTGGAATATATATTTAAAAAAAGATTCCGACTTATATAAAAATTGATTTTGCCTTTTTGAAGAACACTACAAAAAACAACATATAAGTAAGCAAAGCAGATAAAAACCATTTGTTTAATATTAAACCTTTTTAATCAATAACCAAAACACATGCTGAATACTGGAGAAGTGGAACTTAACAAATAATATCATAAATAATTTTGTAGATTTACAATTGCATAGGTAGGCCTTGATTATTTCTTCATGTTCTTCGAGTGATGGACGTCGAAGAGTTATACAGAAGCTCCACTATGGTACCAGTGCGCTCGCAGAGTTCCATCAGTTACACACAGTACATTCGCCAATCATTGCAGCTGCCGCGGGAGTAACCATGAGCCCTGCAGCACTCGTTCTTCTCAGCAGCGGTACGGAAGCAGACCTCGTCGCAGGGTGTGACGCGGGCAGCCTCGACGGTGACCATCACCATGGCGAAGGCGATCAGCAGGAGAACGAAGGTGGTCTTGATGGCAGTCATTGTACTTGTTGTTAAGTAGAAGAGAAACGTTCGCAAAGAGAAGTGGATTTGTTGTGTGAAGCTTGAGACATTTCCCTCCGTATTTATACGCTTAATCTAACAAGACCAATGACGTTAAAGTGTGTTAGGTATGTTTTTCTTCAAACAGGAAAATCAAAATAAAGAAATCTAATGAGGATAATTTTGCATATAAATCTCTCTGTACCGCTGGTGCTATCATATTGTTTCTGCGATTTAGGATTTTATTACTGATACACGGATCACTTTAATCAGCTTAGAAGTCAGAGTTCAACATTGTTTTGCCGTGAGTGATCTGTTTAAATATGGGTCAACTATAGACAAGATTAGATTAATATACTTTCTTATTAAATTTAAATGTAAACTTACAGCAATATTGGAATATTTTTGGTTTATTTTATAATGATTTTCATTACACCCACACTAGCTATTGCCAGCGGCTCCACCCGCGGGAAATGTACGTTTCCAAGGACCAAGATGCCGAAAATATGGCGTTAAACTTTTATAATATTAGTAGAGCAGGATACACTCCTAGGTTTACTTACTCCTTTTTTTACCCGACCCAAAACAGGAGGAATTTCTCAATTCAACATGTTTTGGACACACATACATTTTTAACCGACTTCGCCTTTATTTCTTTTTTTATGTTTTTTACCTTAGATATTTTTATTGGGTGAAGCGATTTTGATGATTCTTTTTTTATTTAAAAGCTGGTGCTTGTCATGTGGTCACATTTAATTTGCATCAAGATCTGGTCAACAACTTCGGAGAAATACAAACAACGATAATCAACCTAGCTACAATCATTCTACACTTCAGGTAATTAATTTGCATGTTTGTTTGTTTGGAATGAATCAAAATACTAAACTAAAAGTTTTTTAATTTTATTTTTTCTAATATCAAACTAGAACCGCACTTCCAGTAGCTTTTTCGCTCATTTTGTTGAAATGTAATGGCTGATAGCTAATCTGGTTATATTAACACACAGCGTTTTTTGTACTTGAGGATTTACGGTAGACATTCTAAAGCTTATCAAAGGGCATACACCCGTTTCACGGGTTTTACCCGTTTTCATTTATTATATTTTATCAATCGGTATTTTGCAGCACAAGAGCAGTGCCAGTGGCCCATTGGTAACTGCCCCGACTTACGTGTCGTAGGTCGTGAGTTCAAACCCAGGCGGGCGCTTTACTTTGTGTAAATCATTTTTTCACCAATACTCTTAAAACGGTGAAGGAAAACATCGTGAGGAAACCGGCATGTCCTAGAACCAAAAATTTGAAGACATGTGACAGCCACTGGGCCCGCGTGGCGGATTATGGCCCATTCCCTCTCACAGAGGGGATGCCTGTGTCTCAGCAGTGGGAACATTATAAGGCTGATGATGATGATGAATCGGTATTTTTTAAAGGCTACAAATAATAACAAAGCTGAAATAATCGCTAAAGCATAAACTTTCTCACAAACATGCAAACTGTAACTCAATTAAAATTATACCTAGTAAATACATAAAATAAATCAAGTTATTTTCTCTCACGATCAGCAAAGCAATTAATAACAAAATAATTCAATGCAATGTTAATTACTTTGCACTATTTTTATAGCACTTAATAAATCATGAAGTGTGCTGGCAAGCGGTGCGTGTTTCCACGGTACGGCCTAGATGAAACAAAACCTATTTTTACCCGACTGCCGAAGGAGGGTAATGTGTTTATCAGTCTATGTATGTATGTTTGTTCTTATGTAGCATTCTAGAGACCAAACGCCTTGGCCGATTTTGACGATTCTTACGTCTATCGATTCTTCTTAACTCTGCGAGTGTCATTGGCTAAATTAAAATTAGAAAATAGAAAAATGGCTGATTTTGGGCGCCATATTGAGGGGCCCCAAATTTTTATTTTCTTCCAAACCCATCGTGTGGGGTATCAAAATAAAGGATTATAAAAATATGTTACACTTATATAACGGTCTATTAAAGAAGGCTTTGTGCCTCGTGACTTGTGTTCTGGTTCTTTTTATCGTGTTGCTTGTTGCAACTCTAATTACTCGTTTGTTCATTTTATGTGCACATTGATTTATCATTTATGGATTACGTTTGCGTTTTATACTTCTCTTTAAAAGAAATAGTTGTTATTCGTATTTACAAGTCCGTGATTAGAGCTGACGTACTTTGGACCATAATGTTGGTATTACGGACGATTGGTGGACTGTATAGTAATGTTAAATGAAACACGTTAGATAGTTACTCGTTAATGTTATAATAGTTACAAACTCAAATCATATAAATCGAAACGCACACAAAACCTGCCAAAATAATATGTGTCAAAAACACTGTCAGTACAAAAAAGCTAACGGTTTAATATATACAAAAAAGGTTGCACCAGCCAGTCGCCAACATTCCGGACCCCTAGTGGAGCACTAAACTCTGGTGGCAACTGGCTGGGTATGTGCAACAAGCGGCAGAAGCTTACGGACTGGTCGGCGCAAGATACCTCCTTTGGTAGCAACGTCTGCGACACGAACCAGTCCGTCAGGTCCTGGAAAGGTTTTGTTTATCCTACCAAGAAGCCAAAGTCCCCTTGGTAGTGTATTGTCCGCTATAAGAACCACGTCACCCTCGCATAATCCAGACTCGCTTCTGTTTCGGCCTCGTGGAATTAGAGTAGGCAGGTACTCAGCCAGCCATCTTGCCCAGAAATGTTCAGCCAGCCTAAGAGCGAGCCGCCAATCAGTCGCTCGTAATGAGTCTGCATCCGGAAGTTTGCAGGGCCATGATGTCACTGATGAAGATCCGAGGATGAAATGAAAAGGCGTTATAGCCTCGGGGGCGTCTGGTGAGTTTGGTACATAAGTCAATGGCCTGCTGTTGACGATCGATTCCGCTTCGATAAGCAACGTGGTAAGAACTTCTTCTCGAGGTGCTCTGTCTTTTAATGTGACTCGTAGAGCTGTCTTCACCGAGCGTACCAGCCTTTCCCACGCTCCACCCATAAATGGCGAGGCAGGTGGAATGAAACGCCAGGAGATCTTACGGCTGGTCGCGAAGTTTTCTACTGCCTCATCGTAGAGTGATGCAAGCTCACGCTTGGCTCCAACAAAGCAGGTTGCGTTGTCGCAGAAGATTGTAGCTGGAGTCCCTCGCCGGGAAATTAGGCGTCTAAGGCTCATTATTGCAGAGCTAGATGATAATGAAGCGACTACTTCCAGATGTAGAGCTCTTGTAACAAGGCATGTGTAAAGAGCCACCCACCTCTTTTCGCGTCGTCGGCCAATTGCAACTTCTATGGGGCCGAAATAATCTAAGCCAACATGCGTAAACGGCCGTGTGTGGTGGTCTAGACGCTCTGGTGGCAAATCGCCTGTTGCTGGAGTTACTAAACGACCATTCTGTCTTCTGCATTGTAGACACCCTTTGGCTATGCTTCGGATGGTAGCCCTAGCCCGTAGAATCCAAAATGTCTGCCTTATTTCATTGAGCACAAGCTCATGGTTCCCATGTCCGGCTTCAGCGTGTTTATGCAAAATGATTAAGTGTACAATACGATGACGACCGTCAAGAATGATCGGTGACTTAACACTCTCACTCACCCCAGGAGCGGATTTTATTCGTGAGTATAATCTAATCAGACCATCTTTGTCAAGAACTGGGGCGAGTGCGGCTATGCGACTGGTCTTGGGTACAGGTTGCGAGGCTTTCAAAATCTTCAGTTCTTCGGAAAAGCTGTCTATCTGAATCCTTGAGAAAAGCATCTTCTCTGCTTGAAGAATGTCATCAGCTGAAAGATGCGAGGGGGACGTAGTATCATGAACAGATTTCGATAGTAAGTTTGGTGAACTGGATTTTGACCAAAACTTTCGTACGGCTTGGAAAACGCGGGCCGTAGATCTTAGTAACCGTAGCCAGCTGCTAAAACGAGCTGCGTCTGGAACCGGCGGAACTAACAATGGATTGTCTACAAGAAGCCCTACGTACTCCGGTTTTAACTCAGAAGTACGTAAAACTTCGTCAATGATGTGTTCTGGTTCATGTGGCCATTCTGAGGGTGAATTCATGAGAAAATATGGGCCAGCGAACCATCTATGCGATGATGTAAATTCCAAATGTTTTGGCTTAGTAGCATCGTCTGCGATGTTGAGTTCGCTAGGAAGCCATTTCCAATTGGATGGATTCGTAAATTCTAGAATTTCGCCTAACCTGTGGGCTACAAAAGGCTTAAAACACCGCGCATCGCTGCGAATCCACTTTAAGACCGTTGTGGAGTCAGTCCAGTAGAAAACAGCGGAAGGTTGTGTCCGATGAGCATTCAAAATAGTTTGTGCAAAACGCGTCGCGATCAGAGCAGCCTGCAGTTCAAGGCGCGGAATAGAAAGTGGCTTTAAAGGTGCAACACGCGCTTTGCTGCCTATCAACGCTAAACTAACTGAACCATCAACGAACGCATAACGCCAATATGCAACGCAGGCATAAGCCTGTTCCCCCCCATCGGCAATAACGTGAAGTTGAGTGCTGCACTGCTCTGATTTGCCTACGTACCACCGCGGAATACGGAGATTAGCTGCAGAATCAATCTGATCAAACCACGACTTGCAGTCCACTTCATACTTGGGTGGGATCGGCGAATCCCAGTCAGTCCCTTCCCTCCATAATTTTTGTATCAAAATTCTACCTTGGATAACTATAGGCATGATCAGTCCTAAAGGATCGTAGACGCTCATAACACTGGAGAGTAAACTTCTTTTAGTTATCGTGCATACGCCACTGCGATTGCGACACGTGCGAAACCCTAAAGTATCGTTCAGAGGATTCCACTTTACGCCTAAAGCACCTACGTCATTATTTAAAGGCAGGTTGACATCAGAATTCGAGTCGCTACAAAGCTCTTTGGGTACTAAAGCAAGTGCCTCAGGCACGTTTGATACCCACGAACGCATTTCAAAACCACAAAAGTTATGAACCGTGACTATATCGGAGGCTAAACGTTTCGCGTCGGGGAGGTGAAACTCACTCCCAATGTAATCGTCCATGTAGTGGTTGTGAATGATCGCATGAGTAGCAGCTGGATATTTGTGCTCAAATTCCTTAGCATTTTTGTTTTTAATTAACATAGCTATAAAAGGGCTAGATACAGCGCCAAAAATTAAAGACGTCATCCTATATTCTTTTACGGTATCCTGAGAGTTCCCGTTGCGCCATAAAAACCGTAGCGCATCACGATCGTTTTCTTTCATTTTGATTTGAAGAAACATCTCCCTTATATCGGCATTAAACGCGATCGGTCCTTCTCTAAAACGGAACAAAATGTTTAAAAGAGACTGCAATAGATCCGGACCTTGCAGTAGCATTTCGTTCAAACTTACACCTCTACTGACAGCTGCTGCGTCGTACACCACTCTCAACTTACGCTTCTGTGGATGGTACACACCAAAATGTGGTAAGTACCATCTCAAAGAAACGCCAGCCGAAGACTTTTGATGCGTACCATCCACAGAAGCGCCAGCCGAGGACTTGTCCCTGAGAAAGTTGTCGTGGAAGGTAGAGGGCGCGCATTCTTCTGCATAACCTTTTTGAACTATGCTTTCAATATATTTTTTGTAAGCTAACGCAAGTGTGCTATCTTTGGCCATCTGTTTTTCGAGAGACTTGAGTCGTGATAAGGCGTGAGGGTAACTATCTGGAACGTCGTTTGTTAACCTTTCCTTCCAAGGCAAGCCTACCTCAAAACGTCCTGAAGCCAGTCGCTGAGCGGAAGACTCTACCAAACTTACCGCACGTGCATCGTCGTTGTTTTGTCGGGTGGCAAGCTTCTGGATGCCTAGAGAATCTACTTCATATTGTTTTTTAATTAGTGCCTCAAGAGAGTTGATTGTCCTTGACGCGTAATCTACCTCACAAACATTGTTGACAAAATCTACCGGTTTAGTCGACGAGGACATAGCGCCGTGTAGAACCCAGCCCAAAAGCGTTCTTGAGGCGACAGGTTCGTTTTTCTTACCTACTCGCATCTCACGGCTTAAAGACAAATGCCAATCGGCCGCTCCAACGAGCACAGTTGGCGTAGCGTCTTGATATTCCAACATAGCCGACAGATCCAACAAATGGTTGTATTTTGATAAATCAAGCATGTCGGTGCTTTGCGGAGTAAGACAAAGAGGGGTAAAACTGCGTGCGCCTTGGACTAAATGGCGTTCAGGCATGTCACGTCCTCGAATGTAGAAATTGACAAAGCATACCTCAGTGTCGAGGTACATTCCCCCTACCCCTGTAACACGTAGTTTCTGACGGTCCGTGGTGTCAGCTCCGATGCGCGTAGCTACGTCACCGTCGATAAGTGTAGCGGTGCTGCCCTCATCAAGAAGCGCAAACGTATCAAACGTGCCGCGAAGACCTTCTAAAGTGACAGGTAGAATCTTGAGCAGTCCTCGCCTACCAGCTGCAGGTACCCCGATCGTGTTAGCCACCACGTTGCCGCCGTCAGCTTGAGGATGCGCGATAGTGTCATTCTTT
Organism: Orthosia gracilis; assembly: GCA_947562075.1. Classification (NCBI taxonomy): domain Eukaryota; kingdom Metazoa; phylum Arthropoda; class Insecta; order Lepidoptera; family Noctuidae; genus Orthosia; species Orthosia gracilis. The sequence continues at coordinate 23,877,507 of OX387275.1, forward strand.
GGCGAGTTCTGCAGAGAAACAGTATTATTAGCGGAGAGGTTACTATTAGATACCGATTTGTCACCGTGAAGGAGGGCGTGGTGGCGCCTGTCGCAGCTACTAACACCGCATCGCTTAGTCTGGCATGTGTTCCATGTATGTGGGCTAGACTTCAGGCATCTATAGCACGTTTTGGTCTCTTTTATCCAGCGCCATCTATCGTCAACCGAAAGCGATGAAAACGCTTTACATGTTTTAACAGAGTGGGGCCCTTGTTTACAGTATGCACACTGTGTCGTTTTGTCATTCGAGGTAGTAGCGTGAACATTCAAATCTTTAGTTACGTTTGGCTTATAAAATGGTGCCTTACTTTGCGACGAGCTCGGCGTTACGTCAACCAAAAAGTTGTAATTCAGTTGTCGTTCAGCTTCGATCACTAAGAACCTAGAAAGCAACTCTAGTTTAGTAACCGTTGGCTCAAAAGGTTTGTGAGTGGCTGCGTAATCCGTAAAACGGTCTCGTGTGTGTTCATTAAGTTTTAAAAGGACCGTACGAAGAAGCTCGAGTGATGATAGGTACTCGTGCTGCTGAAACAATTTTATAATGGCAACGCAGTTCCTCAGCTTGTTGGCCAGAATGTTTAAATGTTCTGCGTTACCTATTTTAATACTGCGTAGACCGGCAATCTCATGTGCGACCAGCTGTTCTGGACGCGCGTAGTTTTTCTCCAAAGCAGTCACCACCTCCTCGGGATCTTGTGCCTGCCATAAAATTGAAGAAATGGCTGCCCGGGCGGCACCACGAACGGCGGATGTTAAGCGAGCTAAATTTTCTGCGGGCGTGAAAAAGGTTTTAGTTCGCTCATACGTACACTTGAAAGCTAACCATTCATCTATATTTCCTGTAAAAGGAATCAGCTCCGGCTTTCTCGGGCGATCGGGTAAAGATGAAAAAGCCTTCGCAAGCTGAACAATCGGATCGCCTTCCGCTCCACAAGTAGCAGTGTTACCTACGGGTGCTTGAACGCGTAATACGCGTGGTTGTGGGTCAAGTGCCATGTTGGGTGCGTTTTGGTTGCCCACCCACGTTGTTACACGTTCTTTGTGCGAACTACGGGAAGAGACGCTACCAGACCTGTCAGAATGTGCTTCCAGGGAAGCAAGCTTTGCGCACAGCTCCAACTCGTCAGCTTTTTGCTGTTGAAGCGCAATTTCGCGCTCTCGCTCCCGGTCGCGCTGTTCACGTTCGCGCTCTCGCTCTGCTAGCTTGCATTCACGCTCTACGCGACGTTGCTGAATTTCGGCCTCTATGGCTAGTTTTTTAGCTAGTATAGAAGAGCTTGAAGAGCGTCTTGTGTATGTTGACTGACCTCTGTTTCCGTGCGGCTGATGTTGAAGACCGGAACTAGCCGGGAGTACAGTCGTTTCTTGCTGTGCAATGTTTGTAGTAGCTCCCGCCGCCAGTTTAGAACCTTCAGAGATGTGTGCCGCTTGATGCGATCCGCTGGGCTGCGGCTCGGCGCGCTCGCGGAGACGGGGTGGAGGATTGTCCTCGCGTTGTGCTTCGCCTGGGCCTTGTGTCGTCGGATTCGCATATTGCGATTTAGTTTGACTACGAGTAACTACCATTGTGACGTTTGTGAAAAAAAATGAAAACTAGGATGAAATGGTATAAATTTAGGCTTCGTAAGGACCAAATATTACGGACGATTGGTGGACTGTATAGTAATGTTAAATGAAACACGTTAGATAGTTACTCGTTAATGTTATAATAGTTACAAACTCAAATCATATAAATCGAAACGCACACAAAACCTGCCAAAATAATATGTGTCAAAAACACTGTCAGTACAAAAAAGCTAACGGTTTAATATATACAAAAAAGGTTGCACCAGCCAGTCGCCAACAGTTGGGCTGTGAAAAAGATGGATGAAATTAGATTGCATGTAGCAGAAATGAGAATGTTGAGATGGATGTACGGTGTGATGAGAATGGACAAAGTGAGAATTGAGTATATTTGAGGCAGTTTGAAAGTGACGCCAGTGATAGAAAAGTTGAAAGGAAACCGTTTGTCCTGGTGTGGCCTTGTGATGAGGATGAAAAACATGTTACTAAAAGAGTTATGAATGGAGAGGCAGGGTTGGATGGAGGGGCAGGGGATGACCAAAAAAAAGATGGATGGACTGTGTGAGGAGTGATATGTCTTAAGAGAGTCAGTCATAGCGTGACAGGGGATGATATGGAAAAAGAAAACGTGTTGCGCCGATCCCAAGTAACATGGGACCACGGAAGGAAAATGATGATGTTGTTTTTCGTAGGATCTCCTTAATTAGCGCTTACCCCTCTTAATTGGTCTCCATATTTTACAATAATAATCCTAGTCTTCTAAGCAGCAGACTTCAAGCTGCCATAATTTGCTTAACGATGCGACGCCAACCCTTCCTCCACCTCCCATCATGCTAGTAGTCAACAAATAATCCTCACACAAAAAAATTTAGCCTTTGAAATTCAAAGGGCTCTTGTACTGAAAATTTTCACTGTCTTGATCTCAGTTGGCATAGCAGCAATTTTGAAGTAGGAACTAAAACATAACACAACAATAGAACATACAATAGAAATGTCCCTTACATCGGCCATGGCGGACCCAAAGATGTTATATTCCAAATATGAAAGAAAAACATAGTTTGTTTATTTATTATGTTTGCCGCACTCTAAGAGATGAGTGAGGAAAACGAGTTACACAATGTTTACAATAGAAATTATTTATTTATTGTCATTCTGAAATGTTTTTCTTACCCCTATACTTATGTGTTATTCATCTCATGATTTTCATAGTATTGGTATCGTTGGGTAATTCCAAGTATTGCAGCTGACACTAATTTGTGGCAATTTTTCCTGTTTATTGGAAACTTAAATAATAGGTTCACACGCATACCTACGAGGAAGAAAGAAATATTATGCATAGCATATTGAACCCTATCTCCACGATATAATGCACACATTTCAAACCAAATACAAAAGACAATCGATTTTGAAAATTCGAAGATCGAATGCGTCTGACAGTTTTTGTGGCTACTCTGCCAAAAAACCCAAACCACAAAGTACGTGAGCGGCGGTGCTTTCTCTTTTATGCCCAAACGCAACGAAGCACATGCCAACAATTACGAAAAAGAAACTCCATATGCTTTTTCTGCAATAACAAAACACTGACGTAATTTTTGGCAGGATAATACGCAGGTAATTTGATGTAAACACGTCAAACAAACACTTAACAGTGTAAAAAAAAGTTTTTCTCTCGCAAAATAAGAACTATATTTTTTTTTATTCGTTTGATTCGCTGATCTACATATTTCAATTCATATAATAATATGAACTAAGTTTCAATATCCATACTAATATTATAAATTCTGTATGTTTGTTACGTATGTCGTAACTGCTGGTCATGTAGAGATAGATCGAACCTTGTATAAAGACAAAAGAGTATGATCCCTTGAGATAGTTTACGAATTTCACACGGGCGATACTTTTGACAGAAGCTTCAATATAACAAAAGTGAAAACCGTAAGCAGATATCTAGCCTCTTGTTTACTTCTCCAAAAAGAAACTCTTCGGCGGTTACGCACTACACGTCCGTTTCCGTGATCTGTGTGCGTGAAATTTCGGTTCCGAAGTAACGGTAGTACTTTTTATAAGGAAGCTTACGCACTACATCCGAACTCTATCCGTCATAATCTGTCAAAATTCAGAACATTTTGAACTCGGATCACGGACTGGGATCACAGACACGGATGCGTAGTGCGTAACCGCCCTTTTAGAAATTGTTAGAAGGTAACAGGTAACCGAGACGACCGCTCTAAAAGTCTCTCTAGACATTTATCAAAAGGCCTCAATTCCCGAAATAATTAAAACCAATCCATCAAATTCAACAACTTTCCTTCACGCAGACAGTTCTTGGGCTATTCTACTTTTCGACGGTCAATAATCTGCAGCTGAATGAAAAACTACTGGCTTTTTCATTCATCATCATCACTTATTCCGAAAGACGTCCACTGCTGGACATAGGCCGCTCCCCAGAGTCACCACGTCGTTTGGTCCTGAGTGTCTTGAATCCTGCAGCCTTGACCAGGTCACCGCTCCACCTAGAGGGACTCCAACGCCCACAGCTGTTTTACCCATCGATAGAGGTTTGTATGCTTGAATTTCTCTTTTCTTTTATGATAAAATATGTCATTTTTCTGCTTCAAGTCATGTATTTATTTAACTTATTTTGGTGTTAACTATGCGCTAATTTATTATCCCCCGACTGAAAAAGAGGGATTTTATAAGTTCGAAACGTGTATCTGTGTATTTTTTTATTTGCTCCTAAACGGATTAACCGACTTTAATTTAGATTTTAGGTATGTTCAACGAAAATCGGTTGGGCCGTTCAAAAGTTATGCGCTTTTTATTCTTTGAAACGGGTGTTATAAATACGTGTTTCGATAATCGACAGTGCATGAGTTATATTAAGCCTCTGAGGCTTTTGAATTTTAAATTAAGTTTGTTTTGTTTATATTTATATTGATAGATCGCAAACGCTACTGGTGAGCATGAGGTCCTGGGTTCGATTCCAGGTCAGGCAGAGTTTTCCATGTACAACGTCTAAGTAGCTGCCCGGAATCTGTAGTTGTGCCCAGTTAATGGCAATATGCACGCCCCTTATAACATGGAATTTAAACATTATGATACAAAGTACACATGTTTAGGAGCCAGGCGATTCATATGTTATGTAAAACTTTATGTTTATATTTCAGCCACTCTTTGAACATCGCCATAGGGCCACTAGAATGGCATGTGCGTTACACGCTCCTTTTTTTAGGCCATCAGAATGGCATGAACGCTTGAGTGGTACAATTAACCTCTGCCTAAACATTCGGGGAATACAGGCGTGATGTTATGTGTATGTGTCTAGAATTGTAGTTATATGGCAACAAACTTTTTCGAATGCGTTACCAAAGGGTAAACCAGAATCACCCTCTTACATTAAGTTCTTAACAAACGACGTGGTACCGGCAACAATAGGCCATTTGTCTTGCAAACAAATTGGCCGAATCAAATGCTACGGCGTGATGTATTTGCGGGTAGGCGAATAATATGTTGTGCTGCGTGTAATCACTGCTTCGATAGGATACAGGGTATGAAGGTTTATGGGACAAAGGAGTATTAGAAGTTTTATAATTAAATATACAGATGTTACGGATAGTCAGAACCCAGATAATATGACACCAGTGTTGCATGACGGAATCAAACAGCTTCTGAAGGGCCTTAAGGACCGGTTTCCCATCCACCTTCAGGAGTTCGGCCGTGATTCCGTCATCACCCGGTGCCTTGTTGTTCTTAAGCTGTTTCTGAACCACCCTAATCTCACACAGGCTGACGTCCGGAATGTCTTCGGTATAGTGTCGGGTCAATCTAGCTCTAGGGTCATTCGCTAGATTCGCTACGGGTTTACTGGTTGACGTATACAACTGCCCATAGAATCTCTCGATCTCCCTCAGAAGCTCTGGTTTGGTGGATACGATCCTGCCATTATTAGTCTTCAGTTTCGTGAGCTGGCTCTGCCCAATACACAGATCTCTTGCATAGACCTTGGAGCCCTTATCAGCCCAGTAACTGGGTTGTGGAGGTCAGATAGGCAGTCGCTCCAAGTAAAATACTGGTACTCAACTGCATCAGGGTTAGTCTGAACACTGACCCCAAAATAGTTGAGGAAAACCTTCTTTGCTTGTTTTGACTGTTAATATGGACTTAGTATTTTATACAGTTTTGAAGAAGATAACGATATTAGGATAAGTTAAATAATAATGTTTTCATAAAAATATCTTTAAAACCACTGATAATAATGGACGGACCAAGATACAAAATACACAAACAGGACATCTTTGCCCGTTTAAATCAAGGAAAATAGTATGTTGGTAGTTCCAAGATATATATTCTAACAGGCGTTGCAAAGTGGGGTTTCCGGGGTGATATATTAAGAGTTCATGGGGTGTTTGGAGTTCAGTAAATATTCCACACTCTCTGATCTTTTTCCCAAAAACTGTAACTCGACTACGGATTTTTTTGCCAATGTTATCCGGGCTAAAATAAAGAATCAATCGACGTTTTATTTATCAAAATCAAATGAATAGTTTAGAACATACGTAAATACAAACATTCATACATAGACTGCTAATATCATAAGCCTTCCTTTTGGCTTCGCCGTACTAGGGTAAAAAGTCCAGGCGCCTTTTAACGATTTTCCACCGATTGGTACCTTAAAATAGTAGTTCCAATCTATTAGCCGTAAAATTATATCGTTTTGACTGTACTGACCAAGTGCTTAATATCCAAATTCAATATTGTCATCCCAAAACACTTATATAAAATCTGCTATAACAGCAACGTAAATTATCCGCGGGAGGACAGGAAACTCCACTTATTTACAGATAATACGACAAGCACACATTGATGGCACAATCTGCGAAAAGCCGGTGTCGGCTCATGCCCGCTGGGGGCCATTTGATACGAGAACCGTTTACCCTACTCACGGGCCTTTTTGTGCAATCGACAAGTATCTTGTTGGCCGATAAAAGGTGGTAGACACGATTATTTACCTGACTGCCAAAAGAGGGTAATGTGTTTATCAGTCTATGTATGTATGTTTGCTCCTATGTGGCGTTCTAGAGACAAAATTTTCTTACGTCAAACGATTCGTCTTAACCCTGCGAGTGTCACTGGCTACATTAAAATTGGAAAATAGAAAAATGGCGGCTTTTGGGCGCAATATTGTGGGGGCCTAAATTTTTATTTTCTTCCAAACCCATCGTGTGCAGTATAAAAAAAAGGATTTTAAGAGGTGATTTCAAACATAAATAACACTTATATGTTTAAATGTATCTGATTCTAAAATATAGTTAACTAAAAAGTTATAAATAAAAAATAAATCTGGTTTTGGTCAGCCAGCTCGCGAAAATGTATCCTCCGACTACACAGCATGATTTTCTTCTTATTTACGTCTTTTTAATTCGCTTTTTAAGCAGTAGGGTTTTTTTTTATTAACATTTATTTTATTTTAGATATCTTTTGAAACTGTCACATATACGCTATTATACGCGTTGTAGGAAAGGCGGTGACAAAGAATGAACAGAAATATGTGATTTTATGCCAGAGATATTATCCAAAGGTCGTCCTGTAGAGATGGCGATCAGCGATAAGACTGCTATATTGTAAAACAAAAGATTAAGAATATTGTAAAAGAGTTGTGTGGCAATGTTGTTATTTAAGCGTTGCAGGAAAACTCTAAAATTAAAATATAGGAAGATGCTGTAGCCAAATCCAAAGCCTGCCTGTATAATTGGGTTATACGAGGCTAGATATTCAGGCTAAGATAGCACAATTGTGTTAGTAAGCTAGTTACTCTGACCTTAGTTATTTTGTAATGTTTTATGGGTTTAAGACCTGAATTCATTTACTTTAATTTATTTTATTTATGTTTATAATTGCTCTTGTTTTTTAAGTTTTTGTGCCAAACTTGAATAATTCAGCCAGGATATTACTTGCTTGCTGACCTAGCTTCAAGACCTAGAGTCGTGTAACCAGAATAGTGGCGTACTTCTGTCATAGCACCACATAGAAAATTACCGAAATTCATAGTTATGGTAAACAAAAATGGCCTGAAATTGACAAATAATATGAATAGAATGGAAGAGAAAATACGCCTCCATATTTATGGAAATAAGAGGAAGTAGAAACGTGTTTACTTTATTTGACATATTCTATTTATGGGGGTCTATAATTTGGGAAAGGGGAAGCCATGAAACAAGTAAATGCAGAAGTCTCGATAAATGGAAAGTGCTGTTAAGATAATTATTTTGAAACAACGTTAAAACTGACTCGGGTCTATAATACTATAAATAAGATCTAAAAGAAAGAAAAAATATATAATCACAATACACACTCAGAATTCTCTCGTGACAGTAAGAGATAAGTTTATTATTTTAGGATAAGCGCATTTATTGCATTGGGGAATGCTGTAATGATAATTGTGATAAAAATGAAATAAAAATAAAAATGTTTCAGAACTATTTTTTATAGAAAGATAAAATTACATAATTATTTAGGTATATTACTGTTATTTGCTTAGTACTTTTTTTCATTTCTAAATCAATATTAATTAAATATTAAGCAACAATATTTGATTGGGACTTCTGTTCCTTTTCAATTTTATCGTAATACAACAAACTGACACTGTTTGCATACTGTTATCTTAAATTGTGTATGAAAATATCTCACGTAGTATTTTGCCTCTTTTCCCTTATTTTGTCAAATTAAGCATGTTATAATATCGTCTTTTTCTAATAAATTCCATCTTCTGTATTATTAAACGGCTATCACAGTAATTTTAGATAGATCAGATGCAACCTGCTTCAACTTGCCATGCTTTGTCTTGTTGTGGTAATGTTAAGAGTTGTTTTTCAACCGATATCTCTGAAAAAGGAGGCGCATCTATGTTCGATTGCATGTAATTTTGTTTTTTATTCTGTTAGTAAATAGGCTTATCTTTGTATCAAATGATGTAACGGGTCTTGCGGTCGCCGGTCGAACTAAAAGGAATTTTCAAAACTAGAAATAAGTCTGCCAGATACCTGTTATAATTTATGAAGAAAATAATAATACAAAACAGTGATTTCCTGTTTTCGTGCATTTTAAATTTTTATTGCAGTGGCCATCAGCCAATTATTTTTGTCATGGACTCCTGCACATGCTTGTATACAAGTTCAAGGTTGTTCGTTTGCAAACTAGATTGTCTTATTATTTATCTTGTTTGGTTTGTTTGTAAGCATTATTTTAATTTACTTAATTATTAAGACTTCATGCACAAAGGTAAAAAGACGGACTTAGCCCGAGTTCCCCAGCTCAAAATCATCGCAGAATTAATGTGACAAATTGTCAAGTACGTGTTATCTGCTTTGAGTGGTTGAATGAATTTTCAACAGCCAATCACAGCAGATAACGCGTGCTTGGAAACTCGGGGTTAATGCCTTAGGCATTATCTACCAGTCAACCAAGGGTGGTGAAAAATTAACCTGGCAGAAGACAAACAGTATCAAAAAGATATTACAATTAAAAAATTGCGTAAAATGAAGGTTTTCTAGAATTGATCATAACTATTGAAAATGTATAAACCAGCAATGAAAACTTTATGTCACTCTGACGTTTTAAGACAGCTGTCAATGTCTAGTATGTGTCTATAGTTTTTTTCGCTCCCTTTTTGCACTACTTCTTTTAATGGCGTCTTCTGCTCGTTTATAATGGTGACTGTAATAAAACTAATATTAAGATATCCTTGAAGTTTCTCTGTTCGGATCCCCATAAACCTTAACAGGTTATGGGCCCAGACATGAGATAGTCGACAGCGGACAGAAATACAGCGGATTACATTGATAGAAGAAAATAGTATAGGCACGCGTTGTTTGCCCCGAGCTACAGAAGTTTTCACACAGAAGAAAATACTACAGAAGATTACAGAAGGTAGAACCGGAGACAAGATGGATAGAAAAGTTGGGGCTTTAGTTCTGAACAACAACAACTGGTCGCTATGGCGTTTCCAGACCACCATAGTGTTGAAATCTAAAGGATGGTACGACGTACTGTTAAAGGAGCCGGCATCTGCAGAAGAAAGAACAGCGGACAGGAAAGCACAGGAAGTGATAGTAACCAGAGTAGAAAAAAATATCTTGACATATCTAGTGACATGTTCATCTGCCTATGAAATGTGGGAAAAACTAACCACTATCTTCGAAGCCAAGTCAAAAGTCGGAGTTCATTTGGTCCAACAAAAGTTTAACAACCTTCAATATGAGGCGCCAATGGCAACATTTATAGCCAAAACAGAAGAACTGGTCAACCAATTAAAAAGTACAGGCGAGTCGCTTTCTGAAAAAATGGTTGTAACAAAAATAGTGATGAGCTTGCCTGATAAATACAAGCATTTCATTTCGGCCTGGGAATCTGTACCAGATGAAGATCAAATAATCAAGAAACTGACAGCCAGATTACTAGTAGAAGAGGAGCGTCTGGGAAAGGAGGAAGGTTCTCTATCATCAGCGCTTATGGTGAAGAAGAATAATGAAAGCAGTAACAGTGAGAAAAGCAAATTAAAATGTTTTTTGTGTGGTAAAATACTTCAAAAGAGACTGTAGGTCACGGTAATGTAATAACTGTGGAAAGTTAGGCCATGTTTACAAGGACTGCAAAGTAAGGAAAATACAGAACAAAGGTAACCACAATGCATTTATTATTAACTCTCATGTAAGTAAAAATAAAAGTTGGATTTTTGAACACATGTGTTTTGACAGAGGGTTATTTTCAGACTATAAAGAGTTAAAAGAAGAACGATTTGTTATAATTGGAGATGGGAAATAGCTTAGAGTTGAGGGGATAGGTACAATAATGTTGAGCGGGTTTAATGGAAAAGAGTACATACCTTGTGAGCTTCACTCTGTATTACATGTGCCAGATTTGACTGTAAATCTATTTTCTGTTATATGTGCAATTGATAAAGGTTATACTATGACTTCAACTAAACAGGGTTGTAAATTTATTGTACATATAACTGTACTACATGAAATTTAAAATTGAATGTGAAACAGTAGCATTGACCACTTTAACTGAATGGCATGAACGATTTGCACACCAGAATATTACTTATGTAAAGGAGATTTTAAATAAAAATAATGTTAAACATGAAGGGCTGATGGATCAATGTACAGCATGCATTGAGGGTAAACAGAGTAGATTGCCGTTTCAACATAGTGACTATAGGGCTAGAGTGCCAGGTATTTCACCTCGATTCATATGGACTTGTGTGGTCCTATGGAAACTATATCAATGGGGGGCTCTAAATATTTTTTACTTTTTAAAGATGATTATAGTGGGTTTAGGTTTGTGTATTTTCTTAAAAATAAATGGGAGATAAAAGGATGTATTAAAAATTTTATTGCAACTTTAAAAAATCTAAGCGGGTATAAAATTCTCACAATGAGATCAGACAATGGGGGAGAATTTGTTAATAGTGATGTAAGCAATCTATTAAAACAGAAGGGAATAACTCACCAAACAACGGTTGCTTACACACCTCAACAGAATGGCCGTGCAGAACATGAAATGCGGACAATAGTAGAAGCAGCCAGGACCATGCTACAGGCTAAGAAATTACAGAAGGACCTATGGGCAGAGGCAGTGAGTACAGCAGTTTTCACTATAAATAGAACAGGAAAATCAAAAGTTCCAGGAAAGACATTAGTTGCTATACAATAAAAGTTTCAACATTCAGAGCCTGCGAACATTTGGTGAAGAAGTTTACATACACATCCCAAAAGAAAGAAGACAGAAATGGGATGCGAAGAGTAAGAAAGGAATTTTCGTTGGATATGGCATCGACACTAAAGGATACAGAATTTGGATTGAGAAAACCAAGGTTGTAAATACTTACAGAGATGTAATATTCATCCAGGGAGAAACCGAAAAGAGTAGAGTGGTTTACTTTGATTATGAAGAGAATAAAGACGACAAAATCATACACAGAACAGAAGAAGGAGAAATACCAGATGTGATGATATATAATAGAGGAGAGACAGAGAGGAAATTTCAGAAGGAAGAAGAACAGACCAGGACAGAGACTTGTTTACAAGGAAATACAGAAGCGGAGACTGAATCACTGGAATGCAAACAGTTAGGAAGGGAAACTCCTTCACATGGAAAGAATTCAAAAGAACAAAACATGGTGGACATCCCACCCATACGCACAAAACGTTTTGGGGACACTTTTATTATGCGTACAGCTAAGGAGTGGAATTCCCTGCCGGAGTCTGTGTTTCCCGATAGCTACAATCTAGGGGTCTTTAAGTCAAGAGTGAATAGGTTACTTCTAGGCAAGCGTGCTTCACCGTCGACCACATCATCGCTTACCATCAGGTGAGATAGTGGTCAAGCGCGAGCCTATTTACAATAAAAAAAAAAAAAAAAAAAAAAACAAAGAACAGAAGAGGATTATGAGTCATGTGAGGAATTTGACGAAGAAATTAGAGATCTACAGAGGACAAGAACTAGAGTGGTGAAACTGCCCAAAAAGTTTAAAGATTACTACACTGGATTTAGTGCATGTGCTGAAGAACAGCTGACATATGAAAAGGCTATGAAAGCAGATGATTCATATAAGTGGATAGAAGCCATAGAAAGAGAATTGACAGCACTAGAAGTTAATAACACATGGATAGAAATAGAACCACCAAAAGACAAGAAAATATTAGACACAAAATGGGTGTTCAAGGTAAAGAAAGGGGAGAAGAATGACGACATTTACAAAGCTAGACTAGTTGCTCGAGGGTTTCAGCAAGAAGATGATTTTGATCACTCTGAAATATACACACCAGTTGCAAAATTACCAACACTAAGGATTCTTCTGGCAATAGCTAGCAGACATAACTTAAACTTATCACAGATGGATGTAAAGAGCGCCTTTCTATATGGCGATATAGAAGAAGATGTATATTTGAGATTACCAAAAGGAGTTGAAAAATATGAAGGAAAAGTACTGAAACTGCAGAAGTCACTCTATGGATTGAAGAAATCACCAAGGAATTGGAATAATAAATTTAATAATTTCATGAAAGAGGAAGGGTTCATCAGAAGCAAGGCGGACTACTGCATGTACTATAAACAGAAGAAAAGATTTTATTTACTTCTATATGTTGATGATCTAATAATAATATCTGAAAAGCAAGAAGATATTGATAAATTGAAAGAAGCCTTACAGAGAAACTTCCAAATGACAGACCAGGGCAGTAACAAGATGAGATACTTGGGGATCAACATCACAGTTAAAGACGAACAACTAGAACTTGACCAGAGGCAGTACTTAGAGGGATTACTAAATAAATATGGAATGAACGACTGTAACCCATCAGCAACACCAGTAGAAACTGGTTTATTGCTTTCTTCAGAACCAGCTACAGACAATTAGTATTATGAATTACAATTAGTATGGTGAAGAGATGCAGACAATTAGTTGGAAGCCTCATGTATGCCATGCTAGGCACAAGGCCAGATATATGCTTTGCAATTAGTTACCTTAGCCGATATCAAGTGTACGCTGACGAAAACTTATGGAAGGCACTGAAGAGATTTTAATCAAAAAGGTACTTAGGTAGGTAGGTACAGTTTTCATTGAGGAAGGGTATTGAAAATGTATAAACCAGCAATGAAAACTTTATGTCACTCTGACGTTTTAAGACAGCTGTCAATGTCTAGTATGTGTCTATAGTTTTTTTCGCTTCCTTTTTGCACTACTTCTTTTAATGGCGTCTTCCGCTCGTTTATAATGGTGACTGTAATAAAACTAATATTAAGATATCCTTGAAGTTTCTCTGTTCGAATCCCCATAAACCTTAACAATAACAAATGTATGTTCTTGTTTAATCCTTAGATACAGTATTTACAGCGAAGACATACTAAACTTATAGTTTAATCAAAATCAAAATTAACTTAATTCCTTTTTCAAAGATTATTTCAACGGATCATTTAATATCAATAGATGTCGCTGTATTAGATTTCCACTTAATTTTTTAAATTAATATTGTAACACATTTTCTGTACAATGAAACTGTAGAAACGTACTATAAAACAAATCGTGACTGTATATGAAGAAGAAAAAATTGAAGCGAGTAAACCCTTTTACTTGCAAGTCATTGCTACCACCATCTATCGCCGTGAGACGGAACCGAACGCAACGGTACATCTTTTTGTAAATATTCCTTTTGTCTGTCGAAAAATGCTAGTTACGTCTGGAGCGTTTCTGTGTATGAGATGAGGTATCTGTATGCTAGTATTATATTATTCGTGACATACGTATTTAGAACGCCTTACAAATCAATGGTTTGTTACTTTAAATGGTAATAATATAAGTCAAGCATCTAGTCAATCTTTTCATAAAGGCAATCAGAAACAATGCCTGATGAATCGTGAACCCTATTGTGGAGGTATCAATGGCTGCTAATCTGAGAGACATAATCTGGTCGTGTTATTTTATCGTTTTGTGTGCGGTGTTCGAATCACGCGCAAGTGGCACCTCGCTTTGTCCCGGTGAGCAGAGATAATTGTGAAAGGCGTTTTTATGCGCAGGAGCAACAAGAGATGATGTGCGCAGTGCCGCGTCGAATCACGTTGTAAAACACACGCTAAAAGCATACTACATTATATATATTTATCTACATATTTCCCACAATACTTAGAAAACCCAAATATATTAATAAATATGCTAATAAATGCAAAATTGTTATTTAACAGAATTATATATCCCTTAACTATTCACACACACACACACATACACAAATACACACACACCCGCAAACTACCACACACAGCGATACTAAAACCTGCTCCCGCTTACTCATTCAGTACACTCACCTTCGCATCTCACATGTTGACAATCTATATAATGTTATAAATGGGGAGCTATAGTACAGGCCTCGGCTTAGTTTAGACTCCAGATCTCCCACAAATTACAAAATTGTAAAAAAAATAAAATGTCAGCTATAAAATGTATGTAATTTGAGGAGATAAAATAAACGTTATTATTTTTATTATTATATACTACAACTCGAGTTTACCTTAATGTTATCTTACTTATAATAAAAATACGAAAGTTTGGATGGATGGATGTTTGGTACTCAATCACGCCAGAATGGCAGATCTGATCTGGAAGAAATTTGGCATTTAGATTATAGACTGTTTTATCCCGGTATCATTTTTTATTGAAGCCGCGGGCAGAAGTTAGTACTCCATAACGTATTGTCCTCTAATAAAACCTAACCTGTTTCCTTATCTTCTTGCAAGACTTTAGCCCATTTCCCTCCATTCTCTTCACTTACTAACTTTATCTCCTGTTAGGACTAACATAGACCGTTCGAATTTCCATGAGATACCAGCAGCAGCAGATGCATGTTCGTCCATACTTATATAATATTATAAATTCTAGAGTAACTCTGTATGTCTGTCTGTTACCTTTTCACGGTTAAACCACTGAACCAATTTAAATGAAATTTGATTTGAGAAAGATATAGGATAGTTTTTCATTCCGGCAATCATCCTTAGGTGGAAAGAGGGTGGTTCTTTTTATGGTGAATTAATAATTTCTCAAAAAGGCGAGCCACATACCTACAATATTATAAGAAAGAAGAAAGAAACAGAAGAGTTTAGTGTTTGGAAACCAAAGCCTGTTGCGTCTTATATTATATTAGACGCAACAGACTTTGCAAAAATATAAAACAAATACAGAAACATAATATAAACCACTACGTAAATATGTTGTAACTAAAACGAAAGTAGGTATCAAGAAAATGTTAACAAAACTTAAACATAACATTACAGCGCGATATAAAAAAAAAATAGGCAAATCGAAGTATTAATGCTACGATGACGAATTCGCGGCTAACAACCAATGTAATAGAAGAAACGATCAGAAGATTCTATTTTACATACTTGTTTATTAGTACTTTATAATGCTGGCCATCGAATAGTAAAAAATAAAAGTCACACATAGGATGAAGGTGTTGTATTCACATCGATTTGAAGGCATAACTCCGCAGAACTAAACATGTGCCTTTAGACCCGTTTCGAGGTTGATTTTCAAAAGTGTGCCACGCAGTAATCCGACAAATTATAGCCTTACCTTTTTTATATTTTAAATTAAAACTACAAATCGCCTGCTTACTGACCTTAATAAACGTACAATTAAAACTGAATTAAGCTCGTAATAGTTTTTATATTATTCGCATAACAATTATGGTGTTTTTCTACCCAAGATGTGAAAGGTACCGAGGGTGTGTACAGTGTGTAGCGGACTCTTTTCAGCTATACGCTCACACATCTCTCGCTTTTTTTATTGCGAAAATAATAATAGGCGTACAGACCGAATTTCGACCACGGCAGCCAATCTCAACAGATACTAGCCATCGGCAAGTGACACACTGTTCCGTTGTTGTTGAATAGGTAATTTACCTATTTTTTTTTTAACAGAGTGAAGAGATACTTTACGATTGCACAGCTTTTTACCCTATACAAAGCGCAAGTCCGATCCTGCATGGAGTATTGCAGCCACCTTTGGGATGGCTCAGCTAAGTATCAGCTTGCCGCGCTTGACTCGGTGGAACGCTCGCTCATCCCACCAGCCCCCTTCTACCATCGGACATCTAGACGCACTGCAAGTTACCATCCTTACCTTGTTGCCATTCCACCAATTCGCACCAAGCGCTTCCAAACATCCTTCATATTGCGCACAGCAAATGAATGCAACTCACTACCTGCGTCTGTGTTTCCGAACGCATTTAACCCGAATCTCTTCAAATTTAGAGTGAACAGGCTTCTTCTGGGTAAGCTCACTCCATCGTCGACTCTGTCTCTATCATTGTCCTAGACTAGAGTCAAGAGCAAACCCAAAAAAAGTAAAAAAAAAAAAAAAATTTGCAATATTTATAAGTATGGGAGAACCATGTTCCTATTTATCAAATGAATGAATTTAAGTGTAAGTACTTTATACGTATTATAGTAGTGTTATTCTGGATGCATCGTCCTCACGTATATTGTAAAACCCTTTTTCTTTAAAGAGTTTTGAGTGTCTTGTCCGTTCTTCTCCATAACAAGCTACTTTTCCAAATGGATGGTAGAATCAATTATTATTACTTTTAGATTTTTGACGTTCAAAAGTGCCGCTTAATGGCCTAATTGAAATAAAAAAGAAATACTTTTGCTTAGGGGGATATCATAGTGCACAAGTGCGTGCGCAAAGAAAGGTGCACTTTCTGTTCCCTTACTTGCATAATCCAATGGGACGCCAATCCAACACGACCGGAGATAGATCAGGCGTAGGACTAACGGCTTAATATGTTTTGCGAGACACGGGGGTTTCACACCGCAAGCTTCCAAACGTCGGGCTACCACTTATAAATTCCTAATGGAAATATCCAATTACACTTGCACGAAATGGGAGTCGAACCCGGGATATCACACTCAGCAGTCCCATTTGCAACTGGTGGTTATTTTCCTCGCGCACCGCCTCGCTATCTCGCTAAGTCTTCAGTGGAAAAATACCCTTATGCAGGCTAACATGCAAATGCATGTTTCTGAAATTGCTTCGAAATGTGTCATACAAATGTCACCAGTGTAATGAGTGACGTTCGCATAGTTTATTTTGCTGACTACCAATTTGCATGGCATTCTAATTTAAACCCTATGCTTATGTTTTTTGGGATGATAGATTATTTGGTGATGTCGTCTATATGTGTGGTAGTAGAGCTACAATTATTTGCAAGTGGACAACTTTCTGATTGCCGCTCTTCGTGTTTTGATGGAAGACAAAATAATTGCCACTTTTTCCCTGTTTAATCTCCCGGGTTTGAAGATGATTTTGTTGTGACTTTTGCATTCACTTATCGCTCATTGTTCGCTGGTTTTTAAAGAAAGTTTTTTTTTCAGTTCAGGCTAAAATGGTATATATTTTGATTTTATTATAACATCAGGAGCTGTTAGGAATATATTGAGTCTGATTTATTTTTAATAAACACGCAGTCTTTTAAAAACAAATAGACGAACTATATGTTTTGGTGGTTCTTCTTTTCGTGTCAATAGACTCAAGTGCAAGAGTAGTGGTGGCCCCGGCAGAAGTGGTGGCCCCAGGAGCAGTGGTGGCCTAGTGGTAACGTCCCTGACTAACAAGTCAAAGGTCAAACGTTCGAATCCAGGTTAGCGCTTTACCTCGTGTAAATTATTTCATCACCACCGCTCTCAAATCGGTGAAGGAAAATATCGTGAGGAAACCGGGATGTCTTAGATACAAAAATTCGAAGACATGTGACATCCACCAACCCGTACTGGGCCCGCGTGTTGGATTACGGCCCATTCCCCCTCACAGAGAGGAGGCCTGTGTCCCAGCAGTGGGAACATTAAAAAGCTAATGATGATGATGATGAGACTCTGATGGATATCGCCACACTAGTATCTCTTTTTATACATATCATTGCAATTACAAATTGATTCCATGCTTACTTTCTACTTGATGTTGAAACAAATAATGAAAACAAAGCAAATAAACTTCCTTTTAACAAAATTAAATAATTTTAAAATACCTCTCCAACTCCCCAGCTTAAAATGTCCAAACCTAAAGTTTTAAAATAACATGATAAAGGAAGTATACTCTCAGTTGGTAGCCAAAACTACGTCTCATCCATTACAGACGGAACATAAATCAAAAGTTGTGAAAACCACTGAGAACTTAATAACTTAGAATGGCTACAACTTTCATAAAATTCTCACAAAATTACTCACTATTGTGGAAACCAGAAATTATAACGATGATTTAAAGTGAAAAGTTTGGTTTCAGCTTCGTTAGCTATTAAATTTGTCTTACAGAAGAGCTTACAGTAGTTGAAATATGTATAGACTTAGTAGCCCTTAATTTCTAGGATAGACACTTTATAAACCGTAAAATTTTGCCCATTTAAATCCCGTGGAGGGTCAATCCGGTGCATGTAACAGTATCGGTTTGTAAAAATAAAATAAAAATCATAAAAAACTGAGTTCAAAATAAACACTAAAAGGTGCAAAAATAACTTTCTTTTCGGAAGTCGGTGTCTTTGAAAACTCTTGTTTTATCCGTCGAGGGTCAATCCGTAAAGATAAAATAAAAAATTAACAAAAAAAATAAACTGATTTACAAAGGAAAATGCTAAAAAGTGCAAAAATACCTTCCTTTTGTTTGATTTTAGGGTAAGTTGGTTAGGTAGGTAGATAGATAGCCAGTTGACGGGAGCGAAGCCGCGCGGGTCAGCTAGTCTTTAATAGAATAACTGATCAACTTAAAAACATATCCTTGCAAAAGTTTAAAAAACGTTTCACAGAATTACTTGTAGATAAATATTATTATTCAGTGCAAGATTTCTTGAATGATATTTTTTTGTAATGTATTTAATATATTTTAAGGCAGGATGTACATGGATCCTGTTTTATAATGTAACAACTTATTTTTATGTACCTACATTCTAAGCAAGTAAAGACCAATTCTATTCTACTCTATTCAAACTAAATTTTGTCTGTACTTACTCAGTTAAATCGATATACAACAGATACAACATTCTTTTTTTTTGTTTTTTTTTGTTGGTAAACATTGTATCTTCAAAATGGCTGGCGTATTGTTGAAACGATCTTCTTCTTCCGTAATTCTATATCAGTCTCACTCCAATTCTAGTTATATCATCTTTATCTCAGCTCAGCCATCGTTACATTGAATTCATACTCAAAATTTTTCCACACTACTTTATCGTCATCTTATCTATAGAATTGGCAGAATTTATCTACTAAATTGTTATTTTAATATTACTACGCGTTTATAAACAAATTTATCTTTATATCGAATCAGGCCAAATGTCAACTACCAAATACAATTGTACTTACTCCGTTATACAAGGAAAAAAGAGCAATAAAATGTGTAAATAAATTGACGCATATCTCGTAGCGAATTGCTACGAGCGCTCAGAGCGCTACGAATGCTACGCCTGCTTAGCAATGTCATCAGTTACGTCGTAGCAATTACGTAGCGCTGCAATTTCTGTTTTGTACTGTTTGTATTTTTATTACAAAAGATATGTACGTGTTTATTTTATAGCTTATAAATATTTTTGGAATTTTTAATCTACATCGTATTTTCTACAAAATTGCTATCCATATAATCTTACTAGGCCTACTTACTAGTCCTATCCTACTTAATATTATAAAAAAACTTTTTACAAAAAAATACTACCCACTTGCAAATAAAAAAACTACAAAGTGAAAAATAACTTTATTTTTGGATGTCGGTGTCCATAACGCAATAAATTGGGATCTACGAAAGACACCGACTTCCAAAAATAAAGTTATTTTTCGCTTTGTCGTTTTTTTATTTGGAAGTCGGTAGAATTTTTATGTAAAAAGGTTTTTTATTTTTCAGTTTTTGGTTGTACCTACCTAATTGGCAAATTGTTTCATAAGGTATCTATAACGCCGGAATAGATAACCCGAATATCATGAATTTTGAACATAACCGGCGAAATGAGAGATCTGCGTATCCCTTAAGAGCGTACTGGTGTGATGTTATGTCATGAAATGGTATAAACAATAAACAGACATGCGATTGCAGCAATCCCGAGAGATTTGCCGTTATTTATTGAAGAGTTCTGTTGTATATCTTCGAAATTCTTCATCACATCTTCACTAAATTAAAATGGGACCAATTTCGGAACATATTCTTTCAAACAAAAAAAAAGAATTTTCAAAATCGGTCCACAATTGACGGAGATAGCGGTGAACATAAATAAAAAAATATAAAAAAACATACATAATGTCGAACATAGAACCTCCTCCTTTTTGGGGAGTTGGTAAAAAATATGAAAGTTTGATGGATGGACGGATGTTTTGTTACTGAATCACGCCACGTCACGGCTGAACAGATCTGGATGAAATTTGGTACAAAGATAGATTATAGTCTGGCATAGCATATAACAACATCATGTATGTTAGAAAAAATTTACATCTTTTCAGTAAAAACGGTGACAGACATAATTATGTTACTAGAAATAGGGACCAATTAATCCAACCAGGTTTCAGGCTGGCTAAAGTAGCATCATCTTTTATGGGGTACTGTATAAAATGTTACAATAAAATACCTCCCCACATTCTAGAACTGAATGAGACGAAATTTAAAACTTGTATAAAACGCACACTATGCAGGCAAGCATATTATAAGTTGGGGGATTACATCGCTGATAAAAATGCTTGGCTAAATGCTGGTCCCGCTCCCCAGCCATTAGGGCGCAAGAACAATTAGTGATGGGCAGAAAAGTTTTGAAGTATTTTTGGAGCTGCTGAAGACTGTATGAATATATTTGTATTGTATAAACTCAATTTCTTTTAGTATTATATAACTGCCCAGCATATGTGTGAGTACTATGTTCCGACTGTAAATCTACCTATGTGTCGTTGGTTGACTTCTGTGTGCCCTGGCATTTGAGTGTGTCATGCTCTCTCTAATTTCTCTCTGATGGTGGCACATGTGTTGGATCATTCGGTTCCCTCCATAATGGTTGAGCTGAGTGGTGCCGATCCATGCGTCATGTTCGTGAACGGGCGCCATCAGTTGGGATTGGTCATAACTTAGCTGCCTCGGCCTGTTATTGCATTTTTATGTTGAAATTGTTTGTTACTCTAGACGCTTTTACGTGCACGTCTTTTTGCATCGTTCTCACATATATGTATTTATTTCTTAACAAGAATGATGTAACCAAAAACTTGTAATTGAAACTGATGGAAAAGAGTGTCCGTGGAGTTTCCTGCAAATTCTTCTCCATTGAGATCTACTGACGTTTGCGAATTTGCAACTAGAGTCATATTTTTTTTTGTTTGACAATTCAAAAGTACCTTTAAGGTTTATTTGAAATAAACTATTTTGATTTTTTTTTTATAGCACATATGCTACTTTTCATCCCGGTATAATGTTACCGTGTGATAAGAAAATACTTTTCACGCGGGCGGAGCCGCTGGCAGATGCTAGATAGATATGAAAGTAGGTTAGGTTAGGTTAAAACGGGCTCCCCCGCGGTGGGTTCCCGCATTGTCGAGGCGGGGGGGCTCAGTAACCGTGGCTTGGACAACCACAGTGAAGCGAAGAGGAACCCGAGGACGGGCCGCTCGTCAGAGCTTTTGCCGATAAGCCGACGACGTAGCGGCCAATAAGTAGGTTGCGGTGGCGTATGGGCGCCATCGCAACTGAGGCGGGCCGCGATGTGGTATAGTAGGCCGCGGCGGGAGAGGAGTGCCGGTATTACGGAGCGCCGCTCGCCCTACTCACCGCGGCCTGCGCGGGGTCGCCACCGTCTAATGGCGGACGCAGTGGGGCCGCAGGGGAGGAGGAGTGTCGGTATAGCGTTGGCCGCTCTCCCAATCCCCTGCGGCCGAAAAATGGTAGGTGGCGGGGCCATTGACCTTGATCCGTCACAAGAATGCCATACACGGGGTCGTCTGGCGCCCATGTGCTGGTTTGGTCCCTGGGGTGGTCACGGCGTACAGTGTGTTCTGGTGCGCCGGTGATGGGGGGTAAACTTCAGAGGAGTGCCCGGAGACCGACAGCCATGGCGGGTTCGCGGTTGTGTGCTAACGCGTTCCCGTGTTCCCGCCATAAGCGGCACAGGAGGACATCGTGGAGTTTTAGTGGGTTAGAGTCCCACATAACTGCGCTATCTCCCCGTGGTAGCGCAGTATGCATCAGAATTTCTACAAGATAAAAAAAAAGGTTAAAACGGGCTGGTTTTCGCAACTCCACGACCAAGCGCGTATTTTGCGTACGGGTGGGAATTAACCTACTACCAACTTCCTCACTCGATCCATCCCAACTCCTCGAGGAAGGCCAGCAGCGCCTTAGTGTTGCTGACTGCCTCCTGTACGTTACCTGGCTCACTGAGGTATTTGGACCTGTAACCGGCGATTACTGGGCAGCTTAGGAGCAGGTGCGCTGCTGTTTCGTCCTCCTCCATGCATGCTCTGCACAGCGGGCTGTCCGTAATCCCTAAGACAAAAATATGCTTATTAAAAGTCCCGTGGCCAGTCGTTACAGCTGTGAAAGTCGTACAATATGAAAGTAACTCTATCTGTGAGTTTAAACTTGGCATACGGGTAGATCATGTCATGGTTACTAATCCTGGACTGCCATGTGTATGTCCTAACACAGAGTATTTTTCCCAAGAGTATGTGTCCATACGATAATTACCTACATTCACGCGGGCGAAGCCGCTGACAGAAACTAGTTTCATATAAATGTTACGGATTTTTTTTATTATTAACTAGCTTATTCCCGCGGTTTCGCGCCCGTGGCCGATCCTACCAGACCTATCCATCTATTATTTCTAAGGTCTCTCAATCAACTCAACCATTGTGATGATTTCTATCCGTGAAGGAATTTTCACTATCAGATCAATACTTCGAGTAGTAACAGTTGCCTTTTACAAACAAATAAAAAATATTACCTCTTTAAAATATGATTTAAGGCATAAGATTAATTTAAATAATTTGTCCGATCTTAAGATCAAGGATAATTGGCAATTAGCATTAAATTTAATTTTAAACTGTAGTCCTTAAAATTAAATTAAAAAATTAGCGTTAATTAATTATCTCAAGTTGACAGTTTACCGAATATAATTAATTGCTGAAAATTTAAAAAGCTGAATGCATAACAATTACCAAGTATACACTTACTTAGAAATTCATAGACGTTATATGGGCTCTCGACGTCAAATTATTTAAGGGGAATGTGCTCACGATAATCAGTTTACGTGGCCTTTCTGAAGAACCATCACCAGTACGATCCGTGTATGTCCTTCTAGGGCGCTGCTCAGATGTATGACTGTTTCATAAAATCATGAAATATAACGGAAATTCTAGCTAAAAGAGTCTAGTTATAGCTGCTTTGGTAAATGGATATCTGTTACAGACTCTTATAACTTTATAACTATCAGCAAAAAAGGGAATTCCCTTCATGACATATTTTTTAAGGGGTCTACATTTTATAGCAGAACTTTTTAAGTCATTATATTACTTTGCATAACAACGGATAGCATAAACTTCATTTCGCAGAACATTATTTAGCATACACTCATTTATCATAAATTAAAACTCATAATTTTGTAAATCAGAATCATCTTTTGGCATAAATTTCATATCGAAAATCATTAAAAGGCAGAACCGCAGAAAGTTCACAGTCAGAATCGTCTTTTGGTATACATTTCATATCCATAATAATTAAAATACTCATCTATCACATTACAATAAATTCGTAATTCATTAAAAAAAAGTTTTTATAGAAATACCTACTAAAATTAGTAGGCACTATGATAAAAACTATTTAATAAAAAGATGTGATTTTTTAAATTATTTTAATGTTGACATTGGTTTTAATATGGAATACATAAGTACGATTAGTATTTAAACAACAAAGTCGACGGAGCCCCGCTGTGCGGGGCTCCTATTTCTGTCTACAGGGTCTAAAGTAACCTAACATGAAGGAGATGACGGGAGCTGAAGTGAGCGAGCTAAGCGAGCGAACCTAACCTATCGGTAGTCGGGTTAAAGTAAAGATAATACATGAATGCTTTTACAATGGTGTCTGCACAAAGCTCAAGATTTGTTACAGGTTTTAACAAAATATTTACGAAAATGCCCCAATAGTTTAATTTCGCCAGCTTACCCTGGCACCATCTCCTTAAACATTTTAATTGTAAGCTATAAATAAAGAAAATAATAAACAAAGTTTCACTCTGGAAACTTCGATGCGTTCATTAGAAACTTGCTTTCGTCGAAGTATATTATTTTACAAAAACGTAATAACCCACGTAGTTCTCAAAGTTATTGAGAACATCAGCCAAGTGTGAGTCAGGCCATAAGAAGAGTAATGAGATTATTTATTTTCCTTAAAAGAAATCTTACTGGCTCGTGATCACATGATTGATGTTAATTGATTTGTCAACTTGCGTCGACACCCTTACACCATCCCATCTCCCTAGCACGGTGCGCTGCGCTGGGGCGGCTGCTGCAGGTGCTGAAAACCTCAAACGGTGCAAGTACAACAACTTAATTGGTAATTATGTGTTTGAGCCGTTTGGGGTTGAAACAATAGAGCATGGAGTCCAAGTACACACCCATTATTTTGGGATATCGCCAAGCGGTTAGTCGACTCTTCACGAGACATCTGGCCTTTTTTTTTGGCCAAAGAATCAGTATTGCCATCAAACGTGGCAATGCTGCCAGCCTTATGGGCACTTTTCCTGTTGACAGCAATATTGACGAATTTTTTGACGATCCATAATTTTAAATATTTTTATTGTTATTTTAGTTCTCATTTTAGTTTAAAAATAATGTACATAAGTAAATAAAAATACCATTTGATAAAAAAAAAAATGTTAATTGAAATGATCCTATTAACACTATATTCACCTAGACCCTAATCTTTTCTCAACCTTGTTGGGGCAGCTTCCAGTCTAATTGGATGAAGATGAACTACTGCCTATCTGACCTCCACAACCGGACACTGGGTAAAGAAAGAAGAGTTTATCGCGCTTTTTAATGTATCAAGCTTCTACTTTAAGTATGGCACAATCTGCATGAGCAGTGGTGGCCCAGAAGTAACGGCACCGACTTACGTGTAGTAGGTCATCGGTTCGAACCCTGGCAGGCGCTTTACGTTGAGTAAATTATTTCATCACAGCTGCTCTAAAAACGGTGAAGGACGTCAGGTAACCGGCATGTTCTAGAACCAAAAATTCGAAGACATGACATCCATTAACCCGCATTAGGCCCGCGTGGTGGATTAAGGCCTTCCCCTCTCTCACAGAGAGAAGGCCTGCGTCCTAGCAGTGGGCACATTAAAAGGCATGATGGTGGCACAATCTTGTCCAACTTCAGGTTGGTAGATTTTCGTATTTAAACACGTTTTTCGTACAGTTCACGCATTTAAAGTTGAACTCACATTAAAAATTCAATTTCGAATTAAACACAGCAACTTTAAAATTTGAATCGTTTAAAGTTTACAAATGAAACGATTTAAAATGCAATAGTGAAAGAATTTTCATTACAAATATTTGTTTAATTATATTAGCTGGGAATGCGTCTCGACTTCAAATTGTTATTTTTAAAAGTTAGTGTTGTGTGTCTGAACGAATTTAGTGGAATGGTGAAGAAAATTGAATTTTCAGAAGTGTTATTGTCGGCATTTATTTAGTTTTATTTGTGTTAAAATTACTGGTAACTAGCTGCCGCCCGCGGCTTCACCCGCTTTGTATTAGTACTTCTCGCAATATCTTTATAAATTATGGCATATATGTTATTCTAATGTATAAGATATATTTTTGAAGTTTTGAAAGAGTAACAAACATCCAACCATCTTCACATTCTTACACAGTTATTATAGTAGTAGGATTTTTTGAAGAACCCGCACTGAGCCCTTGTGGTAGATTAGCTTCGCCCGCGTAAAAAGTGTTTTATCATCCCAAGAGAATACAAACTATCGTATGTCCTTCCCAAGATCTCAAACTATCTCCATGTCAAATTTCATCTAAATCGGTTCAGTAGATCCAGAGATTACCTCCTACAACCTCACAAACAGATAAAATTTAACTCTTTTTAATATTTATACTATATTATAGTATTTTGTATCCATGTAGCACCCACTCCTATCAAGATCGGAGACTCTACACTCGAAGTTGTAGACGATTATGTCTACCTGGGACAAACGATCCAGTTGGGTAGGTCCAACTCCGAGAAAGAGGTCAACCGTCGAATCCGACTCGGCTGGGCGGCTTTCGGGAAGTTGCGTGGTATCTTCTCGTCCAATTTACCGCAGTGTCTCAAGACAAAAGTCTTTGACCAGTGTGTGTTGCCAGTGATCACCTATGGGACCGAGACATGGTCGCTCACAATGGGCCTTATCAGAAAGCTTAAAGTCACCCAAAGGGCAATGGAGAGGGCTATGCTCGGAATTTCCTTGCGTGATCACGTCAGAAATGATAATATCCGCAGGAGAACTAAAGTTACTGACATAGCCCGGAGCATTGCTAAACTTAAGTGGCAGTGGGCAGGGCACATTGCTCGCAGAACGGATGGCCGATGGGGCCGAAAAGTTCTGGATTGGCGACCGCGAACCAGAAGACGATAAGTTGGAAGGCCTCCCACTAGGTGGACCGATGACCTGGTTAAGGTTGCGGTCAGGCGCTGGATGCGAGAAGCACGGGATCGGTCAATGTGGCGACGCCTGGCCTATGTCCAGCAGAGGACGTCTTTCGGCTGAAATGATGATGATGATGGTGATAGTATTTTGTGTAACACGACTACAGAATCTCTATTTTTAGTGATAGGTAAATATAAACAGTTCATAATTTACCCGATGCTTCGTTTCTTGCCCTGTTTTGGTTGACTTTTAAATCATTGGCTAAGAAGGGGAAGGGCTGCGGATATAGAGTCAATTTTTATTCTGCAAAAACGACCCTTCAGAGCAATAATTGTATATTGCTCTGATGGCTCGTTTTTGCAGAGTTAAAAATTTAACACTTTAAAACTTCGCCGGCGCGATTCTCTAAGGGAACTATTTACGGATATTAACATCATGACGGTACCTTCTCAGTATATATATGAAAACATCAAACGTACGTTAGAAATAATTTACATATTTAAACCGCTTTTATTAGCTTAGTATGTATGTATCTATGAAACGGAATCTTTGACCTTGAATTGTACCCCCTCCAAAACGTCGGATTAATTTGAAACTTTGCACACTTATCAAAGACCGATGTCCGTTTGTGCCATTATCCTTACAAGGATCTTCAGGATTAGCGATTTTTTTTATATTCGATACCCGGTAGCCAGTGTCTTTGTGCCAAGTACCATGGCGCGTGCTATGACAAGCGCATGGCTTAATTTTTAGTTATATCCGTAGACACGGTAGTGCCTTGCGCCAAGTACACGTATTAAATAAATGTTCCGGAGAGGGAGCCTCAACGGCTATCACAAAGCTCGTCGACTCTTCACGTTACCAGAGGGCTGGCCTTTTCTTCGGGCAGAGAATCAGCATTGCTATCCAACGTGGCAATGCTGCCAGCGTTCTGGGCACGTTTCCCATTGACATCGATGTGGACAAATTTTTTGATGCACAATGAGCCCTTTTCCCTTTCCCCTTTGTATTTGTATATAGGTTTGTATATTTTATTATTTTTTTAGAATATTCAATTGTATATATGTTACTATATGATAATTAAATTGTCAGATAATAAACTCACATACCAGCGAAAAAAAAAACACGCTTTAATATAAAACCACACTAAAACGTAGAAAATAAATTTCAATTAAGAATACTGAAAGGTAAATGTAAAAAAAAGCGTGGGGTGCTTGTGTTAATTGTTATAATATTTTGTTGACAGATATTGGTAAGACTAGTTATTTTGAAAATATCTTAAAAAGCACCGCACTCTTTCACCTCCAAGAATTATTTTATCTCTTAGCGTCACCCCGCCTTCAAATGTGCCTCCCTAAAGGGAAAAGAGGCTTCAAACAGGCCTATTTCATTGCTATTTCTTAAAGAATTCCTTTGGCGTAGCTCGGAATGTAACCTTCGAGTATTTTCGAACGTTGCAGAATATTTTTGGAGCGCAAACATTTTTGTTTTTAAGAAGACAAAGCCATTGCCTTTTTTGTAGATGCTTGACAACAATGGTAAAAATTTCTTGTATTAGTAAGTAGGAAATTACCTACCGTTAGATACTATCACTCTTATATTATACTCTTAGGAAAAATAGACGCACCACAATGAATATTTTTAAAACTTTTTGCTATTGCAACTGATGTACCCAATGCTCTTCAAAGCTCTTTTAGTCTCCAGGTAGGGACATGTTTAACAGCCCAGAGTTTGGATTTCTGCCTGGTTGATACTTCTGTCATCGTAGCACTGTAGCTAAGACCTCGCCTCTCGTGCTTGAAGTCGTGAGTTTTAATTCGGGAAAGTACCAATGCGAGTTTTTTTATTTCATATATACTTCAAAGTTTATCTTAGACAACAGTGAAAGAAAAATCGTTAGGAAACCTGGACTTATAATTATGAGCGTGGTGATTATTGCTCGTGCCTTCTCTGTATCAGAAGAGGCGTTTGTCCTGCAGTGGAATAATTACAGGTTGATATTATTATATTAATGCCGCTTCTTCATAAGACTTAGACAATAGACGTGACTCGCGGAATATATTGTGGTATCTCTCACCACATCAATCTGCCTAGCCTTTTCCCATTCAGCTGAGCACTAGAGTTTAACGTGGAGCGACTGCCTATCTGACCTCCCCAACCTAGTAACTTGGTAACACGGTACCCCTTGGCAAGACTGGTGTCAGATCTCAAGCTTCTGACTACCCGTAACTACTGTCAAAGTCCTTCAAATGACAGCCGGGACCAACGGCTTAACGTGCTTTCCGAGGCACGGAGGAAACTCGGTATGTTGAAAATGGTCACCCATCCACGGACCGACCTCGTCAAGCGTTGCTTAACCTTGAAGATCGACCCGTGCGGCAGTTATTATTTAGCCACGAGCTCTTCTCACCACATCAACTATACTAAATCCTCTAGCCAATTCGGGCGTGACATTGTATTATGTTACATGTCCAACCCATCGCTCTCAGAAATAACCTACTAGCTGGACTGGTCGGTTATTTATATATAGGTGAACATGATAGTTCATCTTGATAAGACACCTCGAACCGCGGACTACAAACTCGATGCATCGGTAATCAGACAAAGTGCTCCTGTGTGATTTTAATCGATTCATTCGAATTGGGCTACTTGATTGCTGTGCAGTTCCGCTTATCGTGGCGTTTAAATATAGAGTATTAGCTTCTGCCAGAGGCTTCGCTCGCGTGGAAGTCAAAAATTATCCAAAGGGAAGATACTTTACCAGGAGTATCTATGAAGTATTCTATGTCCTTCTCCAAGTTCCAATCATCTCTATACCAAATATCATAAAAATTGGTTAAGCGGTTTAGTCGTGAAAACGTAACAGACAGAGAGACAAAGTAGCATTCGCGTTATACTAGTTTGGATTGTAAGGTACCTACATGTATTTTTAAACGAACGTATTGCTATGGTGCTAGCTCACTAACTGTAAATAGACAAGAAACGCAAAATATAGGTGTGCTATACATCTCTGCCAATCCTTCTAACAAAATCGTGTTATAGTTGCACGTGTCTGATTTGAATCGATTCTTTCTAATCTGACTGCTCGATTGCTCTGAGTACCGCTTATTGGAAGTTTTGTACGGTTCTTAGAATAGTATTAGATATAATTAGGTAACTACCAGTACAGATAACGATCTCTTAGCTATAGATTTTTATTCGCTTTGAGTTAGCTTTACAAACTGAAAGGACTCGTTGTCCATTAGAATTCGACTACGAACAAAATAAAAATAAACTTTATTTTCAATTAAGACTTAAAGGTACTTTTGAATTTTCCAAACAAAATATGAATCTAGTTGCACATTCGCAAGCGTCAGTAGGTCTCTTTGGAGAAGAATGTGCAAGGAGTTTCTTGCACATTCTTCACGGACACTCTTTTCCATTAGTTTTAATTACAAATATTTGGATACATCAGTTTTGTTGGAAAAATACATATGTGAGAACGATGTAAAAAGACGTGCACTTAAAAGCGACTAAAGTAAAACAAACAATTCAAAAATAAAATAAGTACGTAATTAAAAGCAGGTCGAAGCAGATAAATTATGACCAATCCCAACTGATGGTGCCTGTTCACGAACATGTCGCATGGATTGGCACCACTCAGCTCAACCATCATGAAGGGAACCGAATGACCCAACACATGTGCCACCATCAGAGAGACATTAGAGAGAGCATGACACACTCAACTGCCAGGGAACACACAAGTCAACGAACGACATATAGGTACAGTAAATGATAGATTTACATTGGTACATAGTACTCCCATAGTATCATGTGCTGTGCAGTTATGAAAGAAATTGAGTTTATACAATACAAATATATTCATAGTCTTCAGAGGTCCAACAATACCTCAAAAATGTTCTGCTTATCACTTGTTTATGCGTCCTAGTGGTTGTGGAGCAAGACTAGCATTGAGGCAAACATTTTTATTAGCGATGTAATCCACCAACTTATGAAATACCTGCCTGCATAGTGTGCATTACAAACAAGTTTTAAATTTCTTCTCATTCAATTCTAGAATGTGGGTAGGTATTTTATTCTAACATTTTATACAGCATCATATAAAAGATGACGCTACTTTAGCCAGCCTGAAACCTGGTTGAATTAATTGGTCCCTAGTTCAAGTAACATGATTATGTCTGTGGCCGTTTTTACAAAAAACGATGTAAATTCTTTGTAACGTACATGAGGTTTTTATAAATATACTGACAAGGTACCGTCACAATGTTAATGTCCTTAAATAGTTCCCTTAGAGAATCACGCCGGCGAAGATTGTACATTGTTCTGATGGCTCGTTTTTGCAGAATAAAAATTGACTCATTATCTGCAGCCCTTCCCCATAGTAAGATAACGTAAGACATTATACTATAAAGATACGAATACCAATTACATTAATTAACACGGAAATAGAACACAGTCTCCGTAACCTTGAGGACACCAGATTTTCAACGCTGTGGACTCTAGTGGACACAGGTCTGGATAAAGTTATCTACGCTTGTGTCTACCGCTCGCATAGCGGTGATCAGGAGACAACCAGGCTCACAAAGTACCTCAGTGAGTGTTACTGGAGGACTTTAATGCTCACCACCAGGAGTGGCTCTTCCCATCAGTGCACTGATCATGCTGGACAGGAGATGCGGAAGCTTTCGCTTGCGTTTGCGCTTCGCTTACCCAGCTGGTCCAGGGGGCAATGAGGGTACAGGATGTTGATTCGCAAACGGCAAATTGCTTGGATCTTACTGACAAAAGAGCCGGACCGATACTTTGTGTCGATAACTTCACCTTTGGGTAGTTCCGACCATTGTCTGGTGATGTCTGTGTCCGTCCACTCCCCGCCCGATCCCAGCCCAAAATGCACCCGGCGGGTTTCGCGGTACAGGTCAGCAGATTGGGATGGCATGCGATCTTTCTTATCTTTCTTCTTTCTTATCTTTCTGCACTTATAATGCAATTTCTTGTCAATTTTATGTTACGGGAAATATGAAGCATAAATTTAGCTAATATAACAATCGTCTCCGTGGCGCATTAGTCGAGCGTGCGGTATATAATATCTTACGCATGGCGCCGTAAGACCGAATCCGAATGCCGACGGCTAATGTTTTTGTATGTTTTAATAAAATATTTAACATTTGTTTCTTAAATTCATTGCTAAACTGTTAGCAAGTCTTTTTATATTTGAGTTGGATCATATTCATTGTCTACCCTCTAAAATGACAAATCATATATAAGTTAGTAGTGATTCATCGTCATAATGCTATTGACTATCGGGCTTTCGTTACGTTTTTAGACATTATACTCTGCAAGTTTTGAGAAGTGCTTTTATTTGTGAATCACTATACTATACTTAAGAGCTGAGATAATTATTTTGCATTAGCAAAACGTTTCAATTAGTGAATTCACTTCGCAATAGAATATTAGGATTTCGATTGGTGCAATAATATAGTTATATTTAGCGATGAAAAATGTTTGAAGTCAGACAAGGACGGTCGCAAAATATTGTGGCGAAAAGATGGTGAGGTATTTATATTAAAAAAAAATCTTCAATGCAGTTCTAATGCCCGCATTACGTTGGGATATTGCGGATGGATTCCATCAATGGGTCCGGGTGAATTAGTGCAGTAGGTTGTAGCAATACCAGTCAAGGTTACTTGGACGTTTTACAAAACATGATGCTACCAACTGTGCGCATCGCATACCCGCAAAAATTTACTTCGTGCATGATAACTGCGCTGTGTACCGCGCGCTACTTGTGCAAAGTTGGTTTAACGTCCAAGAAAATATTAATGTGATTGAGTGGCTATCAAAAAGTCTTGCAACAAACGGCTATTTTTAAAAATATCAGGGGTTGATTAAATTTGTTTTATGTGAGTGATGTTATTGTTAGTGAGATTACAATAATTAAGGATACCTGTATCTTAAAATATAACTTACTAAAATGTTTGTTAATATCACGAATAAATAAATTACCCACTTGAGTATCAAAAACAACGTTATTCTTGTCCAACTTAGAACATTTGTCATGCACAAAACTTTATAATTATAATTATAAAAAAATTTAGACCATAAATATTGTTGATTTCTTATTAAAAAATGTTTAATTTTTACTTCAATATATTTTTCTCCAATAATGTTCTTAGTATCAGGTAAATTACAATTTTCTTTTTTTTTAATATTATTAATTTTAATAATGCAAAATTTTAACGCATTGGTGAGATTCGATCCTAAGACCTTTGATTTACCAGACGATTGCTTATACACTCATGCCACGGGACCAGTTAGTTACATGGTCAAATTTATGCATCATATTCTTTGCTTCATATATATTGTGAAGCAAACACTAATAAATAGGCGATGTAATAAACCCGTTGATTTTACGCACGCGGAACATATGTATATGTTGGTGTGCCCTGCAAACCTATTTGATTTGCTTTGTGTACTATTTGTTTGACACTCGACTGTACATTTGAGCACTATAATACCTCTGGCGCACTTGGCTAGTCTCTGCTGGGATCTTCCATACTTAAATAATAGGAAACCAGATGTAAGACAAAGATTGTGAAAGTTGACTGGTATTAACTGTCCTTGGTTTACCGTGACTGACGGGTAAGGCACAGAAAATTTTAAGCGTAAAAAAATGTAAGCTCACAGATAAATCTTTTAGGTACAGGATGCTTGCAAATAAAAGATTTGAGTCCAGAAACAACAAAGATATACCTAAAGAAAATAATTTAGCGTAGTGTGCCTTCAGTTAAGAAACAATTGATTGCTTGATGGCTTAAGGGGCCTTAATCGCTGAAGGTTTTCGTCCGAACTCACGACCTTGCGCTAAAGTTGTACGCACAAGGATTATCTCGTAGGCCGAGAATAGTCTTAAGCCAGAAACTTAGTTGTCTGTTCGCATCATAGCTTAAACCTAAAAATTTACAGAGACGAAGTCTGGTGTAACCTGAGAGATTTGTCAATTTAAAAAAGAACAAAACAAGTTTCAGTAAAACTGAGAAGACTGTCACCACTGCTGTAACTACGTACCTACAAGTACAAAATCCTGTCAGATCTTACACTTACTACACGGACAAAATAACTATGCACTCAATGCCTAGGGTCCACCACAGTGTCGCAAGACGAAAGTCTATGACCAGTGTATGTTTCCAGTGATGATATATGGCTCTGAGACGTGGTCGCTCATAATGGGCCGCATCAGAAATCTTACAGTCACCCAAAGGGCAATGGAGAGGGCTATGCTCGGCGTTTCCTTGTGTGATTGAATCGGAAATGTAGAGATCCACATGAGCACAAGGTTTACTGACATAGCCCACGTAGCGTTGTGATGTTCTCATCTGTAAATAGTCGAGTGAAGCTAAAATAACACAATTAGTAAGTTTCTAACCACATCACTAAAACGCGGAACAACACTGGTTTTCCTGGTACGCTAATGCTCTGCAATATCGATTCCTCTTGCTTAGCTGATCATCTACCTAACTACCTATCAGTTAGCGACCTGCGCAGCCTACCCTGCGCAGCCCAAGCCGCTACACCCGAAGAATTGCCAAAATTATGTGGCAGTGGGCACGGGACCGGTCAACGTGGCGACGCTTGGAGTAGGCCTTTGTCTAGCAGTGGTCGTCTTTTGGCTGATATGATGACTCAATGAGACTCTTACGTTCGATTACCACTATTGGCACACGAGGCGAACGCGGGGCGCCGCGCGGTCAAGGGGGAGTGGGGTCGTTTGATATACGAAGTTCACAGTTCGTTTCGAACGTGTAGTAAGCGCAAAATAAGGGGTACCTGTCTTAATCTTACTAATATTATTAATGTGAAAGTTTGGATGGTTGTGTGTGTGGAAGTGTGGATCAATGTTTGTCTATCAATCATGCTAGAACGGATAACGGATCTGGATGATATGGCACAGAGATAGATTTCACGCGGGTGAAGCCGCTGGTAGAAGTTAGTACCAATATAGATTAGTGACACTCAATATACAAAATCAGCCGCACAATATACCCAGAGCAATTTTAACAAAACTCAAAATGCTTATTCCCAATTCTTACAACAAAACAATCATTAAAAATCGCCCGCACATCGTAAAAAACTCGCAATTTCATCGTTTTCAACAATAACTATGCATTTTTCACAAGGAAGCCAAATTGATTCAATAAAAGCAATTATAACGTTCACACGAAA
Source organism: Orthosia gracilis (assembly GCA_947562075.1). Lineage (NCBI taxonomy): Eukaryota > Metazoa > Arthropoda > Insecta > Lepidoptera > Noctuidae > Orthosia > Orthosia gracilis. Next base: position 23,912,526 of record OX387275.1, read on the forward strand.
CGATTTGCTATTAATTTGCGTGCTCAATTGATTTTAATTCAATTATTAAAATTGGATTTTTGAAGATGAAAATTGTGATTTTTGTTTGTAAGCGAATTTTGTGATTGTAATTGTTTTGTTTGCTGAACGCAGCCATTTTGGCAATTTATAAATTGACGCTGAAATAACAATTTGTTTAAATAATATTTGTTTGTATTGAAATAGTAAATTGCGGATTTCTGAGCTGTGATTTGATTTAATAGTGGTTATAATGTGTTTTGAATTAAAAATAAACGTACTTTCTATATTAACTAAACTCTGTGACATTATCAACTGGAGCTATAAAAACAAGTTATCTACCTATCAGTAAGTAAAATAGGTGCAAAGAGTATCCGTGGAGTTTCTTGCACGTTCTTCTCCATAGAGATTTACCTACGCTTGCAAATCAAAATCAAAATCATTTATTTGCGAAATATGGGTTTCAGGGTGAAAGTTTTATAAAAGTTCTTTATTCCATATCCTACCATGGCAGGTGTGCAAAATATTACAATAAAATGAATAAAATATTACATTATTAATTAATTTTATATAACTAATTTTAATAAAATGTGCCAGCTTCATCTTTTGCTTGACAGATTAAAAAGAATTAACAGAAATAGATGACTTGAGTTTTTTTTTTGAGATTGGTAAGTTTTATAATTTATCATGTTTTACTTATATTATTTATGACATTTTAGTACAGTGACAACCCTCTAATTCCATCTGCTCTCGTTCAGTCCATCCATATGTCTGTAAGAGATTGTCCTGTACGGTAAAACCCATTGTACACTTGTTTTTTACAAATATTTGTCCTGGAGTTATTATGTGGTGCAAACAACATAATTATAATTAATAACAATAAACATTTACCCTTTTTCCCAGTTTTGATAGTCGCAGAATAAGTAGGTATCAGCCACCACATAGAAATCCCACTGCGCAACATCTTCAGACGATTCATACTTCAACCTAAACTGTCTCATATTTTCCTTACCTACTAATAACCACAAAACTTCAGACACAATGACCAATCACCCACAAGCATGACGTGAACAAATCTGCTTAATAACCGTATAATACAGCTATCGTGAAAGCTTTCAATAAAATGGCCGAAATCCGAATAAATCCGGGCGTCCATGCTAAAGTAGACCGTTCAATACACGGGCATAATGAACCGATCAAAAGGGGACTGAGTGCCCGCTTTAAAGCAGGATTTTGAATAGGAGAAATTGTGGAATTTTAGATTTTCAGCGATATGGCTGTATTTTGTGGGGTTAGGTTGAAGCATTGCATTGGTTTTGAATTGAAAATGAATTTTGTTGTTGTTCATTGGCTACCTGAGGGTCTCGCAACAATAGCATAAGTACAGCCTGTAATGTATGTTACTGGGTCACAGGCTCCCTTTCTGTAAAGGTGCGAGATCAGCGCGCGATTGCGACTCGAGACCGAGACGTGAAACCGAGGCAACCTGTTTCGGTCGCGCGTCTCGGTCGCGGGGTGTGCTCGCGGGCGAGACTATGACACATGTCGCATACAAACTGTCCGCGATTTTAGTCGTTAAAATCAGTTATATTGTTGAAAATTATTATTCCACATAGCCATGGCAAGCCAAGTTATCAAATTACTGAGAAAAGAAGAATACTACGATAGGAATATACGATATTATATCATAACAAGCTTTTACCCACGGCTTCGCTCGCAGTGAAGCCATTAAAAAAAAAAGATTTTTTTTATAAAAATTATCCTATGTTACTTCTAATACCTCCAAGAATATATGTACAAAGTTTCATAATGGTCAGTTCAGTAGTTTTTGCGTGAAAGCGTAACAAACAAACTTACATTCACATTTATAATATTAGTATAGATTATAAAAATATACAAACATTGCATGTCAACGAATTATACGAGTATACAACTAGAGGCCAAAAAATATCGTTTTCAATATGGAATTCAAGGAAGAAATAGTTATTTAACTGTTAAATGACAAAAGGTTCGGGCATTTCCAACGCGACGCGCGTCACCACTCGTCCATGAGCGAGACCGGCTAGCGGTCTTCTATCGCGCGTAGCGGTCTCGCTCGCTAACTTACCCACATACAAAGCCTAAGGACAAGGTGAACTCGACAGCGAGGAGAATAAAATGCTACGACGGCGACAGCCCAGTGGGGTCTTTGAAATTTTGATTTTATGTTTTTCCTCACCGTTACAGAGCAGCAACTGCAAAAATGTATAGGTAGCAAAATTGAGTGTCAATAGCCAACGTTTGGTACATTAAATTCACGTCGTGACTGAACATTTACGTACTAATGTTATGTGAAAATTTCATACTGCGGCGACAGGCAATGCTCACTCCGGCTGACAAAGATTAACACACACTTATGCTTATTTCATACCGCGTCGACAGACAATGCTCACTCCAGCTGACAAAGATTAACGCACATTATGCCTCTAGACAAGTGACTTTCTATCAACGAATGTGGCACGAAAGTTTTTAGTAAAATGTCAAAAATGTATTCTTCGTGTACTTACCCACAGGTCACACAGAGTTCAAGAGTGTGAAGGAGTAAATAAACTCGTGCTAATGGCCAAAAATCTATGAAATTTAAATTTTGAAGACCTAACTCTACACCGGCGCCCCTAAAGGCAAACTCAAAAGCGAAAGCTTCCATTCAATTTCGAATCACTTGGTGAAGTTGAACGTCTCTGGTTCGTAAACAGTTGCAGTTTGAACTCAACACGAGTGCACGGATAGTCTCATTCCAAACATTTGTAGGTCAACCGAAGTTAGCTTGGTTTGGGCTTTTAACGTAAAGCGAGAACCAAACTTACGACATTTAGCTTCAAAGACTTCCGTTGAGATAGTTCGATAGCATACCTCTCACACTTGTGGTTACGTCAACTAAGGGGTATTGTGTAAGTTCTACGAGAGATATGAACCTATTAAGGTGAACTTGCCCTGTAGTAAGCTTACAAGCACGATATAAAGACACTTTGGAATAAAGGCTCCCGAAGACAAGAGGCCAAACAAAAATGCGACAATGATTATTTACGGGTGAATTATTCGTAGAACAATTTTTATTGAAAACTGTTTTATTGAAAACTCAATGCATTGAGTAAGTTATTTAAACAAAGAACGAACTAAACACCCTAGTTACTGGGATAATGGTACCCTTTTGGTAAGAAATTAAAACTGGTGTTGATAGACATGGGTGAAATCTGTCCCATTTTCGCCTTAAACGTGTCGAGAACAGCTATAGGTCCATACTAAAATAATTTCAGAGATGACTGCGCACTTCCGTCCAATTTCCATAATTTTCACTTAGAACGACCGACGTTATTACTTACAAATGGAATGATTGTAAAGCACCTAGTTTAGATGTTAATCTAGAAAGGCTTGTGTTATGACATGCTTTTTAACCGACTTCAAAAAAGGAGGACGTTCTCAATTCGACTGTTTTTTTTTGTATGTTTGTAACGCAATTATGAATTGATTTTGATGATATTTTTTTTTGTTTGAAAGAATATTCCCAATTTAATCTCATTTAAATTTAGTGAAGATCTGATGAAGAACTTCAAAGATATACAACAGAACTCTTCAATAAATGAAGGAAAATCTCTTGGAATTGCAGATGTATACTGTTCACCCTGGTACACTCTTATTTCAACGGTTATGTTTAATTTCATGTTATTCGGGTTCTCAATTCTGGCATAACTTTTGGCATTATAGGTACTTTACTAAAGAACTTGTCCATTAAAAAGTGAAAAATAAATACGTTTTTACTACACAAGTATTTTTATGTTTCCTTGGCCGTAAACTAACTGTGAATATTTTATTCCTACTCGTATTCTGGTCGTCGTCATACAGTCTCTGGCTGTCACAGAAAACCAGCGCTATGACTCTGTCTCCCAGCATTATGCTGCACGATGGTCGATTTGCATGGATATGACACGTATATTCCCTATCTGAGTCACTTTTTCTTGCTCATATTAACTAGCCCTTTTTGTTCTTTTCTTTCCGTTAAGACGGTATTCCACTGTTGCGTAGACTGCGCAGAGATGTAACACTCGTTAACTGCGCGCCTCATTTGTTTGCCAGACATGCATTCGCTGCACATGCTGAGATAGCTTTTTAGTCTCGCACGGGGTTGAATTTTTTTATTATTGTTATTTGTTTTTTGTTTATGCTAATCTCTTGTGTCTCCTGTGCGGGTCACAAATAAATATTGTTTCTTCCTTTCTTTTATTCGTGTGTAGCGTAGCCCTGGGTTAGAATGGATGATGGGATCGTCCACTATCCTACATTTTCATACAAAACAAGACTAAGTAGATACAGGTGTGGAGTATAGCCGTTGATAGGAGTGCAACCGTATTAAAGGCACTTGTCCCACCACCGGTGACGAAGCGATTAGCTATCGACTATTTTCTCGCTGGAGAAACGAACAAAAGATACAGATCCCATGTCAATAAAAGAGACCCATATATTAATAGTTGATCGCTGGCTTTTCACACTGCCGGCGAGTAATGTCTCATCACAAGTTTATCGCAGCGACAAGAGCTATCAAAGATAATACTCGCTCAGCGATATTCGCTCGGCGATGTTTACTTGGCGGTGAGCAGTGGTGGCGTAGTGGTAACGGCCGCGACTTACAAGTTGTAGGTTGTGAGTTCGAACCCAGGCAGGCGTTTTACTTTGTGTAAATTATTACATCACCACTGCTCTCAAAACGGTGACATTTAGAAACCGTTGGACATTTTGGGAATCGGACATTCTGAACCTGAACCGCCCGAGCGAACGGTGCGAGTATTCGCCCGTCGCACAAAAACACTCATAGCCACAAAACTATATAGCCGAGCGGTAAAACTATTGGATCTTCACACTAGCTACTCGCTGCTCACCAACTCGTTTTTAGTTCCTAACTTTACTCGCTACTCGCAGATCGTCGGCGGTGGGACAAGTGCCTTAAGGCAATATATACGCCCCAATGTAAACGCAGTACTGGCCGTGCGGCCGCTCGATGCCAAAATATCAATATTGAACCTCCTTTTGGACAGTTTTGTTTGCAAAATATTATTTGATTTACATACGCTCTTTCAGTTATAAAGAAATTCCAGCCATCAATCATTCTGTGTAAAAAATATTTTAAACATCCAAGTCGTTTTCGAGCAGTATCCAAAAGTTACGGAAAAATTTCGTGTTGTTAATTACACGAAAAACACTTGTTTCAAAAATAATGTATATGAATCAATAATAAATACATATTTTTTTCAAACCTTTTAACCTAGCCGTTACTAAGGAGTATGCTCTAGAAAGTAACCGTTTTACGGCACTAAAGCGGTGGAAGGCCCTTAACGATCTTTCAAAAAATAAAGTCAGGATTACGAATTGTGGTTTTAATTAGGACGACTCTTTAAGTGTGTTTTTGACGGATTCTTTAAGTGTAAATTACCAAAAAATAAAAGATACAGTAAAATAACTTAACATAACATCGCGCCAGTATCCGCATAGGGCTTAGGCAGGGGTGCACCTACAGCACACCCACAGTTCGCCGGTACAACATTTGGCCAAGTTTTTAAGTCATATAATCTCAGACAGACCGTGTATAAGTCCAGATTCCGGAATAATATACGCTATTGAGGAATGCCTGATAGATCCTAAAATTGAAGACCTGAATCAGCAGTAGTGGCTTGCGATCAACTGACCAACTGGGAAGACTATAAAAATCTTCGCGAAATAAAAACATTTTCACAGAAAAATAAACCGAGTTTAAATGCAAAACACTAAAAAGTGTACAATAACTTTTGTTTCGGACGTCGGTGTCGAAAAATGATAAAAACAAGAGGTGCCAAACACACTTGATTTTGAAGTTGGTTTTTTTTTGTGAATATGTTTTCTTTTTAGTTTTAGTGCACCATCACTGAAAATGTGTATTGACAAAGTAAACATAATAACTCAATTTAGACATTTGTGCTGTTTGCAACTAAGGAGTTCGGTTGTATACACTATATCTTGAAAACTGATGGACCGATTTTGATGAAACTTACAGTATTCCCTAAGTTGAGAGATATTCAATCCATCCGATAAACAATTTCGGAGAAATGCGTGGGCATACATATGTGACTACACGCCATTTATCTATATATTTTGGTTACCGAATATTATTTTATATTTCAAACTGCGCGTGGCCGCCATATGTGCGGAACACATTGAGGCACGGACGCTTGGGTTTAAAGATCGGTTTGACAGGCAACGTCATAAACTATGAGACAATATACATTTCTAAAACAAAACCCTTTTAAAGACACTCGTAAATTGCCTCTTGATGTAAAAACTGTCAAGACAAAAGTAGTATTCCAACGAAATTCTGAAGAGACTTTGAATATCCGATTTCTAACACGAACCCGAAACCCATAAATTAAGATTTGGGCAAAGTGGCTGCAAGCCGTGCAACAGAGAACGTGGTGAGACGGAGAGACGGTTAAGGCAGGTAGCGAATTCAAGGAGGTTGGAGTGGACACTTAGCTTGGGCAGGGAGAGAGTACGGGGGGGATCCCCTCACAGTGCTTACGTCCACGTCGTATCCCCTGGAAACGTCCCAGTTCTGACCACCGTAACGGAGTGGCAGACTGGGCACGGCCAAAGTGCACTGTGCGATCGTAGCGAATCTATTGCCTTGTCGTGTACGATATTGCCGAGAATATGTCTAAATCTGCGCGGGACGCCCGCGGGCGGTTCTTAAAAGGCCCTTCTCAGGGCCAACCCAAAGGCCCTTCTCAGGGCCAACCCAAAGGCCCTTCTCAGGGCCAACCAAAAGGCCCTTCTCAGGGCCAACGCGACGCTTCAGCGTCGGAAGAAGGGCGGACCTTCTGCGATGAAAGGGTGGTAGAGTTGACGGACTCCGACAACGACTCCATTATGTCGGACGCGAGTTCGACGGTTGCCGAGAGAGAATCTCGGCGCAGAAAGCGGGCCTTTCTGAAGGATGGTTCCGATGGCTCCTCGGCCTCGGGTTCGGCGAAGGAGCCCGCGAGGAAGGTCAAGGCAAAGAAGCCGACGACAATAGCGGACACCCACGACGTGGGTCTCGCTGGCGCCCAACGTCAGTTGGATCTGGCAAGGCGGACTCAGCTCCAGCAGGAGCTGGAGGAGCAGGTTGCGGCCAAAGAGGAGCGGGCGCGCGTCAACCGTGCCAAGTCCGGGTACGGTGCGTCCCGCGTCCTGTACGCCGACCACTCCCTGCTGGAGCTGGAGCGGATGGCCGAAGAGGACGAAGAGGGCATCGTGGAAGTCGCCTCCAAGTCCTCAAACCTGAAGGGGACATTCCAAAAGTCCCTAAAATGCCGGGCCGCGAGCATGCGCAGCATCGTTGCGGAACTGGTGCAGCGGAAGGCTTCCGATGAAACGCGGCAACTGCAGGCGAAAGTTGATCGCCTGCAGTCGGAGGTCAGCCAGCTGCACCTTAAGCTGGCTGAAGCCACGGCCCGGCCAACACAAGCCGAGCCGAGACCTGCGGCAGAGGGCCCCGCCTCCTCCATCAACCTTGAGGAAACTCTTCGCAAGGTTATGGTGGAGGAGAGGGCCTTCGTCAGAGCCTGCATAGCAGGCATCGAAGACCGGCTCCTGCCGGAGAAAAGCCTCCGACCGCCGCTTGCGGCGGACAAGAGGCAAGGCGAGCCGGGGCCGACCTCTCAGGAGGAGGACGCCCTCCTCCCTTCCACCACTCCGACCAACCAGCAGGGCTGGACGAGGGTCGTCGGCAAGGGGAAGGGCAAAGGCAAAAAGACGGCAGCGGTCGCCCCTGCCGTCCCCGCCACCACCCCTCCCAGCCAGTCGCAGTCGACTGGCAAGGGAAAGGGGAAGGGGAAGGGGAAAAGATCCTCCCCAGCCGTCCCCGCCACCACCCCTCCCAGCCAGTCGCAGTCGACTGGTAAGGGAAAGGGGAAGGGGAAGAGCTCCCCCCCAGCCGGCACCAAGAGGAACCTCGTTCCTCCCAAGACCGCAGCCGTTGTGGTGACGCTCACCGCGGAGGCTGCGGAGCGGGGCGAGACGTACGCGTCCGTCATGATGCGGGCGCGTACCAACGCCGATCCCACCAAACTGGGGATCGGCAAAGTCTCATGCCGTCGGACACAGGCGGGAGCTCGTATATTCGAGTTCCCAGGGGCGGAGGGCGGCAAGAACGCGGACCTCTTCGCAGCTAAGCTGCAGGAGGTCATCGCAGACGCGGCCAAGGTGGCCAGGCCGGTGAAGTCGGCGGCCATAGAGGTGACCAATCTGGACGATTCGGTCACCAAAGAGGAGGTGGTGGCGGCGGTCGCAGCCATAGGGGGCTGCGACGTCGCAGCGGTGCAAGGCCGGGGCAGGCCCGGCCGCGGCGGCATGGGCGCCATTCGCCTGGAGTGCCCAGTCGCCGCCGCCAAAGCCGTCCTCGATAAGGGACGGCTAGCCGTCGGCTTCAGCTCGGGTGTAGTCCGGGCACTTGCAGTACAGCCCCTGCGGTGCTTCAGGTGCTTCGGCATCGGACACACCCGGGCCCTCTGTCCGTCCAGCGTAGACAGGACGGACAGCTGCTACCGCTGCGGCAAGGAGGGCCATAAGGCCGCCTCCTGCAAGGCCGCCACGCCGCACTGCGCGGTTTGTGCAGCCAGTGGCCGCCCAACAGGCCACATTATGAAGGGGAGGAATTGTAATCCTCCCCCGAAGAGGGGCAAAGTGCAGGCGACGACCCGGCCTGTCACTGCCACTGCCGTCCCAGAGGCTAGGACCACGGCGGCCGTGGAGGAGGGGGGTGCGATGTCCGACTAATGCAAAGGGTCGAACATCGCATCCTCCAGGCGAACACCAACCACTGCAGAGCGGCCCAGGATCTGCTGATGCAGACCGTGGCTGAGTGGTTGGTGGACGTGGCGGTGGTTGCCGAGCCGTACTCGATACCTGGCCATTGGCTGGGTGATCGGGACGGCTTGGTGGCGTTGGTGTCGCGGCCTGCCACGGACTCCCCTCCCCTCTCGCTTTTAGAGAGGGGACCGGGATACGTGGCCGCCGCGTGGGGAGACATAGCCCTGGTTGGCTATTTCTCCCCTAACCGCCCTCTAAGGGACTTCGAGAATTTTCTCGAACTCCTAACGGCAGTCGTCGGGAGGGCGGCACCGCGTCAGGTCGTCGTGTTGGGCGACCTGAACGCCAAGTCAGTGGCCTGGGGCAACCCGGCCACCTCTTGCAACATCCGGGGACGCGCTGCCGAATTTTGGGCGGCGTCGTGCGGTGTGTCCCTCCTAAACAGGGGGGATGTTCACACGTGTGTGCGGCAGCGGGGAGGGTCAGTGGTTGACGTCTCGTTTGCCACCCCCGTGCTAGCCGCCCGCGTTGTGAACTGGCGGGTGGAGATGGTGGAGACCCTGTCGGATCACCGCTACGTGCGGTTCGACATCTCCACCCAAGGCCCGCGGGGGGGCATGGCCCGCTCAGATCAATCTCCCTTCCCGCGGTGGGCTCTCACCCGCCTGGACCGGGAGGCAGCTCAGGAGGCGGCGTTCCTCCAGGACTGGCTCTCGCCCCCTGTGGAGGCCCTGGACGTCGACGCCGCAGCGGTCCAGCTCCGAAGGTCCCTGACCGAGGTGTGCAACTCCAGCATGCCTCGGTCACGCCGTCCGCCTCCCCGTCGCGCCGTCTATTGGTGGACGGAGGAGCTGGCGGGGCTCCGGGCCACTTGCGTGGCGGCCAGGAGGGCCTACACGCGGAGCCGGCGGCGCACAACCCATTCTCAGGTCGGGGGGGACCGCCTCTACGCCTCTTACCAAGAGGCAAAGACGGTCCTCAAGTCGGCGATGTGCGCCGCCAAGGACTCGGCGAGGGCCGAGATGCTGGAGGGTCTCGACAGGGATCCATATGGGAGACCGTACAAGGTGGCGCGGAACCAGTTGCGGCCCTATGGTCCCCCACTGTCGGAGACCCTCGAGCCGGCGTTGCTGGATGGGGTGGTCCGGTCACTGTTTCCGCGCAGGACCAACTTCACCCCACCAGTGATCGCCTCCGCACGAAGAAGACGGCCCCTGGGCCGGACGGCGTCCCTGCACGGGTGGTGGCAATAGCTGCCGCCCAAATGGAGGACAGGTTTCGGGACCTCTTCAGCGCGTGCCTTACGGCTGGGAGGTTCCCGAAACTGTGGAGGGACGGGCGGCTTTGCCTCCTCCGTAAAGAGGGACGCCCGGTGGACTCCCCCTCGGCATACCGGCCTATTGTTCTTCTTGATGAGGTCGGTAAAATGTTCGAGGGGATCGTCGCCGACCGGCTCAATAGCCTGCTGCGGGGGGTGGGGCCAGACTTGTCGGACGCCCAGTTCGGCTTTCGGCAGGGGCGTTCGACAGTCGACGCCTTGGCCCTTCTGAAGGGCCAAGTGCAGGAGGCGGTCGAGTCGGGGGGCGGAGTATTGGCGGTGTCATTCGACATCGCGAACGCCTTCAACTCCGTGCCCCACTCGACGATATTGGAGGCACTCCGGTATCACGGAGTGCCCCAATACTTGCGGGACCTCCTGGCCAGTTACTTAGAGGACCGAGCGGTCCTCCTTGTGGACAAAACGGCGACGGTCAGGAGGTACAGCGCGGAGTCCGGTGTTCCGCAGGGGTCGGTTCTAGGCCCTCCCCTGTGGAACATCGGTTTTGATTGGCTCCTGCGGGGCACCCTCCTCCAGGGCACGAGTGTCATATGTTACGCGGATGACACTCTCCTCGTTGCCCGGGGGAGGGACTTCAGAGAGGCGGCCTGTCTGGCCTCGGCTGGCGGATCCTTGGTCGCTGGGAGGATCCGCCGGCTTGGATTGAGGGTGGCGCTGAACAAGACCGAGGCCGTGTTCTTCCACGGACCTCGGCAGCGCTGCCCTCCTGACGCCCACATAGTCGTGGAGGGCGTCAGGATAGAGGTCGGGGCCCAGATGAAGTATTTGGGCCTCACGCTGGACAGCAGGTGGCGCTTCGGCCCACATTTCAGTGGGCTGTCGACGCGCCTGCTGAAGGCCGCCGATGCCCTGTCATGGCTTCTCCCAAACCTAGGGGGGCCCAAGGCGCGATGCCGGCGCCTTTATGCCGGCATTCTGCGGAGCATGGCCCTTTATGGGGCGCCTATCTGGGCGGACTCCCTCCACAGGAGGGAGAACGCGACTGCCATCCGCAGGCCCCAAAGGGCAATTGCACAGCGGGTGGCGAGGGCCTACCGGTCGGTAGGCTTTGCGGCTGCGTGCGCTCTGGCGGGCACCCCTCCTTGGGAGTTAGAGGCTTGGGTGCTCGCCAGAGTGTACGAATGGACGGCGCGGCGAAAGGCACTCGGTGAGCGCCCCGCCACGGAGGAGCGGGAGGCCGTGCGGCGGGAGGCGAGGGACGCAATCATCCTCCATTGGACGGAGGACCTCGCCACCGCCGCCTTTGGCCGTCGGACGCTGGACGCGCTCGGTCCAGTCCTGCGGGGCTGGCTCGAGCGGCCTCACGGTTTCCTCTCATTCCGTTTGGTGCAGGTGTTGTCCGGACATGGTTGTTTCGGAACGCACCTGCACCGGATCCGGAGGGAGGAAACCCCAGCGTGCCACCACTGCGGCGCGGCGGAGGACACGGCGCAACACACCTTCGAGGTGTGCCCAGCATGGGCTGAGCTGCGCCGTGCCTTGATCGATGTGGTCGGGCAGGACCTCTCACTTCCCAGCGTGCTCAACTCCATGTTGGGGAGTGAGGAGGCCTGGGCGGCGGTTGCTTCCTTTTGCGAGGACGTGATGTCGCAAAAGGAGGCGGCGGAGCGGGCGCGGGAGGACGATCCTCTCGCGCCGCCGCACCGCAGGCGAAGAAGGGGTGGGAGAAGGCGGTTGTACGATCGTCTCCTCCCATCTCCTGGTGGTGACTAGCGGGCGACAGGCGCGGGGGCGCCTTCGCTCGTATTGCACGAGTCACCACCCTCGTCGGGCGGGAACGGCCGAGCACTCGCGGTCGTTCCCGGGCCCCTCCACTGAGGGAGGGGCGTGAAGGCCCCGCTGTAAAGGCGGGCGGTCGTCGGCGGAGGACTGGACGTAAAGGCTCTGCCAGTTTCCCAGTCCTCCTCCACTTCAAGACGATGCGGGAGTGCCGCTAGGTTATTTTAGTGGGTATACCGGTTCATCCGGGGAGTCCCACATAGCCTCCCCATTCCCCCAATGGGTGGGTATGCGTAATGCATTTTAAAAAAAAAAAAAAGGGAGAGAGTACGGACTGATTTTGACGAGACGCAGGGAGAGAGTACGGACGTCATAAAGTATAGTTTTGGAACCAATAATTGAAAGTCGTGTCGTTGTAACTATCGTGGTTCGAGTTTCATTATTAAGTTTATTATAAAGTAGTCTTATCTCGTAATAGTATTGTGTGAGTGAGTGAGTGCCGGAATGATTGGGTTAGTTTTAATATTTGTATAACGTAGGCAGGGACAAATCACTAATGCACACTTTATTCTAGCAAGGCGAGAGCTGGTATTTATCTCCTAATCCACACCTTGACAGATATTTGTCACTAGCATTTGGTCTAGGGAAGCGGTGAAGTCTTCCTTCACACTTACAAGCGCTAATTTCATAAATTGTTACACTCTACAATTACTCATTTGACTATGAACTATTATTGACCTTTAACTGACATTACATACATGGGAGGCGGATCCGTTAATATTCACTATTGTACAAAACAGGCTATATGGTCGCTCTTAATTGGAAACGTAGGACAACCAAATGTTAGTTGGTAAATTCTGTTTCCTATAGAAGGTCTGACGGCGGGTCTCATTGCATTGCACTTGATGTATATACACTTGTAAACTAAAGGGGGTAGTCATTGCTGAACATCACAAACTGGGATATGATCATTTTAATGAATGTTAGAGTCGTGTCTCGATAAATCACACCAGGCATTCGGGCCAATATCTGAATAAAAAATAATATTTGGCGAGACACGATGAATGCCCTGTGGAAAGCCCCGTTGTTGACGTCGGACGGCTGTCAATTACACTGGACCACCCTCGAAATTGGGAAGTTTAAAGAAGTGTGAAGTGACGATTTAATCCATTTCGACATATAGCAAGGCAATTGCGTTGAACCTGTATCAGACTGAGTCTACGTTACGCTTGCATAGTAGTGTATTGTGTTTATAAAGGTTGAGTAGGTCGAGGGTGAGCTATTTATTATAGTGCGCGTCCAGTAATTCTGGGAGCATGTCTTGCTCAATGGCAGGGGCGCTTAGGCGCAAACTGTCCTTTGTCTTAGGATTGAGTAAGACATGTTTAAGTTTAGGAAAACATGTATTGCTTGGACCGTTGCGTAGCCTTCTCTAAGGCCTCGTGTTCTAGGACCAGCATTACACGTACGACGTCCCTGCTGTACAGGCGGTCTCACGTCACTCGGGTGGGAAATCTAGACTATTATCAATGAACTCACTAACGTAAATCAAGTAAACGTATTTAATAACGCAAGCGTAGCGTTCCTATCCATTTCCTTCCGTTAGGTAAATAATGCATTTTGCAACCCTTTGTCTAATTAACTTCATACATTATTATTGTTTTACTTAAAGTCCTTATATTTAACAGACAGAAAGGTGTGCTGGAAGTTTGTTTCATCATTTCTTCTTACCAGCTATTGCACATAGGAAATGATGGCGGGTTGGGCGCTTTTTGGGGCTGTCTTTAAGAGGGTTGATCTAATCAACTCCAGTTACTTCTAGAGTTAAAACTCTCTGACAAATTATTTAATTGTATTTGTATTAATTCTTGAATGTATATTCACTACCCGTGACCACTATTCGGTCTTTGATGTTATACTCTATACATTAGTGTAAAGGGTTCCTCACGCAAGTTTCAGTTAATTAGAACAATTTAGTTTATATCCCCTTAGTTACATCTTATCCTTCTAAACCACTTCCAAGTTATAAATTTATAACTGTGAATTCCAAAACAAAACAAAACATAATTTGGTATTCACTATAGTCGGAAGAGAACCGTCCAGTCAATGGTGCGAGGTTCATTGGACAGCGCGGTATGGTGGGGCGCTGTCTCTCTTTCATTAAAAGAGCCGACTTTAACTCTAAATCTAGGGCATTTTAGGAAAAACGAAATTTTTATCATCGGTCGTTTAGGAACAGTCACACATACAAACAAACATACATACACTTATGAAACTTGGCACACGTATTTGAAAGCCGACATAGAATAACATTTGTGAATATTGCGCAGTCCATCAATATTGTATACATACGTATCGAATTGATTTCCTCTTTTTGTTTTAAGCCGGTAAAAACGAAAACTAAAAAAAAAATTGCCGATTCACGTGTGAATGTATCTAATCACTATAACTCTTTAGAACGTTTCAAAGTTGCGATGCAACAAGAAAGCTAACGAACTGCAGTCGTCACTAGTTTCTTGAAAGAGAGTTTCAAGACGGTCGCTGTTACAAAACTGTGATTATCTATAGGAGTTGTGTTGAAGCAGTTGAAGCTCGGCAGGCTTATTATATAAGAAACAAGAATCAGCAATCATCGCGCGATCAAACACTTTATGTCATAAAAGACGGCATTACCTACACTGTAGGTATGATAGGTCCTACACAATCGTTCGCTCATTGTTTGTCAAATGTACTTATTTCTAAAAAAAATTGCCAAAAACTCTAAATCGCTATCGTTTTGCTCTTGCAAGATACGTAATAAGCCTGTCGGTTTGCTGATTGAACTTGGAGCATGGTTCCAATCTCTAATCATGCTGTAGTAGTTACCATACGATGTGGCTTTATATAAAAGGTGACGCCAAGTTTCTGAATAATAATAAAAGTCTTCCAGATCGAATTTTGGTCACGGCGGCCAATCTCAGCGGAGACTAGCCATCGACGCTGGAGATATTATAGTGCAGGTGTGTGTGCGCAAACTCAGGCGCACTCTCTGTCCCCCCGGTGGGATCCCACATTTTCGAGGCTAAGCAGCCGTGGCTTGGTCACCCACGGTGAAGCGAAGAGGAACCCGAGGAGGGGCCGCTCGTCAAGGCTTTTGCCAATTAAGCCGACGTAGCGGCCGACCCTGCCGCTACGTCAGCGTCGGCGTCGGCGTCGTGTCGCTTGGGAACAGAGGCGAAATCGCAACTGAGGCGGGCCTGGATGTCGTATGGAGCTTTCCAGGGCCTCCCATACGATATCGCGGCTGCGGGTTGAAGCTGCAGCCGAAGAGGAGTGCCGGTATTGTGATGCGCCACTCTCCCTACCTTCCGCGGCCTGGACGGGGTCGCCACCTTCTGATGGCGGACGCGGTGGGGCCGCAGGGGAGGAGAAGTGTCGGTATAGCGTAAGCTGCTCTCCATATCCCCTGCGGCCGAAAAATGGTAAGCCGCGGGGCCATTGAGCTGTTCCGTCACGGGAGAACCAAGGATGCCATACACGGGGTCGCCTGGCACCCATATGCTGGTTTGGTCCCTGGGGTGGTCACGGCGTGCAATGTGTTCTGGTGCGCTGGTGATGGGGAGCAACCCCCAGAGGAGGGTCCGGTGACGGACACCCGCGGCGGGTTCGCTGTGAGTGCTAACGAGTGCAAGGCGCACTCTCTGTACCCTTACTCCATGAGAACCTATCAAACTTTGGCATTATATTTATAGCAAGTATAGTTTAACACATACAAATTCTAATTTTAGAAACCGGGTGTAATATTGGTCTGACTGAAATAGTAAGACCATAGAAGCAAATGATTTAACATTAGGTAAATTGCTATCCTACTATCTTATTACTTTTGTGAGAATTGATGGATGGATGTTTGTAACTCTTGCACGCAAACACTACTGAACGGATTTTGATGAAACTTTACAGAAATATAGCTTAAACATTAGAATAACACATTATAGGCCATTATTGATGAAGTTATTGGGAAAAGTACTAATACAACGCGGGAGGAACCGCGGGCGGCAGCTAGTTATTTTATACAAATACAAATGAAAACTGAACATATTAGGAAAAAGAAACACCCCGCACAGTTACTGCCTACTTTTAAAAAAATGGGTGTGTCATAGCACACTCGACATCCTAACGTACACCACCGACATCGGCTCAAAACTCGCAACTACCCTCAAATTGAAACGAAAACATTTTTCCCCTTTTCACTTTTTCTCCCATTTTCAGAGGAAACATTGAGTGCATCAGTTGCATATCAAACGCAGTCGTAAAAGGCGACGGTCGGAACTAGGTCGTGTCAAGTGGCGAATCGTTCAGCCGTTCAGGACTTGATTGAGGAATGTGGTACAAACGGGCAGACAGCTTTTCCACGGTTTTTCTACGGACCGTTCGGTGACTGAGTATTTGGTGATTGGTTATAAAGAATAAGATGGGTTTTTCTTGCTGTTCTTATCATATATTTATTTCTTGTTGAACAATAAGTTGTAATAATAGTAAAAGATGTGGATGGAACTCTTCCAACAGAATTGGAAAAAAGTAGTGCAGAACTGTGACCGATGGAAAGAATGGAGTCAGGTCATTTCCCAGGGAGGATGTGCGGTCGTTGGATCAGTCGCGCTAGGTGATGGGGCCCGCTAGCAATGGCGGACCGATATCAGTCGAGCGTGAATTTAATTGCATCCCGAGCCCTCGACTCATGGTAGAGGTAATCTATACTAATATTATATTATAAAGCTGAAGAGTTTGTTTGAACGCTCTAATCTCAGGAACTACAGGTTGGAATTGAAGAATTATTTTTGTGTTGGATAGTCCATTTATCGAGAAAGGTTATAAGCTATAAAAAATCACGCTTTGACCAAAAGGAGCGGAGCATAAATGAAAAATGTTGCAAAACCGGAAAAAAATATTCCATTGAGAGCTTCCGTTGCGTGCGCTGCGTAAGCGGTTAAAGTTACGCAACAATCATGTATGTAGTGAAGGTAGGGTAGGGTAGTTAGGGTAAATGGGTCGGTAGGTAGCCAGTTGACGGGAGCGAAGCCGCGTGGGACAGCTAGTAAATAATAATAGTAAAAGCGTCTAAGCTGTTAAGATAGTGGAACTGGATTACCAATCATCTGGCAACTAAGTTGTTGTTATTTGTTGTTGTTATTTTGTCAAGGAGCTTTATTCATTAGCGTGAACTAACATTCATACATATACATATTGTTTTACTGCATAACCAGAAAAACAATAGCCTGGTCATTCTTGCTTTGGAGGAACGCCCATCGTAGGCCTCAACCGCTGCTTTCCATACATTAATACTAAATATTATAAATACGAAAGTAACTCTGTTTTTCTGTTACGTTTTCACGCTTAAACTGCTGAACCGATTTAGATGAAATGATTAGTATAGAGATTGTTTGAGACCCTGGACGGATATAGGATGTGTGTTCCCTTGGAATGATAAAAACTTTTTACGCGGGCTTAGTTTTAATTACTTATAAACTGATTTTTTCCCTATTCCGTTTCCAGTCACTTCATTCAGCGCTACAAACAAAACAGATTTCTGACTTGAGTACTCGACGCGATTGGATTTATATCACGAAGCGATTTTTATTAAGTTCACAGGGACGCAATATAATGCTATTCGACCGATTTGCACTTGAAAATTTCTTTCTTAGAAAATTTTGTACGATACCGCCTTTCGACGTATTTTAAACGCGATCAGACACGCAATGAATATTGTTGAGTTACCAAAATAAAAGGGAAGGAGGGTGTTTGTGCCGTTAAAACATTTCATGAGATACAGCCTGGTGACAGACGGACAGACAGACAGACGGATCGTGGAGTCTTAATAATAGGACCCCGTTTTTGATCTTTGGATACGAAACCCTAAAAAAGAAAAAAAATGGAAACTAATCAATATGGTTTCAGATGATCGTAAGTAAGCAAGCTCTCAACAATCACTCGGTACAAAAACAACATAACAATACATCACGCCCGTTCCCCGAAGGATTACACATTCGCCAGTTACTACTCTATAAAGAAAGTACCGGGAAAAGGTCAATAATGCACAAAATGTTAGTTATTCATCCAAATTTATTTTATCACCTTCAAAGTATGCTCCTTCAGAAACGATACACTTACGCCAACGAATAATCCAATCATCAAAACATTTCTAAACGCTTTTTCCGGAATCGAGTTTAGTTCTCGCCACGAATTCTCCTTTAAATCTTCTACCGAATGAACACGGTTTGAGTTTAGGACAAAGAAAGAAGTTGGCTGGAGCCATATCTGGTAAATAAGGAGGTTGCTCGATGGTATTTTTTAAGTTTTTGATCAACAATTCGTTCACAATGATGGCCTCTTGCGAAGGCGCATTATCGTGGTGCAAAATCCAAGAATTTTCTTGCCAAAGATCTGGCCTTTTTGCGTCTAATTAACCGCCGCATAACGCCCAAATAATATTCTTTATTTACTGTTTAAGCTTCCAGCAAGAATTCCGAGTGCACAACACCGTGAACGTCTAAGAAAACAGTCAACATGACTTTGACTTTAGATCGCTGTCTTTGACTTTAGCGTGGTTTTTTCGGTTTCGGTTCAGTTGGAAGGCGCCACTCCCGAAGCTTGTTGACTATTTTGCATGTCAAACTCATAAACCCACGTTTCATCAGCAGTATCAATGTGTTTCATGACTTTTGAGTCGGAATTGACTCGTTCTAGCATGTCCTCAGCAACTCTTATGCGATTGAGTTTTTGGAGAAAATTCAGGTCTTTTGGGACTAGCCGAGCGGCAACATGTTTTATACCCAAGTGATTATTTAAAATGGTACGAACTTGTCAGACACAGAAAGTCGGCGTCTGTCTCTCTCAAACTTGAATGAGAATTTTCAATCACTATTTCCTTCACTTTTGCGATGTTAACTTCAGTTGCAGACGTTGATGGCCTACCAGAGCGAAGCAAATCTTCCATTACATCTCGACCGCTTTTGAACGCTTTTTACCACTCATAAGCACGTGTTTTTGATAAAGTCGATTCAACGTAAACATTCTAAACCGTAACATTTTCAGTGACTCCGAACACGAAATTCCATTGGCAATGCAAAATATAAGAAAAACTCTTTGGTCGATGTTTTTGTCCATTATGAAATTCGCGATACGCGTTAGATAATTATGATATAACTAAAAACAGCACTGTATTTAATCTAAAAAAACAGATGTAACTCAAACTCCGCGCCGAAATGGAAAACAGTTGTGCCAATCTAACAACAACAAAAAAAAACAAAATATTAAATTTGGAATCATAAACAAATCATCTATTCCCGAAACTTTTTTGACTGAATTTAAACCCCAGAAGGGCAAGCCCATTGCCATCAACCGGCTACAAACCCAAACTGCCGACTATTTAGAAATTTCAGATGAAAAACCCAAAATTACTTTGCCCTATCCGGGAAACGAACCCAGAATCTCATGCTAACCCAAGACCAAGGCAGTTCTGTACCAAAACTGATGAATTAAATCTCTATCAGTTACATAAGAAGCCACAGACAAGCCAAAACAGTAGCCCCAATCTCCTAAACCTACTGCTTTCTACTCTATGGCCGGCAGACCCATTAATGTGACTGCCAATGTTTTTTGCTAGAAACATTTCGACTGAATATCTCAGAGATTACAGATGTCTGCCAATGGGCTAGGAAATGGCTAAAATATAGTTACAAAGCCCCAATCAAAATTGAACTGAAAGTTGAAGATGGTAGGGTGTAATTTAGGTTGGTGATAATAAGGTAATATTAATCAGATGAGTATTATTAATCAAGGGAATTGTTACTGGTTGAATTATTGATATTTATGTTTGTAGTAATGTGAGGCAGATTGTGAGGTTAGTTCCGACTTATTATATATCAGTATTATCTTTTTGAGAGGGCTGTAATCTATAACCCGGACCCAGTGCGGATTGGTAGATGTCCAATGTTTTCGAATTTTTAGTACTAAGTCGTTTCCTCGCGACGTTTTCCTTCACAGTTTTCAGAGTACTGATGATGAAATATGTTAAACAAAACAATGCGCCTACCTGGATTCGAAACCACGACCTTCGATTCGTAAGTCGGGGCCGTAACCACTGGGTCACCATTCCATTCAGACGCCATGATACGATGAGCACTTTTTTCGGCTGCCATATCAAAAACTAGAACTGTCACTGGCCGTCAATTTCTACGAGTAAACGGTGACACTCACTAACATCCACTGCTTGGTTTGTAAAGCTTCGGTCTTTTGATCGGAACGTACAACGCTGCGGTATGCGGTGTCGGACACATTGACAATTGTATGAAAACATCTAGAATTATCTTATTTTCCGTAGCGTATGCGTAAGCGCGCAGCGTAGAGGATTGATTGTGCCCGGGACCGCTTACCGCAGCGCTGTGCGTTGCGATCAGGAGACGAAAGCTTTAAGTTTCGACAATGGCACCTTTAGCAGCGTCCGCCAAGGAGTCCTCATGCTCTGTAACAAACACGCTCTGTTTGTGCTTTGATACAATCACAGTAGTAATTACTTAAGAGGTATTATCGATACATTAAACGCGTTACAGTCAGGCCAATAATATTACAAACAATAGCAATTACAATTAGCAAATGATCGATCTTACAACAATGTAAAATAGGCACTTGTCCCACCACCGACGATTAGCGAGAAGCGAGTAGACCTAAAAACTAGATGCGAGTTAACGAGTTTTGTCGCTCGGCTATAAGAGAGTGTTCTTGTGCGACGAGCGATTACTCGCACCACTTACTCTTTAGCGAGAAAATAGTCGATAATGGCTAAAGGAAAAAAAGTCAAAAGTTAAAATTCTTTATTTTAATTAGGCTCATCGTGTGACGAATTAGCAGACACAATAGATAAACAATAACATACGCACTAATGGCGTGCAAAAGACGCGTCTTGGGTACGGATTTTCGAACGTCAATTTAAATTTAAAAGTAATAAATAATAATTGATACTACCGTCCATTCGAAAAAGCAGCTTGTTATGGAGAAGAACGGCCAAGAAACTCCACAATTACTCTTTAAAAAAGAAAAGTGTTTTACAACATTTACATACATACATTAATTCACTAACGTGAGGACGATACTCCCAGACTAACACTACGTATAGGTATAAAGTATTACAAGCACTAACAGGTATATTCATTCATTTGATAAATAGGAATATGGTTCTCACATACTTACAAATATTGCAAACATAGGTAAATTACCTAATTCAGCAACAACTGAACAGGGTGTGCGTCAATTTCTTAAACAAAAGAGAAAGAAAAATAAAAAGTATTACATGCTATAATTATGAATATATAAATTAACCAGTTTCATTTTGTCTACACTAAAGATTGCCTTGCATGAGCAGGGCCAGCATGATAAGCAAGCTAAAAAAAAGGCATATATCCACTGTCCCCCAACAATACATATCTACCAAGAAAGGATATTACAAGAAAACATCACAAATGAATGTGACGTTATACCACAGTAATATTGTTCAAGGTTGACCTTAGTCAGGTGATAGGACAATACACCCTCTTTTTAATATGTAAGCTTTCTTTATTTCTTTGCGAGGTTTTCCTCCATAAAGAACATACGTTACATCCTAATGAAAGTTATAAATTGACCCTTGATGGTTATGCTAAAATTAACTCGAATGTTTACGATTCTTGCAGATTTTCCCGGTCTTCTGTGGATGGAACCACCCATTATTTTCAGTTAGGGTAGGCCAGAGAGGAAACATTTAATATACCCTTTTAAGCAGAGAAATAGGAGGATTTCATTCTACTTGGATAATTGTTACTAAATGTAGAACTTATTTAAGGCCTTATATTATTTCAGCTCGAAAATTAAACTTCTAATAATATGTAAAAATCTTACCGTCGTCGTATCAATGTTATAATTAATGCGCATGTTGGGTTTTAAAGTGGCAATGGATCGGCCATATTAGCCGCAGAACTTTTGATCGTTGGGTTGTCACCGCTCTGGGTTTATCCATTCCTCCTTCTTTGTCCAGGCGATTTCTCTTTGGAATGCGCTCCCTCAGAACATCAGGATGGCAACTAGTCGGTTGTCTTTTAAATTGAAGGCACGCGAACACATTCACAAGAAGTTTGCAGAATCATCACAGAGTTAATTTGTTGGATTCGATTTCTCAATAACATATTTTTTATGTATGTATGTATCTAAGTATATATTTTTGTATATCTATATGTTAAATTGTTGTATTTATATTTCTTTACTTTATTTTTTTTTATTTTTTCATTAAGTTGCACCTGCCATATTTTATCTCTGCACCACCCTAAGGTCGACTGGTAGAAAATGCCTAAGGCATTAAGTCCGCCTTTGTACTTGTACATAAAGTTTAATAAATAAATAAATAAATGATGGCATATATATACTGAGGTAGATACGTTTTACCGAAGTCTGCGCGGCAATATAAACACAAGCTGACTAGCTTGAGTGAACTTAGTCCGTCCTGCGTCTGGCCGCGACACGGACGTACGTTTGAGCAGAATGTTTATCTTTCAAAGACAAAGACAAAATATCTTAAATTCAACTAGGCCATTAAGCGGCACTTTTGATTGTAAAAATTTAAATTTAAAAGTAATAATAATTGATTCAACCGTCCATTCGGAAAAGTAGCTTGTTATGGAGAAGAACGGACAAGAAACACCACACTTAATCTTTTAAAAACAGTGTTTTACAACATTGACATACATACATTAATTCATTTTCGTGAGGACGATGCACCCAAACTAACACTACTATACTACGTATAGGTATAAAGTTTTACTATCAATAACAGATAATCAGGTAACTCTTTCTGACAACGGGTCCTATTTATATCTCTGTGATCTTTTAAACTACTCAGTGATAGAAATAAAATTCCATGAGTTGTATGTAGTTAGCTATAGTAAAATATCGGCATGTTTTTATTTTTTTATATGTATCTCTATTGGTAAAATCTCCTTGGTTGGGGTCTTGTGCTTTTCACATCTAAGGGAGTTGTGACCCTCATCTATGGTTAGCTCACCATTGCATCAGACTATATCCTACCTACGGTCTGTGCCCCAAAAGCAACCTATGCGGTGCCATTGATGATGCCTTGGAAATGGCGAAGTTTTGGTTCAAACATAAATTAGATATACCATCGAAACGAAGAAGACCTTTTGGAGGATTTAAGCATAGTGATTTTTACTGTTTCGAGACGGCGCAGGAATAGAAAAAAGAAAGTATTTAAACCACACACACTCACATATGAACACACACACAATCACCCCACACACTAAATCCATTTAATAATAAATTTAAATTATGTAATTACGAATTGCTTACCTGAAGAGTCACGGTGTGTGTGTGTTACTTATCAACTATTTCTCTGTAGTATCACTTAATTGTATTATGCTACCATTGCTTGGCACTTATTCTTGTATTGTAAAAACTCGAGGGAAATGGTGCTGATAGCCGAAATACAGGCTATGCCTAGTTCGGCTACAGACTCTATTATACTCTCTATTTTGAGAACAAATCCCTCGCGAATACCTAACATTCCTAATAACTCGCAAACTTAATAGTTCACACTTATAAGACCATTTCAAAGTCAGGCCTTCGAAACTTTACCCTTTAGAGAACCCGTCCCATTTCATATACGGTTCAAAGACCCTAAATGAAAGACGGTTTCCAGGAAATACGTACTGATTTGGTATGTAGGTTTAAAGTTATTGTTTGTAAGAATTTTTGGTAACATTGGGAACGATCAACTCTGGAGTGGGGTAGTGGCACGTTCTCCCACAGATTTCAGAAATCCGATTCCTGTATTTTTAAGAAAAAATTGCGGACGTCGCATACTGGTAGCAATCTGTCAAAATGTATCAAAATTAGAAGTGCATTCGTTCCTTCAAAAAACGGAAATTCTTCCATAATTTACCGCCTACAAAAGTTTATGTCTTACTATAATCAGCTGTCAGGATATGTGTAATCAACTGGAGTTACATAATCCATGTGCAATCTTGGCGTATGTCAATATTTTTTAAGAATTTCGGTAAATGTAGGTGGGTCACTGACCGCTGTTACCGTGTACAACAACTATACAGTTGCAAAATTATCTGCCACTAAAACAAAACAATTTAACATGACTCAAGTATGCCTAATGATTAAATTACTAACTTAAGGAAAAACGAGCTTGTTAGTAAATAACCATGGATTTAAATTAAAAACACTTAAACCATTATCGCCAGTCACCGACGCCTCAAATTGCAGACTCATTGCAAACAACGTACCTACCTACTATGTAATTAAAATCTAATCAAAACTCCGTTTCGCGGCGGATTGGGACAATATTTTACAACTTGTTCCGCCAAATGATGGATGAGCTTCCCTCTGTTACATAATATGTAATAAATTAATTAGGAACTTGATTAATTGGACAGACTGCTGAGAAAAAAATACAAACAGTGCCCGACTGAGGAAATTAAATCTGTATCGAGGGATTTGATGATATTCGGTGGAAACAAAGTGGTAAAGAGCGATTTGGACTCGCTGAATAAGAGATCCGTACCTACCACAATAATTTAAAAAAATATCGAGCTCTCTCTACCCCTTCTGCTAGGAATAAGCAATGCTGCATAATAATTTTGCATTTTCTTTCGTGTTAGAGACTAGTAAACTAAACGAATATTGTGTGCAAAATGCAACAAAACAGTTAAAAAAGTCAACTCAACAAAACACAACACCCGACTGCTGAGGAAGCGAACAAAATTGATTTGATTTCATTGGCTTAGGGCACCCTGACACGGACAGGTTAGGTTCGAAGGAGGATGATTATGTTAGGTTACATAATGATTAAACGAATCCCTATTAGATTTGGTAAACAATAAACAACTAAACGCAAACTAAAACATTTTGCTACTTGAAAGTTGGCATTTTAAATAGTGTCAATGTAAAAAGCAGACCAAACGTACAGTTGGTAACTGTGAGGTTGGGAAATAAAACAAAATTATATGATAAGTTGGCAAATGATTATTCATCATCATCATTTCAGCCGAAAGACGTCCACTGCTGGACATAGGCCTCCCCCAGGAGTCGCCACATTGACCGATTCCGTGCGTCTCGCATCCAGCGCCTGCCCGCAACCTTAACCAGGTCATCGGTCCACCTAGTGGGAGGCCTTCCAACGTATCGTCTTCCGACTCGGCTGGGCGGCTTTCGGGAAGTTACGTGGTATCTTCTCGTCCAATTTACCGCAGTGTCTCAAGACAAAAGTCTATGACCAGTGTGTGTTGCCAATGATCGCCTATGGGACCGAGACATGGTCGCTCACAATGGGCCTTATCAGAAAGCTTAAAGTCACCCAAAGGGCAATGGAGAGGGCTATGCTCGGCATTTCCTTGCGTGATCACGTCAGAAATGATGATATCCGCAGGAGAACTAAAGTTACCGACATAGCCCGGAGAATTGCTAAACTTAAGTGGCAGTGGGCAGGGCACATTGCTCGCAGAACGGATGGCCGATGGGGCCGAAAAGTTCTGGAATGGCGACCGCGAACCGGAATGATTATTCGGCGAAATAAAATTCTGCGAAACGTTAGTTGCCAAGTGAAAATCTGGCAAACAATTTTCGGCGAAAGGGCAGAGAACCCAAGAATACACATGTTCTGCTATACAGACCAGATGGTCTGTATAGCAGAACACATGGACATTTTGCTAATTAAACTTACTGCTCATTAGATGTTTCGCGGTGTTGGACATTTAGCTACTTAGACCTTCTGATCATGAAGGAAGAAAATCATGCTGTGCAGTCGGAGAATACAATCAACTCGCGATAATGAGTCTATTTCCATGAACCGGGCACCAATCCAAACTCCGGGCTAAAAAAAATTGCTTATAAATTCCAGATGAAAAACAAATAACACTTTGGCCGATCCGGGCATCGAATCCAGGACCTCATGTTCAGTAGTATCACTTGCGATCTCCAGACCAACAAGGCAATTCCAGTCTGATACTATAACATATATTAAAGGGTTCTGTTGGCAACATTTGGGTTTGGAACCCCGAAAAAGTCCGTATGTATGTATAATTAAATTGTGAAGGGATTTGTAGATCGAGGCGATTTTAATTAAGGCTATCGATCTAAAAGGGTGAGGAAGCGTATTTATTGGAATATTTGGTATTCATCTGGAAATCGAGCCTTATTTGATTGGTTTGAAATTTGAAGCAAAAAAAAATAGTAGTTAAATTACTTTATGTATGTAAGGATTGATGTGAGGTTATTTTTTTTTTTTTAAAGATCTTTTTTTTTTACTTTACTTCAGAAGAAGAAACGAATATTACTAGGCGATTTCATCTATACTCTATTCGCTGGAGCAAAAAATAAAAGGTGAACAAACCATAAAAATGTTTTTATAGTGTCTTCTTTGCTGTTACTAAAATACATCCATGCACAAATATGTCAAACATTGAAATTATTATTTTCTTAACTGTATTTTACAACAATACCAATATTTTTAATGTACAGTCAAGGGTCAAAAGTGCAGTCTTACTCTCCCAAAACTCAAATGGCTAGTTTTTGCAGAAGAAGTTAAATTATCCACAACTGATTTAATATTTTGTATAGAAATTAAAGTATAGATTATTTCTACTAACCGCGAAAAGTTGAATTTCTGCTGCCTATAAAAAAATTGCCTTTTCTGTTTTGGTAGAGTATGACTGCACTTTTGACCCTTATAGTACAAACAAAAAAAATGGTATTATTAAAACCAAAATCAAAAGCCGGCCATTAAAAAGCATCTCGAACGCCAAGAGTTAAGTAAATTAAAGAATGCTTTAAAAGTAACCATTTTTCGTTGTAAGGTTGTACTTTTTTAAATTAGTCGGCTTGTAACCGTTTGACGTTTGTTTGTTTACCTTTTATTTTTTGCTCCAGCGAATAGGGTGTAGGTTAATCAAACAATCTGCCTAGCGATTTTCAACAACATACATAATAGGTTGGGGTCAACTTCCAGTCAAACCAGATGCTGCTGAATAACAGTAGGTATTTTACTTGATCTCGACAACCCAGCAACTTGGTAACACGATACCCATTGCCACGACTGGAGTCTGATTTTCTAGCTTCTGTACCGTAATGGCCGTCAAACATCTACCAAATTTCAGCCAGGACCAACAGCTTAACGTGCAAAAATAAAGTAAAGATCCTTTTCAACAATAAAATGTTTGCTACTGTCAGTGTTCCCTTTTCAAGGGAAACCGCCAGAAATTATTGTATTTATTTACCTTATTAGATCAGCACAAAAAAACCAGCACAGATCTGGCCCCGTACTATGACGTGTCAAAACTATCATAGTTCGACTGTGACAAAGGGACAGATGTAACAAGACATATACACGTATAAGGGATGAAGATAAAATACGCAAATTCAAAAGTAAATTGTATTTATTTCTAATAGATAAGACATAATGACTGACTCAAAAAGACGAACTTAAATTAGTACTGTTCGAAAGGAAAGTTTTGAGGAGAGTTTTCGGTCCGGTGCGAGGAGACGACGGCACGTATCGTGTATGAATGGATTACGAATTAGAAAACCTGATCAATGTGGAAACGATTGTAGGGTTCTTCAAGTCGCAAAGGCTCAGATGGGCAGGTAACATGGAAAGAATGGGCGATACCAGAGCCGTTAGAGTTATATCCAAGTGGATTCCGATTCAAAAAAGACCCAGGGGAAAACCCAGGAAGCGCGGATAGATTGTGTCGAGGAAGATTTGAAGAGGATAGGAAGAAAAACATCTTGGCGAAAGGAGGCCAGTGACAGAGCGAAATGGAAAGAAATCGTTGAAGAGGCCAAGACCCACAAAGTGCCAAAGGAATGAAAGATGAGACATATTACTCTATCGAAGAATTTTAAATGATAAAATATGACATTACTAGATATTTATTCTAAATTACCATTGACATGCATGTAAAAATAAATTATAAATGTTTAATTATTAATTGATAATTAGTACTTTTAATTGACATTATTTACAACATGACGTTACTAGTTCTTAATATAATTTACAATTGACATGCTTGTAAAATAAATAATAATTGATTAATTATTTATAAATAATACCTACATTTAATAGACATTATCTACTTGAACTTGACTTTGTATTGTATAGATTCAGATTTATTACTAAAAAAACCTAATATATTTGTACAGCAATTTCATTGGTAGGACATAGAGCTCGACTAAAATGCTCACGAATAAAGATTGATTGATTGATTGATACAACTGTCCCTTATGCACACTAAAAATAACCTTGCTCTCATAACCTCTGCTTTACCTATCTAATACTTTTAGTCTGCCGTAAATACTATATCATTCATAAATATTTTGACTAAAGTACCTACAACCCACCACACAAAAGTATAATTTTAACCTTCTTTTCGGCAGTCGGTGTCTTTGGTACCTATATTTCTTCGTTTTTGACACAGACTTCCGAAAAGAAAGTTATTTTTCGCTTTGTAGTGTTTTTTTTTTTGGAATTCGGTTTGTTTTTTTGTTAAAAAGTTTTTATTTAATCTTTTTAGTTTTGGAATCTTATATTACCATGAAAATCATTTATAGCTAGAGTGCTTCTCATAAAAATACCAACAAGCCTAAACACGACTGGGATACATTGTTTTATTACGGAGTTCCGGTGCCTACCTTCCGGCTACATCACCAGAGCCGTTCGATGGTACTATTTTCATTATAACCATTTATTTAACAATATAATATAATAAAGGGATATCTTACACCTAAAACATACTAAACATCGAAAAGTTCCAGTGGCCATCTGTGGTCTTGTTCATCAGTTACACTTCACCAAATGATACTTTCTGAATGCAAATGCTTGGCATGTTCATGGAAATACAAAAATCGCTAAATATATGCCTATAAAATTTGAGGAGATCCCTCGATTTCCATGGTATCCCATCATCAAATACTGACTTGGTGGCAATGAGACTACTTCGAGAGTATACCGTTTCAAGTAGAACATAGAACCTCCTCCTTTATGGAAAGTCTTTTAAAAAATCATAAAAAAGCTGAATCCTATTCTCTTTTACTAAACCTAAAACTTGAGTGTAACATATTACTCCCAATATGTTACAATTAACATTTTTATCTAAAAATATCAGCTTCCAAAAATATTGGTAAACAGAATGGATGGCTCTTTCAATCCGTATCGGGCGAATAAATATTTTAGATCGTCCATCAGTTTTTCGACGCTCGAACATTTTAGTTTAGAGAATTATTTGAAACAACTTTTCATGATTTTTATGTTATGACATGGATCGCAATATTTGTTTCAGTTACACGTGTTAATATGTTCTCGCTTGACCCTTGCAAGCGACAAGTTCTAAACTGGTGACCGAATTTCTGACAAGGCGCCTAATCTTAGCGGAGACTAGCCATCTCGCCAACGAACGTTCCACAC
Source organism: Orthosia gracilis (assembly GCA_947562075.1). NCBI lineage: Eukaryota > Metazoa > Arthropoda > Insecta > Lepidoptera > Noctuidae > Orthosia > Orthosia gracilis. Next base: position 23,941,919 of record OX387275.1, read on the forward strand.
CCGCGCGACCCGAAATTCAGACTTAAAAAAACCTTTGGATCTAAATGTAGATAATTAAATTGTCTTTAAAATGGTGAAAATTTCATTAAAACATGCCCGGCGGTTTTGGTGCGATTGTTGTTTTTTAGTCCGTGATCAAATGATTAAGAAAATGTTCCAATATAACATAAATATTTTTTCCATACAATTATGTCTAGCCGTTTAGACGTAATTCTCATTTTAAAATCAGCTGCTGAGGGTTATCTGCGCTTTAAGGTGGATACAGAACGCACGATTTTTGCTTTGTTAAGCAGTTAAGTTATCGAAGCACATGTATCACCAAGAATATGAAAGTCCACACAATGTGAAGCATGCGATGAGCACCGTGCGCTGCGCATGCCTCGCAATGTCTGTATCCGCCTTTATAGTGCACAAGTGCGTGCGCAAAAACAGTTCCATTTGCTGTCCCCTCACTCTTTTAATACGTGCCCGGACGCCAATCTGACACGACCGGAGAGAGATAAACCCGAAACTTCACGCTCAACAATCGCACTTCCATCGCAAGATTTAAAAAGTCAAAAAACAATAACAAACTATACGTAAACAAACTTTATTAATTAACAACTAAGTAAATATTCAGCGATTGTGTAACAGGAAAATAGGTTTTGCATACGGGTTTTCACCATTTGCATCTGAGTACTAATTATGAAAATGCTTTAATGGGTCATAACAATGTCATCCCAGCAATTTAAACACTGTGCCCTACCGTTTGCTATGTATACTATTACTTAGATTAACAGCTCACAAATACTCACGATGACCCAGGCGTGGATCCAGGATTTCGCTCAGGATCTAGCTCCGGCTTTACCATTGATACAGAAACAGGATTAACTTTATTGAGTTATGCTGAAAAGTTCTAAAATCTTTAGTGCTCCGCTTTAGCTCTTTGATAAATAAATAATACACTAGATGCCGAAAAATAGGGCCACAAATACAGTTGTGGTCTTATTTCAAATTAGTATGGTCCAATCAAAGCCAACATTAAGACGTCAAAAATGCCGTAATTTGCGTTCAAAAACTGTGCAAATAACCACCGTAACACCTTGATTTTGGTAGGAAAATATTTTTTTCGGTAAGTTTATATCATTAAGTGTGTTTCATAAAGTAAAAACCGAATTCAATAGTAAATATGAATCGATTACCAAATATTATGATTTTTTGGCCAACGTTTGCGTCGACAACGCGCTAACTATTGTTACAAACATCAACTATTCTGAAAATTTGTAATTTAGACTTTAAAACATGCATGTAAAGCTAAATTTGTTTTGATTTGTGTTGAGCAGCGAGCAAGCTCATAATTTTTTTTTTGCTTTTTGTACATAGTTTTGTGAATGCAACTTTAAACATTGCTGTTGAGGTTGAATTTGCATTAATGCATATTTATTTCAACTAGAAATCTTAGAATTACCAAAACACAATTGGCGTCAGTTTTAAAGAGTAGTTTTGTATGGGATTGATTATCCAGCATATTTTTGATCAAAGCGTTATATTTTCAGTCGACTAAAATCTAAATGAATCTAAATGGTAGAGGAGAAGTAATGGTGAAAAAGCGAACGCAGTGAGGTTTAAAATTTTTAAAACTTTTAAACCTTTTCGTTTTATTTTTTGACCAGTAATTGATTTATTTATTTAGACGTCATGCACAAAGGTACAAAGGCGGACTTAATGCCTTAAGCATTTATCTAGATGATAAAGATTGGTATAATGGAAGACTATATACATATTTGTGCTTGTAACAGGTCATGGCCCTTATTTATGGCTACACGCTGCCTGACCGAGTGCCCCGAAAGGAAAAATCACAGTATGAGCCGGTCTTCAGCATATATTTTCTATAAACACAAGAAATTACCCGCAGCTCTGCCCATCCTTCCAAATATGACGACAATTTATTTATATTTAAGAATAGATCAATGAATGAAAATATAGGTTAGAACTGTCTCTATATCTAATTTGAAATTTTAGACTTGTTTGGTCGAGGCCCAGGGGGAGAAGCAATTGTCCCTGTTGCCCTTCCCCTTGCATCCGCGCCTACGATAAGCCGCACACAGCACAGCATTGAGAAAAGCAATTAGATCTTGCGAACCCTTTACATTATTTTTCAGTGTTCCCTGAGAAAAGCTTAAGATCGAAGTCTTGAAATCAGCTCTTCAGTGACTCCGTCAAAGCTTTTTAAGACGGGCACGACCTTCAGCAATGAAGACAACAAATAAGAAGAGATTGAAGACAACAAATAAGAAGGGATTGACGACTGCTACAACTTAAACTTTATCTTAAGGAAAACAATACTTTATCAAAGCGACATTAACCTCTTATCTATCTAAGATGAACCCGTTATCGATTTGTAGCATATGTAGACACACAACAAAAACGATACAATAACAGAAGTTATTTCACAACATAAAGGCAGTCGTGAGATACGGATATTATTTAAGTGACGTTATTCTGAAAGGCCAGGTGCGCAGTAATCTTAACCAGCGTGCGTGTATGACCAGATGTTTGAATGTAAACAAAGCAAAAGGTGTATAATATGAGGTTCGCAGCAGGTAGCGTGCTTTGATTTCTGCCTACTCCTATTTTGGTATCAGAATTTCACATGATTGATTTTTATTTTCTTGATTTTTTTCTATTGTTTTAGAAAATATTTATGTATTTTATTAGTCAGTAACATAGTTTATTAATATTAGATTTTAATAATTGTTCTTTTTTATTTTTTATTTTGTACTCCTACCACTGTTGTGTCCTTTTTAACCCAAAGGTTGACTGGTAGAGAATGCCTTGCTGCATTAAGTCCGCCTATGTACATATACGTCCGCCTATACCATTGTACATGAAGTTTAAATAAATAAATAAATGATTATAATTTAATCATAATCATCAAAATATTCATAATTTACAAGTCCGTGATTAGGCCTGTCATACTGTATGGATCAGAATGTTGGGCTGTAAACAAGATGGAGATTGCATGTCGCAGAGATGAGAATGTTGAGATGGATGTACGGCGTAACGAGATTGGATAAAGTGAGAAATGAGTATATTATAGAAAGTTTGAAAGTGGCTTAAAACCGTTTGTCCTTGTATGGTCATGTGATGAGGAGGGATGAAACGCATGTTACTAAAAGAGTTATGAATATAAATGTGGATGGATGGAGAAGAGAGGAAGGCCAAAGAAAAGATGGATGGACTGTGTGAGGAGTGATGTGAAATATAATTTGTTTATGAATAAAGTTGTATCACCAGGGGGTGATACAACTTTAACTTTTTTTTTGTTTATTCGAAAATTATATAGCCTATGTCACTCCCACAATTCAGACGAATCCAACGACACCTCATAATATGTCATATAATCCGTCGTGCCGTTAAGCGTGCTATAGAAATGGGCATACATACAAATATACGCTCGAAAAACATTACTCGTCCGCAGTCGGGTAAAAAGAAAGAATGAAAAGAAAGTAAATACGTTTATTTAGCAAAACCTAACACGTAACAAACTTTCTGACTGACAACCGTTACAACTGTCAATCATCTACAAATAACAACGGGGATAGGGACCAATGGCTTAACATGCTTTGTCTTGGGATGTAATGGATGATCAATTGGTCACCCATCCACGGACTTGGCAAACGATGCTTTACCTTGAATTTGGATCCGAGCAGCTGTTTTTACTATCATCGGTAAAACGACGTCGACCTCTTATCTGACTAAGGTTAACCCGTTATCAATGAATATCGTTTTGTAATATGAGCTATGATTATTATTGCACAACCACGTTGTGCGCTGGAGATTTTATCTCCAGTTTGATCTATTGCAGTTTTCCATTATTTGGAGTCTGTAAACAGATCGTGTGACATGCATTTCAAAGCACAGCGATGTAGGTGATGTTTTACACTGAAAGCTGGATGCGGCCGTTATTATCGCTAACATTATAAAAAAATCTTTTCTACAATAATTACAACCGACTTCCAAAAAAAAACACTACAAAGTGAAAAATAACTTAAATTTTGGAAGTCGGTGATCCTGTTTTCGTTTCTTTATTTTTTGACACCGACTTCCGAAATTGAAGTTATTTTTCACTTTGTAGTGATTTTGTTTGGAAGTCGGTTGTAATTATTGTAAAAAAGTTTTTTATTTTGCACTTTTAGTTGTTGTACATAATGGACCAGTTCTATAGGCTAGGTACCTACAGTACGCGTATATGGCCCAAAGTGAAGCCAGAATAGATTAACCCAATAACATGAAACTTAAACAAAACCAGTGCAATGAGAGTATACCAGGGTGAACTTTTCACACCTGTGTACCATTTTAGAGCGTACCAGTGTGATTTTATGTTATGAAATGGTGTAAACAATAAACAGACACGCGATTGCATCAATCCCGAGTGATATGCCGTCATTTATTGAAGAGTTCTGATGTATTTCTCCGAAGTTCTTCTTCAGATATTGATGAAAATTAAATGGTCCCAACCACATGACAAGCACCAGCTTTCAAATAAAAATTATCAAAATCGGTTCACTCAATAAAAAGTTCTGCCACATAAAAAAAACTACAGTCGAATTGATAACCTCCTCCTTTTTGCGAGGTCGGTTAAAAAGTGAATACCTCTGTCTGTCTACTTGTTAGTTCTCACGCCTAAACCTCTGAACCAGTTTTGATGATTTTGGTTTAGAGTTTGATAATGGGACCGTGGAGATGGACATTAGACAAGTTTTATCGCGGTGCCTATAATTTCTGACATGCAGAACCCGTCACGCGGTCACGCGTCACGCAGGTAGAAGCTAGTGATACTTTATAACAGCAAAGCATTTTCATATTTTTACTGCCAAGGTTAGGTTAGACATTAATCATAGCGATCATGATAAGCATTGCATAGAATAAGATGGCGAGACTTACTTGTGCCATCAATCCGGCACAAATTCCTGGCTGCTATTAGGGTGAAAACATAATCAGGAAACTCCTCTTACCTTTTTAAGAAACAAAATTGTTAATAATGCTGTGGTTGACTCCCGTGGTCAATTAGATCCCACTGGAACCGTGCAGTTTCGGAAAAAGTAGCCTATGTAACTCAGAAATCGTGCAGCTTTCGATTAGTACTTCCAGTTGGGCGAGCACGGCCTACTGAGACAGGCTTGAGTCACACACTTTTATCACAGTTTGGGAGCAAAAACCGTGATAAAATGCATGACTCAAGCCTATCACAGAGGCCGTGCTCGCCCGGCAGATATTACCTTATTGTTATATACAAACAATTTTACTTCTTTTTATTAGTTTACATATAATACTAGAAGCAAATATCCATTTGCCCAAAATCACTAAGCCTATTACATCTTACAAAAACTACTTAAGAACTTACTCTTTCCATACAAAGAAAAAGTTACGCAGTCAATTCAGCCAGTTCCATCGTAGATTTAAATGTGATTTGATCGTGCAATGTTAACAGTCGTAATAAACCGAGTTGTAACCCATGTTTTTTTAGTGTGGCAGCACTGGCCGGGACCGCCCATTCGATCGGTTGGGGTTCTTTCTGCAGAATATATGGTGGAGACTGCTTATTTATTTAAGTTGTGTTTTTATTTAGGTTGTAAAACCCTACACGGTTTTATGGGTTTGTACGCAGAATTGTATAGTTAAAAGTCATATCTTTGAAGTGAAAGTGAAGTTGCGTGCGACTTTTTTTTTGATAAAGTGTATTTTAATTTTAGCCTGTAAACTACAAGCAAAGCTCATCACTACTACCAAGCGGTTTAGCAGTAAAAAAATGATAGGTCCCCAATATACTACAGGACATAGTGATTCCAGGAAAGACGATGGCACAGTGCTCACGTTTAATCTTCTCAGGTATGTGCCCTAACAGGCGTTGCACAGAGGATGTTCTGAAGTGAGGAGTTTAGTGAGGTCTAGAAAACTGAGGTAAAAAAACACAGCCATTGCCAAAACTCCATGTCTTGGGGACTGGATGGTCCCAGTGTTTAATAGTTCGGACAATGTTCAAAAGTACGAAAGGCGTCAACATTCTTCAAAGATCTAATTATTGCAACTAGTACCTATTTTATTTACCCACGTCCGAGTATCACTAGCGAGGGGCCAACTGAAAACCAGCGCTGGGTGTCTGACGCCCTGCAAATGCTGAGTTGGTAACCCAATTCTTGAACCTTGTATGTACTTTTTTTACCCGACAGCGGGAGGGAAATGATTTTCGAGCGTATGTATGTATGTATGTCCATTTCTATAGCACGACGTAAACCCCAAAAAAAAAAGGTGATGAAATATTTTGAAATATTTTAAAACATACATACATACAAAGACTGACAAACACATTACCCTCCTTCGGCAGTCGGGTAAAAAGCCCGGCGTCTCGGGTGATATGCAAAGGGGGCAAGCGGTGGGGTTTAATTCCTCCTAAGACTTGCGACCTCTTCGCTTCACGGGTCATTCGTTCTAAGATCTAGGTCCAAGTAATCACAGTCTAACCCAACACGATTTACTGGGTACTTGGGTGGATCGAGTACTGAGTCAATTTCATTATTAGTAAGTAGTAAACAGATGTTCTGGGGTTGGAATTTATTTATAGGGTAAAGTGTATTGGTACGACTGTATTATTTAAAAGCCTTTTTGTTTTCTCGTATTTTTATATTTAACTAGCTGTTCCCCGCGGCTTCGCTCCCGTGCCTATGTCACTCAGGAATGAGCTTTCTATTCTTGATATAAATTTTTAAAATCGGTCCATCAGTTTCGGAGCCTATTCGGTACAAACAAACAAACAAAAAAATGTTTCCTCTTTATAAATATTAGTATAGATAGAATAGAATAGTAAAAATTTATTCGACATAGACAAATACATTTATTTTTATACTTACTGGGGAGTGTAGCGTAAAAAAAAAAATTGTCACTACATGTGTCACGTTTAATTTTGACGAATAAAAGATAAAATAAAAACAAACATTGTTCAACATAAAAAATATACAAAGAAAAAAGGAATGGCGACGTAAAGGAAGACTATCGGTAAAGTTGGGAAATGGATTGTCTAGAATAAAATTTGTAATTTTGGAAAATAATGCCTATAGGAGAGAAGGGGTTGCAACCGCTATCCGGCCCTAGGCGCGATTAAAATATAACCGTGCATAAATGTAAAATTAAAAACGGTTCATTTCACGACCTTTTGACACGAATAGGTGATACATATAAAAAACTATTCAATAAATACTTCGCTATTGCTACAAATTATAAAAAGTGAATAGGAACAAAATTTTGGGATCACTTGACGCGGAGCGATGTCACGACGTCCTCCCGGGGTCTTCACTCGTATATTATGGAGTCACCCCCGCAAGCACACGCTTCCCGAACTCAGTCGGTGTTGAAATAACTCGGAACATCAGTCCACAGCTTGTTATATATTCCAAGAACCGATTCTGAGCGAATCTATGGTGAGAAAATAAAAGGAAATAAACACCACAATACTCAAAACAGAACCTTCCAAACAGTTAAAATTTAAAATGTTTTAAATACATACCGGTTCTTTGTAACAGACGGCCTTATGCGCCGGTAACTCGGAAACAAATTAAATTCCTGGTGAACAATTGACACTCTCAGAAAGAAATGTCCAATAATGCTGCAGAACTAAATGCAACATATTGGTTTGCATGGACGCAATGCGATATAAATCCAACGATTTGCACTTGAAATTTTCTTAAAAAAAATACTAAACGTGTTACTTCCAAGTAGATACGTCGCCAATTTACAAGAAAAATTTTCTCTGTCATCCAATGGAATGATCAAACTTCTAAGTTTGAACCGAAATAAGAAAAAATTAGAAATGAGGTCGACTTACACGAACGGAATAGTTTTTATTCAGCCGAATCAATAGGCAGCGTGATAATGCTGCAATACCCCCTTTCTAAGAAAAAAAAGGACGAAAGTACGAGTGAGAAGAAAGATAAAGCTGGAACAGGCAATGACAACAGCAGGAATCATTTCTGAATCAAACGATATCGAAGTGCAAAAGATACTGAATAAACACGGTGGCCACCACATCTAAACGTTATCCGCGCGAACTCGCGATATCTCGATTACATCTATGGAGAATATGAAAGAAAATAACGAACTCATAAATCTAAATATATATTGTTCAATTAGAGACAAACACCAACAACTACCACATCCTAACAACTATGAAGAACAACCAGGGAACTATACATCTAAGTAAAGCTAGCCTAACTTAACATAAGACTTAACTATTACCTAACAACAATAAGAAAAAACCCGGGGATCCCCAAAAAATAAATAACGTCAACACGTAAAGTCCAACCTTAGTTATAGAAACGAGAGACAAGTTGGACAAAAAACAAAAAAACAAGTTTGAGAAAGAAAACTTAAGTCAATTAAGTCAAAGAAGAATTCAAGACAAAAAAACTCAAATCAGAGAACTCAAGTCAGAAAACTCAAGTTTAAATTCAAATTAAATGTAGAATGACACACCATTTGTGTTAAACTAAAAGAAATAAAATAACCTGAGAACACAGGTTGACACAACACAGAAATAAATAGATGTCATTATTAACAGATAATTCATGAAGTTTTTAACATAATCAAAAACTTATGCAAAGAAATATTCCCATAAACCAAAGAGGAAAAAGGTTTAGAAAGCAAATGTTAATGTTAAAATGGAACAAAGAGAATTCAATCAAATTTATTTTAAGATATCTTTGATATGATATTGTCCGGAGTGGACTGAATCACAATCCTGGAGCAAATATGTGGTCCTAGAAATGACTCTTATTACACGGCACTTAATAAAACGTGGAGCAAGCTTTCCAGAAAAAAAATCATTTCCAGAAGACTTGGAAAAGTTCTTTCTCCATACAGTATCACCAATATTCAGAGTGATAGCTGATCGATTAGAATTATATGCACGAGAGTTACGGAGGAAAGCTAAAGAAAGATTATCAGCTACCTTTGCATAAACTTCGCTGAGAGAGGATAGGTTTGAAGCATGACGAGCCCGACTGTCTGCCAAATTAGAGCTTCGAGTCTGACTATCTACACGACTGCTATCCATAAGGACCTCTCTACCAAACATAAGAAAGTTAGGCGTAAAGCCAGTAGCTAGATTAACACATGAATTGAGGTAAAGCTTAACTTTAGGTAACATTTTAGCCCAACTTCTTTGGTTTTCACCAACCAAAATACCTAAACACGTAATAACACTTTGGTTGTATCGCTCAACCGTATTTGCTTGGGGTGTATAATATGGCGTAAAAGTAGGTGATTGAATATGAAAAGATCTGAGAAAATTAAGGAATTGATTACTACGAAAAACTGTAGCGTTGTCGCAAAGAATAGTACGCGGAACCCCAAAATTAAAGAAAATTTCAGACTCTAACGCTTTTATAACAGAAAGAGCGTCAATCCTTTTCAGAGAAACTAGCCAAACATATTTGGAAAAAACATCTACCATAGAAAGGATATATTTATAACCATAATAAGCACAGGGCAACGGACCAATTATATCGATAGAAATCATCTGTAAGGGCAAGGAAACCTCTTTAGGGTAGCACATCTGACCGCGAGGTTGCGTGTTCGAGATTTTATAGGCTTTACAAACCTCACATTGACTTAACGTCGAAGTAACGTCACGGAACATATTTGGCCAGTAGAACAACTCCCTAAGCTTTAGATACGTTTTAGTAACACCGGGATGTATCGAAGGAAAACTATTGTGAATTTCCCAAATAGCGTCTGGAACCTTTTCAGCTGGTAACACCACGTGCCATGGTTCAGAAGATAAAGGACTAGTAACAGGCATGCGTCTCATAAGGATACCGTTATTTATAGCGTATGCTGGGAACATTTGTGGCGTGTCTCGAGCACCTATATACACCTTCTTATACCAACGGTCATTAGTATGTTCAGGACCCTGGTCAAACGACACAGGATTAGCATAGATCCTGGATAGAACATCGGGGACTATATGTTGCGAACCTTTACGATGCACAATATCAAAAGTATATTGGGAGATAATAGTAGCCCAACGAGCTAAACGACCAGATGGGTTGTTAAGAGTGAGGAGCCACTTAAGGGCCATATGGTCTGTTATGACTGAAAACTTCATCCCATCTAAATAACATCGAAAATGTTTAATTGAATCCAAAACTGACAAGAGTTCACGTTCTGTAGTACTATAATTGCGTTCAGTTTGAGTGAATAAACGCGAATAATAGGCGATTGGGTGCTCAACATCGTCTATCTTTTGTGTCAGTACCGAACCAAGACCAACAGCTGATGCATCACACTGCAGGATGAACGGCTTGGAGAAATCAGGACATGCCATAACAGGCGTATCGATTAGCGCTTGTTTCAACTTAGTGAAAGCCTGATCGGCTGCATCATTCCAACTTATTGGATCATTACCCTTTCTCTTACCGATAAGGGCAGTAAGCGGAGCAATTATAGAAGAAAACCCTTTAACGAAACGCCTATAATAGGAACACATACCAATGAAACCGCGTAATGACTTAGCTGAAGTGGGAGTAGGATAATCTTTAATAGCATCAAGTTTGCCGGGATCGGTTTGAAGTCCCTTTTCATTAACTATATAACCCAAATATTTTAGTTCGCTTTTGCAAAACTCGCATTTTTTCAAATTTATAGATAAGCCTGCTTCTTTAAGTCGAGCAAGCACCTTCCTGAGCAGCGCCATATGACCAAAGAAATCTTTAGATACGATTATCAAGTCGTCGACGTACCCAAAAATACAGTCGTCACTGGTAGAAGTAAACTCGAAATTAACGATCATATCAGTAAGGCGTTGCATCTCCGAAGCAGCGTTCGTTAGACCAAAAGGCATCCTAACAAACTCAAAGAGACCACGTTGTGGGACAATAAATGCTGTTTTCTCACAACTTTCTCTATCAGCAAGTGGAATTTGCCAGAAAGCACTTCTAAAATCCAATGAGCTAATATATCTAGCACCACGAAGGTTGTCGAGGATATCGTGAATACGGGGAAGAGGATAAGAATCTCTGATTGTCACACTATTCAGTTTTCTACTGTCGACACAAAACCGAACAGAACCATCCTTTTTTGTCACCATTACCACAGGACTAGCCCATGGAGAACGAGAAGGACGAATAACACCCATATCTAACATTTTGTCAATCTCTTCATTGAGAATCTTCAACTTGACTGGGGATAAGGGATAATATCTTTGACGGATAGGGTATCCCGTAGTATTAATTTTATGGGACAACCAAGATGTCTTTCCAAGACCAACTTTTTCCGAAGAGATAACTTCATACTCCTTAATAACTTGTTGAAGACAAGACTCTTGATCCGGCGATAGGATGTTACGAGGATGAATATAACGAACCTCACTAACAGAGGAAACTTGAGGGGGAGAGTGCTGAACAGAAGGGATAAACATATTACCATCAATATTTTTATCGAAAGCCTGACTAAAAATAGACGTCAAACCGAATTTATTCCAAAATTCGATACCTAAAATAACAGAAGATGACATCGAACTTGCCACTAAAAACTCATGAATAAAAGTTGTACCGTTAAATTTAACTGGAAGATGTACAGAACCAAGAATATCAATCGGTGAATTATTAGCCGATATAACACGGGGACAAGCGTCTTTTGATGTCAAAGAAATACCAAGTTGCTGAATAAAATTATCGTTAACAAGCGAAATCTGAGCACCAGTGTCAAGCAATGCTTTAACAACTCTACCACATAATAATACCTCTATAAACGGTCGGTTATCAAATGAATCTGTAGTAAACACTGGGGATACTGTACGAAAAGAAGCGTATCGCCAGTGGTCTATGCATTTTTTGGATTACATTTCGGACATTCTCTAGTAATAAATCCAGGAGTGCGACACTTAAAACAAATCATGCCTGTGATCTCTGGGCAAGAGCGGTAAGAATGACCAACTTTGTTACATTTTAAGCAAAGCTGAGACTGACTACAACTAGGACAAGTCCGAGGCTTACTAGTTGTTGGTTGATGGGAAGTTTTGTTCGGCCTGGGTTTTGGTGAGTTAACAGCCTGAGAAGTCGACTGGTCGGCAACACAATCGAAACTGGCTACCGCCTTTGGAGGTTTTAGAAAGGACTCGAAATGAGTAACAGCTTCGATTAAATTATCGATGTCATGAAATTTTTGGATGGACAAGCAAGGAGTGTACTTTGGCAACATGTTGTGAGTGATGATCCGCAACAACTCCGATTCTTCAATAGGCTTGCTCAGTTTAGCATTTAAGTAAGAAACCTCGATAATAAATTCTCTTATTAGCTGTTCCGGTCTCTGCTTGAGGTTACGGACCTCCTGGCTTATCTTAAATTCAAAATCGGTCGTACCGAATGTCCTAAAAAAGGCTTCTTTGATCTCAAAGAAGGAAAGATCCGGACGACGGATTGACCTAAAATATTGAAGTGCGACACCTGACAAGACTTCATGGAATCGCCTAACTAAGTAACCATCAGACAAATTGTCGGCCTCCCTGCACTCTTCTAGACTCGTGAAAAATTCCCGTACGCAGGTCTTTCCATCGAAAACAATCTTCCACTTAGTAAGAGAGAACTGCCTGGTAAATTGTGGGCGTTCATCAGATCTTATTGGAGAAGGAACAACACTTTGTGAGGAAGCGCGAGAAGCTCTTGGCTGAATGGGACAAGGTGGTGGTCGCGAAATGATGGGACTATCACAACGTGGAGTCTCACCAATAGGGAACTCCTCTTCTGACATGATGTAACTAGTATAGACCTAATAACGAATGAAAGAACAGACAAAGGACGATTGAATCCTAGCGAAAAATAAGCACGGCATGAACAGCTGGACAAAAATAATCCAGCAACCAGCAGTCAGCGAACGCCAAGCTAGTAAACAAAGATCTAGGCTAAATAAGGAGTAAAAATCAGGAAACCTATCGTTATATTTGCTGCCATAAGTGGATAAAATAAAAGACGGTTATGTGTACTATAGTTCACAAAATTAAATTCCATTAAAAAACATTACATTTCATGAAAAAAATATGTCAAGGAAAATAACAGCTTCACAGATCTGTACTGGTGGTATAAATCCTAGAATACCTTTCTTGAATGGAAGAATATCAGCGTCCTGAAACAAATAAGCTTAAGAATCATTAGCTCCCAGAGGGAGTGACCTTCACAGATCTGTACTGGTGGTATAAATCCTAGAATACCTTTCTTGAATGGAAGAATATCAGCGTCCTGAAACAAATAAGCTTAAGAATCATTAGCTCCCAGAGGGAGTGACCATCCTCAATAAAGCAAAAAAAATAAATTATGTCGAATCATTTAAATTTCAAAGTTATTAGGTAAAAACACTCAAGTCCCTGTTCGGGCGCCAATTTGTAGCGTAAAAAAAAAAATTGTCACTACATGTGTCACGTTTAATTTTGACGAATAAAAGATAAAATAAAAACAAACATTGTTCAACATAAAAAATATACAAAGAAAAAAGGAATGGCGACGTAAAGGAAGACTATCGGTAAAGTTGGGAAATGGATTGTCTAGAATAAAATTTGTAATTTTGGAAAATAATGCCTATAGGAGAGAAGGGGTTGCAACCGCTATCCGGCCCTAGGCGCGATTAAAATATAACCGTGCATAAATGTAAAATTAAAAACGGTTCATTTCACGACCTTTTGACACGAATAGGTGATACATATAAAAAACTATTCAATAAATACTTCGCTATTGCTACAAATTATAAAAAGTGAATAGGAACAAAATTTTGGGATCACTTGACGCGGAGCGATGTCACGACGTCCTCCCGGGGTCTTCACTCGTATATTATGGAGTCACCCCCGCAAGCACACGCTTCCCGAACTCAGTCGGTGTTGAAATAACTCGGAACATCAGTCCACAGCTTGTTATATATTCCAAGAACCGATTCTGAGCGAATCTATGGTGAGAAAATAAAAGGAAATAAACACCACAATACTCAAAACAGAACCTTCCAAACAGTTAAAATTTAAAATGTTTTAAATACATACCGGTTCTTTGTAACAGACGGCCTTATGCGCCGGTAACTCGGAAACAAATTAAATTCCTGGTGAACAATTGACACTCTCAGAAAGAAATGTCCAATAATGCTGCAGAACTAAATGCAACATATTGGTTTGCATGGACGCAATGCGATATAAATCCAACGATTTGCACTTGAAATTTTCTTAAAAAAAATACTAAACGTGTTACTTCCAAGTAGATACGTCGCCAATTTACAAGAAAAATTTTCTCTGTCATCCAATGGAATGATCAAACTTCTAAGTTTGAACCGAAATAAGAAAAAATTAGAAATGAGGTCGACTTACACGAACGGAATAGTTTTTATTCAGCCGAATCAATAGGCAGCGTGATAATGCTGCAGGAGGCCTTCACTTCAGGGGTAGAGTATAAACGTTGTCGTATGCTACTTTGCAGAGTGTATTTTAGGTGGCCACGGTTATTCTCTGAACACCCCTATGAATGTATGAGATACAATAAAATATTTATTAAATGTAAGTTGCTTAATAATACCAATACATATCAAATAGTGTGTACATAACAATTTCAGATGAAAATATTTTCTCGTTTCGTACTTTTTAGAGCGTGATTTTTCAGTAATCGGGTTTTAGTTTTATTAAATATATGTATTATTTTTATTTAACATATGTATTCTTTACCCACTCTGAAATCAGATATACTCTATTGCTTCTGAAAACAGTTGATAACCTTACACCTTATATAAAAATAGACTAAATACAAATTTTGTCTCTGCTTACATAGCTGTTTCTCGTAAGTTAAGCTTCAGCCGGGTTGTTTTTAGTTACATTTTTACTTTTTTGATTACGATTAAGTATAAATATCTCGAACTCACGCAAGAAACTCAAATCTACTTCTTCTCTTGTCATACGTTTCTCGTATGCTACTAAACAATAACTTCAATGGCTGCCATCAAGACCACCTTCGTTCTCCTGCTTCGCCTTCGCCATGGTGGCCACCGTCCAGGCCGCCCGCGTCGGACCTTGCGACGTCTGCGACCGCATCGATACTGAGAAGGACGAGTGCTGCCAGGCTCATGGGTATGATGGCTACAGCAGCTGTTGGTACGAAAAGATGCGGTGTTACTGACGGAGCCCCGCAAGTACAGCGGTACCCTAGAACTATTAGCAATGGAACTATTTGCAATAGAACTATTTACAATAGAATTATTTGCAATAGATAGTTCTACAATTTAGTTTTTGCAATAGAACTATTTGTACAATAACACCTAAAGAAAACCCAACTCAGTGTAAACCAATCACAAAGCTCCGAAGGGCATCAATAGTTTGTAAAACACTTCGTCCACTTGAAGGAAATGAAATAAACTAACACTTTAGAAGCCAAGATTTATTGGATCAGACCTCTCCGCGGAAACCTATTGAAAACATCATTATGTTGTTAATGGCGGGATCCTTTTCTAGAACAATTGGTTCACAGAAGGGACTTCGGCCGTGCAATTATTACGATGAACAAATCAAATAGGATGGATCGACAGTTGAGAACTACGGCTTTAGTAAATCCAAACTCAATCGGTCTTAGTCAAGTGTCTTTTTGGCTAAAACAATGCCTTGTTTTGGGATGTAGGAAATGTTTAAAGTTCTTGAAGTCGGTTGCTTTGTTGGGATTAAAAAAGGTTTTGCTGAAGTACATAATACATTTCTGTAAAGATGTACTGCATTTACCATCTACGGGGATTTCGTTACTTCTCTGCTAACGTTCCACTTTTAATATTTATATTTAGAAGCTTTAAAGTAAGATTATGCATGAATTTACTTTCAAATCATTTGAAAAGAGAATGTATGACCTAGTAATTAGTCGTAGATGTGAATTCGTCAAGGTTGCCAACAAAATTAATGTATTTTTCTTATTATAAATCAAAGTCATGCAGAATTTTTGTAAAAAATAAATCTATCTGACTAACAACATAATTAATTATATGTAACACATCTTTGTATATCTGACCTGTACAACCCAGTATCTGGGTAACACAATACCACTCGGTTAGACTGGTCTCAGATTTATGGCTGCCAACTACCACAACGACTGTCAAAGATCTTCAAATGGCAGCTGGGACCAAAGGCTTAACGTACTTTATTTGTGGTTAAAGCTAGTCAACTTTTATAACAGAAAAAATTATAACATTTTCCCAACACGGGAATCGAACCCACAACTCAACCTCTGTTGTTCAGATTTGTATAATCTGCACTGAATTAAAGTGCTCGCTGCAATATGCAACATAAATTGTTCACAAGTAAAGCTTTGTAATAAACAACGGAGAAATCCTTGCTAAGCTGTCTGCTGGTTCTGATAGAATAAGTTATTTGGTTATTTAGGTGGAAGAGGAGCTTATGGATAAGTAACAACAGCGGCACGGGTCGATTTTAAAGGCTAAGCAACGCTTGCCGAGGTGGGTCCGCGGATGGATGACCAACAATTACATACCCAGGTCTCTTTGAGGCTCGGAAAGCACGTTAAGCCTTTGGTCCCAGCTGTCATTCGAAGATCTTTGACAGTCGTTACGGTAGTCGGCAGCCATAAAATCTGAGACCAGTCTTGCCAAGCTTCGGTCAATAATACCTACACTAGATGACCGGTAAGTCAAAAACGGGCCAAAAAATAAGAACACAAATACGGTTGTGTTCTTATTTCAAATTAGTATAGTTCAATTTAGGCTAACATTAAGGTTAGTCGAGCATTCTTCCATACAAATGTAGTCTAGCGATTACTCCACTGTTTGACGATGTACGTTCAAAATAAAAAATGATATCAATTTGTCTCATCATTATCTAGCGATCCATGGAAACAAAAAAGTAAAAAAATAAAATATTTGAAAGTTATGAGCGCCGAAAATTTCACATTTCAACACTAATTTTAACGCATCTTGTGCGGAAATAAATACCATAAGAAGAAGGAAAATTGCTGAACGGACTCCATGCAAGGATAGATTAGTAATTCAATTGTTTTGAAAATATACAGTTAGTATTTTTTTCATGATATCTAGACTCCCAAAGGTCTGGTTATAAAATTTCGCGCGCTCGTTTTCTTCCTAAATCATCGTCCATTTCGATACTAGCTTCTTACTGCTCATCACAGCATCTCACTCTTTCGCACGTGTTGTCGGATGAGATAGCATGCATTTTAACCTCGCGCACAAAATAGTTCGTGCCGTCGACTGGACAGGGGAACCTACAAATAAGTCTTGACCTAAAGGTCTTAGTTACCAGGTCATAAAATTCAAAAAAAAAAAAAAATACAGGTGAACCTTAAGTCGTCAAAATGCCGCAGTATGTGTTCAAAAATTGTGCAAATACGAGTAACCACCGTAACACCGAGATTTTGAAATTAATATCTTTTTTCGGCAAGTTTATATCATCATCATCATCAGCCTTTTTAATGTTCCCACTGCTGGGACACAGGCCTACTCTCTGTGAGAGGGAAGTTTATAACATTAAGTGTTTTTCATAAAGTAAAAACCGAATAAAATCGGAAACATTTACCTACATAGATCAAGACTGTGGGTCTAAGCGCTGGCTTGATCATTGTGTTATGTCGCAATCAGCTGTTGTCTCTGTGTGCAATGTGTGCGTTAATATGTGGTCGGACCATTTTTCCGTAATATGTGAATGTAAACTAGAACGTTTGACTCCTCTTAGAATTACGTCATGTGTTACTGACAATCGGGTCATGTGGGGAGAAAAAACCGAAGACGACATCACACAATATCGAACTGAATTTCATAAACGTCTCAGACTTATTGATTTTCCGAATGAATTTCGAAGGTTTAGTGATCAGTACTGTAATGACCCGACTCACAGCACAGTTATTTACAAAATGTACTCCGACATCGTGCTTGCGTTATCACAGGCTGCGGTGGGGGACCGGGGGCAAGCGTAAGCAGAGTAAACGTCCACCTAGAACCATTGTTGAATGGAGTAAAATTGTGAGCGACAGTCACGGGGCGGCCAGGGCGAGTTTTCGGGAATGGCGGTTGTGTGGTAGTCCGACTACTGGTATTATGTTTGCTAAAATGTGTGAGACCAGAAAAATATTTAAGTCGCGTTTAAAATGGTGTCGGAACCATCAAAACCAGCTACAAATGGATGTTCTGGCAGCTAAACATAGCACGAAGGATTTTAAGGGGTTCTGGAAAAGTACTAACCGTTTGAGGATACGCAAAGGTCTCCCCGTAAGTGTTGATGGGATGACTGATTTGAAGGGTATAGCTGACAAATTTAAAAACAACTTTATTGTAAGATCACCGTTGGGATCGTCCTCTACACTGGGGCGGGGTGGGGTGAGTGGGGAATATGTTAATACCAGAATATCAGCCAGGGATGTATCATTGGCAGTAAAATCGATTTCCCATGGGAAATCACCTGGTCATGACGGCTTGGGTGTGGAACATATACAGCATGCTGGGCCTCATATGTTCTACAACTTTTGTATTTCACACTCATACCTGCCGGCTGACATGTTGAGGACTATCGTAGTGCCTGTAGTAAAAAACAAAGCAGGGGATTTGTCGGATATATCTAACTATAGACCTATTTCTCTAGCTACAATAGTTGCAAAAGTGTTTGACAGCATTCTTAATACACAATTAAACAAATACATAAAGCTACATGACAATCAGTTCGGGTTTCGGCCGGGACTGTCTACAGAAGCTGCAATATTGTGTCTTAAGAGTGCTGTTAAATACTACACCGAGAGATCAACATCTGTGTGCGCTTGCTTCCTCGATCTTTCCAAAGCCTTTGACCTGGTCTCATATGATATCTTGTGGAACAAGATGAGATCATCCCAGATACCGTATGAACTTATTAACATCTTTAAGTATTGGTACGGGAACCAGGGGAACAACGTGAAGTGGGCAGGTACGTTGTCGGACCCCTATAGGTTGGAATGTGGGATGAGGCAGGGGGGGTTGAGCTCTCCCTCCATTTTTAACCTGTATATGAATGGGCTGATCGAGGCGCTCAGCGAGCAACATATCGGTTGTCACATAGATGGCGTCTGTTTTAATAACATCAGCTACGCGGACGATATGGTGCTGCTGAGCGCCTCGGTCTGTGGACTCAGGAGGCTTATGAGTATATGTGAGGAATACGCAGCTGATCACGGGCTGCGTTATAATGTCAAGAAGAGTCAGTGCATGGTTTTTCAAGGTGGGCCTAGGAAAGTGCGAGATATGCCACCCATAAAGCTGAATGGCGTACCCTTGGAAAGGGTGGACATTTTTAAGTACTTAGGACATTTATTGACTCCTACCTTGAAAGATGACGCAGACATTGAGCGGGAGCGGTGGGCGCTGTCGGTCAGAGCGAATATGGTTATCCGCAGGTTTGCGCGTTGCTCTAAAGATGTTAAAATAACTCTTTTTAGAGCCTACTGCACTAAACTGTACACGTGCAGCTTGTGGACTGACTATACGCAAAAGTCCTACAGCGCCCTTCGTGTCCAGTTCAATAACGCGTTCAGGATGATGTTGGCGCTCCCCCGCTTTTGCAGCGCATCGACTATGTTTGCAGAAGCGCGCGTGGATTGCTTCCACGCCACTATGCGCAAGGGAGCCACGTCGCTGGTGCGGGAAGGCTTGATTGCTCCATCATCTCTCACTGTTGTAAGCGACATGTGGCAGGCTGATGCGACTGACAGACCTGGTTTCTTATATGAATGTTAATTGAGTTATTTTATTTTATTTTTTGTGTTTGACTTATTATAATGTAATGGAATTAAGTAAATGAATTGGTTTTTAAATATTGTGTATGTAATGTGACTGTGAAAATTAAATTAAATAAAAATTAAATGTAATATTTTTCAAATTTATAAACATTATAAAAAGCAATTAAGAAATGCCAATATATTTTGTAATTCAGCAAAAGCTTTCCCAATTCCAACAAAGCAACCGACTTCAAATGCTTTAATCATTCCCTACATTCCGAAACAAGGCATTGTTTGAGCCAAAAAGACACTTGACTAAGACCGATTGAGTTCGGATTTACTAAAGCCGTAGCTCTCAACTGTCGATCCATCCTATTTGATTTGTTAATCGTAATAATTGCACGGCCGAAGTCCCTTCTGTGAACCAATTGTTCTAGAAAAGGATCCCTACATTGACAACATAATGATGTTTTCAATAAGTTTCCTCGGAGAGGCCTGATCCAATAAGTCTTGGCTTCTAAAGTGTTGGTTTATTTCATTTCCTTCAAGGGGACGAAGTGTTTTACAATCTATTGATGCCCTTTGGAGCTTTGTGATTGGTTTACACTGAGTTGGGTTTTCTTTAGGTGTTATTGTACAAATAGATTGTATTGCTAACCCTTTTACTTTGGATTATAGATGTCAAATACTTCTCGGATTATCTTTTGTCCTGCCGCCTGTGATAAAGGATTAAGGATGAATTATGCTAGACAGAAGCAGGCACGAGCCGTGATGATGCGGTCCATGCAATACCGTGCGGCGTCTGCGTCCCGGCCGAAGCTCGGACGTGCCCCGACAACGCATGGTTCCGCCCGGCACCCTTCTCGACTTATCGAATAAACACGGAGCACGTACGGGATTTGGACACGGCTCGCTCCCGCCACGGTTTAGCATAATTCATCCTTTACTCAGTACAGGCACCTAACTTTGTACCTATTTATAAGTATAAGACTTATTAGTATTGTTTACTAATTTCATGTTTGTACAAAGATTAATATATTTATTTCTTTGCATGCCAGCTTTGAAGCATGTTCAACTGATATGATGTTAATTTGGTCAACAATCTTATTTACATAATTAACGTTGATGGCAGTTGAAAAAGCTTTGGGTCTTGTGAATGAATAAAAACATAAGTTACTGCCGAAAAACATATTCTGAAATCAGTTGTAAGTATCTAATAGTGAGATAATGTAATCTATTTTAAAATGCTTTGTATAATATAAACAGTAGGATACGAAATAACAAAAAAAAACATTTTAAAAAAAAAAAATATTTAATCAGATCGTTTAAATAACATGCTGAATTCGTTGGGTCCTGAAGACTTAACAGAAAATTTTGATGTATTCATTAAAAGACTTAAAATTTTGATAATCACTTGCCCTAAGGTAACGTTGAACTTACGGGGCTCCGTCAGTAACACCGCATCTCGCCGAACAAACAGCTGATGTAGCCATGATACCCACAAAATCATTTGCTGAGCCCCCTCTTGCCAGTTTATCTGCTACTTCGTTATCATGGATTCCTTTGTGCCCAGGGACCCACATCAGTCTTACTCTGTTAGCTTCCTAAGCCTGTTTAGTGTCTGAATAGCATCCAAATTAAGTCCGGAGTCAACTTTGTAGGATGCCATGGCTTCGATTGCAGCCTGACTGTCACTAAGAATATACATGGAATTGCCTCTGGTTCCTCTATCTATATTCCCTTGAGCACAGGTTATTATGGCATATGTTTCTACTTGGAATACAGTTGCCATCTTCCTTAAGCTTTTGCTACATTTGTAACCTTTTGTGTGTATGCTCCTGTACCTGATTACATTTTGGATCCATCAGTGAACCACACTAGACTATCTTGTTCTGGTGGATCGAATCCCTTCGTCCAGTCCTCTATTATTGGGATTTGGATCTCGAAATACCTTTCAAACACAAACATAGTTTGCATTTTATCGGATATCATGCTTGTTACCCGATCTAGGTCTTCATTTTCATCGAATTTTGTATGGTTATTCTTTGGCTTAGAGACATCCCATAGTCCAGCAACAGCAAGACGATGTATTTTTTTCCTAGCCTTGAGTTCAACCATCATATGCACAGGAGGGATATTGAGGTATCTCTCAATCGCTGCCGTAGGTGTTGTCCTGAAAGCACCTGTGGTTCCGAGACACACTGTTCTTTGTAACCTGGTGAGAGACGCTTTGCACGAGGCAAGGTTTGTTCTTGGCCACACTATGCTGCCGTATGTTATAATAGGTATTATCATTGTCAGGCACAGCCATCGTATCACTTTGGGCTTTAGCCCCCAAGTTTTACCGTTGGTGGAACGACACATGCCGAACAATTGTAGGGCCTTCGTCGTTATATTTACTTAGTACACCGTGTCTTTGGTTCCTCTTGTTTTTATCATTTTCGACACTGACTTCCGAAACGAAAGTTATTTTGCACTTTTTAGTGATTTGCTTTTGATTTTGTCGATATTTTTTTTTTGTGAAAGTGTTTTTATTTCTCTCTTTTTAGTTAAAGTACACCATCACAAAAAAATACCAATTTATGTACTCGTATTATGGTATCTAAAGCGTAGAAACAAACCCATAATAACTCAATTTACCCAATCGCGCTGTTTGTCGCTTAGGAGTTCGGTTGTATGCTCCATTTCTTGAAAACTGCTGGACCGATTTAGATGAAACTTGCACTATTCCCTAAGTTGAGAGATACTAAATCCAACGCAAAAACAATGATCACGATCCGATAAATAGTTTCAGAGAAATGCATACAAACATACATACATACATGAACTTAATAAATTTTGCACACGTGTTTAGAAGCCCATACACAGTATTAAATGTGAACATTATGCAATACCACCAATATTATATACGTGTCGAATTCATACCTTCCTTTTTTGAAGTCGGTAAATAATAATAGCCAACTGTAAGCATTGATAGATGCTGATAATAATCCTAAAGTTTGAGTCGCGACATGACTGCAGACGGAGCGGCGCTTATGGCACGTGTTCTTTTCGGTTGCGAGTTTTGACCAATCGTGAGGTCGACCTCGCCGATTGCGATTGCTTACAAAAACTTGTCTCATCAGTACATTCATTACGTTATAATACGTCATTGTAAATATAAATGATGTTATTTTCGTAAACGGTTGTGAAATTTGATAAATAATGGCGCCCCCGTTGAAAAGTAAAAATATAGACGTACATATTTTAAATTAGTGAATCAAGAATTCGCAAACTGTACGTAACTTTTGTCAAAAAAAAAATTTTCACGCAAAGGGCTTACGTACCAATACTTAACTTAAGAATCACTTGAAGAGCAATCATTCTGATGAACTTGAAATGTTTTCAACCACTGAAACCTAAAACAATAAGTTTTTCTCTGTTTTTTTTAAAGAAAATTGAAAAAAGTAATAATGCGATTTATTTTCATTTTAAAATAATTAAAATCAGCGTCAGCACCCGCTGATATCAACGACAAAATATCAGCACCAGCATCAACGGAAAAAAATGTGCTTCAGCAACAACCCTGATCCCTACTCTCAGTGTTCTCATCTCATATCTCAGTCTTGCACTTTGAAATATTAAATATATAATAGAAATATTTGAGCGGTGATTGTAGAGTGCACCCTCACAAATGCATAAATGAACTGCTCACATGATGTATTTCATTTTATACGAGAAACAGTGTCTTTGTATGATGTAGTTCTTGAAGACCTTAGTTCATTGTTTCCAGCCAAGCAGTCGTGTGTGTGGTATAGAGATTTTGTCGACATTAGAAATATTTTAAGTGTCTTTGTTTGAAGTATAAAACAACGGTAATTTTACAAAAACAGGATGCAACAGCGACTGCAGTCAACAAAAATTTACCACTTCGTGAGATAGGCAGGTTTTTAGGTTTTATTTTGACCATTCGGAGAGAAATAGGCATAAGTCGACGAAGTAACGACTTATGCAAAACGATTTAGAATAGGTAGGTGTTAATGTAATAATATAATTAATTAGGTACCAATTTTCCTGTTTTCAACTTAAAACAATAGGCTTTTGTTTTAAGTAGTTTGTAAGAACATTTTCCTCATTTTTGAGCATAAATACTAAGAGAAATGTCGCAGCTTCACACAACGCATCCGCATCCCTTTGCGAACGTTTCTCTTCTACTAAACAACAATTAAAATGGCTGCCATCAAGACCACCTTCGTTCTCCTGCTGATCGCCTTCGCTATGGTGATGGTCACCGTCGAAGCTGCCCGCGTTGTACCCTGCGACGAAGTCTGCTACCGTACCCAAGCTGAGAAGAACGAGTGCTGCAGGGCTCATGGTTACTCCGGTGGCGGCAACTGTTATGATTGGCGCATGTACTGTAAATGATGGAACTCCACATGGATTGAAAATTATCAACAATAGCCCAACATCAACCTTTAAATGAACAATCACAGGTAATCAAGACTAGATTTCGTCAAAATTGTTATTCAAAGTTTACTTAATCCGTCCCAGAAACTACATCTATAGATTTCAGTATGTATTTTGAATTATTCAATTAAACGTTTTAATCTTTAAACATATTTTTTTCTCACCGCACGTCCCCATAGAAATAAATGTAGCAAAAATATTCTGATCACGCTATATTGAGACCAATTTTGTATTAATCTGATCTCTCACCGGTTGTGTCAGCTAGAAAAAAAAAGAACAGGAAAAAGCAAATAACGCTGCGCTGGTATTCTGATAAGGCCCACTGTTGATGCCACGGACAAAATCAAAATCAAAAATCAAAATAGTTTATTTCAAATAAACCTTAAAGGTACTTTTGAATTGTCAAACAACAAAAAAAATATGACTCTAGTTGCAAATTCGCAAATGTCAGTAGATCTCAATGGAGAAGAATTTGCAAGAAACTCCACGGACACTCTTTTCCATCAGTTTCAATTACAAGTTTTTGGTTACATCATTCTTGTTAAAAAATAAATACATTTATGTGAGAACGATGCAAAAAGACGTGCACGTAAAAGCGTCTAGAGTAACAAACAATTTCAACATAAAAATGCAATGACAGGCCGAGGCAGCTAAGTTATGACCAATCCCAACTGATGGCGCCCGTTCACGAACATGACGCATGGATCGGCACCACTCAGCTCAACCATTATGGAGGGAACCGAATGATCCAACACATGTGCCACCATCAGAGAGAAATTAGAGAGAGCATGACACACTCAAATGCCAGGGCACACAGAAGTCAACCAACGACACATAGGTAGATTTACAGTCGGAACATAGTACTGCTGTGCAGTTATATAATACTAAAAGAAATTGAGTTTATACAATATAAATATATTCATACAGTCTTCAGCAGCTCCAACAATACTTCAAAACTTTTCTGCCCATCACTAATTGTTCTTGCGCGCTAATGGCTGCGGAGCGGGACCAGCATTTAGCCAAGCATTTTTATGAGCGATGTAATCCCCCAACTTATAATATGCTTGCCTGCATAGTGTGCGTTTTATACAAGTTTTAAATTTCGTCTCATTCAGTTCTAGAATGTGGGGAGGTATTTTATTGTAACATTTTATACAGTACCCCATAAAAGATGATGCTACTTTAGCCAGCCTGAAACCTGGTTGGATTAATTGGTCCCTATTTCAAGAAACATAATTATGTCTGTCGCCGCTTTTACTGAAAAGATGTAATTTTTTTCTAACGTACATGATGTTTTCATAAATATATTGACAAGGTACCGTCATGATGTTAATGTCCTTAAACAGTTCCCTTAGAGAATCGCGCCGGCGAAGATTGTATACCGCTCTGATGGCTCGTTTTTGCAGAAAAAATGTACACAATTACGAAAACGGAACAGACAATATTTAAATAATAAAATAGAATAAAATTATTAATAACGAAATAGTAGAAACAGAAAGTGAGTCAAAATATGTATGTGTGTAAATATCATCATCATCATCATATCAGCCGAAAGACGTCCACTGCTGGACATAGGCCTACTCCAAGCGTCGCCACATTGAACGGTCCCGTGCATCCCGCATCCAGCGGATCCCCGCAACCTTCACCAGGTTATCGGTCCACCTGGTGGGTGGCCTTCCAACGCAACGTCTTCCGGTTCGCGGTTGCCACTCCAGAACTTTTCTGCCCCATCGGCCATCCGTTCTGCGAGCAATATAGGGCACATTGCCACTTAAGTTTGGCAATTCTTCGGGCTATGTCGGTAACCCTGGTTCACTTGCGGATCTCTACATTTCTGATTCGATCACACAAGGATACTCCGAGCATAGCCCTCTCCATTGCCCTTTGGGTGACTATAAGCTTTCTGATGAGGCCCATTGTGAGCGACCACGTCTCAGAGCCATAGACATCCAGCCATGAGACACTGTGTAAGTTGGACGAGAAGATACCGCGCAACTTTCCGAACGCTGCCCAGCCGAGTCGGATTCGACGGTTGACCTCTTTCTCGAAGTTGGCCTTACCCAACTGGATCATTTGTCCTAGGTAGACATAATCGTCCACAACTTCAAGTGTAGAGTTTGGACACTCTCCGAGCATTCAGTGCAGTTTGCAGTTCTCCGTGATAGGAGTGGGTGTAACATGGGCATTCAACATCACCTAGGTTTTGTCCATGTTCATCCTAAGGACATCGAGCATTATATTGAGGTCCTCCATGGTATCAGCCATGACCACTATATCGTCGGCAAATAGAAGGTGAGTGATGTACTCGCCATTGACGTTGATGCCTAGCTCTCTCCAGTCCAGAATTTTGAAGACATCCTCCACTGCAGCGGTAAACAGTTTCGGAGATATGATGTCTCCCTGTCTCATCATTCATCGTGACATTTGTACTAATAAAGTTAAAGATACAGAAGTTTCGTGAAAATAACCGTTTGAAATAAAAATGACAATTGACAAGAAATTGATCGTACGCGGTCGCCATTTTGCGTTCGAAAGCAGCTATCGAGCACTATTTTCTGCAGAACGCACTTATTAATAAGATCGCTAAATGTATTTATGTTCGAATGTATTTTGAAGTCAAAAGTATTTGAAATATTAACTACAAAATACCTCAGCTTCAGGTATTTGAAATACCAATGGAAATTTTATGAAGTAATTGAACTACAAATTCCAAATACGTATTTGGATTTCAATTACGCATTTGAATTACAAGTATTTCATAAACTGCCCAACCCTACTTACAGGCACGTGTATTGTCGCCTTTATTTATTGTCCGATTATGTTGATCGAATCTGTGGATGAACATGATCCCAGAATCAGCTAGTTTCGTTACAACACTAGGCTATATCACACGTAAGTATCTAATATTCATGAGACGCGTATAATATCGAATGTTTAATATGTATTACCCTGTCGTGATCACGACAGGCGTAACAACGAGTTCACGGCCGATATGACAGATATCTACAACCCGTTTTTGTGATATAATAAACGTGAAATAAATAAAGGAATAATGTACCTATTATAAAGGTGTAAAGTTTTTTTCTCTGTTAAAACAAGCTAAATAATAAAAAGCGGCACGGGTTCGATCTTCAAAGTTCAGCAATACTTGTCCAGGTCAGTTTGCGGATGGGTGACCATTCCTCACAAACCTTGATTCCACCGTACCTCGAAAAATCACGTAGTCATCGGTCCCCATTGTCATTTGTAGATCTTTGAAAGTAATTACAGGTAGAAGATTCGAGGATTGGGTAACAGTGGATCACTTTTTTTTTAAATGTTATGCTTCTCAAAAGTTTATGGCTAAATGATTCATCTCTGAAAGGAGATGTTTGATTTTGGGCCACCACTATGTATACTACATAGATAAATAGGAAAAAATAGGGGAATGCTATAAAACTAACAAATTAATTTAAAGAAGGATGCAGGCGTGCAAAGTGCAAAAATGATAATTTGAAAAGTTTGCAATAAGATAACCCAATTTTTAGGGCAGCCATGACAGTTGTGTTTGACATGATGTTTGACGACTTTGACAGTTTTAAGAAGCGACTTTGAATTTTCGGAGTTTTTAGTGATTGTTTCAGTTTTGCAACCCAGTTTACTACTACGGACATTGATCGATTGCTTCTCTGTTGCAACTAAATTCGTGTTGTTTTTTAACGCAGATAATACGTCAATCAAATGTCATTGTCTAAATAAAATTTTTCGCATACTGCTGATCTGATCCACCATGTATACTTGTAAATTGTGTTGCTCTACTTGACAAAGTTAATTTGAGTTTACATTGAAACGAAGTGAAATTAAAGAAAATTAACAATACAAAACGGTTACTATATTACATAGCGATTTCATGTATAGTGTACATAGTACTGGCCCAGGCTCCATACATTTCTGGAACATCTCGTTTAATCATAATATTAGTTAGATACTCTATCTAGATATCTTAAAAAAAAAAGCATTTAATGGCGTGTATTATATAAAATTACAAGATACAGCCACTTTAAAAATAATGGGCAATGATCCAGTTTGACCCGGGAATGGGTCACTATGGATTAATGCATGGGTGACAATGAATCGACTGTGGCAGAGTGGCTCTATTTAATTAAAGTCAATAAAGAACAGCAATTGCCATTATATTAGTTTATAATGTACATATTAATTTATATTTGTACTATTGGACAGTTTTTACATTAAAATAGTATTAGAAAAATTAACAATCACGCTTTATTGAACACTAGCTGTTCCCCGCGGCTTCGTTCCCGTGGACCATCCCACAGAACCCATTTTCGAGATTAAAAATAACTTATGTCGCTCAGGAATAGTGTAGCTTTCTATTGGTGAAAGGTTTTTTTTTAAATCGGTCCAGTAGTTTCGGAGCCTATTCGGTACAAACAAACGAACAAACAAAAAAATATTTCCTCTTTATAATATTGGTATAGATAAATATAGGTTTTTCTTAGACCTAAAAATTTCCATTAAATTACTTCTTCATTTGTACTATTTACGCAGTCTTTTACATCAAAATAGTCTTATAAAAATTTGCAATCACAGTTTAATGAACATAGGTTTTGATCGCGCGTGAACGAACGGTGCCGCGGTAGACGACAGAGGGGAAGGGAGGCGCGCGGGACGGCGATTCCGCGCGCCCACCCGCGACCGCCGGCCAGCCGCTATTACCAGAAAACCACGCAAGCGAGCGGGCACTATTTTATAATATTTCTGTCTACGTTATCAACCGATGCAGTACCCAATATATCATCATTTCATACAGTCCACTCGTTTACTGAAGAGCCAACCAAACACACCACCCTCAACAGGATTAATAATATAGGATTTT
Organism: Orthosia gracilis; assembly: GCA_947562075.1. Classification (NCBI taxonomy): domain Eukaryota; kingdom Metazoa; phylum Arthropoda; class Insecta; order Lepidoptera; family Noctuidae; genus Orthosia; species Orthosia gracilis. The sequence continues at coordinate 23,970,986 of OX387275.1, forward strand.
AGCCTTTGTCTCGTTTGCCCGTTCGCCTATAACTTTGGCAATAGTTATATTGTTTTCGGAATTCGACCATAATAAATTCACCTTTGACAAAATTTGAACTGCAGGTAAATTGTTGGAATCCACGGTCTCATACCCTCAGTTTCCCAGCTCAAAATTATCGGAGAATTAATGTGACAAATTGTCGTGTGTGACAAAGCGGGGGGTAGGCTAGGGTCTATGACCGGACACGTGCTATCCGTCAAAGTGGAATATAGCGTGCCAGGAATCGCTGCGGCAAGGCTGAGGAGGCAGGAACGGCGACACGCGCTGGAAACGTGGCGCGAGCGGCTACAGCAGCCGTAATCTTTGCGAAAGCGCGTTATCGAAGCCGTGCTACCGAACTTTGAAGCCTGGCTGAAAAGCCCCATAAGCGCATTTTCTACAGGCTCACTCAGGTACTGACCGGGCATGGTTACTTCGATGACTACTTATCTGAATAGGATCAGGTGAGAGGCCTCGGCAAATTTCCACCATTGCAGAGGCGAATTGGATTATTCAGAGCACACGCTTGAGGAATGCCCTGCATGGGGTTTGAGCGGCGGGTCCTGATCGGCAGGATCGTGTGAGACCTGTCTCTGCCAGCAGTAGTGAGGGATATGTGTGAGAGATAGAAAACTGGAGGGAATTGGCCTCCTTCTGTGAGACCGTGATAGTCCAGAAGGAGGCCGCCGAGGGGGATCGTTAGAGGCCTGATCCGATCTGATGATCTGATGGAAAGAAAAAACTCTCTTAGTGAAATGACAGCACAGTCAAATAAATAAAGCAGGTAAGTACTGTAAAAGGGGGACGCAGCCAGGGGCTGAAAAAATACTATTCGACTTCTACGACGTATATTTATTCAAACGTGCCGCCCGTAGGTCGGCTCTCACAGAAGTGCCCGCTAAACAAAAAACTACACGCGTTCGAAATATTTCTAAATATTCTGTATTCGATTTCCTTCCAAACTTAAAATAAATATAAGTTGCCAGCTTTAGGTGTCAGCGGCCGAACAGGTTGCTCGTCCTATGTGGAAAACCTCTACATGAGCTACGCCCCTACGAATAGAAGCGCAGAATCATGTGAAGCGCAGCTATTCTCAACTTTGGAAGGAAAATCACTCTTACCTAACACCTTTACCTAACGGAGGAATTAATCTGAGGTCCTTCCCTTACAAGGGGAAGGCTCAAGTCATGGCAAACGAATTACCGGATTCTCCGATATTTACTCTAACTTCAGCTAACAAGAGCACATGCATTAAAAAGTCAACGCCGTCATGCTGGAACCTACTTGCACAAAACCTCCGCAAAAGTAACAAGGCGGCCTCTTATTCCTAACAGAAATGATGTGATAACTCACATCCACCCGGATGGGGTTTAACTATGTGAAATTCAAACGTGATACAATATTTCATCCTCAAGCATTTATCAGGCCAGAGAAGGAAAGGCTGGATCGCATCGAATCTTCTAAACCTATCATTGAACTTTATCCAGAGCTTATCACACTTAACGTATTTAATATTATCAATAAGTTATTAACTGAACCAATGCCATAAACAGTCATCAACTGGACCAATGACGCCAAATCAACATCCTTTGCGAAGGCTGTGCCCCGTATGCAAAGTCGGTTTCAGTTATGACCAATACCTCTCCCACTCTTGAAATGCTTATATCATCAATGCACTGGATTAAGCTCAGCCTAGCTGAATTAAAAAAAAACAAATATTGCTTCGATGCGTAGTCAGCATTGCCAGCCTTTTCTTCCTCCGGCAGCTTACATCAGCTCATGGAATTGGAAAATAATTTATTTTAATCACATCGATACTAATTGCAGCAAAAATCATCGATAAATATATTTTCTGCTTGCCCATCCCTACTAACTATGACATGTCAAATCTGAAAACTGTATATCATATATATATATTTTTTTTTTAACGTACTTTGACATTGACGTTACATAACCTTGCCTACCAGTATCTACATTACCTTTAATTAGCCTACTCTAACATTAAACGGTTTTAGCCTATTTATATGTACAACTAGCTTTTGCCCGCGGCTTCGCTCGCGTTAAGCATTTTTTTTTTTTTTTTTTTCGGGACCGGTCAATGTGGCGACGCTTGGGGGAGGCCTATGTCCAGCAGTGGACGTCTTTCGGCTGATATGATGATATTTTTTGCGGCTTTACTTTTGTTTAGCGTGTGTAAAAAATTAGGGCCTACAAAACTTCTTTGTAAACAATATTCTTAACTAATCTGTCATTAGGCGCTAAAACTATCAAGCTATTGGGTGAACTTACTCGTGAGCACGCAACATAAAACTGTCCATGAGAGAAGCAATGTTCTCTCAAGTCAATACCCGCAAATTTGAGAGTTTGCCCCTGAGACTTATTTATTGTCATGGCAAAGCAGACTTTTAGGGGAAACTGTAATCGTTTAAATTCGAACGGGATATCATTCGGTATTAATGGGATTCGTGGTATAAATACAGTTTCTCCTTTCGCACACCCAGTTAATATAGTGGCTTCCACTATATTGCGATGTAACGCTTTCACTTGCAGTCTCGTACCGTTACAAAGTTTTGGTGGTTTTAAATTTCGCAACAACATAATTGGAGTGCCCACACGCAGAATAAGCTTATGATAAGGCAAACCTGGCGGTTTCAATGAATTTAAAAATTCTACAGGGTAATTAGTAGCGTCATCTGTATTAACCACAGTATCAATCGAATTATAGACCTTTTCTTCGCCCTCTAACGACATGAGCAGGATATCGTTGATAGCTGCTGCTTGATCGTTCTTTGGAGTAAGTATGGCACGCTCACATAACCATTCAATAGGCTTGTCATGTATATGAATAATGTCTGGATAAACTTTAGACAGTAATTCTTGAACCGTTGTAACAACTGTGCACAATTCTTCCGGGATGGTTATCATTCCATCAAACGATGGAAAATCACCATTACCGATTTTAAGAAGGAGATCAGAAAATCTACCAGCAGACTTATCCCCGCCCAAATGTGCTCTCATGTTTTTAGAGAGCTTAAGAATATTAACCTGGGGCCACAAATTGGATTTCTTAATGCACGACTTTACTTCGTCAGCTCTGGTTCCTTTTGGCACCACTGGTAGAGTCTGTCGAAAGTCTCCAGCCAGCAAAACTGTTACGCCACCCATTAATTTTGTATTTCCCCTTATATCCTTTAGTGATCTGTTTAAGGCTTCAATACCACCTTTATGAGCCATCGTTATTTCGTCCCACACGATTATTTTTGTACTCTTTAAAACTTCAGCAAAATTACTTTGTTTGGAGATGTTGCAAATGGGTGTTTCAGCAGTGATTAAATTAAGTGGTAACTTAAAAGTAGCATGAGCAGTTCGACCACCTTTGAGTAATGTAGCAGCTATGCCGGACGACGCCACAGCCAGGGCAATGCCGTGAGTACTTCTTACTTTCGCCAAAAGTAAATTAATAAGGAAGGTTTTACCAGTTCCGCCTGGAGCGTCTAAGAAGAATAATCGACCGTCATTTGCATCTACACTTGTGATAATTTTATTGTAAACTTCCTGTTGCTCGTCATTCAAGGATACTTCATTTTTTCTTACTGCCTCTTCTAAGGCCACTGTATCGTAACTGGTCTCCTTCACGTACTCTCTATTTCCAAATTGTATTGATGTTATTGGCTGAGGTAATCCATACTCTTTAAGAGGACGGCCGCCTAATGATAATACGGCATCCTGTAATACCGACAGGCATTTGTTAAATATCAGGTCCGATGAGTGCTCTACATCCACGTCACCTTGCCTTTCCAGCTGTTTTTTAAAGTCCTCAGAAAGGTATTCTTTGTATTTCTCCCAAAGACATAAGGGGTCGGAAACCTGGCAGAAGAATAAAATTATAGCAAAAAGCTCTCGAATAATATGCGGTGTTTGACAAAGTGCTGCCTCTTCAAGAGCTGAATCCAAATGCCGATCATCTTCGAGTAAACCTAGAGCCTTGCACGCGGATTGGAAAGTGGGATGTAAGTGACCATCTACAGTTTTCATCGCTTCAAATGAAATTGGGCCTCTGATCTCATGTAGAAGCATTCGAAGGTGGTAGCATTCTGTATTGTTTGGATGAACAGTATAAACCCTACCTAGAACGTGTTCTTTTTTGACCCCTGACCATCCTTCAACATTCACTCCTCTTTTCCTTCTCTGAAACGATCGCTTGTTCCAAACGTAATACGCAGGGACTTCCGAGTATAGCAATGTTTTGGCAAAGTCATCCACGTTACACAGATCGAAAAAGGAGAGGAGTGTAGTTGTAGGAGGACTACTCAATTTGTCGCACAAGTTCTGCTCATTAAAATAAATTCTCTGTCCATTTTCTAAATGGACAGCAAGGTGCACTACAGGAGGAAAACGCTCATGTATTGGGAATTCAAGGATTCGCCAAACTGCTTCAGCTGAACTTATATATCGACCACTTGCGTAGGTTGTAACTTCATCCTTCTCATCCTTCCCGTTCTCTAAAGTAAACGTAGCCTGATCTGACCCTTTATTAACATATTTGCAAACGTATTTGATTGACTTCACTGAATGACAATACTCTACGTTCACGTGAGCGTTACATGTTCTTAATAGCACTGGATTATAAGGAACTACCCAACGATTATCTATTGATACACCCTTGATATTGACAGAGAATCCGCCGTCATCCAGAGAACGTCTCCTGTACTGCGGATAACCATCATCACCGGTTTGAGTTTCCTTAATAAGAGGCTTGGGATAACGTTTGCTACAAGAATTATCTTTCATGCATTGAGAATTTCGGTTTAAACTTCCACAGGGGCCATGTATCATATTACTTTTAACAATTTCGTAAAGCTCAGGATCACGATTGGGGTTAGGTATTTCAGCACAAATAATATTGTTAATTTGATCCGGAGTGATGCGATATTGAAGCCATAAAAGTATATGAATATGCGGAAGACCTCGCTTTTGCCATTCCGTCGAATACATATAACATCTCACTTCACCGAATATTTTTCCTTTTATCAACAAATCCATGACCTTTTTTACTTTTAATCGAAAGACACGCGAAATAATATCGTATCGATCATGAGATTTTTGTCCTGAAAGTAAGTGCTCATTTATGTCACTCCAGCGTGGGTTACATGTAAAAGTAATAAAAAGGTCGGGACGACCGTAATGTCTAACATAGGTCATGGCGTCTTGCGTTTTTTCGTGCATGTATCTTGGACCACCAGTGAAAGATGATGGAAGTACTACCATTTGTCCCAGCTGATTTGCTTCAGTATCTTGCCGTCCAATTGCATCTTTTAAATGAATATAATTATCTGCGCGCAATTTGGCTTGATTGTTTTTTATGTAGTTTAGTCTTTCAGTTTCTATTTTTGCGTATTCATCTACCAAATATTGACTAAAAAGAGCGCGATATTTAACCAAAAAGTTATCTTCTCCTTCTCTGATCATTATTCTGTATGAATAAAAACTTACAGCAGAGACTGTTTTTTTCAAGGGCAACTTTGTTGTGGGATTGCATTGTTGTATGTTGATTGAATAGCCATCGTCCCCCCAGCAAAACATCAACGGGTACTGCAGCGCGTCATAAGCTCGATGTATCTCACTGATACGCTGAAGTGAGTTACTTCGGCTTTCGAGGATGATGTCTCTTCGGTTAAAATGCTGATCTACCAATACTACAGCCACTTCATTTGCCGTTGGTGCATTAAATCTGCCTCTGTGTTCTCTTTGTGGTTTTTTATCTGCATGTATTACAACCTTGAATGACTCTGAAGGCGATATTTTATCAATGGCTGTTTTTAGATCTTTTATGTATGGGTTCACCTCATGTAACATAAGCTGCAATTGTTTGATTAAATTTGGTTTCAAATCAGGAAATTTAGAACATCGAATATTTGCTTCTCTATCATCTTCACCGACGAAATAAATTTGCAGAAACTGTGCATCCTGCCCAGATTCAGGTAATATACTTCCAATTAAATGATAGACTTGTCCTTGAACTTTAAAAGTTGGTGAAAAACCGCCTTCTTTTATTTGTTTTCCACCAAAGGAAGTCATTTGAAAACAGGCATTATATTTTCGGATATTATCCATGAAGTGTACATGATTTGGGTGTAAATCATTAACCAGACTGTAAAGTGGTTCAGGCAGTTGTTTAAACGGCTCAAGTTGTACTTTACCGGCGCTACAACACATGCCAGGTGTCTCATCTTTCCACTTCAAAGCGTTACACCACTGACACTTGTACGTCATAGAACCTAAGACTACACTGCTGTCAGTTCCATAAGCAATATCTGGGTCATACGCCAAACCCGAAAGCAACTTGCTTCTCCATACACGCTGAATTGTATTTTCTCTATACCGTGACTGAATCACTCTATGCACATCAGTATTCCTGGCCTGATATAGTGCAGCAGATTGCCTGTGTTTTTCAGGGTTTGCAGCCTGGTAGGTGGCGATAGATTGCCTGTGTTTTTCAGGGTGTGCAGCCTGGTAGGTGGCGACAGCTTGCCTGTGTTTTTCAGGGTGTGCAGCCAGGTAGGTGGCGACAGCTTGCCTCTGTACATCAGGGTGTTTTTTCTTATATTCAGACACAGCTTTACGGTGGGATTCAGGTTGAGTTTGTCTATATTTTTTTTGTGCCTTTTTTATTTGATTATTTCGTGTGTAATTAGTAAACCTTGCCCTACGTTTGTTTTTCTTTTTTTCTATTAATGTCACAGACTCAGACAATAAACTTCCTGTTAAATTTTCATCATAATTTAATGAAGATACTATAGGTACCTCCTGACAACCCTTTTCAACTTTAAGTTGCGAAGGTGTATCAATTGCAAAATCATGTTCTTCTACAGCTACCTCCATACGACGCCGAGTAATTTTCTGTGCTGCTATGGGAAGATAGGCATCAAAATGCCCACTGGACAAATCTTGGCTGAATCGTAATCGCCTAACCGGATAATTGTTAGATCCAGATTCCGTATATATGAGACCGTTTCTATAAACTTCAAACTTAAATGGGAATATTAATCCTGCTGCTATTAACTCACAAAGTCCGCCATAAGTAGCATTTTTTATCATATCAGCAAAATATTCGTCAGGTGTTAAGTAGTTATTACCATTCCTGTCATGGGTCATAATTGAAAACTGGCTCCAGTCATTAACCACATATCTGACAATGTCTGAACGCACCTCCATCGCTCTATCTTGTGTTCCGTACATTAAATAAGAGAGAGCACGAAACAAACATGCACCGTCACCAACAATAGGGACGACAGTACATTCTTCAACTTCTCCATTAACGTTCAGATTTTCTTTAGCCATTTTAAAAAAGTCGTACTGACAAAACCTATACTTAAACCAAACGAAAACAAAACAAATGCCAAATACAACCAAAACAATTTTAACGACCAACAACATCCAACCAACTGTGTACAACTAACCTATCTGACGACGAAAGTTAAATAATTACTGGAGTGGGTCATTAATCCGCGGAAAATCTTAACACCGCGATTCAGAAAAATGACTTAATTGCACAACGCCATCTACTGTCAAAATTTAGAACTAAAAATTATTTTGTTCGTCATTAGTTCCATTAGGTACTAATAGTTCAAACTAATACATTTACATCCTCCATCATCCCGGTAAGCGGACGTCTTCATCATAGTAGCTCCAACCTTTAATTTCAGTTCAATCAGTCGAAAATCTAAGAAGTTTTATACAAACTTTCATCCCCTGTTTTATCCCCTTGGGGGTAGAATTTATCAAAATCCTTTCTTAGCGGATGCCTACGTCATAACATCTACCTGCATGCCAAATTTCAGCCCGATCCGTCCAGTGGTTTGGGCTGTGCGTTGATAGATCACTATGTCAGTCAGTCAGTCACCTTTGAGTTTTATATATTTAGATATCCCTAAATCTCCTATTATTTAACTTTCTAATTACATAATTAACATCAGATAATCGCCTAACTATTTGGTAGGGGCCTTTATATAACCTACATAGTTTCAAACTCCTATTTATGTTCCGTCTGGGCGTGTAGAGCATCACCAACTGATTCGGCGTAAACCTTCTGAACTTAGCTTTTCTATCATATCGCATTTTCTGTTTAACCTGTGCCTTTTTTATATTGGCTATGGCACATCGTGTCAGATTATTTCCTAGTTCATGACGTCCCACATAATCAATCATGTTACTATTGCCACTATTTACTATCATGTCTGTCTGAAATAATGGTTCCCTAGCGTACAGCAACATATGGGGTGAAATTCTAGTGCTGGTCTGTTTGCTTGAATTATAAGCGAAACATACCAGTGGGACATAACTACACCAATTTCGCTGATCGGTGGAGACGTACTATCACTTGCAAAAGTCGATAAGAATTCTCACAACGTATTAGTTTGACGTTTAGTTTGACTTACGACCTTCTATTTTCAAGTTTTCACCAACAAATGATTGAAATTCACAATTTCAACAACTTAGCATAAGTCAAGATGGCCCAGTGGTATAGAGCACACAGATTGAAGCGCAAATCAGTGTGCCGCAAGTTCAAATCCCACGCAATTGTTGACTTTTTGTAAGTTCTGGAACCTACCCGATTGGAAGTTATGGATTTGCTTGCATTACATATATTAAATTATTCTTTAACTTGTTCACACATTTCTTAGAGTTAGAAAGGTAGATCACAAAAAAACTAAATAAAGAATTAGATTTCTGCGAGGTAGACATGAGTTTTAACTTGACCGAAATGAACTGTCGTTTGGTTGTAGTTGTTGGTTAGTGACGTGTGGTTAACAGTATTGTAATATTCGCAAAATGCAGGCTAATATTAGTATTGAAATTAGAGCGACTATCATTGGGCTGCATAAAAGTGGTCTTAATAAAACACAAATATCTAAAGAAAGCGGACTGAATGTGAGTATAATAGCCATTAATGAATTGTAACTTTATTAATTGGTTATTGGATTTATAAATGCAGTTTTATTTTAAAATTATATTCAATAATTATGATTATTAACATTTTATATAATGAAAATGAAGTCAAGTAGGTATAGCTGCCTAATATATATTTTTTTTTTGTTTTAGAAAAATACTGTAAGTCTTTGGATAAAAAGATATGAGGAAGAAGGTAGCCTTGCTAGTCGAAAGAGAAGTGGGAGACCGAGGCTTATTAGCGAGGCGCAGCGACGACAAATGGTGGACGTATACGAAGGAATGGTTTCGCACCAACGAGACATTTTGCGGAATTATATGACACCTCGATGGATACTGTTCGCCGTGCACTTCACGCTGAAGGCGTGCATCACAGAAAACCTGCTAAAAAGCCGTACTTGACAGAGAGGCACAAACAAGAACGATTACGTTTCGCACGTGATTATTTAGATTTTGACTGGAATACTGCGGTATTTTCAGATGAAAAAACCATTTAAATCCAGTCAAAAGGGCAGGCTTCACTTATGGCGCAAGAATAACACTCGCTGGTGTGATAACAACGTTATTCCTAACACCGAATCAGGTCGAATCACAATTAATATGTGGGGATGGATGAGTGCAGCAGGACCAGGAGAACTGGCTTTCATTCCTCCACGCGCAAACAGTTCAACTTATGAGGAAGTGTTAGACTCAATTATGCTACCTACTGTGCGCAACATTTACCCAGCTGATGAGTTAGCAGAATTTCTGTTTGTCCAGGACAATTGTCCTATTCACCGAGCGAGTACTGTGCGTGAGTGGTTTCACAATCACCCGGAAGTAATTGTTATTCCATGGCCAGCGCGATCTCCCGACCTCAACCCCATAGAAAATCTATGGGGTTTGATGGTGCAAAGTTGGGACTCGCGGACTGAGAGGTCTACGGAACAATTAAAAACCCATTGCATGGAGGTGTGGGAAAGTTTTAGAGGGAGCGAAATATGTGGTAATATTGTTGGGTCCATGCGCATACGCCTACTTGACTGTATCGAAAATAATGGGGGTTATACAAAATATTAAGTTTTAGTAAAGTCAGTCGGTGTAACTAAATGTTGAGTAGGTCATTTTATCTTAACATATCCGTGATTATTCGTTAACAAAAACTGTATTATATTGTGTTTACTTTCGTTTAAAACAGCTATATCTTTTAACTTGTGCCATCGCCTTATCTTAAGAATGCAGTGAACTCGCTATCAATTTCGTTGACAATAATCATGATTCTATTTTGTTTTTTATTCTTCTACCCGCACTGTTCTAACTATTATAGTTCAATTTGTTTTTCTCATCCAATTGACGATTATCTTGTGAGAACTAAAGTTCTTTTAACAAAAATTGAGGTTTAGTTTCAATGTTCTTTTCGTCAAGAAAATGATCAATTAAGCTATGACCTCAATACATTCATTGTGACGTTACATAAAAATAAAATGTTTACAAAGTCTAAATCATATAACACTTCAATAAATAACTGGATATAAACAATTATATTTTATTTTATTAAAATTTTAATATCCTTTCATTGTTACGTTATTCATATTATGAATGGTCTAAGTGGGTATACATCCAACAAACAATCTTACACGTAACATAGATAACGGTTACAAGATAACTTTTTTGTCTAGGTAACAATTCGACGTCACAATTCTCATAAATGTTTAATTTGTAAATATAAAGAATAAACATTTTTATTAAACACGTCTTTTTATTTCCACCTTACAACTTCGAAAAGATGTAACAACTAAATAATTGCAAATTACAAATGTGATTCTTCTTGTGATTAATAGATCATATTCGTAATTTGCAACTATTTAGTGCAAAAAATGCAATAGTATTTTTCATAGAAATATAAAAAACAACTATATTAATATAGATTGGGAATTTTCAAAGTAAGAAATAACCGCAACGGACCGACCATGATTAGAACTCGGGCTACGTTATTTGCGAATCCGACACTTAGTTCATACGGCTACCAGCACATGACATATTTGCGCGAATTTTATCAATGCAATGGTAAGAACAAGTCGCCTCTGTGATTGTGTGATGCGTATTCAATGGCACAGAAAAATAATAATTATGTTTTTAGGCTCTAAGGTTAGGTTTCTAAACTCACAATAATATACCTATTACCTCTCAGCGACTTTCTGAATGGACCTAACACATCTATCCCAATCTTCTCCATCAAATGATTCACCACAACAGGTTGCAACTGTGCCACCTGGTTATCCTTCTTCCGCTCCTGGCACAGCATACAGCTTCTTACATATTTATCTATTACTTTCTCAGCATCCTTAATAAAGTACCTCGCTCTGAACTTAGCCAAAGTTTTCGCCAGACCTAAATGACCGCCTGACCCTGGATCATCATGAAGTTCCCTCAACACCTCCTGCAATAAGCTTTTAGGAATGACCACCACCATTCTATCATCATTTAAAATTCTGATCTTCTTACACAAAATGCCGTCTACCACACTAAACCCTTTCACCACATTACACCCACTCACTGCTATCCTATCCAACCAATACCTACAATACTCATCTCCAAGCTGCTCATCTTTAACTCTAACTATCTCTATCCTATACAGCTGCATGCCATCGTCGGAGCCCTCTTCAGACTTCTTCTGGTCCTCATCTACTTGACCTAAAGGATTCCTACTCAAGAAATCTGCTATGACGTTGCCTCTTCCTGCACAATGAACAATGTCGGTCGCTGTGCATCCAGGCGTATGACGCCTGGATGCACAGCGACCACCTAGCTAATCTTCCATTCATGTCCTTTCTACCTCTCAGCCAGCACAACGCCTTGTGATCAGTGACAACCTGGAACTTTAAACCCCACAGGAAATGTTTGAAATAATTCAACGCCCAGACTAAAGCAAGACACTCCTTCTCTGTTGTGGAATATTTCTTCTCTCCTTCACTCAGCTTCCTGGATGCATATGCTATAGGGAACATCACATCACTACCTTGCTTGAGACAGCAGCCAAGAGCCTCACCACTCGCGTCCGCATGTAACCTAGTGGTTAATAACTTACTACTAGAATAAAAATGCAAGATCGGGGGTGATTCCATAATTTTTATTATCTTCTGGAAGGCTTCTTCTTCATTCCTTCCCCAAATAAACTTGATGTTTTTTTTCAACAATTTTGTTAAAGGCAGAACTATTTCAGCAAAGTTACTAATAAATTTTCTATAGTAGGAAAACAAACCTAACACAGATTTAACCTGTTTTGCACTGGTTGGGGTCTTTAGTGTCTTTCTCCTTCCCCGGAGATTTCATGTCCCAATACCGAAATTTTATTATAACCAAAACTGCACTTATTCGGTTTCAGCGTAAGGTTTGCTTTCTTCAATCTACTCATGACTTCTTCTAACGATTCTAAAAACTCTGGGAAACTATTACCCCAAACTAGGATATTATCTACATAACAAATAGCCTTAGTATATTTAATGCCAGCTAAGACCTTGTCCATTATCCTTTGGAAAACAGCTAGACTCGTTTTGAGCCCAAAAGGTAAAACATTGAATTCATACAACCCCGACGCAGTAATGAATGCTGTTCTATGTTTATCTTTCTCGCATAAACGATGCTGCCAGTAGCCTGAATTCAAGTCTAAGTCCGCAAAGTATCGCGCCCCTGATAGGTAAATCATCAGATCTTCTATGATTGGTAACGGGTAACTATCGGTAATGACCTTTTTATTAAGTTTACGATAATCAACACAGAACCTCCAGGACTGATCTGGCTTTTGTACTAGCACCACGGGTGAGGCGTATGCACTCCTTGACTCCCGGATGACACCATTCTTTAGCATCTCATCTATTTGCGCGTTTATTATGTCAAGTTGTTTTGGAGATACTCTATAGGGCGGATGATGGACTGGTATTTCATCTACAGTTCTAATAGTGATTTCTTCTACACTACAGCTGCCTAGCTCTGATGTTGAAAATGCGAAATTCTCTCCATAAGATGAAAGAAGTTTCATAAGTGACTCTATTTCGCCCAGACTCGGAAGAAACTTCGGGTTTATATCAAGTTCCCTTTTTACGTTACATTCTTTAGGTACAGTTGATATAAAGTTCTCATCATTACTATTCACTAATCTCGAAAAATATAAATAGTCATTCTTAGATACGGTATGTACACTTTTTTCTTCTATAGATTCTTGGCCGTTTACGACGTTATTATTATTCTTTGTTCTGTCATGACAGCTCCAACAAACCAGAGGTTGTGAAAATGACGTAACGTTTTGTTCAGAGTATTTACAAAACTTAGCAGAAAATTTTCCATTAAAAAATACACATTTCTTATTATAGTCAATGGTGGCCCCGTTTTTATATAAAAAGTCTTGGCCTAATATTAGCCTTTGGTTAATGCCTTTCATCACAAAAAAATCATTCGTTAAAACACACGAATCCACGATGAAGTTGATTCTTGTTTTGCCCATAATCGTTAGAAAAGAACCCGAAATGGATTTCACAAAATGTTTCGTCTCATCACTGGTATGCTTCAAACCTAGCAGCACAACTAATTCTTCGGCGATGCAAGAGATGGAAGCACCTGTGTCAACTAATGCGTCATACGATCGGTTACCTATACTTATTTTAATAAATGGAGTTTGATCACCGTGTTTATTGTTTTCAATCGGGAATTGCTCTTTCATGGACACAGCCCGCAACTCCTCATTCATCTTTATTGACTGTGTCCTGGTTCGTTTTGGGTGATCGGTTGGTAATGGGCTTCTATATCTAGGGGCAATACGAGAGCGGTTAGTTCTGTTCTCGAAGCGCTGCCTTGGGCGAAAATCGTACCTCGGCGTGTGAAAGGATTCGCCATCGCCTCCATTTGTAGATGAATTTAAAATAAGCGAGTGCCGGGCCGTCCAGGTACGCTCCCAAAATGAGCCCTAAGTCCTGTTCTTGCCATTTATTTATAGCGGCGACAACCTTGAACTGCAAGAGGAAAGCCTCGAAACTGGACTTTGTTCCCGTCCCCGTAAAAACTGGCTGTGCCATTTTTAATTAAAATAGACCACTTATCTTTATTTTCTCTGCGTTTGCTCGTCGGCTGGGGTTCTCGCCGACAGGACTTTCGTTCCTCGTAACGACGCGACGTACACTCGTTGATAGGGCTTCGTGCACTGTTCTCGCCGTGCACACGCGAAAATATGTTTTTTCGTATTTTGTTCTTAGATTTTTACTTATTTACCGGGATTTTCACTACCCGGCGCCTCCACCATTTGTAAAAGGGGGACGCAGCCAGGGGCTGAAAAAAATACTATTCGACTTCTACGACGTATATTTATTCAAACGTGCCGCCCGTAGGTCGGCTCTCACAGAAGTGCCCGCTAAACAAAAAACTACACGCGTTCGATATATTTCTAAATATTCTGTATTCGATTTCCTTCCAAACTTAAAATAAATATAAGTTGCCAGCTTTAGGTGTCAGCGGCCGAACAGGTTGCTCGTCCTACGTGGAAAACCTCTACAGTACCTACAATACGCTATACTAGAGTACCAGCACATATCCCCCTTCTTAATTCTCAGAACGTATATTGTTACCTATGTACGAGTATGTATGTTACCGAATGGTATCACTTACAGTCTGTCAATTTGGCGCGCACATCGACGTGGGGAGGCTGATTGTGTAAATTCTACTTACGGTATGCCTTTCAGACGTTATACTGGAATTTAGCCTAAAAATCTATTTATGTTGATACTTTTAGCTTGAGGAGACGTACGGTCATCGCAAACAAAGTTTGCGCAAATACAGGTGCACTTCAATATCTCCCGTGTTGACAACAACATGACTAGCCCCGTTGTGATTGGCCGCCATGGGTAAAATTCGGTCTGGAGGACTAATCATAATAAAACTTTGGATATGTTTAACATAACTACATCATCAAATGTTCCATGAACTTGATAAATAAGAATTAGATACATTGGTTGTGTATCTTGTGGACGAAAGTAACTTCAATCAATATTATGGATCTCTCTGGTTAGTCAGGAAACCAACTCGCACTTAGGTACAGTTGTTCTATCTCACGACGCGGCGGGTTGGTCTTAGTCGTGTGTGTACATGCAGATGCAAGTTGTTTCTGTGTGCGTAAGCGATACTGAGCGCTCCCGAGCTTACGCGCACAGAAACAATTAGCATGTGCATCTGCACACACGACTAAGACCAACCCGCCGTCGTGAGATAGAACAACTGTAAGGGGAAATTGATTTTATTTAAGTCATTGGTTGTACGGTTGCTGAGATTCTAACTTCTGATTCTGGCAATTATCTGTGAGAGACCCTGTAGCTTGTTACTTATCTAACTGTTAGGAAAGCAAAACTATGTTTCGGTCAGATTCCAGCTAACTGGATGCAGCTGACTACCAGTGTTTTACACGAAGCAACTACCCATCTGACCTCCACAATATTGGGAAAAACTATACCCCTTGGCAAGAATGTCAGATTTTCTGGCTTCTGAATAAGGAGATTTAAGAATTATCTACTGAACCTTCGCGATTCATTGTGACCCAGTTTCACATTTTATCGCGAAATTTGCCGAGGCCTCTCGCCTAATCCTATTCAGATAGTCACCGAAGTAACCGTGCCCGGTCAGTACCTGAGTGAGTCTGTAGGAAATGCGCTTATGGGGCTTTTCAACCTGGCTTCAAAGTGCTGTAGAACGGCTTCGATAACGCGCTTTCGCAAAAATTGCGGCTGCTGTAGCCGCTCGCGCCACGTTTCGAGCGCGTGTCGCCGTTCCTGCCGCATCAGCCTTACTGCAGCGATTCCTGGCACGCTATATTCCACTTTGACGGTTAGCGCGTGTCCTGTCATAGACATTAGCTTACCCCCATATCCGCAAGGTTATCCAGTGGTGGAAAACGTGCCAGCAGTGTTGCCGCCTCAAAGGACACCGTTCAGTATCCTCATGCTATTCGAATGGCCATTTTCCGCTGCAGGCTATGGATTTCAGTCCAGCAGCGTCGGACGTTCTTTCACCCTCCTGGCATTCTTTTCGACTAAACAGACGCCCTATAAAGGACCATCGATCGCACGACACCCGCGTAATGGCGGCGAACTTCTTCACATTTCGGATTGGGCAGCAGTCTATACAAAGCACTCACTGCCCTTCCAACACGGGGTACCAGGCGCTCTGTCTTTCCGATACCTACCTTATAATTGCAAAGCGATGGTAAGCGAAAAACAGGTCTTAGAAAAAGTTCTGTTTTAAAAAATCCATTAAAATGTGCAATTTTTGATAAGCCTGTACACTTCATCACCCGCAGCTCGACTTCAGCGACTGCTGAGCGTTGGTCTATTTTTAACCGACATCAAAATGGAAAAGGTTCTTAATTTGACAGTCTTTTTTATGTATGTTAGCTTAGAAATTTTTACTGGGTGAACCGATTTTATTGATTCTTTTTATTTGAAAACTGGTGCTTCTCTAGTGGTCCCATTTAAATTTGGTAAAGATCTGATAAAGAACTTCGCAGATATACAACATACCTCTTCAATTAACAACGGCAAATCTCTAGGGATTACTGCAATCTCAACTCCGTTTATTACCCGACTGCCGAAGGAGTGTAATGTGTTTATCAGTCTATGTATGTATGTATGGATATAAATGTATGTTTTTACCTATGTGGCGTTCTAGAGACCAAACGCGATTTAGAGATTTTGATGATTCTTACTTCAATCGATTTGTCTTAACCCTGCGAGTGTCACTGGTTACATTAAAATTTGAAAATAGAAAAATGGCGGATTTTGGGCGCCATATTGTGATTGCCCAAATTTTTTTTTCTTTCAAGCCCATTGTGTGGGGTATCAAAATAAAGGGTTTTAAGAGGTGATTACAAAAATATACAACACTTATATGTTTAAATGCACCTAATTCTAAAAAAAAATAACTAAAAAGTTGTAAATAAAAAAGTAAAAAAAATAACTAAGAACCCGAGAAAATCATGTTGTGCAGCATTAAGGTAATAATGTACTACGCACACATATTATCTCAATGCTGTGCAGTCGGAGGATTCATCTGGTTTTAGTCAGCCAGCTCGCGCATATGTATCCTCCGACTGCACAGCATGGTTTTCTTCTTGTTTACGTCTTTTTAGTTCTTTTTAAGCAATCGGGTTTTTTGTTATTTTTTAATATTTTTTTTTGTTTACTCAATTTCATAACATAACTTCATATCGTACGCTCTAAAGAGGTACGCAGATGTGTACAGTTCACTCTGATAAACTCTCATTACACCGGTTATGTTCAAGTTTTATGCTATTCGGGAAATCTATTCTGGCATAACGTTAGACATTATAGGTACCTTACTATAGAACTTGCTTAATATGAACCACAATTCTAAAGTTAAAAATAAAAACCTTTTTACCAAAAAAATCTACCGACTTCCAAATTAAAACTCTACAAAGTGAAAAATAACTGAAATTTCGAAAGTTGGGTAACAAAAAACGAAGAAATAACAGGAACACGAACTCTCATTTTGGAAATTTCATTTACCCTCTCTTAAATCAGACATACTAACTCTATTTCTTCCAAAATAAGTCGGTAACCCTAAGTAGATTGTCACTATCGAGAGCGGCTTCAGCCATAGCTGTTCCACCTTCACATAGCTTTTGCGAGTTATCAAATTCCCGTATTCTGCCAAGATTTCTTCTTCGTCTAAATTCTAGAGGTAACATGACCTGAATTATTAAATGAGAATGGCAATGAGAAAGGCTCTAAATATGCATGAAGATTTTGTAAAATTGACGATTGATATGATGTTCTGTACTTTAGTCACCACCACAGCGGAACACCCCTCAAGTCTCGAAGTCCCGAAGATTTATTGAATAGTGGTGTATTTACAAATTTCGAAGCTGACTCGCCTTTAAAAGCAGTCTTTTTGAATGTTTAGGAGTTAGATACCAACATACATAGTGTTAAAAACCATGCATTCAGTTTAGAGCACACATCCTCTCTAATTTCTACGATCAGAACATATCCTTGACGCACACAGCTCAGACGCTAGAGCTACAAAAACAATGAGAAATCGCACACACGCAGCTAAATTAAATTTTGAAGCGAACCCTTATAAAACATTTACGTTGGGGTGTGGTGTTCGTCATAAGCGGAACGAGAATAATAGACAGTTCGTAATTGGGCAGTATTTCATTAACTCCGGTTTATGAGGAAGAAATGAAAATTAAGTACCAACCTATCCCAGGAATATAAGACATTTGCTGCTAAAAAGTCGCAGTTAAGCACATGGGTTCTTTACGTAGTTAACACACAGCATAGTTACTAACTTTATAGACATAATTCCTATGAAAGTATTTATTTAGGGTATTTCACAGATTGGCAAATAAAAAGAGCATTTTTTCTTTATTTTTTACATTTTTACCATAGTCTAACTACAATGAACCACCGCAAAATTCTATCTTAGTCTCATCAAACAGCTCGTTCCACTATCAAGAATGAACAAGTATATCATTAATCTATAAGTGGTACAGGTGTACCAAAAATTACAGGTAGGTACTATATAGAAAAGCCTATGAGACCTATATAGTTGGTATATTATTAGTATTTGCTCCATTGGGGTAATTGCTGCAAGGCGTTCCAGTACGAGGAAAAACAAATAAATAAATATAAGACCGGACGAATTCGGGGTGTAGGTACCTACATGACAATGAGGCGATATATTTTTTGTGGATCAAGCTTTTTATGCTGTCGAACCAACTGACTAAGCAAGTAGAGCAACCGGTATTGGCTGTAACCGTAGCCCAAAAACAAAAAAAAGCAAAAATATAACCGCTTCAGCTTGTACATCGCGCCACAAACAAACAACCCGAAGGAAAACCAATGTGTACAATAAGCTCCTATCTTAAGGACATTAGGTCGAGAATCGCACGCTCCCGACATTACTAACGAGTATTTGATTTACCATTTATATTACGTTTTGTCCCAGTTCGATTCTATCACAAACAACGTAATGAGTTCACTTCACGTCACTCTGATTCTTCGTAGGAAATCTTGAAATTGTTCTTTGAGGGGAAAAGCAATTTTTTTACTGAGTAATTCCAATTAAGCCTCTTTTTATGGGATGGGCATGGGCCAATGTTGCGTTACATTGTTTCAAAATATTTTTCTATCTACACTCACAACGTAATGTTCCAAATATGAATTAAAAAAATATTGTATAAACACGTACTTTATATTCGTGGATAGGTAAAATTTAAAAAAAAAACATTACAGTACAACATTTTCCTTCGATTTTCAAACAACTGTATCATAAAATAACTTTTTAATTTTTATAGCACACTTTTACTTTTTAATTTATTGGCACTTATTGCCTTAATGTAGAAAAGTATTGTCATTGTCTATGGAGGCGCGCGCTGCGCTTTCATGCCCAATGAGAAACTAAATTGCCCGCCATACTATAATTTCTCCGTTGCCACTTTTATTTTATTTCAAACGTATGAGTGAAGATAAAATAGTGTACGCATCGGCATATAATTAGGTATTAAAACACTCGTATGTTATTAATATCACATGAGGCGAAGCCGAATGAGCCGATAAACCCCGCGCTCATGTTTTAATAACCCCTATTATATGACCATTGCATAAACTACTATTATGTTACGGGAAAAAATTGCAAAACAAAAGATAAACATTTCTGTCCTATGGAATGGGACTATACATTCTAATCAATATTTTTAGTTTTTACCGACTTTAAAAAAAGGAGGTAATCAATTCGGCACGACGTAAATATGTAATATTGTTGAAATTCCACAATATTCACATATGTTTCTCTTTATGGGCTTCTTAACACGTGTGCCAAAGGACAATGGCAGAAGCCCATACGTTGTTTTAGCTGAGATTAAATTCCTACGTCTTTATATGAAAAATATCTGGTTTAACTCAGGGTCATCTTCTGAATTAGTTTGTGCAAGAATTTTTGTTCGAGAATGAAAAGAATAATAAATATTCAGTCATGAATTTTTTTTGATTATGTCTGTAAGGTAACTTTTAATGTGTTTAATAGGTAATGTTATTCAATCTCGAGGAAGTAAAAAGGCAAATATCACATTCGTATTTCCCTAACCAAATTATATCAGCATGAAATGTGAAAGAGTATAATTATATATATAAATTGAGCAACCTTGACGTGGACATGTGTCAAAAGGTCGTCGTCAAAACCAATTTTTTTGACTTGGATACTAGTATTTTTGCCTATCATGAATTGAATTGAAGTAATTAATGTATTTTTACTACACTACAGTATTCTTACCAGTAAGGAACACCTACACTTAGACATAAACTGTATTGTTAATTCATTTACTCCGTTTAGTTATAATAACAAATAAAATAATGATACTTACCTACTATAGTTACTTCTGCTTATCTCTTGGCAGAATAAGTATCATTTTATGGTTGCCATTTTATAATTATTTAACCAAAGTTATTTTGCACTTTTTAATGTTTTGCTTTTGAAGTTGATTTATATTTTTGTGAAAAAGATTTTTCTATTATCATCATCATAGTAGTCACTCTATTTCTAGGCATATCGTTCACACAGCCCATTCATCGTTTCTACACTCAACAGCTAATAAAAACAAAAAAACGGCTTTCTAATATAAATCAAGCCTCTAAACAAAGAAAATCCGCGTAATATCCGCACGGATCCCCACTCAATTTCGGATCCGAATAATAGTCCATCTCAACTTCACACTTAACTGGGTAAGTGTTGCATGTTTAAAATTAGTTAACGTTTGCTGACAGTGCTGACTCATGTATCCCTACCTGTACACTGACATTGGATAAAAGTTACAATAAACTTTCCTAATTTGGTATGATAATTTGCATGGATAATCTAGTTAACCTGCCTCGCTGGTTTAGTTGTCGCAAACGCTAAAATGTAATTGATGATCTCCAGGTTGGGTTATTTGTTACTGATGATTTCAAGGGCGGGTAAATTGTTATTGAAGATTTCCATGTCGGGTTAGTTGTTATTATTGATTTCCAGATCGTATTATTTGTTATTGATGATTTCCAGTTCGTATTAATTGTTATTGATGATTTCTAGGTCGGGTTAATTATTATTCACAGATTACCTCCCAATAGATACCGCATGCCTACTATTTTGTTTGATTTCTAGTTCACCAAATTTGGCGGAAGGCACGGGTTGCGCGGGGAGTGACAAGTGCGCCGTGATTGACTACTCGAGGTCATAGTACCTGACGTAGTGATGGGACATGCGCATTTAATGTCGATAAAAATATCGATATTGTAAAACATAATGGTATTTTAAGTAATATTTCTTAGGCGGCGATTTTATAATTACTTTAAGTATAATAAAAAGAAAAAACATCGATCGAGAAATGATTTTGATTTTGGCTACAAGTGATTTTAATGAAATAATTTGCCTTCCAAGTCTTCGGTTAGAATCACGTAATTTTCTCAATTTTGTGTTTTTAGTTTTAACAGTGTTGCCTAACTAAATAATACTTCTACAGAGACGCTTTTTGATAGGACTATTGATACTAATAAGAGTTTGTTTATTTAAAAAAATCCTATGTAAAACAATTAGTTCAAAGTAAAAATAAACTAAATTGTAATTCTTTAAATAATCAATTTTAACTTAATTATTTTATTCTCATAAATACCTAATTAAATATCGATTATCGATACTTTTCGATAAGCAAAACACGTATTTTTGTCAACATTTTTACTTCTGCGGGAAAAAGATAGCAATATAATAATTCCTTATGAGTGAAAGGGACTTTCACAAAAGACATCAACGAGCGCGACTGTAAAGTGTGCTACTTTGATTTACTAACCATTTTAACTCGACCTTTTTTAGATTGGTCAATATTTATTACTTTGCCTACCGGTGGAATGTTATCGCAACTTTTTTTGAACTTAAAGGTCTGGTTGATTTTCCACACCATTTTACTACCAATTCATAATTTTTTAAGGCATGCCGTTGATGAAAATTTGTAAACAGAATTAAAACTAGAAATCGCTTGCGTCCCTACAGCTCTAATGTCTGGTCAACACTAAAGGGATCATACCGTGCGGCGTGCACCGAGTTATATCAGCCTAAATAGGCTGATGTGTGGTGCGCGTAAGTTGTCTTCTATGCGGAATCTATTGGGAGGTAATCTGTGTTATTATTGATACTTTCCAGGTCGGGTTAATAGTCATTGATGATTTCCAGGTCGGGTTAGTTGTTATTCATGATTACCAGGTTGTGAAAATTGTTATTGATGATTTCCAGGTCGGGTTAGTTGTTATAGATGATTTCCAGGTTGTGAAAATTGTTATTGATGATTTCCAGGTCGGGTTAATTGTTATTGATGATTTCCAGGTCGGGTTAATTGTTACTGATAATTTCCTGGTCGGGTTAATTGTTATTGATGATATCCAGGTCAGGTAAATTGTTATAGATAATTTTCAGGTCGGGTTAATTGTTATTGATAATTTCCAGGTCGGGTAAATTGTTATTGATAATTTCCAGGGCGGTTAAATTTTGATTGATGATTTCCAGGTTGGGTTATTTGTTTTTGATGATTTCCAGGTCGGGTAAATTGTTTTTGATGATTTCCAGGTCGGGTTAATTGTTATTGAGTCTTGCCATTACGAATGTTTCAGTAGCAATAAGAACATTGTGGAGCACTTAATCACAATTGTCGAATTATGGCTTCTACAAAGAGGAATAAAAATAAAACAACACTTAATTATATTAAAATATTTTATTAATTAACATTCTATAAAAAGAAAATAGATTTTTAACATTATTATAATACACTGTGATTTGACCTTAAGAACTAAATTATCACAGCAGAGCGAGATGTGTGATTACGTGCAAAATGCGTAACTTTGAAAGCGACGGCAGATAAACAAGCATAAGCCAAGATCGGCCTGGATTGAGGGCCTTAAATCGAACAAGCTTTGGCCTCAGTCGGGCTGGAGCGAGGCCTCAAATCGCATAAGCGATGGTCTGAGGCCAGCTGACATTTGTGGTCATAAATTAAAATGAGCTTTGACCTGGGATGGCCTGGATTAAGGCTTTAAACGGGACACGCTTTGGCCTAGGTCGGCTTGGATACCAGAACCCTGTCGTACAAGGTATATTTTAAATTAGATCTTCTTTTTTAACTTTCAGACCATATAGATAAGGGCGAAAATAAGGGTTGAAGCCTGGCGTACAGATATGGTCTTAAAAGGCCACAAATTGGATAATATGTAGGTTTTTATCCTTCTTTATTTAAATAGTCTACTTTTTAATCAACAGACCGTTGAATATGATTTTCATTAAAAAAAAAACAGAACATTTTCATAAATACTCGTAACATTGCTAAATACTTTGTTGATGTGGTACCTAAACATATACAAGTATTAATTAATTATTTTGTCCTTTTTTATAATTTTGAAAAATACCTGATGCAGCTCTGAACTTAGCTTAGCTTGATTGGACGATTTACTGTGACTAGTCATCATTGTTAGCTGTTTTTACATAAATACATATATTTATATAACGGGTTAGTATTGTTATTTATTATATTAAAATGCGCGAATTGTATCTATTTTCTTAGTGGTAAACGTTTATAAAAAAAAAACAACAAATGCATCTTGAAGTGACAGAGCACAAGGATTTGAAAAAATAAGGACTTTAAAAAAATTCTGGAAGTTATTAATATGATAAAAAGAATAATGAATTGATTCATTTGCTAGCCATGGTCAATTTAAATACGAAAAAAACAGCTTATCCCTAAAACTAGTTCATTTAAATTCTTAGCCAAAAACCATATTATAAACCCACAGCAGAAATACACATACATACCAAAAACAGATGCATTCGCACAACAGTATATGCTTTATATACGCCGCTTTATCGCCCTTATTAGGCATCTGTCTCACTGGCGGCGATAAGCGTAAAGCGATTAGAGCTAGCAATTAGACAGGAGTTGGCGAGCAACTAGACGCGTGTGGTCTGCTCGCCAAGTGAATATTCCTAAAGGTAGACTTCCGAGCAGAGCGGCGCCACGACACTGGAAATTCGCGGAAAGGTCTTAACACGGAAACACACTTACATGTCGTGGTCTACCGTGCCGCTGGCGCCACTAATCAAAAGATTCTGTACCAGCCTACGTGATAACACAACGAGTTTTGTAGCCAATCAACTGCTACACTTACGTGTATGGCGTTGCGCCTTGCGACAGAAGGCGCAACGCCATACACGTAAGTGTGTTTCCGTCTTTAAAAGCCGTGTGTTAGAGCCGGATCTTTCCGCGGATTTACAGTGTCACCGCGTCAGAGTCGCAGAACTGCTCTGCTCGGAAGTGTACTTTAGCATGCTTTCCTTGATAGCTCTTTTCACGTCGACAAACCAGTGGAGAGATACTTTGGGGGAAGGGGGAAGGCTTGTATGATGCTTAAGTGAATTAATAAGCCGGTAGCTAGCCGCTTGTCGTCGGCGGTGGGACAGTTGCCTTAGAGCAGGCGCACACTGTGCAACAAAAACCCGCATACATTTACATAAACGCAATTAGCAGTTAGCCATGTCGCCCACAACGCGATGTTATTTTGTTTTTCGCTACACAAACTTTGGTGAGACACGTTTTAAATGAAATTAGAGCTGCTGCAAAATGTCCGAGAGTCGAGTTTGTGGACACTATTTTGGAAGAGATTTTCTAGTGTTTTTATTTTGAATCCCGAACTAGCTTAACTTAAATGGAATATAATGGAAATATGTGGTCATGTTGCCGTACGGCATCATGAAAATAAAAAAAATATAACTATAAATAAATGTGGCACTTGTCCAACTTTAGGGATGGTTTCAGATAAGGATAGGCTTAGGCTATGCTAGGCTAACAAGTTATGCTTTAAATAAAAATGTAAATTTGTAGTCAAATTCAGAAACTGCATGACAGCCCAAACAAGCCCTCTATTCGTCATTACGAAATGAAGTCGTTTGATTCATAAATTCAACTAAAGAATCACTTTCATTAATAAGTAACAATTAAAATATAAAACAATCAAACGAAATAGTATTACAAAAAAAAACAGATCAAGCAGGCGTTAAAAACACCATTTTCTGGACTCCCAATGGACGACCCGAATTCTGTCGCTTAAAGAGATTGGGCCGACGTAAATGGAATGATTCGGAATACTCAGGAGTCCAAACGGGAAAACACTTAATAAGACTTAGGGATATTTTCTTTTTTAGTCTCGAGGCATTTTCTCGAGTAGTTATACCCAAATCGTTTTAAGATGACAATAGCGGGCATTAACCAACCAACATTTTATTGACAATAGTTATTTCAAAATGATAACAAGCTTCTCAATAAAAAAAACAACACAAGATTTTATATTAAAAATTGCACTAGAAAAAAGGTGTGTGCAAAATTCTAGTTCAATCCAACACCAAGAAGTGTGTCAAATTTAACTTGCAAGTTTTGATTACACCTCACGGCACAGGTGAACTAAATAATAGCTACAAGCTTAATTAAGACATAAAGATTCGTATTTTTTACTATTTAGAAACGATGCACAGTTTATTGTTTGGGTTCCTACGAAGACACATTAGAAAAAGGTCAATGACCGCTATTGCCACGCTAAATCGAAACAATTATACAGTACAAACATTTTCTTAATGTCCCTCGGCACACTTCGTGTTTCGTCAGTCGTCGGTTTTCTATCAGTTGCTCTTTGCACCTGGTGCAGAACGGACGTTCTCAATCAACTTAGAAGTATATAAGAGTTGTTAATACTCTTTTAACATAATGTAATTTATTTTAAAAACTGGCCAAGTGCGAGTCGGACTCGCGTACGAAGCGTTCCGTACCATTATCGCAAATCACGTTTGTTGTATGGCAGCCCTACTAAAATATTTATTTTTCTGTTTTTAGTATTTGTTGTTATAGCGGCAACAGAAACACATCCTCTGTGAAAATTTCAACTGCCTAGCTATCACGGTTCATGAGATACAGCCTGGTGACAGACGGACAGACAGACAGACGGACCGCGGAGTCTTAGTAATAGGGTCTCGTTTTTACCCTTTGGGTACGGAACCCTAAAAATGGGAGGAGAGCTGCTATTTTAACAGCTCTATATATTTTACACGGAAATCATAACAATACATAATATTTTCATAAAGTACTTAGTTCTGAAATTAAATTATTATACATTATAAATCTATTAATTGATGGACATGGAAACTAGTTTTCGTTTGTATTCGGAAATGCGATGATTGCCGAGGGACATTAAGAAAATAGTTGTAATGTACATTCTTTCTTTAACCAACTTTGTTGCCAAATTATTTAATTACAATTTGAGCCCGCTTTTTGTAATCTTAAAGGCACAGATCTAATACATCACTTAATTTATTATTGTCAAAATTATAGATAAAAAATATATTTAAGTCCTTACATAAAAATACAAAGCCCTTAAAAAGCGCAACCAAATTAAAACTTGTTTTTTTTATTGATTTCATTTTAGTAAGATTTTCAGAAAATAATTTAGTTTTTATAACATTATTTAACCAAACAATTTGACAAACACTTTAAATTAAAACAAACACGTAATGAGCGAAACTACATCCATAGATAATATAAAACTTCTTTCGAAGTCTAAATTTTTAAAATCAATAAAACTGCATTCTGGTAAGCAAAACGATTGAAGCATTTCATTATTAATAATGTTAAAGGGGACATCTGTGCCCAACAGTGGTACTAGTTCGATCCGGAACAATTAAACAAAGCTTTTTATTCACTACATAAAAACGAATTGTAGCTAAGAAAACCACAACAAATTTGATCCTATATATTATTTATTTACAATGATTATAACAGATAATAAATTGAAAAAAAAATATGCTTAGACCAGGCTCAAAAATCGTATGGTATTATCGACAAACTAAAAAAATACTTTTCATATTAGCATTTTCATTTTGTAACAACCTCATTTTTTAAGTAAGGTCAACCTCCATAGTTACATTTCAGCTACAAAAACCGCCCTTATTGGTTCGAAATAAAGGCACACTATACCACTCGGGACGTGAGATTCTAGGCAAATAAAATTGAAATTCAACCGAACTTTTGACATTTTGACTTCTAGTATATTTTATCAGGCTAACAAAGAAGAATTTCACGAACGCCAGTAGTAGATTATCAATAATATTGGACAGTTATTTTTTTCTTTAGGAAATCAATAAACACTGACAAAGAAAAAAAAGACCATCAAAGTTCTGTTGAGTTGGCTTGTGACAAAAGTGTACCTACCAAGGCATGACGTCAAGCGAATTTCAACGCATTGTATCATCGTCATTTTTTTGTTTCCGTGACAAAAGAAATGATAAATGTCCAATATGTTTTTTAATCTAAATGACGGACTAAATAAATTTTTAGGAATATTTTATATATCACTATTGCCAAGCGACTAAACCATCGCGCGAATAGAGCTAATTCGAAAAACTTGAAGTAAATCGATTTAGCGTCTCGATTATTCGATTTTTGAGCCCAACAAACACGAAATCGATTTAAAACCTGCAATCATCCTGTTTTCTCCTGCACATCGCTTTCTAGTTGCGTCCCTCGCATGTAATGGGGCATGAAGACCGCAGTTCTAAGAAGAATGGACCTTCTTGTGCCGGGTAGAAGGTAGATGGCGTTAGTATGTAGCGACCTGCGGGGAGATTTCGCAGCTCTAGAACTACGAAGCCGGCCCTGTGAACAAAAAATAAATCAAGTATTTTCATAACACTAAGGTACAGGCACTATCAGAAAACACTGTTGTATCGGCGGTTCAGGAGTTCTGAACAAATTTCGTGCACGAGCGGTGCAGTGGCAGTGGCTAATCTGCAATACCTGATGCATCACAGCACAGATATATTGGTATCTTAGAGATAAAGCTCAATGATCCAGACTTGACTAGACGTAAACTACTGATTCTGATTCATTGCCTGTAAAGACTCGAAATGTTCTTCAAAAACGGCGCAGAAATGGTTCTCGCAGCAGCCATGTTCTATTATGTTATTGGATAGAGAATAAGCCAGAGCTTGCTGATCTGGAATTCATGTCTGAGTTTGTATAACTGGGCTCCATGATCAGCGATCAGGGAGGATGCAATAGGGAAATTCGGAGGCGCACACAAATGTCCAAAGCTGTCATGAGCAATATGTCGAGAATATGGCAGGACAAAAAGATCTCTAACAGCACAAAAAGAGATTTATGAGAACTTTGGTATTCTCGATATTTGTATACGGCTCCGAATCCTGGGCAATACGCACTGTGGCTCGAAAAAAGATTGTGGTCTTTGAGATGTGGTGCTGGAGAAGGATGTTGCACATACCATAGACAGCAAGCGCACTAACAAGCCCATCCTCGACCAGCTGAACATCAAATCCAGACTCTCCACGATAAGCTACCAGAGGGTCCTGAGTAACTTTGGTCATATCGCTCGGACACAGTCAGACAACCTCGAAAAACTGGATGTGGTGGGCAAGATGGATGGTAAAAGTATCACAAATTGCGTTGCTATATCAGATATAAAACTGCCTGGTGGTAAGAAGACACTGGTGACTGTGGACATCTGCTATGCTAGAGGCATCGCAGATGCGTTGCCAGACTAGAGGCAAAGATGAAGCCTCCTGTAACTGCCATCATTACCCTTGGGACACAGCAACGCTGCTTGGTGCATGTTTGCTTAGGAGTAATTAACCACTTTTGATTGTGATTCCCGAAGTCTCCTTAAAAAACGGCGCAGCAAAATTAAGACCAAGTTTTCACCCTGGCGTGTACTCATCTTGCCCAACTGGTACTGCTTAGACCCCATTAGTTCCACTACGTTGTTGCAAGGAGACCTGGCGTCGGGTACGGTTATGATGAACTGGGGGTTGCTGGGGTGAGTGGCGTAGAGGTTCTCGACACCACCATATTCTTTTATGTTATTGAGTGTCAAACAAGCTCGAAGGAAACCTACCTGTTGGTAAGTGGACACTACTGCATATGGACATCTGCTATGCTAGAAGCATCGCATATGCATTGCCAATACAAGCAGGCAAGCGGAAAAATCTCCTGTGACTGTCACGCATCCCTAGAAATAACCTGTTGACTTTCGACCGAGATTCCTTACCTATAAGGGCCCGAAGTCTCCTTCAAAAACGGCGCGGTAACATTAGGATCATCTAACGCTTCCACCCTGGCGTCTACTCCCATCTGGTACTGCTTAGGTCCCTTCAGTTCCACCACGATGTTGCACGGAGACCTGGCGTCTGGTACGGTGATGATGAACTTGGGGTTGTTGGGGTAGGTGGCGCGGTGGTTTTCGCAGCCGCCTGCGGTACGGGCCGTCCACTCCCCTTTTAACTGTGAAGATGGTTTTATGTCAGAATATAAAATAAATAACTGGCGGGTAGTTTTAAAAAGCGGGTAATGTTTTTTTATTTATTTCGGATGGTTATATATGGTTTTTACTAGTAACACTAGATTTGTCAGAAACTCTTTAAAATTGAAAATGCATTACCGAGGGTCTAATTATTGCAATGATTTAATATTTCTTATGTCGATTATCTTTTTAACACATAAAAACGTCAATGCTCAGAAATTTTGATGGCGTTATAAATCATATAATTTGAGTGTTGTTCTAATATTTTTCATGACGTGATTTATAAAAAAATGTTGATCTCTACTTATACAAAAACATACACGCATAGATAGAAAGGGATAACAGATAAAGACAATTAAAAAAAAATGACTCTCATCAAACCCTTTTCTTTGGTACCCATAATACGGGGGTGCACACAAAATAATTGATCCGCACTATTTGA
Source organism: Orthosia gracilis (assembly GCA_947562075.1). Lineage (NCBI taxonomy): Eukaryota > Metazoa > Arthropoda > Insecta > Lepidoptera > Noctuidae > Orthosia > Orthosia gracilis. Next base: position 24,000,806 of record OX387275.1, read on the forward strand.
GTGTCCGCCATATTTGATGTATGATGTCACTTAGCTAACCGTGTATTGTCATCCAAACCAAAAGTGTGTGCAAAATTTCAGCTCAATCGGTTGGGGATAACTGTTTTAAAATTCAGTTGCATGATTTGCCCCTTAACTAACAAGGCAAGTTAAAACTTAATAAAAGCTTGTAATAAATAAACCACTTACTGTTTTCTTATATGGATAAGGCTCAAGCTTGCTAAGCGTAAAGGGACAAGTAGCGTACGCCCTTAGCGTATAGAATATCGTCTTACTCTTCTCGTACTGTGACACGACTAGAGTGTATCTATCCGCGCTTCCCTCCCCTATCAGGAGCTCGCATAAGTAGTGTGGACTGTTGATTCTTACGCCGTCTTTGTAAGGTTCAGGATCGTCTGAAAATAATGTTAGATTTTAGTATTAAGGGCACTTTTGTGTCAAAACGACGATGTTCTATTTTCTCAAGAGTACAAGACTACTTGTAATGCAGACAAAGTGTGACAAAGTTCACTATGTCTGTGCGGCTTGCTATATAAAGTAAGTAATAGTGCAATGCCGATTAGTGGACACAGCATTCGTATAGGAGTCGGTTTAAAACAACCAGCGGCAATCCAGCACGTCTCATTTACAGCTGTATCCACTAATTTGGAGAATACTCACAAGGATAATACACCCTCCTTCCATTCTTGTAGACTAGCAGCGTGATATACTCCTTGTTGTCTCTAAAGTCGTCGATCTGAGTGATATGCCTCGTTAACAGAAGCCATACGGCGCCTTTGCCTTGTACGTGTAGAGAGAATTGTGGATTCTCTCCAATGTTGTACGCGTCTTTCGCTGGGCCTGTGCCAGCGTCCCATTTTCTGGAAAATAAAATTAAATATTAGGTCTTGGATATAACTGGAGCCATAGGACGGTGTTTTAGCTATCGTTGTCCCAATGTCAGAGAGGCGAAGCGATATTGGATAAAATAGCTCTATCCCTTTTACACAACGGAATCGCGTCATAGTACTCGTACGGCCCTATATCTAATCAATTCTTGTAAATATATAATCTGAATCTCGGAAACGGCTCCAACGATTTTCATAATATTTAGTATGCAGAGGGTTTTCGGGGCAATTATAAAGTTTTCTAACAATGAAACCTAGCTGGATTGCTAGGTTTCATTGTTAGAAAACGTCGTTTTTTCTATTTTCACCCGACCTGAGCTCGGTCGCCCAGGTACTTATATTTTAATTCAACGTAGTGACCATATTTTTTATTTTGGATAGGCTCGCGTTTGACCACTATCTCACCTGATGGTAAGTGATGATGTGGTCGACGGTGTAGCACGCTTGCCTATAAGAAACCTAATCACTCATGGCTTAAAGACCCCTAGATTGTAGCTATCGGGAAACACAGACTCCGGCAGGGAATTCCACTCCTTAGCTGTCCGCATAATGAAAGTATTTCCAAAACGTTTAGTGCGTATGGGTAAGATGTCCACCATGTACAGATGGGGCATCACCGTACGTCTTGTAGTCCGATGATGAAACGGTCTAGGCGGAATTAGATCATGCAATTCCACACACTCTCCGAAATGCAGTCGATGAAAAACCGACAAGCTGCCAACTCGGCGACGACGTTCAAGGTTCTGAAGCTTTGACTTGACCAGTTCCTCATCGCAGATGAGCCTCTTGGCCCATTATTCGATCGCCTCTAGTACATCAAGCTGGTATTTAGCAGATTCGTCCCAGAGACGAGAACAGTACTCCATGCATGATCGAACTTGCGCTTGATACAACTTAAGCAGCTGTTCTGGCGTGAAGTACCGTCTCACCTTCGCAAGCATCCCCAACATTTTGGCAGCCAGGTGCCTAACTTTACGTTAAGAAGCTCAAGATGGTTCGTTATTGGCACGGTTACACCTCGAAAAGATGGAGTCGGGTGAAACTGGCTCTTTTTAGCATAGAAAAGACACGCCTGTGTTTTAGCAGCATTGAACTTGGCCAGATTGGCAACGCCCCATTCGGAGACTGCCTCCAAAGACAAGCCCAAACGCTCCACCATGGCCTCTCAGAGAGACCGGACCTGAGGGCCAGTAGCCCGTGCGTTGGACTAGAATCTTATCTTCTAGTTTTAGCAGTTCGTTAATGTGCAGCAAGAATAATGACGCTGAGAATATCGACCCATGAAGGAGCCCGACATTAGTGTCCAATTGGTCCGACGAGCAGCCATCGATAACTACTTGAATGGACCGATGCCTCAGGAAGCCTGCAAATACAAATACCAACGGGCAGACCGAATGAAGGAAGGTTACCAATATGGCTTTTGTGCCAGACCCTACCAAAAGCCTTCGAGATGTCGAGGGAGACGGCAAGCGCTTCACCATGCCTCTCGATGGCCTCTCTCCAGATGTGAAGGATTACCTCGCAGTTTCTTATAAACCACGGTGCATTTGTGATGTTATTAAGGATAAGAGTTTGGAGCGTAAGAGCAAGAAACCTTTGGAGCATATATGTTGGAGTTGACGTTGGAGACACAAGCAGTACCCCATAGTTGGATGCCGCACGTTCAAATTTGCTTTAGGATTGTGATTGTATACCAATAATTTATTGTCCACCGACAGGACAGAATTTCTTCCCAAGGAGCCAGTATAGGTTCCTGTACTGTGTGTTCAGTTGGTCTCTCTTGGCTTGTATATGTTTTCGCCATGTAAGCCTGCGGTCTAGGTGCCTGCCCAAGTACTTCGCCGAGTCATTATGTGGTAGTACATGCTCGCCTAGTTTTACGATAGTGAGTAGGTAACTAAAAATTATTACTTACAGCGTTAGATTTTCATTTCTCGGCGCTGAACCGAGCGTTGAAAATTAAACAGTACATTTTTGCACAGAACGAAAATTATATTACTAAGCGGGTGTCAAAGAGTACTTTTTTATCCCAAAAAAGGTGGTGGGGAACTGTGAGATAGGCTACGAAACCGTAGCCACTGGAAAAAACTAGCAACAATAAAATCAAAAGCTAAAACTTACTGATGAATGCAATAAGTATACTGAAACATCTCCGGGTTCCAATTCAAGTAGAAGACATCGAAGAATTTCAGGATACTGGCGTAGTCTATCCAGAATACGCCGTTGTCGTACTGCGCGGCGCTATCGGGGTCGTAGTTGAGGAGCGCGCGTAGTGTCGGCGTCCAGTGCGCGAGGTCTAACTCTGAGTAATTGCCGCGCCAACGTAAGTGCGACCAGGGGTTCTTGAGCTTCAGGAGTTTTATGCCCTGTATCAAAATAGATATACGATAAATTATTTATTATAATTGATTTAAAACCAAGCTTCTTCAAATTCTTCTCAGCAAACATACCTATATTCTTTATTCCATTAGTATTCCGTATTTGACGACACGGTTGGCGTAGTGGTTGAACGATCGGCTGCTGCGCTGCGTGTCGCGGGTTCGATTCCCGTCCGGAACAAATATTTGTATGGACTACAGAAAATTGTACCGGATCTGGGTGTCTTGTGTTTGTGAGTTTAAATGTTTGTAAACGCAGCCACGATACAGGAAGAAATTCCTAGTGTGCGGCGATAATAATAATAAAAAAAAACTGGGGGAAGGTCTGCCATCATTGTGAGCCCGACATTTAAGTAGAAAATGATGTTACATAGCGAATGGTGCATTGTCAACAAAATCTCAATCAGCGTCCAGGTGGCTACTGTCACTAGAACATCTCCTACACACTTATATAGTAGCTGCAATACTTACGTTAGCCAGTCTGACGTCAAGCACGGCGTACGCATGCGTCGCCACGAGGCCTGTTCGTTCTGCCTCTGCGTCAGACAGCGGCCCGGTGGCTACTGTCACTAGAACATCTCCCCTCTCTAATCTTGTTCTAATCTTCTCGTATAGTGCATCTGCGTTGAAGTCTGGTTCGTCATTTCGAATGGCTGAACGCTCTGGTATCCAACCGGTTAGCGCGTGGAGATCTATGTTCTATTGAAGAATGATATTTTTATGTTCATTTATTCTGTACTTTATGTGGGAAGACACAAAACTTAATTTAGACTAATGAAAATGTTTTTGCTTTATGGGCTGCTAATTTATTTGGAGAGTGGATAGAAATATCCTTTGTGTTACTTTGACTATAATAATTTAATACGAAAATTGAGTTAAGGTTTATTGCCTTTTTAACCGCCAAAAAAATAGGAGGAGGTTCTCAATTCGACATGTATATTTATTTTTTTATTTTTACCATACATAACTTTTTAATGGAGCGGTTGGATTTCAAAAATTAACCGACGGAATAACGGACTGAATTGAAAAAATAAAAAATCTTTTAGTCTAGCATTTTGAGGAGACGCCAAACAAACAATCAACGAAGATCAACCCAGCTACAATAATTCTACGCTTTAGATCTTCAATCAACAATAACAACAAGATAACGGGTCACATACATATCTACATAATCAAGGCTAAATGCTGTCCGGGTGAATATATACTTATACAGCTACATTTGTTTAAAAAATGTTTTAAAACAGTTTTAAATTCAACCAACCACAGCACTAAATAATAAAGTCACAAATTTTCAATATATTATGTTATACATACGATCATTCGTCAAAAAGAACGAGCAAAGCAATAAATTACTCCTGTCACTGAGAAATGAAAAGGCGTAGGTTAAATAACATTTAGTGTGAAAGAAACCTTAACTAGCAACAAATAAAGTATTTTTGCCTGTTATTGCCTTAAGAGCTACATCGTTTTGTTTCGGTTCTGTTTGCTTCTTCGAAGTTTCCGCGTATATTGGCCAACCTTGGCCAAACATTTGTAGCGGTGGTTTAAAATCGATAATTTTGTTGTTGTTTAAAATTTGATATTATTTAAATTCCTTTTTCGGGCATTATTTTTGAATACACATTCCGGAATTGTGAAACGTATTAACATTGGCTGTGTTCCAAGCGAACTAAACGAAATAAGAGCTCACGTCTCAAATGAGCTGTTATTTACCGCGACGAATTTTTTGCGCTGACCCGATATCTAGTTGTTATTGTTGATAGAAGATTTAGGTAATTAATTAGCATGTTTCTTAGGCGCCAACTCAAAATACTAGACCACAAGTTTTTTTATGCTTTTCAGAGCATTGTTTCAACCAAGGGTTCATTTTTTTGTACTTCTTTAGCAAGAAAATTATAAGGATTCTTAGGGTCAAAGCACACTCACACTATTCGAGCCAGGAAAGTCATATCCCCCCATGACTTTCATATACGCCTTCTCTAACAGAGACACCCAGAACTCGTTCTTATTGCTGGAGTACGAACACAGCTGCCGCCCGTATTTGCTGTACGGTAAGCGATCGTCAATTATAACCTGAAAAAGAAAGAGATTATTTTTTTTACTTAAGTACAGACAGGTATTGCACTTTGTGAGATTTATTTCAATACTGATCTGTGTGAAAATTTCGTCAGGAAACTAGTAAGTAAAAATAATTAGCTAACATTATTAAAGGTGGTCTACATAGGTCGTGGTCAGTTTATCAACTATAGATATAAGACATTGCTTCAAGCTCAGCTCCAAGGAATTGCAGACCTGAGAATTTTATATTATTTTCAAGTTGATACCTCGAAGCGTTTCTGAGAAAAAGAGTCTTGACAGACTGACAGACAACAAAGTGATACTTTTTTCCTTTTTAAGGTACGGAACCCAAAAAATCGATGATATCCGAGATCCACAAACATGCACAACAGTACAAGAGCAGTGGTGGCCCAGTAGTAACGGCCGCGATATACAAGTTGTAGTCGTGGGTTCGAACCCAGGCAGGTGCTTTACTTTGTGTAAATTATTTCATCACCACTGCTCTCAAAACGGTGAAGGAAAACCTCGTGAGGAAATGGCATGTCTTTGAACCAAAAATTCGAAGACATGTGACATCCACCAACATGCACTGGGCCTACATGGTGGATTACGGCCCATTCCCTCTCACAGAGAGGAGGCCTGCACGCACAACGGACCAATTCATAGTTGGAACATTACGTTGTGAGTGTAGAAAAACTAATTATCAGTTAACATTCCTATTATACTAGTTACCTTTCTCCTCACACCATTCAGATGCAACTTGACCATATATTTGCCGAACGGGTTGTAAACAGGCGACTTGCTCTTGTTCTTAGGATATATTATGGAAGTTATGATCTTCTTGTTAAATCGCTTCTCGTATAGTGCGCTCACTGCTAACGATGCCACGAACGAGCAATCTGACACTATCTGGAAATTAATAATTACATACAGAAACTACAAAACAGCACCTGCTACGATCCTTACATTCTCCTTTTGATTAAGAGTAGAATAGAATACATTTATTCGACTCAGACACAACACAATAACAACAAACATGGACATCATTTTTTACAAGTTGCAAAGACAAATTTCACTGAGCCTGTACGGCCACCTCTCCCCGTTAGATTTTGCTTCATCAACGTTCCACATCTAGTAATACACACACGCCGGTTATGAGGTAATAAATTAAAAATTGTGGATATAAAGTTCAAACATTAGGTTTTCAAATATTGCATTTGCAAGTGTAAATTTATTTTGAATTTATAAAATTGTGTCATGACTCTGATTTCTTCTGCTTGATGCAGTCTACACATAATTTTTGATTTCATAGACTAACGCAATGAGTATGGAATAAAGGAATGATGATATGTGTGAATTATCATCAGTAATGAAGATTATTGTTTTGTTTTTTTTCTCTTTTTGTATCAACTGAGACAGTCCTGAAGAAATTACTATTCTGGCGACTGCAAATAATTATAATTCCTTCTATACTTCAAAAATAATACTCACCGTCTGCTTAATACTAAAACAGTCAACATGATCTCCGACAATCATCTTTGGGTCTGTACAGATCTCATGCGGCCTCACCCAGGAGTCAAACTCCTTCGCTTGCTTAGACGACAACTTCAGCTCACTAGCCCTATCTTCAAACGGTATAGCATATTGGAACCTCTCTGATAAATCCACATCCATGAACGGGAGGAAACAATTGTTGTTTATATTAGAAGTTGTGCGCAAAACCTCCTTTTCTTCTTCAGAGTATGTGGCTTGCTTACCACTTACTTTTAAGTGGATGCTTTGGTCTCTTTGTAGTACAGGCCTGACAGGTGATATGACTAGAACAGAAAATGAAAGGGATTTAAGTACTAAATATTTGAAGTGTAAAAATGTAATTTGCGAAGCTGAGGTTTTGTAAAAGCAATCTTATTAAATGCAAGTTTTATCTGAACAAAAAACACTAGTTGATCATATAACGAATGTGAACAATATGGATTAATAAATCTTATTCTAAATGAAACATTGAATAATTTACCTTGTTGCTTTGGTTCACTAATAGAAAGAGATCCAATCCTCTTTATACCTTTCAACTCTTCAGCCCTGTCAAGTGCCTGTTCAGCTACACCTTTTATTTTTGCTTTTATGTCTGGATCACTTGCTCTCTGCAAAAGAAATTGACCACTTAAATAAATAAAAAACAAAAATGGACCTAAAATATTTTACCTTGCGGAACCCTCAGTCTGACTATAGACCTAAGAATTACTAAATGCGTCTACAATAACCTTTTAAATAATTTTAGTGTGAATAATGATTCAGAAGATCAATCTTATACTGAATGCCTAAATAGCTACATTTTCTTATTCCAGTATGGTGATTGAAGTAGTCAAATGCTTTAGATAAATTAAGTAATTATATCCAAAAAATATATTTCTAGTCTGAAATTGGTTTGTAATATTTTGAATTGGAATTTTGTAAAAATCTTATGTTTTATTTTTATTATTGATAGGCTCAGGCTTTACCACTACAAACACTCTGGTATAGTTGTTTTTTAATAGTTTTTTGTTCCAGTTTTCTAATGGAGTTTACTTACAACCGAAACAGCCAATTCAACGGCTTGTGTGTATAATTGTAATGCATTCTCTTTGAGATTAGCCTCATCCGCATCTAGGGCTTGTTGCATGAGGAAGTAGCATTGTTGCATGGCACGCTCACTTTCTGCCTGTTGTGCTTGATCTGTTAATAAAATAGTATATTTACTTCTTTTTTTTAAATATATTTTGTGACAAAAAACATGAAAAATGAGAATTAATGATGCATGATAGTTCACAATGGACAATAGAAGATGAAAATGTATTGCTCCAACTCCATGTACTATAGGGCATTAAAATAATTAATGAGAAACATATCACTTAAGTGTTCCCTAATTATCAAAAAATGATGTCATGTAATGGTAATATTATCAAATAATTTGAGTGTCTATGAAGGTTTTACGTGGAAGTTCAGAATAAATCATTTTTGTTATAAAACATTACACAACATACTACATTGTTACTTGTCATTTCCATATTACTTTTTGGTAACAAGAGAGGTGTTGTTTGTTTTCCTCCAAACCATAATAATTATTGTGTCTTTCTTAAAGCATAGTCATAGCTAGCCCTCAAACTTGATTGGACTAAACCAATGATGATATCATCATCATACAGATTAAACTGAATGCCTACAGTGAGTACAGTGCACACTTAAGGCTCTATGAGTCATAGTTATGGCCAAATATTAAAAAAAAAACAGCACTAGGTACTTCTTTGTTATATCAGCAAATATAAAGATAGAAAAGTGTCGTACCTTGTTGCTCTGTCAAGAATGTGGCCCTTTCTAGATATTCCTGAACTTTGTTCCTTACTTCTTCCTGTTTTTCTGGAGGGAAACGATCTCGAACTCTGTCCAACAATCTCGCTGCAGTTCGGTAGCATTCTACAGCTTTATCTGTTTGTCTTGCCTGATCGAATTGCACAGCCAGGGACGCAGCCTCAGTGGCATTAGCAAAGTCACTCATTTTCTACGATTAACACATTAGAACGCCCAAAAATGTATTGCAAACAAAAGTGAAATGTTTAAAATGACAATGAAAATTACTAATCTGACCATGCATTGTGATTACAGATTAATCAATCGCTGTCCATGAATAACCAAGACAGCAAGATTCCATCACCTCGAGTGCGAACAATAAAACAATAATCACAATGCTATAAATAGTGCTATCTGTGTGATTTGGAACATTTGATGTCAACATTGTCAACTGTTTGTTGTCATGTCATCTGTGAAAATTTGACAGTATCGTCAAAAGTTTCGTTTAGAAAAACTTTAACAATGAAAATTAAGAAAAAGCCTTTTTTTTGGTTAAAAACAAATGTCTACCAGCTATGTCATGAGTTTTCTTAATTTCTACAAGCCAATCTTAGATATCTAAGAATCCAATGTATGCTTATTGCATACTCTTTGGCTTATTGTTCTTGTCGTGTTTGCTGTGGGGCAGCTGGGTTGGACTAAACGTTGTGTTACATACTCTTTGGGTTGGACGTTAGTTGATTGACGTGCTATTTACTGAACGAATACGTTGTCATAGACTATACACTTAGTACAGAGATTTTGTCTGTTTACTCTTCGTTCTACGTTTTCTGTGTCAGAAAAAAAAACCGAGTCTGCCACTGGCAACACTGAATTAAATGTCTTTTGTAGTTTTGTATTGTCAAAGAAAATTGATTAATTTTATCGTCTTCGGTATTACGGATTTTAATTAATATTTTCTTTATTTTGTACTGTACAAACAATAGATTCTGGTTTTGATATTATTTCTGATTTAGATATTTGTGCTACTTCATAGAATAAAGTGAAAATGGCTTCAGAGGCGTTGACGAATGCGGGAGGAGAGATTCGAGAGAATTTGGTAATTTAGCTTGGATATTTTTGCATTTTATATAAATGGTTATGCAGTATCTGTCATTAGTATTCCAGTTTCGTTGATCTATTGTTATTGGTAACATGACTTCGTATTTGATTACGTTCACCTGTGAATCGACCTTCGTACTTCTTGGTAGCTTTACCTATTAATCTGTTTGACTTTGTTTTTTTTTAATCCATTCACCTTCTCAGGTGTGAATAAGACATCGAAAACAATGAAGGCACATTATACAGTACTTCGAACTAGAGATATTAAATGTTATCTCATTAACATAATTATCATTTTCGTTGCAAAACTTCATATCACGCAATCAAATAATAATGATTGGCGAACAACAGATTTGGATTCATATTTGGGCTAAGAATGTTCTAGTTTAAAAATGGATTTTAACTCAGAGCAATAGAGTTTAAAATTATTTAAAAAGTGCATGTTTTTAACTTGACAGAGTGATAGGTTCATCTATATAGAATTTGTATTTTTTTCACAGATAATAAGGCATATGATCTCTAGGGATCTTATTACTTATCAGCCAAAGCCCAAAATATGTTTTTTTTTGTTTAGTGGTGGTTATTTACCAAACAAACAGAAAGATGTTCAGTATCATCTCTTTTGAAACACTTTCACCCACTCTGACAAAACTTCTAGATTACTAAACAGAAAGATAACTGACTTAATGCTAGAAAGATATGCTTTGCATAGCAAAACTTCCTATTGATTGAGACTTTTAATACGCCCTTTGTACTCAAAAAAAAAATTAATTTGCAACACTGAATGTGTGAATTGTGTACTGTAATACAAAATACTGGCTGTTCAACAAAGCATTAAAAAAAAATTTTTTTTACAGGTAACAACTGCAGTCAAGTTCCTAACAAACCCGAGCGTGCAACGATGCACCCTAGAAAGCAAGGAACGGTTTCTACGCGGCAAGGGCCTGACCGACCCTGAGATACAGAAAGCTATTGGGAAATGCACCGAAATGCTTGATGTGCCATCGATGACTTCAGAACTAATGTTCTTCCATCAGTCACGGAGATCCTGGTTCCGAGACAATGTGCTGCCATTGTTGGTGTATGGAGGCTTCATGTACGGAGCTTACTGGTTTTATAAAGTAAGTGGTTTTAAATCAAGCAAAGGGGTATGTAAGGATCGTAGCAAGTGGTATTTTGTAGTTTATGCATACCTACATGGGAAAAAGATGTGGTTTTCCAGTCATGCTGTAGATAGAAGTTATTCAAATTCAAATATTTTATTTGCAGAATGTGGGCAGAACACAGGGACCATTTAATTTACCTTAACCACATTCAAAGACCAATCACATTTATTAAAATAATGTCTTAGTGGCCCAGTGGCCTCACCTCTCATGCTTGAGGTTGTGGGTTCAAATCTGGTTCAATTACCAATGTGACTTAAACAAATTCATATTTATTTTCTAAGTTTATCTTGGACATCACAGATTACAATGAAGGAAATCATTGTGAGGAAACCTGGACTCATATTTAATGTAAGTCTGAAATTACCAGCAAGCATGGGCACAAGCAAGGGTGGTGATCAATGCTCATGCCTTCTGTGTATGAGAAGAGGCATTTGCCCTGCAGTGGGACAGTTACAAGCTGGTATTATTATGAAGTTAGCAGGCAGATAAATAAATATTTCACAGTGCAGCACCACTAAAACACTCAGAAATTTCTCAGATCAACTTCCTTTTTTTGATGTTCTTGTATCTGCCATCAGTCTTTATAGACTATAATCAGATGTGTTCCCGGGTCAATGTCTTGTAGAGTGCTTTCTCCAGTAAAGACAGCTCCTTTTCAGTACAAAATAGCTATCATCTGTTGTGCAGCTACATTACATCATGCCTTTTGAGATGGTTGGAGTCATTTTGGCGCATAAATTGGGCTGCTAGTTGTTGATGAGACAGTCACTGTCTCACTGTCTGACTGTTGTATTTCTCTGCAGAAGATCAGTCATCTTGGAAATTGTTATTTATCCAATTTGTTTAAAACTAAAGAATCTGGTTTTCTATCTAAAAATAAAAATCAATTAACATATTTTCTCAATGTTATATAACAACTTAATAGTTTGACCTTAAGAATATCTGTATTAACTTTTGATTTCGTTGAAATACTGCATAATCTTAATTTTATGTTCCTCTTATCTTTATTTGATTGATAATTACTATGTTAGATAAATGTTATAATAGAAAATTACTGTTTATTATTAAATCTTATAGGTATCAGTTTTATCACAATTTATGGCTCCTTTCTAACCGGGTCTATACCGAATCTGTACTGTACGATGTGCTGATACATGTAAATACACTTGAAATGTCAGTCTAAAAATTTACATAGCTTATTGACCCCTATCTCTACCACATAATGCACACATTCCTATCATGATAAACAAAAGGCGCATTGGATTGAATACTACTGGAAGGTGCTCTCTGACAGCGCGAGGACACGATCGGGGTTGCCGTACGAAAGAACGCGATGATCACGTACTCGTGTGATGATCGCTTTCTATTAAGACGGACGCCTTGTTAAAGGTGCGACGGTCTATTGTTTCTCACTGTGGATGCACGCCTGTACATGCAGTACTAGCTCGCTACCGCTTTAGCAACTCGCGATGCATTCATCATTTCAACCGAAAGACGTCCACTGCTGAAAATAGGTCTCCCCAAGCGATGGCACATTGAGCGAGCCTGTGTGTCTCGCATCCAGTGGATGCCCGCACCCGTTAACCAGGTCATCGGTCCTACCGGGTGGGCGGCATTCCAACGCTGCTTCTTCTTGTTCGCAGTCGTTACGCCTTGTTCGCAATCGCCACTGCTCTAGTCGAGTCGATTTTTCGGCCCCATCCATTCTGCGAGCAATTTGGCATGCCCACTGCCACCTAAGTTGCGATACATTGTGGCCATCTAATTAACCTAATGGCGTCCGTACCAGCCCTAGTCACTGCTCATATTCACCCCGAACGAGGCCTATAGCCTTGACCTGAGTGAACGCGCGTTGACTAGGGTGGGTGCGGGCGCGATGGCCACATTGCGGTTATGTAGCGGGCTCCTGTGACATGACGTACCGTGTTTCTTCAGGGTAAAACGATAGACGATTACAGTGCTGCTCTGCTCGATCCATCATCTCCGCAGGGACCACCACAATCACTTCACTATGGACACATTATGGCACCATGTTTGATTTAACGTGCCCGTCGTCGCTAGCGCGCTAACTCCCAGTCGAGGCCTTAGTTACCGCACATAATCAAGTGGTCAGGGCTCCTGAGAGAGGAATCTAATAATAGTCAGGGACTACAAGGAATGATAATCCTGGCTACAAGGTTGTGTCTATGCAAATAGTCTCCGTTAACTAGACCAGAACTACCGGAGAGAATGTGACGGATTGATTCCCCCGGCCGGTGTCATGCCCGACAGATTACAAGATTTATTATTATCTTGCTTTCGTTAGTGAGTCCACCAATAGTAATCAATTTTTCAACTGAAATTCAATTAAGTTGAAACTTGGCGTACTTATGTAACATTGGAGACATTGAAATGATATGGTATTATGGAGCTGGTCATATGATGGTGCTGGAAGGTGGCCATAGCAACCCCTCAAACAGACAAGATAACACCATCGTGTTTGGACTCATTGGATGTGTATTAAAATGGTATTAAGTTTAGAACTTTCCAGTTCAAAAAGCTGGTTTCATTTATTTTTTTACTTAATACTTATAACTATTTCCCACAGAACTACGTCAGACACCTCCTATTCGTGGAACAGCCAAAGCGCAAGACAACAGCAGAATGCATCGACGAGCTGCGCAGGAGTGTGGACATCCTCAACGCTAACTTCACGTCGCTTCGCTGCGAGATGACGACAAACGCCCACCAGAGCTCGTTGCGGTCGCAACTCGATAACATCAAGTCTGAAGTTGCGTCGGTTAAGGCTATTATGCTGAATAGGTAAGAGTTTTGTGCATTTATACTTACGCTAGTTTATGCCAGCGGCTTCGCCCGCATGAAGTGTTTTATCATCCCAATAGAACACACTACCGGGATAAAAATCTTATGTCCTTCCCAGGGTTGCAAACTATCTCCATACCTTTCATCCATCCAATCGGTTCAGCCGTTTAGTCGTGAAAACGAACAGAGTTACTATCGTATTTATAATATTATCTTCTGCTAACGGCTTCGCCCGCGTGATAGTTGGAAATGTCCCATGGAAACATACTATCGGGCTAAAAACCTTTTTGACAAAAAAAAAACCGACGAAATTGAGCAAAAAAACAAGAAATCTTTTAGTCTAGCATTTTGAATTGACGTCAAAAAACCATGATCCATGTCCTAAAACTATAAACTCAAAGACCTGTGAAATCCATCAACCCTCTGTGGCCCGGCGTGGTGGATTACGGCCCAGTCCCTCTCCCAAAGAGAAGGTCTGTTTCCCAGCTGTGCGAAAATTTTAGGCTGATTTTATGTGTCATTAACATACAGACGCTGGCTAGCGGCTGCACAAACTTTTACAGAAATCAGTACTATGCACAACTTTCCCGAAACAGAAATAATTATAGAAGAAATCATACGTTTCGTCTTGTGAGCATCGCAGTTTTGTCTGGCTCAGCAGATTTTTTTTTATTTCTATATTGTAAAGCTGGGAACAAATTATCGGACGCGGCTGACGGACGCAACTTACAGCCGCGACTGATATGTGTGCACAGTCGTTTGGGACGCGGCTTACGGACAAATCCGAGCGCTTATTTCATAGAGAATATAGCTTATTAAACGAAGATTATGTTTACGTAGAAACATGTCGAGTAGTGAAAGTGAGGACGCAATTATCTGCTGCGAACACACTCGATACGGTAGAATCAATTTTTATTTTTATGATTTGTTACTTTTAATTCTGACGTTCAAAAGTGCCGCTTTTTGGCCCAGTTGAATAAATATATTTGACTTTGACAAGTTTTTCTTTAATTTTTATTTATAATCTCACACGCACGTGTGAGATTATCGCGTAGTCTGAGTTGTTCTGACGCCGGGACGCGTCCTGCACCGTCCCGCACCCCGTGCACCCCGTCCGTGGACGTTTTCAGCTGACACAAACATCCAGCGGGCCAGATCTTTATCGGACCTCCGAACGCCCATGGTCACGACCGCGACTTACGTCCGATAGTTTGCACAATGTTATGTACATTCATTACCCAGATACTCTTTTAAGTCGCGACTGTCAGTCGCGTCCGTCAGCCGCGTCCGGTAATTTGTTCCCAGCTTAAAGCCCTTTTATCTACACTCACAACGTAATGTTCCAATTATGAATTCAAAGAATATTCTATAAACACGTACTTTACATCCGTGGATAGGTAAAATTAAAAAAAAAAAAACATTACAGTTCAGCTTCGATTTTCAAACAACTGCATCATAAAATAACTTTTTAATTTTTATAGCACACTTTTAATTTTTAATTTATTGGCGCTTATGGGCTCGCTTGATTTACTGTCGAAAAGTAGTGTCATGTCTATGGAGGCGCGCGCTGATGAGAATTTGAATTGCCCGCCACATCACATATTTTTTCCGTTTCCACTTTTTGTTTTATTCCAAATGTATGAGTGAAGATAAAATAGTGTATGCAACGGCATATAATTGGGTATTAAAACACTCGCGTGTTATTATTATATCCGGGTGACATAGGCTATATTACATTTTCAAAAAAATTAGGGATCCTTACTAAAACTCCAATAATGTAACCCAAGGTGTAAAAGAATTACCTAAAATATTCCTAAAATCGCGTGTGCTGCGAAAACTATTGATGATAGAATAAAATAATGTTCTATGACTTTGCAGAACACATCATTATTTACAAAAAGTGTAGCGAAAGCATATGTCTAACTAATATAGTAATGCCACAATAAGTGTTCTTATATCTTAAAATTTTAATTGAAATGTCGTCGCTAGAAAAGGCTCTTAAAATGTATTCAGAAAATTCTTAAATCATTTCAAATTTCATAAAAAAAAATCATTTGCAGGAACCAATTCCCTGTTCTAAAGACCCGTCCGGGCCCACCGTCGATCCCCGACTGGCAGCGACAGTCAGAAGAGGCGTCGTCCGCAGAAGTACCTTCTGAAGACAAAAAGAAGACCCACAGAAGCCGCAGCCAGCGATCAGAGTCGGGTGGATCCAATTCTAGCGAAGGGGAGCAGGCCACCAAAAACAGTGACAGTAGCTTGGAGATAATGTGAGTTTATTGATGAAATGTCTTCGTTTTCAGAGATTGAAACATCGATTGTTCAGCCCCTAGATACGATACTTATAACTAGACTGGATAGACCTAATTATATGCATTTACATGTTGTATAGTCCTATAACCTATAAAAAGGGGCTAAATATACAAATAGCCTCTTTTTATAGGTTATTGCAGATTTTTACCAAAAACTAGTGATACTTAATGCATATTTTCTTACATATTTCGTTGTAGAATGGTGGTTTTGGCCTCGAAGACACAATTTTACATATTTTGATGATTTTGAGTAAAATTAAAGTTTTGTTTTTCCAAATAATTAATATATTTTTCATAAAATTTTAACAACTGTTAAATGTCAAAATGAAAGCGTAGCGTACGCGTGTGGTTTGAGCTATCAAAAAAGTTATGCGAACAGGGTGCTGAAGTATTTACCTACAGATTTATGAAGAAGTTTTTTTTTGTCATGTGTTTTGCTCTACAAAGATGTGTTCAAACCGCGCTTTTCCGCTCATAAAATAAGTATTTGACTTCATTTGAATAGTTCCCACATAACCACGAAGTCATGAAGTTTCATTATTTACTGCTGGTTGGGTTTTATTCCTGTGCAATCGAATGGTTATCTTCAAACTAGAATAGGAGAATCGAAGCAAAAATCTGACGTCGCGTAATTATTCAGTAAAATAAAAGACAAAATGCGTAAAATTTACAATTTTATTTTTTTATAGTGCACGAAATACGGGAACCGAAGACGTAACGCGACAGTCAAAACCAAATAATTACAATTTTTCTGCAATCAGGGATGTTATGAAATCGGACAAGCCTAAGCGTCCTATGTCGGCTTACATGATGTGGCTGAACAGTGCTAAAGATCAGTTTAAGGCTGATAATCCTGGCTTTAAAGTAACCGATACAGCAAAGAAAATGGGTGAGATTTGGAAGGCCATGGACAAGACAGAATGGGAAGAAAAGGCCGCAAAAGCGAAGGAGGAATATGTAAAAGACTTGGCGCTATACGAAGCTGCGAACGGTGGATCTAGTCAGTAGCACGAATTTTGTTATGCATGCTTCTATGACTATATAAACCACAGAGTACGGAACACCACACCGGCAGCTACTAAAAACGCCTTTGTTAATATGATTCATCTTTTCAGCCGAATATACATAGACCTCCCCCAAGTGTCGCTGCATCGTCCGATGTTGTGCGTCTCGCATCCAGCAAATTCCCGCGGCCTTAACCAGATCACCGGTCCACCTTGTGGCAGGCCTTCCAACGAGTAATAAGATGCATTACTGCGCAAATTAACTGAGCACAAGTTTCTCAATATTCATAGTCAAAATGGTCACGGGCCGACATTTACTGACCCAGTCCTCTGCGTCTCACATCTAGCAGATTTTAACACCCGTAACCAGATCACCGGTACACCTTTTGGGAGGCCTTCCAACGAGTAATGAGATGCATGACCGCGCAAATTTGTTGAAAGCAAGTTTCAGCTCTCAATGACCATAGCCACAAAATGGTCACAGGATGACACTCACCAGTATGAAAAATTTTGACAACGCTGCCTCTAGCAGTGGCCGCCGAGTCGTCTCAGGGCTCTGTGCTGTGATGAAGAGATATCGTAACGTCTGCGTTCGTTACCATATAAATATCAAAAAATTTGCCTGCCTTTTCCAGTTTAACCAGATGCCTCTGAGTACCAATATTTTACATGGAGCCTGCCTATGATGACCTCCACAACCCAGTAACTGGGTAACACGATATCCCTTAGCAAGTATGGTGTCAGAATCCCTGGTTTCTGACCAACCCTATTGACTATTGACTGTCAAAGATCTTCAAATGACAGCCGGCAAAAAAAGCTTAAATACTACTACTGTTTACATAAGTAGATGGATGAGAGTTGCCGAAAATCGATGCAAATGGCGTGCAGTTAAAGGGGCCTTGTCACGAAACATTTTGCAAATAGAAACGGATTTCGCTTCTGTATGGATTCTTCAGACGCCACCCAATAAGATGAGGCGAGGCGCATAGAGACAGTCATGCCAGACAATTAAATACGAAGCTTACAAACGCATCAAATTTTGGTATAATCCCCGGCACGTAAGTTGGAAAGAGTCGTTAGATGCGCGGAAGTCGTTTTTTAGGTATCTTTGGTAGTGAAGCGGGGCGCTGGGAACGTTTAGGACCGTTCCGAGCGCGCGATTGGTTGTTCAGTTAACACAAGGATCGATTGACCAATCGTGTCGCGTCGACGTTCCGTTCGCTCTATATGGTGGTTGGTCAGTTAGCGGTATATGCGCGAACTTACCCCCACTACGCCAAAACTTGCCAACTTACGTGCCGGGCACTATAGAGGAATGAATAAAATATTCTAGTTTTTTATAGGTAAAAGTCTCCACCAGATAACAGATAAAAAAATAAAAGTCATTGATCCGATTTGTACCAAAAAGTATAATTACGTAATTTGAAAACGTGTTTCTTTGTTTATGGAGATATTTTGATCTCAAATGAAATGTATAGGCGTAGAACTATTTTATCTGTTTAAATCATTTAAATCGGTTCACGCGTTTATGAGATATTAACTCATTGCTGAATGTCAAGTGAAAGGGTCAAGATCGCCCCTTACCGCGATACGTTTGTTTGATCGTGTTAGCGGCACTGCCATTACACTTTTTCGTATCGTTTTGAAATATTGGAATACATTGGTAGACAGGTGTTAATGACTTATTTTTTTTGTTTTCTGGCGATGATTTTAGTTGCTGACTTACCTAAGATTAAGACCTTACCTACTTACAGCGAATTGTGCGGAGTAGGTTCAAATAATGTTTCCAATAGATGGGGATCGACCTCACGATCTCTTGCTCGCCAGTGGGCCACATAACCGTTGCGGTATTGGCACTTTTCTCAAACTTATAATACCTTATGACAAATGTACGATAATTATTGTAAGTTACTTTTATACCATTAAGTTTATCACTAAGTAAACAACAATAATTGTAATATTCTATTTTTAATACTATAATGTAATCTTATAGACCTAAATTATAATAAATGGACTTTTTTTGTATACACAATATTTTATTGATACTCACAATAACTTTCAATATTTATAAAGAAAAACCATAGCACTACACTAAGACGAATGGAAATGTATTTTAAAAAGTTCATAACACTAAAGGGTTATCGATTTGCGTAAATGAATTCGGCAAGGCTTTAACCCTATCAATCGACCAATCACATAGACGGAAATCCACAACGCGTCTTTCATCACGCACGTGATTGATCGAATGATGGGATCAAATCCCTTCTCGAATACACTTAAATTAAACTGCTGATACTCACTGGATGGTAATTACTAGTCGCTCAGTATCAACCTTTCAATTAGTGGATTAAAAAAAAACTTGAGTAACGAATCCTGCGAAAATTATAAAAAAAACCATAAAAGAAATCTTGGATTTTCTGGAGTGGTCGCAACCGCTACTGCTGAACATGAAATCTTGGGTTCGATGCCCGAGTCGGGCAATGTTTTATTGGGTTTTTCCTCCTTAAAATTCTGAGTAGCAGCTCGGAGTCTGGACTTGTGCCTGGTTGATGACTGTAGACTCGCTCCCTATTACAAGGGACTTAAACATAACTGGCGAAATATGGGAGTACCATAGTTTCAACTCTGCCTAACAGGAAAATACAGTAGCACAGATAATATAATACTAGCATACAGATGCCTCATCACATACATAGAAACCGTGCCGACGTAACTAGGGTTTTTCCTCTAATTAAGATGATTGATGGTGTTAGCAGCGGCTTGCAAGTAAAAGAGTTTTCTCGGTTCGTGACTATTAGTTTTTTTTTATAGTATTTTTTGCATCTTTTTACAATTTCATTGTACCAAAATTAAAAAATCGAGTGGCATGCCTCAGATTTTTTTCTATTGGAATCAATTTTAAATGAACCGTTAAAATAATCTTTGAAATGTGAATTACGAGCTCAGTATGGCATAATATTGGGCTTAGGAGAGTTGATTAAAAAATAACATACAATTTTTATGATTAATTCTAGAAAATTTTAATTTCACACACAATTCAATAACAAATCGATGCATATCGCGCCATCTAGGGACATTTATTTGAACCAAATTTTCTTTGTTAGTGCTGGGACCCCGTGACAGTAGTGATGTTATGTTATAACGTTTCGTCCTGCGAGCCACTTTTCAACCTTATATTTAACGCATAGGCAGGGTTAGGCAGTATTGGAATTATTTGTAATTAAAATACGTAATTGAAATACAAATAGGTATTTGTATTTAAAATACCTGATGCTGAGGTATTTTGAGAGAGCAGTGCTGGCCCAGTGGAACGGCCCGACTTCCGTGTCGTAGTCCGTGCGTTCGAATTCAGGCAGGCGGCATTACCTTGTGTATTTTTTTTATTTTTTAATAATTTCATCAACACTGCTCTAAAAATGGCGAAGGAAAGCATCGAGAGGAAATTGGCATGTTCTAGAACCAAAAACTCGATGACATGTGACATCCACCAAACCGCACTGGGCCCGCGTGGTGGATTACGGCCATCTCTCTCACAGAGAGGAGTCCTGTGTCCCAGCAGTGGGCACGTTTAAAGGCTGATGATAAATCTGAGGTATTTTGTAATTAGTATTTCAAATACTTGGCTTCAAAATACATTTGAAAATAAATACATTTAGCGATCTTATTAATGGTGCGTTCTGTCTGCAGAAAACAGCGCTCGATAGCTTTCGTTAGCAAAATGGCGACCGCGTACGTCAAATTGTCAAGTATCTTGTCCATTGTCATATCCATTTCAAACGGTTATTTTCACGAAACTTCTGTTTATTACCTATACTTCATAAAAGATAGCTTGATCTCTGCGACAGCTGTCAGTATCAATACAGTAACAATAGCGCTTGACAGGCTAACAATAACGTAAAAACAGTAACAGTAACTTTTCAGTAACAGTATACGTCAGTTTGACATATGTCGCAGAGATCAAATATCTTTTAAGAAGTTTAATTATGTTTATTAGTATCTAAGTTTGTCACGATGGACAATTGCAACGTGTTTTTTAAATAAAAATAGTAAAAATACTGTATTTTGTAAGTATTTTATATTTCAAATACACGTCTTAAAAATATTTTGTATTTTAAATACACGCGAGATAATATTTTGTAATTTAATTAAAGCAAAGCATGTATTTTGCCCAGCTCTGCGCAAAAGATCTTCGAGCTTTTAAAAATCTACTCCTCCAAATTCCTTCACACCGCGCCGGTTTTATGTCCAATTCATACGCTGTCTGAACAATAAAGCTCTGGAGCGCGCTACCCTTTAACATTACAAAGGCTGAAAGCAAAGTCTCTTTTAAAAGAAAAGTTCGTGACCTCTATTTGAGTCAGACTAAATAGCTCTCATCTAGAGTCAGAAGTTTAGTCATAATAATTATTAACAGGTTTCTCGTTTCTTTTTTATTGGTATTTATTAGTTTATTTTATTTGTATATGTGTATTATTAATATTTATGTAGTAATTTATTTGTATATGTGTATTACTAATATTTTTGTACCCATTTCACAAAGTTGTCCTTTTTAACCCAAAGGTTGACTGGTAGAGAATGCCTTGTGGCATTAAGTCCGCCTATGTACCACTATTGTACATGAAGTTTAAATAAATAAATAAGAGCGAAAGTAATCGACCATGAAATTTCGCGGTTGTACACAAAATTTTTCTTTACATTAATGCCTACCTACTAACCTAAGATTTTTTCGTTACAGTACATGAAAACGTCTACACAAGTACTTCAATAGCAGCAGGTATTAGGGTAGTGCCAGACTTGCGTGTCAGTCGGAACTTAAGAAGACATTGGTAGTGTGGCAGGTATTTATCAGTGATTGTGTTATCGTGCGGGACTCGGGACCGTTTTAGTGATGAACTCCTCTGTAATTATCGCCATAGATTTAAGTAGGCTTCGAAGTCTTAAGATCAAAGTAATAGTGGATTAAAGAAAACAGAATGATTCGGTAGAAAATGTAACGTCACGTAACATTTTTGTGTTATAACCCCTCCATACACATTTATCTTTCTCTAAGTATTTTTTTTTGAGCTGGCATTTACGCACACAATTTTTTTTTTTTTAATGCTTCAGGAACTTACCTAACGGTTCCTTGACAATCTTGCTTCTATTAAAAACTTATCATGGTCACTGATAATTTAATACTAGCATACAGATACCACATTCCATACAAAGAAACCGTTCCGATGAAAGTAGCGTTTTTCGACGGCATAAACTGATTATTTTACTAAAGGGTTGACTCGGTTTGTGAATATTTATTTCTTTAAAAACAGTGACCTTTGTTTTATAGTATGTTTTACACATTTTTACAGTTTCGTTGTACTAAATGTTTTGTTATCTAATAAACTATTTGAGCCCAGTAGGAGGACACGTTTATTGCAGCGTCAGAGGCTTAAAATGTAATCATGGTAGTCAGCTGGTGCTTTATTAGTAAAAACATTAAAAAACAATAGGTATAAACTCCAGCCCGTGTGAAAAATTGTCAACTATAGCAAGAAAATGCTTACCTCTAATATCCAATATATCTTCAACCATGCAAATATGTTCTGCAAAATGCAAAAACTTTCCATACGCATTCAAGTTGCAATTTTAGTCGTAAGCGCTTTAATCTTGGTGATCCAATCCTAACAATATGCTTTGACATGATTTATTGAGGAATTTCTTAGAAATGGCCAAAAGTTCTTTCTCGGTTTGGCTGTAATTTAGTTCTGTATCATTCATGGTCCTGGAAGCACTTATACCTAACCTTAAAATTCCTTTATCATCTTTTTGAAAGTGACAAGTGCCACGTCTACTTTTAGAGGCATCACAGAGAGAGGGTTGTTTAAAAATAAAACAAACTGCGTTTTTTGATAAAAAGTAAATGTATTGTATAATGAACTTTTATAGAATTTTGAGTAGGTAGTAGGTACAATCTGTAAGTGCTACTTGGTCGGTCGTGTTTGGCGGAAAGTCCTCGGTGCCGCGTGCCGCCGCCGGCGCGCTCTGCTCTTCTCGTGTGGGCAACACGAGAAGAGCAGAGCGCGCCGGCGGCGACGGCATAAAATAGTGATGCGCGCGTACAAGGGTCATATCGACACAGTGCTGGAGAAATATTTTAGTCTTTAGTTCTGAAAACATTTTAGTATATGCAGGTAGCCAATTGATTTTTTAAATGTTTACATAATGGTGACATTAAATTTGCCATATCGGGGAAAAGTTTTGGGCAAGAAGATACCTTCTAACATAATTGAAAGAGCCCAAACTTTTCTGCGCTCATCACGATTAGCAGGTTCTTTTAAACCCAATAGAGACTGAATGCCGTCTTTGTCAAGTGACATGCCCTGTTCATTAAATATTTGGCCTACCTTTTTACCTCTGACTGCCTGTATTGATTTTTTCTTTATTGGTACAATTTTAAATTCAGATGCCATTTTAATAACATTTAACAGTACCTGATCATGTTCTGCAATAGTGTCCCCTATTACTTAAATGTCATCAGCACATATTAAAAAATTTGGCATGTCCCCAAAATAATTTTCAAGAATCTTTTCTGGAGCATTCATTAAACCATATATTATGGCAAAACCAAATATCTATAGACTCCAAACGGAGTAGCAAAACAACATTTCCGGGACACACAGTTATTTTACAGTTTTTTTACACAAGCTGGTAACCCTTACAAAACATTGTTACAATCAATAACAATAATATTTTCATAACACACAAGTTTTTTGTACTTACAAAATAAATTTATAATGCCAATAGATTTCACTCTTTCACCCGTAAAAGATTCCATGGTTAAAGTGGTATGCGTTAATTTTATTTTTTTATTGATATTATCATATATTTTCTTTGGTAACACGTCTGCACCTGTGTCTAGTTTAAATTTTACTTACTTACCTTCAATCTGCAGCTCTTCATAAAGCCACCTCACTGAATTTGGCATATTGACTTCCTGTTCGTGGCTTTTTCCTTACAACTGACAGCAAAGTGATTGAGGAGTCCGTATTTTGCACATTTTTGTTCCAAATACTGGGTACTGCCTTGGCCCATGTTGTCGCTGGCAACGACGACAGTTGAATTTAGACTGTCCTATGGCTGGAGTTGAGCGATCTTTACACTCTGTCAACCTCTAATTGTGGGTTCATGTCCTTTATATGAGCTTTGCTTGCTTGAGCTGCTAGACAATCGCTCAATGCTTTTTCCAGTATCAGTGTCTCAATTCTTTATAAGTGCTCTTGGACTGATTTATCTGCTATTCCTTGTATGATACGGTCCCTTATCAATTGGTCTTCAAATCTATCTGAGGTGAAATCCTTGTATCCACATAGAACAATCAACTGATGCAAGTCAGTGTAGAAATTTTCAAACGATTCCTCCGTCTGCCTTTTATCATTAAACTCAAATTGTTGGTAAACTTGGTAACCTACATTTGGGATTGACATATTTCTCAATTTCGGACATAATCGTCTCATAGCTTTCAGCTTCTTGTTTTGATATTTTGAGGGACAATATTATCCTGGTGGCTTCAGGACCCATCATATTGCATAATAAAGAAAGTTTTACATTGTTCGGTGCATCATGCTTTCCCGCACCGACAATATCATTTTCAAAAAGACATCTTCAAAACCTCCATTCTTAGGCCGCACACGGCGAACCCAGGTCAAAATTATGTGGTAATTTTAGACTAGACTGCGCCATGTTTTATTATTTAATAAAATACACAAACTTGTACGTAAATAGGAACATATTTATTTTAATCATATTTAATTAAATAGAAAATGCTATAAATAATAGCAGATAATATAAACTTAAATAAATAAAATATTTCACTAAAATGTGCTAAAATACAAATTTAAAAATTCGAGCGTAAAGCCTCAGTAATTTAAAACCGCGCTATCTATTGGAATGAATTTGAAAAGCTCCGTTCTAATAATCTTTGAAATGTGAATTAAGAACGCAATATTCCATAAATTTGTGCTTAGGAGTGTTGATTAAACAATAAAATACAATGTTTATGATCTAGAATTGCTAGAAAATGTTGATTTTACACAAAATTCAATAACAAATCGATGCATATCGCACCATCTAGTGTTTTATTTTATCCTTAATAGTCTGTCGTGCTTGAGGTTGTTGTGGGTTCAAATCCGGTCAAGTTCATATGTGACTTTTTCAATTTATACTTATGTATGATTTCTTAATTTATCTTGAACATCGTGGACCTAGAAATATAGTTTATATTAGTCTTGCCTTCTCTGTATGAGAAAAAGCCGTTTTCCTAAAGGGGGACAGAGTCAAGCTAGTATATATTATACTTACTTCTGCCAGCGGCTTCGCCCGCGTGAATGTCGAAAATTATCCCAAGGGAACATATTCCCGGGATAAAAAGTAACTTAATATCTATAATCTATCTCTGTGCCAAATTTTATCCAGATCCGTTAAGTCCTTAGTTTTTGCGTGCAATTATAATATTAGAACTTTACGATTTATTCTTAAAAGGATAAGTCGGTCGCAGACATTCGACTGAATTTCTTAAGTAAAAAGTCAATTCGAGGTTAGGCTCTCGCCCGTGAAATTATAATATTAGAACTTTACGATTTATTCTTAAAAGGAAGTCGATCGCAGACATCCGACTGAATCTCCTAAGTAAAAAGTCAATTCGAGTTTTGACTCCCGCCTATTTCCTCCTCCAATATTGAACCTATTTAAAAGATATTCCACAAACTGAAAGATATATACTGTGCTCCTATGTTTTCCCTTTTTTCATTTATAATTGTCAAATTCTTACACTACCTACCTCCTCCTCTCTCTCCCCCCTCTTGACAGCGACGGCCTCTTTTGACAGCGCAATTTTGAGCATCTTTTGGGGGGTTCTAGTGCTTCTAAAGGACAGTTGTGAAAGGTTTTCATCAAAATGGAAAACAATTCAGTTGGATGTCTGCGACCGTATTTCCTCTAATTTACAGAGATGGAATTAATAGATCTACCAGTCAACCCTTGAGTCATGCAGAGAAGCAATGACAGTCGCCATTTCGATTAATTTCATGAATCTTTAGTCCACTATTACTCTATATAAATCTTTAAATAGTCAAAGCAAGCAAAACAAGCAAGCAAGCTGTATTAAGCATTCGTTTTGCTTTAATCCAAGTATTATTTGCTACTGTAATTTTAGATTCTAAATCGTAAAATTTAGAGTCCAAAATCGTACAACATTAAAAACATTGTATAGAGGAATTTTGTCGATATTGAAGTTGCAATCATGTCTGTTTATTAATTTTAAATTAGAATTTATATGAATTGAAATTGTAAGGGTTTTGTTAATAAATTGAGGTAACATGTGATAGGGGATTTTTCTAAAAGCTATACTTTTTTGCTACCTTTTTAAATAATTTCTTGCCTTTTGTATGTTGGATTTTATAGAAAAAAAAAAAACAGTATCTAATCATATTGGCATTATCATCTAACCCTTTAGCAAACACCCTTAAGCTCTGTTGCGGGTTGTAAATATTCACAAGGTTCAATATTCAAATAATAATCCATGAAATAACGACCTTGAAGTGACTGTCCAGTTTACTGGCCACTGAATCAGCCGTCCTTTAAGAGCGCCCATAGACTTACAATTGTAAGTTGGCCAACTATCATGCGCGCGTTACGTGCTTCTTCGTTGTAAGATGGGCGGGCTAGCATACGTCACCTGTTGGTATACTCTGCAACTTATAGTTGTGAAAATGCGGTCTCTCTATTGGTCAAATATGGCGAGTACGCATTAAAGTTTTAGGACTTTAATATGTGTCAGGCTATCCATTGATTGTATCACTTAGTGATACATTTCAATCCTTATCCCGTGTTTCACCCATATGCATACAAGTATAATATTTTTTTCTTCTATATTTAATTTGGTTTACTGTAATAACTAATATAGCTGTTTGTATGAATATATAAATTTTGATAGAGCTCATCTAAGCTGTAATGACGGGCCCCATTACTTATTAGGTGCTTTTGCGTTCGAGCGAAACGTGCTCAAATGTCTGAGTCTAACCGGCAAATGAATTTAATTTTGTGCTTTGCGTCCATATTTTAAATTGGCTTGTATAAATATACGCGGTGGTGGGGCGCGTCATTCTAACTTAGACGAGCTCTACTTGCTTTCGACAAATCCCAAAGTATCATTGAACATATTGGTACGAGATCAAATTGTAAAAATCTGCAGCAACCTATTCTACTACCAAGTAGGTATCATTAAATTAAGTTTCTATAGCAGATTTATGCAGTCGGATCTTAGGCTATATATTTTATACACAACTAGTATGTGGGTGCAAATGCAGGGCTATTAATTAAATAAACAGAAATCTGTAACTGACTGTACTTATCATTGATACTACTTATTTATACAACCTTCAAAATGTATTTATTTAGAAATAGCTAAAGTTCAAAACCTTGACTAAAATAATAAATAATTTTCACTTTGTGATGGCTCTTTAGGTCTAATTTGCCAATTTATATGATAGTGTGATGGTTTCATAGGTATACGGATCATGTAGATGTAATATATAGAATTGTACTTATTTTGATACACACAATATCTCTTTTGCCAGTAAAAAACTGTGTGACTTGGTCGGGTATAATAAACTTGGTTACCTTACCATGACGTGTAAAATTCATCATTGTGCCAGTTTACTCGTCCAGTTGTTGTAAGACTACTGACTCAGCATCCTTATAGGGTAGTTGACAAAAAATATCTATTTAGTCCGTCAGTTAGATAACCTATATAAATTGGACACGTATTTATTTTATTTTAATTAATTTTATTTTTGTAACTAATGTAATTTATTCTATTTCGATTTGACATTACTTTTTGTTTTGACGTTTATTTATCTGATATATATATATATTTTTTTTTGTTATTCTGATGTCTATATCTAATGTAAAATGGGTTTTGTAAAGTTACCTGAATAAAGAAATATTAAATTCTTTATTGTACTCCTAAAACAACATTGAATTAGGGATGGGCGATTCTTTTCGGCAATGAGCGATTCTTAATCGATTCAATATCGAGGATTTTCGATAAATCGTTTTTTCTAATTGCTTTTCGCGTTTGTATTTTCAATTACGGTAAAAAAGAAAACCCATATCCATATCCACCCAATCGATTTAATATATTTTTTTATTTTATTTATTAATTTATTTATTATTTGATATTATTTTATTTATTATTTAATATTATTTTATTAGTTATTTAATATTATTTTATTTATTATTTAATAATGTTTTATTCTATTTAATATTTATTTTTATTAACTAATTAAAGTTGTTTTTACAACTAAATGAAAATATATACGTGTATATACTAATCAAAGTATTTATTTTGGTAACATAAAAAGGTTTCAAGAAAACTGAAAATGTTTTATTTCTTTACATGTGTTCGTGTAGTACTTGCATTCAACTAATTTTAAATAATATTTTGAGTCATATCAAAACGGAAAAATAAAATCTCGATTTTCTAGGGTGAAATATAGATTCACTGGATCGATTCAGTGCTAGATATCGATTTAAACATCGACTTTTTGGTCCTAAAAATTTATTCGTCGATAATCGATTTCAGATCGTCATCCCTACAATACATTCAGTGTGATAATAAAGTACATGTACAAAAGCGAGCTTAACTCATTGTTTCATGTTGCATTTTAATATAAAGTGTCGGGAACTGAATCTCTTTAAAGGTGAACGCGCACCTATCGGCGCCGCAGGAGCCGCACGCGCCGTAGTCATCGCATTTTCTCAAGGCCCCGCGCAATCCGCGCCAAACGCGCCGCACGCATCCTATCCATTTCTGAACATCTTGAACAAAATTTTCTATACGCATACGGAGGACGTCTCCGCGCCGCCCGCATTGCACTCGCCGCAAGCATGGAAAGCGCCGAATCTGATGTCGTCATGCGCACGCGTTGGTAGAATCCGCATACCTACAGCAGTTTGCTGAAATGCGGGTCGTGCGCTGATAGGTGCGCGAGGCTGCATACGATTTCATATAAAGATTTATAAAATGCGATGACTGCGGCACGTGCGGCTCCTGCGGTGCGTCTAATTGCACGTTCTTCTTAAGGCTTACTCCAAAGAACGGCTATGTCGAAAATGAAATTCGTGAAGAAGGACCTATGCTTCGTGCCTTGAAAAATACGCGTCTCTCACTTTCGATGCGAACCACTACACCATTGTCGCAACTCGCGCCCGTTGCGATTGTTGTGAACCAAGTGTTTTGACTAGACAGCATAAGCGACCCCTTTTACACGACGCTTAAGACCTTCTTTCCACGAATTTCCAATGAAACCGTTCTGCTCGCTCGGAAGTGAAGATTTAGTGGGAGCCTTTATTGATAGAAGATAGAAAAAGAGTACGGTATATACGGGTCAGTTACTAAAGTACAAATACAATGCGTCATATAAAGCATTTTTAGTATAACTTCGAATTATTATTGTGTGTATCAAAATTAAGGGATAGACTATCACTTAAACTCGCATAATCATGTTTGTTTCGCTGTAAACTAATTAGTCATTAATATTTTATAGTTTTGTTGTTGTTATAATTTTGAAAAGATTTTGCATGGGCGTAATAAATGAAAAAAAAAGGTGTTGTATGTACAGTCAAGGGTCAAAAGTGCAGTCTTACTCTCCCAAAACTCAAATGGCTAGTTTTGTAGAAGAAGTTAAATTATCCACAACTGATTTAATATTTTGTATAGAAATTAAAGTATAGATTATATCTACTAACCGCGAAAAGTCCCTGAAATGAAATTTCGCTGCCTACAAAAAAATTGCCTTTTCTGTTTTGGTAGAGTGTGACTGTACATTTGACCCTTATAGTACATACAAGGGTCAAAAGTGCAGTCTTACTTTCCCAAAATTCAAATGCCTAGTTTTTGTACAAGAAGTTAAATAACCCACAACTGATTTAATATGTTGTATAGAAATTAAAGCATATCTTATACCTAATAACCGTGAAAAGTTGAAATTATGCTGCCTAAAAAAATTGCCGCTGCTGTATTGTTAGAGTGTGACTGCACTTTTGAGCCTTAAGTGTACAGTGAACGGTCCAAAGGCAGACGCAATCACCCAAAACTAGTGTCTATAATTTCTTTGTAGAACCAGACCAATAGTCCACAATTTGTATAATCTGTAGGTATATTGTATATTTCATTAGTCGTGGACCATTGCATATTTTACAAAAAAAAATGACACTTACTTATAGAGTAACTACACTTTCGACCCTTGACTGTACAGTGGAGGATTGATTTATTTATTTACTTATATATACTCTGTTGTACACCAAGATAAAAACAATAATACATAGGGCAACCTTACTAACAACCAAACATACAAGAGGCGGCCTTATCGCGTTCTGCGATCTCTTCCAGGCAACCCAGAATGGAGAGATAGCCTGGACACGACATGGGGTTGCACTTGGTGCAATTTTTATATCAAATATTAAGTTACAAACATTATAAGCACTATATACTAAAATAGATATATAAAAATTTTAAACATTAATTGGTTCTCATTATGATAGCTGATATTTTGTTACGCCCGTACAAAATATACCCTCTAGGTTATGTAAATTGTTTTTTGTTTTATTAATTTTATTATAAGTTTACATTTCACTTTTGTCTAAATTGTAATACCTATGTATATTTTTTGGTATTTAGTTAACTCCATTAAAAAATTATTCAGCTTCCTTTAAAATTGCTCAGTGTATATCTTTTGTATATTCAATAATGTATCTAAAAGACTTTGTCGTTGTATAAAATGTACAACATTCCATATTAGTGTATTGGTGTATCCGCGTCGTGATAAATAAACCAAAATGATATTGATATAGCTGTTTTCTTACTCAGTTCCTCATCATCTAAATCATTATTTCAGCCGAAATATCCCCCCCAAAATGTCGCCACTTCGACCGATTCCTATGCGTCTCGCATCATCGCTTAATCAGTTCATCGGTCCACCTATTGGGAGGCCTTCCATCTCTGCGTCTTCCGGTACGCGGTCGACACTACACGATAGTGTAGAACTTTTAGGCCCCATTGGCCATCCGTTCTGCGAGAAATGTTACTTAAGCACTCATTACCTATTAAGTCTTATTTTTAACGACTTCAAAAAAAAGTAGGTTATGAATTAGATACCTATGTATGTAATATTGTTGGAATTGCAGAATATTCACATATGTTACTCTATGTGGGCTTCTAAGCATGTGTGCCAAATTTCATTGGTGTATTTTTGTATGTTTGTCCACGCATTTCTCCGAAACTATTAATCGGATCGTGATCATTCTTTTTTTATTGGATTTAACGTCCCTCAACTTAGGGAATAGTGCAAGTTTCATCAAAATCGGTAGCAGTTTTTAAGATATGGAGCATACAACCGACTTAGCGACAAACAGCTCGAATATGTAAATTGAGGTATTATGGGTAATTCGTCAAACCTTTAGGTACTATAGAACTTACCCATTTTTTGTGATGGTGTACTGAAACTAAAAAGAGAAAAATAAAAACTTTTTCACAAGTAAATAAACCGACTTCAAAAGCCGAACACTAAAAACTGGAAAATAACTTTTGTTTGGAAGTCAGTATCGAAATACAAGTTTTTTAAACTTTAATGGTCACTAACATTAACATTATAAGCGGGATATTTACCATGTTTACTGTTTGTTTCGAGTTTCAGATATTTCGGTGCTGTTGCAAGCACCATGATCATGGATAAACTGAAGTTATTGCGGGTGGGTGTTTATGAGGAGACAAAACGGTCTACCATCTTTCTTGTTCGTTTTTTGCACTCAGTAACAACACTCAGTAGTATTCTGGCCTAAAAAATGGAATAGAAATAAAACAACCAGAAATTCACGTTATATACGACTTTATTTATAAAAATACATCACAAGGTATAATATTTTTGAGCTTAATAATTGAAAGGTCCTGTATCAAGATAGAACACACTCCAACAGTTTTTACCAATGAGATCAACGAGGAAACAGGTATATAAAAAGGTACAAACTTGACACTAAATAACTAGAGTTGCTAGTTTATAATATCAATAACAATTTTTTTTATGCTAGCAATATTAAGCGAAGCTAAAATATAAGTCCAAGTGCAAGTCCTCGAAAGATCTTTAAAAACCGGTAATGCTCAAAAGCACTGGTGCTTCTGACACGTGAAAAGAGTGCTATAAATACAATAGAAAAAATGTACTACTCGGTTAAAATAACTGTACACTTGGCGCTATGACGTCACTCTGACGTCCGACTCTCGCTATTGGCGCACGAGGCGAACGCTGGGCGCTGCGCGGGTAGGCGGGAGTGGGCTCAGTCGATGTGCACAGGTATTTTGACCGTGTTGTATTAGAAATAGCAGCGTATACATTTGATTACAATATTTGATATCACATAAAGGTACCCAAAACCGGGTTTCTAAAGTATATATTATAGTAAAACATATACAACAGATATACAACTTATTTGTATATCTGCAAGTCTTTGAATAGATATGAAATAGCGAATGTACGTATGTGAATCATTCACTATATTCTTTGAGAAAATGCAAAGAACAATAGAACTACAAGTATCAATGTGATACTTTTAAGACACAAGAAGGGGAGAAAAGTGGTCGTATCATAGACTTACAGGGTATAGCGTAAATATTGATGGATCATTCGCCTCAACCCTATAAAATACTGCCTGTTTTTTGTATCACCATCCAATTTCTTTTTCCAATCGGCTGCTTTTTTCAACATTTTGTTAAGTGCGAACAAAAATTTTCTGAACTTTTTTTTTTATTTAACTACATTTTTTAAAGAATTTCTTTAACACGGCTTGTGGCAGGCGGAATTCGAGAAAATGTAACGTCACGTATGATTTTTACGTTATATCCCCTCCACACGCGTCTTTCTCTGCGTGAGGAACTTGTTTCCTTACGGCACGTTTTTTTTTTCTTTTTTTAATGTAAAAATTGTTTTTTGCATAAATCGTTTGCTTGATTAATAATAACTAATCCTTGGAAAAACTGGATGGCAAAAAAAACAAGGTAGACCATACATTTTATAAGTAAATAGTTCTTACGTTAGATCACTCTAGTTATTTAGTGTGTAAAGTCACTTTGTGGTTAAACACTAACTTCTTACACAAAGAAACAATACACCGATGTATACTTCAGCCATTTTGAAGATACAATGCTTACTAACAAAGTAAACAACTTTTACGGCTACAATTTAATTTTTTTTTTAAATAGGCTCGCGCTTGACCACAATCTCACTTGATGGTAAGCGATGATGTGGTCGACGGAGAGGCACGCTTGCCTAGAAGTAACCTATTCACTCTTGCCTTAAAGACCCCTAGATTGTAGCTATCGGGCAACACAGACTCCGGCAGGGAATTCCACTCCTTAGCTCCGTCCCTCAACAACAATTTTTTTAAAGTAATAAAACGAATTTGATATAGAATGTCATCGATTTATCTGAGTTCCTACAGAGGAAATATAGTTTGAGAACATAGACAAAGGTCTTATAGGAAAAGGCGATCACAGCGAGCCTAAAAAAAATGAGTTTCACCCCTGCTTTCAGCTGGTTTACCTGTCATTGCTTTGTTTGTAAATATTGTAACTTCATGTTGGCCAGAGTATAGTGTACTTTATGGCACACCAAATTTATAGAGAATAAATCTGGAAAATTCAGCAAGAAAACTTTTTACACGAATTTTAAGTATTACATACTAATACATGTTTTTTTTTTATTCGCCATTGATAATTAGGGATATGCAATTAAAGAGCTTACAGCATAAAGTAATCTAAATTGTTTAAAAAAATGTTAGTAAAATATTTCGACTTTTTGAACGCCAATTTACGCGAAAAATATATATTTACATAAAAACAATACACAATTAAGAATAATAATAACAAAGGCGCATTTTTTTCATTTTCGCATCTGCGTTCAAATTGCAAAAGTGTATTATCGACTAAAAACACACTGTTTGCTGTTGCAAATGCAAATAATAATAATTTCTATATCTAGGTACGTATTTTGGAGCCAGGTCACAAGTATAGTAGGTACTTAAATAGGCGAAATTTCCCGGACGACCATTTTTCAACCTTATAACATAGCACATAAGGGCGAAAAGTGGTTCTCATTTTCAGGTGGGATATAGGTGCGACGTTCAAAAAGTGAATAATGCCTTTAAAAATTAAAAGTAAAAAATCTTATACAAAAATACTTATTACTAAAAGCTTTACGATATGCATTGTACTGGAAACGACAACAATTATAAATAACCATAAAAATATTCATGAATCCGGAAGAGATATACACTTATACAGACTGCCCAAAACTTTAGTTCACTATATCGGAGTTGGAAGAAGATCTGACTTATCTTTTTCTTTGGTATTAGACTTTCTTGTTTTCCTTCGAACCAATTTAAAGTTGTTGCATTTTTCGAACGTGCGTTTGAATTAAAACCTTATCTCAATGCCATAAAGTCGTATTTTGCGAGCTCGTGATTTGCAACAGCAATCCCTTGTGCAATATAAGGTTCGTTCCCTAACTTTGAACTTCTTCCAAACCCGAAACAAATGAACAAGTAGGCCTATTGCATCTTATTAAATGTTAGAACAATTTCGTTGCGACGAGAGAGCGTTATTTACATTTCATGTGCGAGAAAGAGACAGTATACATCTAAGGTGACGCCTTTGTCCGCAACTGAACAGTGTTTCTAACATTGAAGTACGGTTTTGGAATTTAAATCTAACCATTTATTATGTTTTTTTTAATAAATAATTAATATAATACCTCCTTGAGCCACGTATACACTCTTCATAAACATTTTTATTTTATTTTCGTATCATTTTTACACAGATATATTATCAAATTTCAATTTATTTTCGCCATTTATGTAACACAAATAAACCTTTTTTTGAAGTTTCCATCGAAAAATATTTGGATATAGATTGCGGACTAAATAATAATGTGGATTTAACACTGTTTTTCCCTAATTTTAGTGAACTAAAAAGTCAAGCGTTAAAATGTTAAATATAAACATGGTTTACAAAATATAATTACGACAGTAAATAAGATCGTATGACTATTACAACTTTTATAGATAGAATAACTTTGAAATAACATGGACATAATTATAATCAGAATACTTCTAGGCAAGCATGCTTCACCGTCGACCACGTTATCGCTTAAAATCAGGTGAGATAATGGTCAAACGCAAGCCTATCTATATATATAAAAATGAATCCCTATTTCCCTTGGTCACGGCATCACGCGTGAACGGCTGGACCGATTTCGCTAATTCTTTTTTTGTTGTGTTTGTTATTGTTAGGAGAAGGTTCTTATGAAAGAAGAAATTTAAAAAAGAATTGTAGATAGGTAGGGTAGGTATGTAGGTAGGGTAGGTATTTAGGTAGGGTAGGTAGGGTAGGTATGTAGGTAGGGTAGGTATGTAGGTAGGGTATGTATGTTGGTACGGTAGGTATGTAGGTAAGGTAGGGTAGGGTAGGCAGTTGACGGGAGCGAAGCCGCGGGCATAGCTAGTCATTAATAAAAATTAAAATATCAGATACCTTTGCATATTATTATTTAGTCCAACAATAATACTTAACATCCAATACGTATACATACGCAGTAAACAACCATAATGCTAAGGTCACCACATTCAAAATGATGTGAGAAACCAGCATGCCAGTTGCCAACTGAATGCGCGCGAGTCGGTGGGCGGAGCTTGTTTAAAAACGGGCTTTTTTCAACATTCAATTTGTAATATAGCTATAGTAGTCACAGTGGATCTTTGTGTCTTTAAAGTTGGCTGCAAGACCTTGCGCAGTAGCTATTTCTGTGTCAATCTGTTTCACTCGCTTACGTTTGTCGCATCGTCCTCTCTCGCTTACTCTATGCAGCATACTCAATGACAAACTGTTTCTTGCGCAATGGTTCGCGGAGCCAACTTCAGAGACACGAAGATCTGCTGTGACTACTGTAGAATCTTTTTGATATACAGAATAAAGATTATCTATATCATATTTTAAATACTCCTTCTGCCCATACCCATATACATGAACAACTTTCTACAAAATCAATTCTCAAAAAGAAAAACCGTCCGTATCTCCCATACTAATTTTGGTCAACTGACGTAAACTTTGTATGAAAAATCCATTTATTTTTTGGGAATTGCCTATGATATTCTTGGAAAAAGTTGTTCATATACATGGGTGAGAAGCAGTTTTTAAAATATATAAACATATAATGCCACGTTGGCCTTGCCCCATTTAATTTGGGAAAAAAAGTTGCGTTTCCAATAAATACGGTGCTTTAAACATGTTCCAAAAACCGCGACCTTCTACCTCCCAGCCTTCTCCAAACACACTCAAAACTGTGCTCAAAAACCTTTACAATACCAACTTACAACAAAATCTTCTTCTCAAAATTTTTGTTCTGCTCGAATTGCACTATCACTTCCTCATTCCTAGCGCCTAACAGTTTCTTGGCCCTCGTCAAGTCATCGTAAAAGCACCTTCCTTTTTCCGAACGCTGGATATGTATCTTTGGGAGCAAGTCTTTTGATAGATACGATATGAGCTTGTGCCAGTCCGTGAGTAGGGCGAAAGTTTTCGCGAGTCGAGTTTCCACCGGGATACGGCCATCGGAATGTTCGAATAAGACATTGATGACATCTTTCGGGCATTTTAGGGCCCTGCTGGCCTTAACGAATGAGAGAATCAGTGTGTCTACGTTCTTATGAGCGCTTATGATTGGTTTGTCGTAAATGTTGTTGCAAATATTGGCTTCTTCGGCAGGTCCGACGATGTAAATGATATGTGTGGCTAACCTGAAGGCTTCTTCTGCCCAGATGAAGGGGTCTCCGTGGGAAGTGGTCGATATATCGCCGTCGAACATGACGATGAAGCCGTATTCTGATCTTAGATAGGTGACGAATGAAGAGACGCATTCGGCGTGCAGTCGGTTTGCGGGTGAGTATGCTACCAGGATTTTCGGTGGAGTCGGAATCATCATGGCTGGAAAGAAAATATATTTTATGGAACTTGTCTTTACTTGGAGGCGGGGATCAGTCATCGATTGACCTACGTTTTAGCATGTTCGTGTCATCTGCAATAACCGGAGAAGGAAGTGGTCAATGATCGACCATGTTGTGCCCAGTAAGGCTAGTTGCCGTTTATGTCTTTGCTGCTAAACCATGTCATCATCTGCCTTAACTCTGCCCAAGTATGTTAGGAAGAAGCGGATAATGAGATGAAGTTCTTACGCGTGTCCGTGTTCCCGCCATAAGCGGCAAAGGAGGAGACCGCGGAGTTTTAGTGGGTTGGTGTCCCACAAAACTGCACTATCTCCCCGTGGTAGCGCAGTATGCATGAGTATTTCACCACGCAAAAAAGGGTCGGCTTCCAGCCTTATGCAGCTGAATACCAGTACATATTTTTAATGGAATAAACGCCTATCACTTTCCACAAGGCAGTTACTAGGCAACACCTTATTATACTTTCAGCCAATTCTTCCGGCCAATACTAATTCATTTTTTTCTTACGGCCAATTCTCCTAGTTACAAACGTATTCAATCATCCAATAGCATTAACATTAAAATTACAAAACGCCAAAAATGGTTCAATCGCATTCCGTAATTTTGCATTTTTAATGACCTGCATTGGCCTTAGTAAAATGAAGTGAAACTTACCCATCTCCGCGTCTCTATTTCCGTCATGGCAACAATACCGCCTGATGACGCGCAACACGATGTAGTACGCGAACAGTGTTGCCACGATCAGAGCTGTCACACTCGCTATGCAGATGTTTAGCGTTTGCGGTTCACTGCCTGCAAAGAGGGATATCGGACCTAAGAAATAAGAACCAAACTTTTGTAAATAAAATTACTTTTATAGAACTAAATAATTTTTATTTGTATTCTAGACGAGATCTATAGAGCGTACTGTAACTTATATTATGAGTACTGTAGTTTCAGGGAAACTAAACTTATTCAGATTACTGTAAAGTTCATATTCGTATTCTATTCGCCTGATCACAGTCGATCTCAGGAATACACGAATTGGTTGGCGCAGTGGTTAAGCGGTTGGCTTCTGCGCTGCTTATCGTGAATTCAATGCCCGTTCGAAACATAATAATATATTTGTATGGCCTACTGGCCTACAGATAGTTGTTCCGGGTCCGGCTATTTGTGTATGTTATTGTATATTTTTGTGAAAACAACCACGATACAGGTGAAATTCCTAGTGTGGCGTAAAGTTTATAAAAAAAAAATAGATACAAATAAGTTTTCGTATGAAACGCTACTGCAATTAGCTCGAGTCAATTTTAAGTTCGCTCTATAGATCTCAGCCTGCGTTTACGCTTATGTCATTTCTTGCAAGCACAGATAATGTATTTCAATGAGACAATTAAAAGGCATTTCGAATGTCAAAATTGACATTTCTTGCAGCACAGATAATTTATTTAAATGAGACAATTAAAAGGCTTTTTTGAATGTCAAAATTCACGGTAACAAATTAATTGATACTAGACGTCGAGGTAGACAGTATAAAATTATATTTCGATACACTATACGGAAAATTTTGTAGTTTTTATCCTTTGTATCAGTCGTTAAATGTATGCTAATATTAACATTTAGAGAAAAATTTCATACTAGCTGACCTCCGCGGCCTCGCTCCTGTCAACTGGCTATCTATCTACCTACCACTACCTTCCCTATCTACCCTACGTCCCCTACCTATCCTACGTACCCAACAAACAAACTCTTCAGCTTTATAATATTAGTATAGATTTTGATAAAACTCCTTCGCAAATGAACAAATTTGATTACCATAAAAAAGGTTATAATGAGTCAATCTTAAAAGATAGACATATGCTGCCGGACTTTTTTTTAGAACTTTTAAAGAGGAACAACTCCGTCATACATGATACTTGCGTAACTTAAACCGTTTACGCAGCGCACGCAACGGAAGCTCTCAAAAAGGAATATTTTTTCCGTGTTTGCAACATTTTTCATTTATGCTCCGCTCCTATTAGTCTTAGCGTGATGTTATATAGCCTATAACCTTCCTCGATAAATGGACTATCCAAAACATAATTTTTCAATTTCAACCAGTAGTTCCTGAGATTAGCGCGTTCAAAGAAACAAACAAACTCTATAGCTTTACAATATTAGTATAGATTTAAATACAAAGGGCTGATAATAATTCAAAGAGACACAAAAATCAGCATTATAATATCCCCACTGCTCGGACACAGGCCTACTTTCTATGAGAAAGAATGGGCCTTAAGTCACTACAGCCCCAGTGCGGGCTGGTGGATGCCACAACATGTCTTTGAATGTTTAGTTTAAGGACATGCCGGTTTCCTCACAATCCTTTTCCTTCAAAACGGTGAAGGAAAACA
The DNA here is from genome assembly GCA_947562075.1 of Orthosia gracilis. Taxonomy (NCBI): domain Eukaryota; kingdom Metazoa; phylum Arthropoda; class Insecta; order Lepidoptera; family Noctuidae; genus Orthosia; species Orthosia gracilis. Next base: position 24,040,292 of record OX387275.1, read on the forward strand.
TCGTGAGACAACACCTCATTAATGCATTGTTATTTTAAACAATGAAGTTGTCTAAACTTATATGGACATTGGATATCTGCATTCAGCATTGTCCTGTGACAGAGTGCTATTTAAAACAGCCAGTTAGTGACGACATTTGCAGGCGCCAACTTGGGGCTATATAGGGTGGACTGGATATGAATGTTTGGAGGCCTTGTAACATCTTATGCTGAAGGTTTGTGAGACTTTTAACATAAGTGATGTAATATATTTATTTACTAGCTGTCCCACGCGGCTTTGCCCCCGTCAACTGGTACCTACCTAACCTACCCTACCTACCCTACATACATGAATGTTGCGTAAATTTAACCGCTTACGCAGCGCACGCAACGGAAGCTCGCAAAAAGGAATATTGTTGCCCGTTTTTGCAACATTTTTCATTTATGTTCCGCTCCTTTTGGTCGTAGCGTGATGTTATATAGCCTATAACCTTCCTCGACAAATGGAATATCCAACACAAAAAGAATTCACCAGTAGTTCCTGAAATAAGCGCGTTCAAACAAACAAACAAACTCTTCAGCTTATAATATTAGTATAGATTTAATACTTTTAGCACACACACGTATAGAGGCGGACTTAATGCCTTATGCATTTTCTACCAGTCATCCTTTGGGTGATGTAGAGACAAATGGTGGTAGGTGAAACAAGACTTAGACCCAATTTTTCTAATCGCAGTTTATTCAACCAATGCTTAAATATTCGAACCAATGGTTTCTAGTTGCGGTAAAACACGTTTTTGATCAATTTCGGCCTAAAAATGGTCAAATAATAAACTCTCCAACTTATTTGATCATTTAATAGGGTAACAATTGATGACAAAGTGTATTTTAGCGAAAGAAACCATTGATTAGTAGATTTAACCGTTAGTTGAGTTAACTACGGAACAAAAAAACTGGGCCTAAATAAGGATAAATAAAAATCATAAATGAAAATAAATGCGTATTGTACCCATTGTTTTCTGTTTTTCGACACCGACTTCGGAAAAGAAAGTTATTTCTATCTTTGTAGTGTTTTGTTTTGGAAGTCGGTTTGATTATTTGTTAAAAAGTTTTTTATTTTTCTCTTTTTAGTTTTGATAGAGTACCTCGAATTAACATAAAAAATAACATTTATAGCCAAAGTACATCTCATGACGATTAAAATAAGCCCAAACACGACGAGGCTACATTGTTTTATTTCGGAGTTCCAGTGCCTACCTTCCGGCTTCATCATCAGATCAGTTCGGTGGTACCATTTTCATCAGTACCATTTATTTATAAGTATTTGCTTAATCATAGTCGGTTAACTATTCGAGATATCTTATATCTGTGATATACTTAGCATTAAGGAGTTCCAGTGGCCATCTGTGATCTTCTTCATCAATTCCACTTCACCAAATGATACTTTCTGAATGCAAACGATTGCATTGTTGATGAAGAAATAATATTGCCTATAATATTTGAAGAGTTCCCTCGACTTCTCTAGGATCTCATCATCAGATCCTGACCTGAGGACCATGGAACCACCTGTTAAGTATACCCTTTCAAACAAAAAAATAATTTTCCAAATCGGTCTAGGCGTCTTTGAATAACCGGGGAAAATACATTAAAAAAAGATGCTGCCGAATTGAGAACCTCTTCCTTTTTTTAAAGTCGGTTAAAACTGGAGCAAAAACGTTGCCGCACTGTGCGCTTGTCCATAACTTGTATATCCTATACTAACTGGCCGTGCGCAGTACGACACCCGCACCGCTGCGGCACTGCATCAGTCTGACACGAAACGTGTAAATTAAAAGAGCTCTAAAAGTCTTATTTACAATAAGATCAAAAAAATACAGCAGTAATGTGTACTTCACAGTATCTGGGTCTTTAAATAAAAATACAAACGCGATAAGAACACTTCATATTTTTCCTGTAACAATTTATAGACTCAATGAGATTCAAGTACTGTCAACGTCACGTCCACTATAACAATTTAGCTTCGACAGCGTCTTTTTCTCATAGCAGTAAGGGCGGTTTTCGTAGTTCACCTGGAGACTGACGTTTAGTTAACTATACAGATCTCGCGAAATCTCCGATCTCTTGTGTTTGCGTTTATGTTTTGGGAATCCCCGAGAAATATAACGAAAGTATGACGTTGGAAACTGGAACTGCCCGAAAGATAATGTGGACGGGAGATAATTTTAGAACAGAACATTTTTTTTGCAATACCTAGAAAACTTATTACGGAATCAGATATTTTTTTTATTTTCGTAGATCGGTACTGTTTTTGAATATCTTAAAATAGTGTGCAGGGTTAGTCGCCTTAATTTTATAAACTACTAGCTTTTACCCGCGGCTTCGCTCGCAGTGAAGCCATAAAAAAAAAACTTTTAATAAAAAGTATCCTATGTTACTTCTAATACCTCCAAGAATATATGTACAAAGTTTCATGATGATCGGTTCAGTACTTTTTGCGTGAAAGCGTAACAAACAAACTTACATTCACATATATAATATTAGTATAGATTTAACTTGTTAAAAAGTCCTGATTTTTCTTCCTGGCCTATTGTAGAAAAATATAGAGGACTTGAGAAACAAGGACTTTTTTCATCGGTTGAAATTCTACACTAACATCTAATCGATTGAGGACCTCATTACAAAGCTCGATGATCTCAGTAGAGCTTCTGAAAGAGTGGGTCTTAAAATGAACATGGACAAAAGCAAGGTGATGTTATATACCCATGTTACATCCACTCCTATCAAGGTTGGAGACTCTATACTCGAAGTTGTGGACGACTATGTCTACCTGGGACAAACGCTCCATTTGGGTATGGCCAACTTCGAGAAAGAGGTCAACTGTCGAATCCGACTCGGCTGGGCAGCGTTCGGTAATGTTGCGCGGTATCTTCTCGTCCAACTTATCACAGTGTCTCAAGACGAAAGTCTATGACCAGTGTGTGTTGACAGTGATGACCTATGACATTGAGACGTGGGCGCTCACAATGGGCCTCATCAGAAAGCTTACAGTCATCCAAAGGGCAATGGAGAGGATTATGCTCGGCGTTTTCTTGCGTGATCGAATCATAAATGTAGAGATCCGCAACAGAACCAGGGTTACCGACATTGCCCGAAGAATTGCCAAACTTAAATGGCAGTGGGCCGGGCACATTGCTCGCAGAACGGATAGCCGATGGGGCAGAAAAGTTCTAGAGTGGCGACCGCGAACCGGAAGACGTTGCGTTGGAAGGCTTCCCGCCAGGTGGACCGATGACCCGGTAAAGGTTACGGGGATCCGCTGGATGCAAGACGCACGGAACCGGTCAGTGTGCGCGACGGGGGAGGCCTATGTCCAGCAGTGGACGTCTTTCGGCTGATATGATGATGATGGTGAACATGTAATCACGCCTGTTTACACTGAAGGGGTAGTTAGTCTCACAAATGGTCAAATACTTTGGAGACTTAATTATTTGACCATTTCTTAGACTAACAATTGATAAATAAACTCATTTCACTAAAATTTTTAAAACATTGGTTAGCATATTTGACCATCGGTTGAGTAAAAAAACTGGGCGTTACAGGCTTTTAGAAGAGAATGGTCAGAGAAGGCATACACGTGGAAGAGAGGCAGACTATGGAGGGGGGACACGTTTGCCCAGCAGTGGGACAATATACGAGGGGAGGTCCAAAAGTACACGAAATATTTTCCTTAAAAAGCAGATTTATTTTAAGAAAAATATGCCACGAAGTTTTAGACCTCCCTATGCAGGTAAAAACACTTTTGAAATGGCAAGGAGTCAGCGAGTTATGAATTTCAATGCTCGGTGATCGGCCTTGGAGCATTGCGGCGCAGTTTTGTCTGGAGGACCGAACATTGTAATATATACTTTATTTCGATTGGATAACTATTAAATTCAATAGATAAATTTAAAATCCTCTGCTGTACCGTCCGCCAGTGTGCGCAGGCCATAGCATGATTTTCTTCTTGTTTACGTCTTTTTAGTTCGCTTTTGAAGCAATCGGGCTTTTGGCTTTTGATTTTTTGAATTAACTTTTTTTATTTATAACTTACTAGTTATTTTTTTTTTGAATGAGGCAAATTTTAACATACAGTTATAAATTTTTGAAATCACCTCTTAAAACCCTTTATCCCTTTATCTTTACCCTCTTACCCCACATGATGGGTTCGGAAGAAAAAAATCGAGTCCCCCACAATATGGCGCCCAAAATCCGCCATTTTTCTAATTTCCAATTTAAATGTATGAATCATCAAAATCAGTCAACGCGTTTGGTCTCTGGAACGCCACATAGGAATAAATATACATACATACATAAACTGCTAAACACATTACCCTCCTTCGGCAGTCGGGTAATAACATAGATCTGTATAGTGTATAATCTATATATATAAAAATGTATCCCTATTTCCCTTGGTCACGGCATCACGCGCGATTTCGCATATTCTTTTTTTGTTGTGTTTGTTATTGTTAAAAGATTCTTATGAAAGAAAAATTAAGAAAAAAAAGAATTGTAGATAGGTAGGGTAGGTATATAGGTAGGGTAGGTATATAGGTAGGGTAGGTATATAGGTAGGGTAGGTATATAGGTATGTAGGTAGGGGAGGTATGTAGGTATGTAGGTAGGGTAGGTATATAGGTAGGGTAGGTATGTAGGTAGGGGAGGTATGTAGGTATGTAGTTAGGGTAGGTATGTAGGTAGGGCAGGTATGTAGGTAGGGTAGGTATGTAGGTAGGGAAGGTATGTAGATAGGGTAGGTAGGGTAGGCATATAGGTAGGGTAGGTATGTAGGTAAGGTAGGATAGGTAAGGTAGGGTAGGGTAGGCAGTTGACGGGAGCGAAGCCGCGGGCAGTTAGCAGCTAGTAACTAATAAGTTTCATATAAAATACTCACTAATCATAATCCTGGGACTCTCCACGGATGTACAGCCAATTCCCCTGTTGACATCGCAACTCTCATGTATGGGAGTCACAACAAAGCTGAAGGATCCATTGGAGCCCACAAAGTTGTAATCATAAGTCACTTCGTCCGTATTGTTCTGTAGTGGCATTGTCATGGCCATAACTTCTCGAGGAGGACCCCTGACCGCTGGAGTCACGACTTTGATGCGGTACGCGGTAATCTTCAGCTGTTTTGGAGGTGGCATTATATGTAAACGCATGATAGTCGGGAATATTTCTATGTATATGAACGGCTTCCATTTTTCTTCGGTTGTTGAATCACCTGGAAAATGAAAATTGTAAATATATTTTTATTACCCGACTACGGCGAAGCCAAAAGGAGGGTTATGATTTTAACCGGTTTGTATTTTCTGATAATTTTTAGAGTTTAAGCATGGTAACTATTAATTATTCTGAGGCATGGTCAACTTTATGAACTTCAAAAGGCATACGTTTACAAGCATCTTAATGGCGTCGAACAATGGTGGCAAGCTTCTTGTTTTTGTCTTTACTTTACTAATCAAGCGATTCATTCAAATATGATCTTTATTCTTAGTAAAAATACGTGCGTTTAGTGTTTAATTCATAGAAGCGACTGTGTGCATGCGTGTCATTCGAATATAAACATTAATAACATACAATTTAAGTTCGTATTCGCATGAGAACCTTATACATACATATAATAAAACTAGCTGTTGCCCGCGAATTCGTCTGCGTAGCATTAGTACTTCGAATAGCCATTTTTTTTAAACGCGATATTTTTATAATTTATAATATTGTAGATGTGTGGGCCGCCTTACTTGAGAAATTATTAGTACACTATACAAACTTCCACCCCCTTAAGCATAATTTTCGGGATAACAAATATCTTATGTCCTTCCCAGGGTCTATACTAAATTTCATCTAAATCGGTTCGGTGGTTTAAGCGTAAAAGGTAACATACAGTCAGACAGACTTATTTTCGCATTTATAATATTAGTATGAATTGTAACTGGGCGATGTGTGTTTTTAAATTATTTATTATTATTTAAGAAAATTTTATAAAGGAGTATTTTCTTTAATATCACCAACAGATGCCAAAATAATATTTTTGGAATTTTTGTTTTTTCGTTTTCAAGGAGGGTGTTTGTACGCGGTTGACGCAAAAACTACTGCACGATGGACATTGTTTTCACAGTTGTATTATTGCTGACGGCCGGTAGACCACGTGTGCGAAGCCGCGGGCAAAGCTAGATTATCAACATAAAATCAAAGTGGATCTTGCTCTCACAAACATTTTCAGTGCCTTCTTTATTCAAAAGAAAATGTCATAATGACACTTTTATATTTCTGAAAGCAAATATATTAAAAAAAAAGTGTTGTCTTTTTGAGTATTATTCAAAAACATAGTTCACTTATTCAACAGACACTTTTATTTTTGAATACAGAAGGCGAATATATTAAAAAAAGTGTCGTCTTTTTGTGTGCTGTTCAAAAACATAGTTCACTTACTCAACACACACTTTTATTTTTGAATACAGAAGGCGAATATATTAAAAAAAGTGTCGTCTTTTCGTGTGCTGTTCAAAAACATAGTTCACTTACTCAACATTTCCCAAGAAGGTATATTGAAGTAATACTGTCCCCTATTTACAGTGTGATCTTCAGCTGTGGCCTCGAAGTCCAGTATATGGCTCTGACCATCTCGATCGTCAGTCTTCGACCAGTAACAGTTGTAGTAGAGAACCGAGTCTTCGTTGATGGTCACCTCGTTCGACATCTTTATGTCTCTGCAGTGATTCTTTACGTCCCTGTACTTATCTTGGAAGCGGAACCTCATAGCTGTAAGAGAAACAAAAAGAATAAGTTGATGTAAAATTGTCCGCGAGAGATCGAGCCCAACATGATGTTCTGACTTTGCCCAGTGAAGTAAGCTACGTCCTCAAGCAAACTCCTGAAGGTGGGGAGGTGGTGGTAACTTTGGACCGGAATGGATCTCTGCAGACTGTCCGCTTAAAGAGGTCCAGTGACAACAATCCCCTGTAATGAGGGACCGATTTATGAGAAGTGTCGGTGCACTCATAAAAATTATGTATTATGTATAATGATATTTTCACTAGTCCAAATTTAATGAGTAGGTAGTTAAGGCGCTACAAAGGAACAGATAAGTATTATTAAACAACATACAGGGTAAACATTTACAAAAAACAAGTGTTCAATAGGCGGTCTTATCGCACTAGGCACTCTTTTACAGACAATCTTTGGATGGACTGAACAAGAGGCGATGAATTTAGGGTGGTCAGTGTACCAAACATCATAAATAATATTACTTACACATAATAAAACAAAATACATATATACAAATACTACATAATAGACTAATAAATATCAAATATATGACAGAGAAAGGAGGAGAATACAAATTATAGTGAAAGGTAATGCTCCTTTACCATTTTCTTAAATGTTGGTCGTGTTTGAGTACGTTTTATTTCAAAAGGCAATGCATTCCACAACCGAGCTGCTTGAATCGTAAAATATTTGTCAAAGAAGGAAGTAGAATGCATACGAATACTCAATTTTAGATTCTCCGATGATCTCACAGTGAGATGAGTATCTACTTATACACTCATAGACTGTCCAACTCAACCCCGAAAATATGTCGTGGTTTTTTTAGCACTCATTTGCCAAGTGTGAGTATGGAGTGTAAAATGCGATATGGAACTTCGTTCCAAAAAATATGCTCGGAGGAGAAACAGAGACTCAGATAATATAATACTAGCATACAGATGCCCCATCCCATACAAAGTAACCGTGCCACCGTAGCTAGCGTTTTTCGTATGATTAAGATGATTATTTTTCTAAGAGCATCGATCGCGTTTGCTTCCGTTTCACGGATATAGATGTTGTTAGCAGCGACATTCAAGTAAAAGTAGTGTTTAGTAAAGTTTGTAAATCCTTTTTTTTTAATACAGCGACGATTTGATTTATATTAATTTACTGCACGTTTTTAGTTTCATTGTACCAAAATGCACGCTGAAAAAATCGAGTAGATTCCTCAGAAATTTAAAACCGCGCCATCTATTGGAATCAATTATAAATTATCCATTCAAATATTCTTTGAAATGTGAATTAAGAGCCCAATATTCCTTAATTTTTTGCTTAAAAGAGTTAATTAAACCAGAACATACATTTTTTATGATCGTCTCTAGAAAATTTTAATATTTCGCAAGACCCAATAACAAATCGAAGCTTATCACGCCAGTGCAGTTTATTTGAACCAAATTTTCTTTCTTCGCATTGGGTGCCCGTGACACTGGTCAGAAGCCTAGACATTATCTTAGTTAGATTGGTTCATATGAGGAGCCAGCAGATAAGTATATGACATGGTTATTTGTTAATACCTGTATTCCTATATCCCTGAAGACCCTAATAAAAGTCTTGATGGTACACAAAGTTGAAGCAACAACGCTTTGTGGGGCTCTTGCTAGCGACATGTTTCATGCAACATAAAAGATGTTGCCTATTCACAGGTTGCTACTGCGGTGCGACTCGCGTTTCCCGAACCGTCATTAAGTTAGATTCTACCTGTACGGCAAAATATGTTTTGATCTAATGCCAAAAACAACTTTAATTGCCAACCTTCTTTGATTTTCTCACAGGAAAACCCAGTCAGAATAGAATGCAAGATTAATAGACAGAGTTAGGTACAGAAATAGACATTAAATAAGGCATATGAATGGTGAAGTCATGCCAAGATAAACAACCTTTAATTAATATAGTTGTTATTATTGTTGTATACGAGTTATTATTGTTTTCACAAGCTTTTATTTAACTTGCAATGTATGTATGTATGTAAGTGTGTTCGGGTCAAATCTTGCAACTGAATTTTAAAGCAGTTATCCTCCACCAATTAAGATGAAATTTTGAAAAGTTTTTTACAAAAGAATACTAGTTACCGACTTCCAAATAAGAAACTACAAAGTAAAAAATAACTTTATTTTTGGAAGTCGGTGTCTTTGGTAGGTACCAATTTTAGGTACCGCAAGATGGCGGATTAGTAATTTTAAGTGCACTGCTACGATATGGGTATCAAATGAAAGGGTTTGCTGAGAAGAGTGCGAAAAAGCTTGATTAATAAAAGTATATTTCAAAGAATAAATTTCGATGGAGAGCAGTACCATTCTTTTTACTGGATTAGGTATCTTTCAATTTAGGGAACAGTGCAAGTTTCATCGAAATTGCATCATCAGTTTTCAAGATATGGAACATACAATCGAACTCCTTAGCAACAAACAGCACGCATGTGTATATTAAGTTAGACTGGGTATTTTCAAAATACTATTTTGACAATCCTTTGAGTACCTACCTTACTTTAGAACTTGCTCACTTTTAGTGATAGAGGACCAAAAAAAAAAAAATTTTTTACAAATAATACAACCGACTTCCAAATAAAAAAATACTGCAAAGTGAAAAATAACTTTGTTTTTGGAAGTCGGTGTCCATAACGCAATAAATTGGTACCTATGAAAGACACCGACTTCCAAAAATAAAGTCATTTTTCACTTTGTAGTTCTTTGGTTTTTTTGTAAAAAAATATATTTTGTTTTTCTCTTTATAGTTGTACCTGCCTAATAGGCAAGTTGTTTAGTAAGATACCTATAACGCCAAAATAGATTACCCCAATATCATGAAACATGAATATAACCGGTGAAATGAGAGATCTGCGTACCCCTTAAGAGCGTACTGGCGTGATGTTATGTTATGAAATGGTATAAACAATAAACAGACATGCGATTGCAGCAATCCCAAGAGATTTGCCGTAATTTATTGAAGAGTTTTGTTATATATCTTCGAAGTTCTTCATCAGATCTTCACCAAAATAAAATGGGACCAATCGGAACATATTCTTTCAAACAAAAAAGAATTTCCAAAATCGGTCCACAATTGACGGAGATATCAGAGAACATACATAAAAAAAACCTACATAATATCGAACAGAGAACCTCCTCCTTTTTGGGAAGTCGGTTAAAAAGAGAGAAATATAAACTTTTTCACAAAAATAAACAGTCTTCTACTTCTACTTGCACTTTTAGTTGCTTTTGAAGGCTGTTTATTTTTGTATAATTTAATTCATCATCGTAGCTCCCAAAATGGTGAAGAAAATATCATGAGGAAATCTCCATGTCCTAGAACCGAAAATTCGAAGACATGTGACATCTATCTGCACTGGCCACACCCTCTTATAGAGATCCCGCGTGGTGGACGGCCGACTTCCTCTGATAGCTTGACTGGATGGAGGTTTGACTGACGACTATCTGTGGTTATGGTAAACCACAAGCATTTTTTGACTGTCAAGGATTCGGCTAGCAAAAAATAAATAAGAGAGGCATTACAAATTGCTCAACAATTAAAAAAAGTTAAGAGCGTCTTCCAAAAGAGTAAGTTTGTGAATTGGCTAATAATGCGAGGAATTCATACTAATATTAAATGCGAATGTGTCTGTATGTCGGTCACGTTTAAGCTTCAAATCCACTAAACGGATTTTGAGGGCCTGAATTATAGGACAAAGGATACTTTTTATTCTGGTAGTATATTTCTTAGGGGTAATAAAACCACTTTTTACGGGCGAAGCCGCGTGCAGAAGCTAGTAGACGAAATTCTAGATAACTATCGTTGCATGTCGGTATGCAAGAAGCATAACATAAAAAGCGTATGAGTAACGCAAATTTTATTATCTTTCTACAAAGATACCAGCTTGATTCCTACCGGAAGGACTTGATTTGTAGCGAACAAAGGAGTTCGGTGGCATGCGAGTCTCTTGGCAAGAGCCTTCCATGGTTTTAATTACTATAACGACTAATTGTTTATGATGAGTTATTATCGGTGACCTTTTTTTGCCCATCAAAAACATTACCCTCTTTCTGAGTTAGTAGGGTAAAAATTAAGCAAATTCGCGTCACTGACTATTGCCCAATGATTTTGTCGCTTACGAATTGTCTTTATCGGCTGCATAAACCTGCTAGGAACGGAACGGTGGACGCATGACACACATCAATATCATACTATTTTGAATAGTAGCACTGAGACTGCTCACTGAGCGGGTTGGTGACGTCATTGCTAGGCTACGATGTGCCGGTTCCCGCTCGTGACGGAACCGATATAACTAGTACGAGATTCCACCACTAAAATCAGCAGGTATATGTTTTTTAATGAAGCTTGAGATGTTTTAAACGCACCCACAATACAGGAGAAATGCCTACTGTAGAGAAAAGTTAAAAAAAAAACAACTAGATATTTCCAGACAACCCTGCGGCAATCTATTCTACTACCAAGACTTTTGGACTTTTAGATTTTAGGAGTAAGATCTTAGCTCACTACTCAATGGAACTATATAATTTTAAGTCACATAACCCTCGTGGATCCTCGTTGCTTGCTAAGAGAAAACGACCACAAAATAATAGCAAAAAAAAGGTAAGAACTTACTTTTCCACTTAATATTACTGAACATAATTTTCAGGACCGTGTTGTTCATAACAAAGGAGTTGTAATAGCGCTTTGGCATGATGTACGGCTGGAGTGTGACGCCTCCGATGTGGGTGTTAGGTGACAGAGGACCAAAGGTCATCGAGCCACATTCCTGGCTGTCAGGCGGATATACCTTCATACTGCATGCGTCATAGTTCGCCGGGGTTTGGTCGCGGTACTGAAAAAAAAAACAGTTCATAAAGACTTCAGAATTTTATAAGATAGGATGGGATAATCCGAAACGAAGACAAAGAAGTACGAAAATTGTATAACACTATCTAATCGCAAAGAATCTTGAGTAACAAGCTTTCAGCTAATTAGATTACAGTAATAAAACGCATATGTATTGAATCCATGGTAATACTTTTCGCGTCGGTTTCAGACACCTTTATAATAGTACTGATTAAAGTAATGGGCTATGTTGGACCAGGGTACTCCTAAGCTCCAGATTACTCAGCGCATTCCAGAGCAGATTCTCAGAGCAGTCTTATCGAATTCTTTTTATCCAGAGTCCAACCCAAAAAAAAATACAAATGACCGGAACCAACGGTTTAACGGTACCGTGTTACCCAGTAACTGGATTGTGGTGGACAGATAAGCATTCATCATTTCAGGCGATAGACCTGCTATGAACATAGGCCTCCCACACGTGTCACCACATCGACCAGTCTTGGATACATACTTGTAATAAGCATCCGACCCCAACGTAATTGGCAAAAAGGCCAAACTAATGCTTGGTTTCCAAAGTAGGAACGGAATAGGGGCTACCGCGTATGAATTCGCCGCTAGAGGCGCTGGTGTAGCGTAAGGTCTCCAGTCTCCGATATGTCAAACTCAACTGTTTTCGTTGTGAGTGGGCCGGTTTTTTCCTAATTATATTATTGTTGTGAATATTTTGCGATACCTGAGCCCCCCTAGCCAAGTTACAAACGTTTCATATCGAATCTCTTTCTACAATCGTTAAAGCCTATTCTATTTGAATGGTGTGACTACACGACTTAAAGTTCAGATGTGTCATTCTGTTGTATCATGAAGGTCATAATGCACTATGTTCTAGAAGAGAGTTTTTAGTTTCGTTGTTGCCTAGCAAAATGTTTTCTGTCACCCTGTAATTTTCAGATGAAGTCAATGTTTGCTATAATAAAATGTATTATATTTTATTAAACCACTGTGTTACAATGATATATTATTTTCATTGAAAGCAAGCTCAACCAATAGGTTATGGGCCCAGAGATTGATATCTGAGCGAAGAGAAGTATCTGATCCCAAATTCAAAGATGGAACAAACCGTTACAAAAGGTATTGAGAGATTGGCAGGCCAAGCTAATTATAGTACATGGGCTTTTGCAATGGAAATGTTCCTGATCGACCTCGATCTGTGGGAGTGTGTGAGCGAGAAATTCGTGGCGGACTCTGCGGAGGCTAAAAGGAAGGATGCCAAAGCTCGCAGTAAGATCTGCCTTATGTGCATGGAAAATATTTATCCCATGATCATGAATCTCAAGACAGCGAGAGATACTTGGCAAGCGTTGCAAAAATCATATGCTGATGGTGGATTACTGCGACGGCTATATCTGTTGCGGAAATTATTCAACGTCAAATTAACTATGTTTTCATCAATGGAGGAATATCTCAATGACATCCAGTCAACCAGCCAGTCATTACTTAGCATAAAGGCAGGTCTAGATGATGAGTTTGTTGGGATTATTATGTTGGCCGGTTTAACCGACGTGTATGATCCTCTGGTGATGACATTGGAGCATTCAGGCATGAAGATTACGACAGAGTCTGTGCAGGCAGCGTTGCTCAAAGAAAGCTTGAGGAAAAGCAACACAACTGAAGATGACACGGCGACGGCACTGATGTCAAAGTCCAAGAAGGGTGTTATATGCCATTTGTGTAAAAAGAAGGGGCATTATAAGTGGCAGTGCCCACGTCGTAAGTCGGGAGACAAATCTGAAGGCAACAAAGACTCATCTTTTAATAAGAAAAAAGACAGTAAGGAGACATCGGGTCTAATGGCCGCTCTATCTATGACGGTTGGTGAGCGCCATTGGGTCGTAGATTCCGGAGCTACATCACACATGACGTCTAACGTGCACATTCTTGAAGATAGACAGTACATTAGTTCTAAGCTAGTGACGACCGCGAATAATGATAATATTGTGTCTAGTGAACAAGGGGATGTGTATGTCATGGGGCGCTCTGTGAGGTTTGAGGATGTACTTATGCTTCCAGGTTTGACGACAAACTTGCTGTCGGTAAGTAAAATGTGTACTAAGGGTTGCACTGTTGTTTTCGATGGGACTTCTTGTAAGGTTTACCAAAAGGATTACAAAGTAAAAGTAATTGGAAAGCCAGTATTGACAGCACCACTGAAACAGGGGTTATATGTTTTAGATAAAGAAGCAGCGATGGTTCTGACGTGTCCTCCAGAAGATTCTTCTCGCGCCTGTTTTGATTTGTGGCACAGAAGACTAGGTCACCTGAGTGGAGCTCTGATGGTGAAGCTGAAAAGTTTGGTAGATGGTCTGACTTTTAGAGAGGTGAGCACGGAACCATGTATAAGCTGCTGTAAAGGGAAGGAGTGCGTCAAAATGTTTCCGAAAGGTAAAAGTAAGAGAGCAAAAGACTTACTTGAACTCGTGCATTCAGATTTAGCGGGCCCTATGGAGGTGGAATCCTGGGGCGGTAATAGGTACTACCTGATTTTTGTGGATGACTTTAGCCGAAAAACATTTGGCTATTTGCTAAAATCCAAGACCGAAGTTTTCGCTAAATTCAAGGAATTCAAGGCTCTAGTTGAAAATCAGACGGGAAGGAAGATAAAGAAATTTCGTAGCGATAATGGCACTGAATATACCAACGGAGAATTTCAAGGTTTCCTGAAAAAACATGGGATCCAACACCAGAGATCAGTACCTTACACTCCTCAACAGAATGGAGTGGCGGAACGAACAATACGCACAATAACTGAAAAGGCTAGATGTATGGTGCATGAGGCTGGTTTGGACAAGAGATTCTGGGGAGAAGCTGTTGGTTGTGCCGTGTACTTGAAGAACCGATCTCCAACAATGGCCCTCAAGGATAAAGTTCCAGAAGAGGTTTTTACAGGTGAGAGAGTCGATCTATCGAATCTGAAAATATTCGGATGTAGAGCTCAGGTTCTGGTAAAGGATCATAGTCGCAAGAAGTTTGATCCGAAGACGGTTCAAATGATAATGACTGGGTATTCGACAAATTCGAAGGCGTACCGATTTATCAATTTGGAGGATGATCCAACGAGGATTATCATCGCTCGAGATGCAACATTTATGGAAAATGTTGCCGTGACTACTAAAGAGAAACAAAAAGCCTCTGTTCCTGTTTCAAAGAAGGATGCTGTGGTCATAGATTTAAAGTATGACATTCCTGGAGTTAGTCGTTCCACTACTCCACCAGAGGTTCCAAGGATTGCTGGTCCTGTTGCAGTGGGGGTTCCGGTGGCTAGTTCAAACATGAATGAAGAAGAATCTGGAAGTGTATCTAGTACAACGAGGGCTAGTTCACTGACGAGATCGGATTCTGGAGAGAATTTTTACGACTCTGTCGACGTAGAGAATGCTACGACAGAAGATTTGCAAAGTTCAGCTTCTGTCGACTTAGAGCGTCCTGTGGCAGAAGGTTTGCAAAGTTCGAGACGTTACCCTGCTCGAAATAGGGTTCCAAAGCGGGAGAAAGACATGGTATACAATTTCCATGTATCAGATGATCCTGATCCTATTTCAGTTAAAGATGCTATGGAGCGTTCTGACAAGAAGTTTTGGGTAGAAGCGATGAAGGATGAGTTCAATTCCTTGAAGGTGAATGGAACCTGGGAATTGGTTGATCGACCATTAGACGCTAATATTATCAAAACGAAATGGGTTTTCAAGTTGAAGGTTGGAGCTGATGGCAGCACTCAGCGCTATAAGGCCAGGCTGGTTGCTAAGGGTTATTCGCAAAAACCTGGAGAAGACTATTTTGAAACATTTGCACCGGTAGTCAAAATGTCGTCAATTCGTCTTCTACTAGCACTAACGGTTGAGATGAACCTGAGCGTTCATCATATTGATGTTACCACCGCTTTTCTCAATGGAGATCTTTATGAAGAAATTTATATGGAACAGCCGCAATCTTTTGCTCAAGAGGGGAATGAAGGCAAGGTTTGCAAATTGAAGAAAGCCATTTATGGCCTAAAACAAGCTGCCAGGTGTTGGAACCAAAAGATTCATGAGCATATAATAAAGATGGGTTTTTCTCGGTCTAGATATGACCAGTGTGTCTACACAAAGAATTTTGAAGAAGTTTTCACTGTCATAGCTCTGTACGTGGACGATTTTTATATATTCACAAATAAAGCTGTAGAATCCAGGACAGTGATACGTCAGATTGGAAGATCCTTCAAAATAAAGGATTTGGGCGAGGCAAGAGAATGTCTTGGAGTCCGGATTGAGAGGAAGAGTGTAAGTGAAATTCACTTGTCTCAAAAGAAATACATTTCAAAAATATTGGAGAAATATGGAATGCTGGACTGTAAATCAGTTAGTACACCGGTTGAAACGAATCTTCGCCTGAAATCTGGTGAAAAGAATAACAACACGCGGTATCAGGAAATTATCGGGTCACTAATGTACCTGGCATGTTGTACAAGACCTGATATATCGTATGCAGTTACGATGCTAAGTCAATTCAATAACTGCAATGATTCAACTCACATGGCGGCACTGAAACGAGTGCTCAGGTATCTAAAGGGGACAGCGGATTTATCGCTGTGTTACAAAAAATGTAATAAGCCTTTGGTTGCCTATGCTGATGCAGATTGGGGAAATGGGCCTGATGGGAAATCTTTTTCTGGTTATACCCTATTTTTCGGTGGTGCTGCGGTGTCTTGGCAGTCTATAAAGCAGCGTTGTGTTGCGCTAAGTACTGCAGAAGCTGAGTACATTGCAATCTGTGAGGTCGCTAAGGAAGTGATATCAGTAAATGGTTTATATTCTGAACTGACTGGCCGGAATAACACTGCTGTTACTATTTTTAGTGATAGTCAAAGTGCCAGTAAGCTAGTTTATAGTCCTGCTATTGGAAAACGTTCCAAACATATAAACATAAGATATCATTTCGTTAGGGAGTTAGCAGAGCAAAGGGTAATTTGTGTTGAATATTGTGAGACTGCCCTTATGCCTGCTGATATGATGACGAAGGGAGTTGGTAAGCAGAAACATGTGTTCTGCACACAGCATAGTGGATTAAGTGGGGGTGTTGTATCATGAAGGTCATAATGCACTATGTTCTAGAAGAGAGTTTTTAGTTTCGTTGTTGCCTAGCAAAATGTTTTCTGTCACCCTGTAATTTTCAGATGAAGTCAATGTTTGCTATAATAAAATGTATTATATTTTATTAAACCACTGTGTTACAATGATATATTATTTTCATTGAAAGCAAGCTCAACCAATACATTCCCATACATTGATTAGTCTTCTAGCGTTATCGATTGTAGCCAGGAGCAGATTAGTTATGGCAAATGAGTTACGGTTCAATGAATGTCAGTGCTTTAAGGTATTAAATATGATTTAAATGTAAACTTGGTTTTCACGCCCTTAGTAGGTACATAACAAACTTTGACAGATATACTCATAAGTCATAGATATAGTATGTACAGCAAAAAAATCTAAATCTATGGATATACTTGTATACTTTAGTCAATGTTCCAAGTTTAAAGTGACGTAAATGTTGCCCTAGTCGCGTTCCATACAAACGTAGCCTGGTGTTTACTCCACTGTTTGCCGGTGTACGTTCAAAATAAAAAATGATATCAATTTGTCTCATCATTAATTAGCCCTGTATGGAAAAAAAATATATAAGTATTTGAAACTTATGAGCGTCGAAAGTTCCATATTCCAACACTAATTTTAACGCATCTTTGGGCGCAAATAAATACCATAAGAAGAAGGAAAATTGCAAAACGGACACCATACACGGATAGATTAGTAGTTCAACAATGCAAATAATGTTATTTTGAACAGATACATTTAGTAGTTTTTTCATGATATCCATACTCCCAAAAGTCCCAAAATATCGCGCGCTCGTTTTCGTCATAAATCATCATCCATTTCGCTACAAATTTGTAAAAGTGTGTATTCTTACGCGAACTAGCTTCTTAGGGCCTTATCATACTAGCGGATTGCGAGCGTCCTCAAAGCGGAGCGGGCGCGCAACGAACACGCCGCGCTCTCAGCGAATTCGTTGCGAACGTGCAACAATTCACAATTCTTCGATGCTTTCGCTTACGCCTCCGGCGTCTTCGAAGTAACAAAGCCAACAGCAATGTTTCCTCGTTGGAATCCATTTTGTTACTGAGTGCCAAGTAGACGACGAAAACGTTTCGAATATGCCACGCGTCCACGACGTCCTCGCTGTGCAGCCGCGGCGTGTTCGCGACGCATTCGGTGCGCGCCCGCCCCGCCCCGGAGCCGTTCGAAAACCGCTAGTGTGATAAGACCCTTACTGTTCATCACAGCATCTATCTCTTTCGCACGTGTTATGATAGCATGCATTTTAACCCCGCGCACAAAATAGTTCATGCCGTCGACTAGTGCAACCTTAATTAGTTCATCCTAATTGTAATGCAAATAACTTTAGAATGCTTACAGTATGTACGCACCTTTATACCATCGTCCATCAAATACAGAATTTTTGACAACAAACAGATTCACTTTTAAAATTCTTATCACTATAAGATTATGCACACAATGCTTTGATTCCACGATATCTTATGACGTCAATGATCAATAAATTAAAACAAGGTGACACTTCAAACCGCTATTACGAATTAATATGTAATAAAATAAAACATAAGATGTTTAATGAAAGGCAAATGAGTTCTGGGAACTTAGAACAATGATTCTGGTTTTTACACCTTCAAAATGGGTAAGTACGAGTCGGACACACGCACTAATGTCTAGTTTTTTTTTATTCGACTGTATTTGGAAACTGCTTCCCTGCCTTCTTATCAAGTTTCTGGTCTGATGCGATTATGTGCCAAACTCAACACAACAAGTTCCGTAACGATAATACTACATATTTATAGCATATACAATCTTTCTATTATTTTTGTCACATTAGAGGCATTTTTGTAAGATCCTCTGAAAACGTCTTCTGGTTGTCTTTTACCATGTATAAGACTAGGCGTAACGTGACTTTACTTTTACTTAGGAAATTCAGTCGGATGTCTGCGACCGCATTTCCTCTTGAGTCCCTTTTTCACCATTTGAATAAGGTACAATATATTTTTTATTTCGATGACTAAAGATTAATTACCTAGATAAAAATGTTTTGTTTTCATTATAAAAATGTTAATCTCACCTGCTTGGATTTGTTTCACAGTTTATAGATAAAGATTGTAATATTTTTTTTAGAGGAGGAGCTGTAAGTTTCTGAGCAAGCATGTTGAGGGAGAAAAACGGATAGCTGAGTATGTACAACTCTTGCTGAAAGAACACCGCTACATCCTTTTTTACCTGACTGCCGAAGGAGGGTAATGTGTTTATCAGTCTATTTATGTATGTATGTTTGTTCCTATGTGGCGTTCTAGAGACCAAACGCGTTGGCCGATTTGATTATTCTTACGTCAATCGATTTGTCTTAACCCTGCGAGTGTCACTGGCTATTTTAAAAATTGAAAATAGAAAATCGCGATTTTGGACGCCATATTGTGTCGTTGGTGGATATCAAAAAAAAAGGTTTTCAAGAGGTGATTTCAAAAATATGTAATACTTCTATGTTTAAATTTACCTAATTCTAATAAATAAATTACTAGGTATAAATGAAAAAAGTTAATCTTAAAATCAATAAACTCGACTGCTGAAGAAGCGAACTAAAAAAACGTAAACAAGAAGAAAATCATGTTGTGCAATCGGAGGTTACTCTGGTTTTGGTCAGTCATATGTAAGCAGTCCAGTTTTTGATTTAACTTTTTTGTATTTCCAAAATTATGCAAAGTCGTTAATTTTGATTAAGTTGCCTTCAAGCTATATGACATACCTAAATAGAAAAATCTGAATAAAAAATAAAGAGCTTTCCCTAAACCTGACAACTTTTAAAAATCGTCCATAGAGTCGTCAGATTCAGGCGAAGCCCTACACCTGCACCTACTCAGCTATCAATTTTTCGTTCTGAATATCCTTGGCTCAGAAATTCAGTGCTAGCACCTCTTATAAGTATGCCTGATTTAAAACAAAACGGAAAATACGTTATCAATAATGTGCTCAGTAATTTCTCTCTAAATTTATTTATGCGGTGAAATTCCCACATTAATATTTTGCAGCCAGGAGAAATTTATTGAAGTCAGTAGGGAACAGTAATCTTACATACATAAGTATGACGTGGGTATTTGCTGATTTCTGATTTATAGTGTGTCTGGGTCTTTATTGCTGAATAATACATGTTGTTTTTAGGGTTCCCTACCCGAAGGGTCGAAACGAAACCCTATTGCTGTCACTCACGTATCTGTCTGTCCGTCGTCTTAGTTTTACGGCCAAACGGTTGCAGCTACACTCTTAAAATGTTGACATTATAAGAATCTTGTTGACCCAAAACCATGCAAAATATCAATTTAAAAAAAAAAAAAAAATTATGATGCTCCGATACAGCTAAGAAGGCATTAAAAAAATGACCTGCCCTATCGAGTTCTTTAGAGCTTGTTAAGTTAATAAATATTGTATTTATTGATTTAAAAAATATTGGAAAACAAAGGAATGAGAAGCCACCAAAGTCAGGTGTTTTACAAAAAAAAATCTGAAGAATTTTTAACTTCCCAGTGAACTATGAACTTGGAATTCGGTGATAATGTTTATCATTACGTATATTTTACTAACAAATATCAATATATTTATAAATCAGATTTTTCTTTGTAATGCCCTCATTTTTACTATTACAATCAACTTAATTTTGCGGTTTTGGTACGGAACCCTAAATGTGCGAATTCCAACACGCACTTGGCAGGTTTTTTTTTCTATATGTTTGCTGTCATGGCCTAACCCTCAGGAACTGTACATTTGACACTCAGCAATTGCAGTAACAGCGAAAAAAAATTGAATCAGTAGATACTCTCAGAGGTTAATTCCTACAAAAAATGGATCAAGGGACACATCCATGCAGCAATGGTTCCAGTTTGGCACCAGTGGGACCAGAACCCATTGCGCCAATACCTTTCGATAACCTACGCAATCTAATACGGAAACACAACCAACTATGGATTGATCATAGCGAGTATAGGCATGCCATGGAGGCACTTCCCTCCCTCCGTCGACGGCCACTTCACGAAAAAGGCCCTACGACTGACTAAACCACATTTGCGTGCAGTCACAGCCGTAACAACTGGCCACAGGACCTTTAATAAGCACTTACTTATTTTTCATAAGGCCACTCTGCAGAGCTTGCATGGAGGAGGGCGAGACATCAGCATACCTGCTCCTAAGCTGCCCAGTAATCGCTAGTTTCAGGGCGACATTCTTCGGTGACCCAGGTACCTTACTGGAGATAGTCTGCAACACCAGGGCGCTGCTTGCCTTTCTCTCAGAGCTGGGGTGGATCGAATAAAGAAGAAGAATCTCACCTGTACGCAAAATAAGAGCTTAAACGTGGAGTTGCGGACACCAGCTAGGCAGCTCGTCTTAACTTAACTAATTATAATTATTGGGCTAGATTTCCACCTGCAAGCAACTCAGGTGCAAATTTCAAAATTGCTGCGCAGAATCAAGCGGTTGTCAATATCATTTGATCCAACCCAGCTCCTCAAGGAAGGCCAGCAGCATTCTGGTGTGACTGGCTATCTTACGGTTTCACACGTTTTTCCTGCAACTGTGACCACCAGACAGACCAGTGCTGGAACAGTGGGCAGACACATGAAATTTTTATGACCAATGCGATTAAGTACAGATATGCTATTATCAATACAATCAGTGTTCTGTAGGTGAATGGATAACGTAGGTGAAGCCTTAATCTCCCTTCTAGTCTCATGTCAACACCACCTACCATTTACCCTCTTTATATTTTTGAGCCCAGTAGGTATTGATTGATACATCGCACAAGATTGTCCAAATGCTTTTGTGGTAACATTTTATTTTAATAAACATGTATTGTTTTTTTTCATAATCGTTCAATCAATTGATAGACTATGAGCAGATGAATTTAATTTTTTCTTGTGGCTTCCAGACCTAAGTCTCCCTTGGGATAATCTCTGTCCATTTCCATAATATGCCGCCTTCTATGTTCTATGTTATGGATTTGGTTGCCGCACTTAGTCCATCAGATGGACCATTGTGCGTGGGCCATGGCAGTCGTGTAGTGGTTATTCCAACCAGCCCACCTCCCTCCAGAATTTCATTAAAGCTCGTGGTTTGCTTAGAACATATGTGTAAGATCTGGGTGTCCCGAGGGTTTGTGTTCCAATCTGGGTGAAGCCTGTGCATTCAAAGAGTACGTGCGCAACGGTTTCCTCAGCCTCCATGCACGCCCTGCACAGAGGGCTGTCCGTTATGCCTATTGTGTGACATTGTTTGTTTAGCGAGCAGTGTCCAGTGATGGTCCCCTTCATCAGTCGCAAGCCGTTCCTTTCCGGGCGTAGTAAACGCCTGATTAGCGTACTATCCAAGGATGGCATAGTTTCTTTGGATTGCCTGCAGCCCGGGGTCGAGGTCCACCAGTTCTCCGCTTGTGTCTGGATGAATTCCTGTAGCCACCTGCGTTTTTGTTTGAAGGGGATGGGAATTGGGAACGACAGGCTCGGATCCACAGACCACCGTGCTGGATCCTCGTCTAGCAAGCTCGTCAGTCGCGTCGTTACCCAGCGATCCGCTGTGTCCCTTTATCCATTGCAGTGTCACCGTGTTGCGGCTGGACGCAGTATTTTGTTCTAGTGCGTTATGACATTCTAGTATTAGTTTCGAGGTATATTTTTCCGTAAGGATTGGAGAACTGAGGCGCTGTCGGAGGGTATACGTATGTGGGTATCCGTAAGCCTCCTGGCTTTTAGGGCGTGGACCGCTTGTATGATGCCCACACACTCCACTTGATAGACGGCATTGAATACTCCTAGCGGGCTGGATATGTTTACATTGAGGTCATGTGAGAAGACTCCGACTCCGGTACCGGAGATAGTCTTCGATCCGTCGGTGCATACTCTCATCTCTTTCGGGCCTGAGTAGTCACACTGTTCTTCTGTAAGTATTATGCTGTAGTGCCTATGAAAGTGGTGTGTTTTTGGGGCTTTGTCGCAGGGTCATGCCATCATTGGTCTTCGTTTGACCATATCTTCCTTTATGCGTATGTGCTTAACTCTGGAGTCTTTATTTAGGGCTCCTGATAAGTGGAGCCTAAAAGCGCCCAGGGCTGCCTACTCTAGCACGATGAGGTGCAGAGGAGGCATCCCCAGCATTACCTGTAGGGCAGTGAGTGTGGTTCTCATACCGCTAGTGATTTCAACACAAGCAAACCGCCGCAGTTTTTCGAGATATCTTTGGGCTGTGCTCAGATATGTCCTGGGCCACCAGACCAATGAGCCGTATGTGATAATTGATCGGATGACTGTGGTGTATAAGCCAGTAGGTGACCTTGGGGCTAATCTCCCAATTCCTGCCAAGCAGTCTCTTGCACTGCCACAGGGATATGCCGCCTTTTCAGTCAACTAAATTATTATTTTTTTGCCTATTTTGTCTCACTGGTGGGCAAAGGCCTCCGCCATAGTTGGCTGGAAACCTGAATTAAAATGAAATTATTTTTTTATCCTCACACTGAACGCCTTGCAGCAATAACATCAATGGAGCACAAACTTATACAAACTATAAGTTTAGCTTTCCTCATGATGACACTCACTGATGTGATAAGGAACATTCTTTCATTGAGAGAAGGCTACACTATTGTTGACTGCCCTGGGTTAATTAAAAGAGAGGAGGCCTGTGTCCCTGCAGTGGGAAGGTTAAAAGGCATATGATGATGATGATTAAATTTTTGTAAGTATATTATAATTCCAATTAGTCGTAAGGCCTTTTATCTTTTAGAGAAAACAATTTTACACTGCATGTACCACTATTTTTCTCTGCATCACCCATTAATCGACTGGTAGAAAATGCCTAAAGGATTAAGTTCGCCTCTGTACGCTTGTGTGCATTAAGTGTTATTTATAAATACATTATGATGAAGATAAGAAATTGAATGTTATTTTAGTGAACCTGGCAAGAATGCGTAAGGTTGGACAGAAGTAGGCCACATTTTGTCTGTTATGTGAAGTCCCATGTAAAATGAGGCGAGCCTGTTCCCATCAACTGGGCTCAATTCTAGACTCCAGGTTGCTACTGAAAAATTGCAGATGCACTAATCCAGTAACATCATCTGCCTAGCGTTTTCCCAACTCTGTTGAAGTCGGCTTCCAGTCTAAGCGGATTTAGCTGAGTAGCAGTGTTTTACATGGGGCAACTGCCAAGTAATACGATATGTTTTGGCTAGACTGGTGTCAGATCTCAGGCTTCTGACTACCCATAATTACTGGCAAAGATCTTCAAATGACAGCCAAAACCAACAGCTTAACATGCTTGCCGGAAGTATGAAACTCGCTATGTAAGATGTTCACCCATCCACGGACCAACCTCGGCATGTGTTGCTTAACCTTGAAGATCGACCTGTGCAGCCGTTATTATTTAGCCACGAGCTGACACTTCCACTATCTAGTAACATTTACCAATATTACATTTAATAAAAATTATAACCTAACTACAGTTGTCTGAAAGTGGTAGAAGAAAATGAATGTGTTGCGCTGACCCCAAGTAACATCGGAAAATAGCAGGAAGTTAATGACAAAAATGCTTATTATTTTTATTTTACTGTCAGAAATATTCTCATTATCAACTGACCAAAAACATTCATAGTGTTTCATGTCCAAACATTAATAAAATAATGATTTGTCTCTCTGCCTATTTAGATTTATTCCATTGTAAATCTTTCTTTCAGTCTAACGTTCAGCACCAATTACTAAAGAGTTAGATTAGAAGTGATTGAGTACTAGCTTCTGCCAGCTGCTTTGCCCATGTGAAAGTCGAAAATTCATTCAATCACGAGGGAACATAATATATATGTCTGTGCCAAATTTCATCCAGATCCGTTCATCCGTTCTGGCGTGAAGAAGTAACAAACATACAAACACACACACACTCACAAATTTATATAATATTGGTAGGATTGCATACAAGAACTTAGGATAATTAATAATGTTGAAACAGACAAAAAAAGAATTTCTAATTCTGTTTCACTGATCAACCTTCAACAATTTGTTGAAAATATTGACCATAGTTAAACATGTTTATGTCAATCATTAAGGAAACATCTTTATCTTGAATCCAGAGCAGAAACGTGTTTATGTGAATAATATTAGCGATTTAAGGAAAATGATGGGTCAGAATGGTGAAGGTCGCATAATAGATGTCAGGTAGTGCAACCAGTCTAGCCCCTTCATTGCAAAAATCAATACTGATTGATGCAGATGCGGTTAAGTGCATTAAATACCAAATAATTAACTACATACCTCTGTCGTGCAGCTAATCTCCGACGAATTATTCCCACATAGCTGACTAATTCCATGTCCAACTACATATTGCAGAAAACAAACAAACACTAAAAACACTGTACGCCACATTTTGATGGTATCGTCCAGCCTAGGGAAAAATATGAACATAAAATTATCTAAGATAAACACATGATTATGTGCTCATCTTGCCCGGTTATATTAGCTATTGGACAAATAAAAAGTTAAAAAATAATAAAAATGTTTACAACGCGATATCCGAGTCCACAAGCAAACTACGCAATGGTTGCGTTCCGTACTCTGATATTGTTAATTTTGTATCATTATTATCATTCTGTGTTCATAGCACGCCGCACGGCACGATCCGTCTTTTTTAGGTTTAGCAAGCACTATGGTTTTTATTCGCACCTTCTATTTCTGCCGCCTATTCTGAAACTTATGAATTGTAGAAAGCTGACGGCTTGGGGTAAAAAAATCTCACGGAAATAATCCGCAAGAAAGCCGTGTTTTGCGGTTTGCCACAGAATCCACCGCACCGGCGCGGATTAAATTTGCGCGAATTTTTTTTTTACTCTATGATCATTTAGAAAGAGACATAATCGCGCGGAAATTTTATCCGCAGTGCACGTTAGTTTGATTCAGTACGCGGACAAAATATCACGCGAATAAAATCGTCGCGACTAAAAATCACAATGCGTGTTATGCCAACTGAAGGCTGCAGTACTCACCAATCTTCTTGGCCGGCCTGATATCTGCTTTCCGATGTGCATGGCATGGTATGCGGTTTTATTGGGAAATTACTACTACACAGCCATTGTAGCCAACTGTACTGTTACACACTAGACGTCATGAAAAAAGTTTCGCAGAAGTAGAACATAATGTGCTAGTCATGCAACGGAATGTTGCTATCATTTACAACTTGAGTCATTCTTTCTATCTCCATCTCAAAACACCTCAACAAGCCGCACTGCATGCATGGTGCCTTTGTGAGTCAAGGCAACGTATTACTAGCTGGCTGTGAAAATTCAAGAACACTGAATTAAAAAAATCGACAGGTGACTCGTTAGGTTCTAGGTGGTAAACAAGCCACCCACCTGTCAGTGCGGACGTGACCTTTTCAGCACTCTTTCTTTCACTTCTCTTCACCCACTCGTTTCCTTGAAATTTACGTCGCTGGACGCCGGCTAGTCTCCACGTTTCTGTGCTGTGGATGTTAATACAGAACTGGAACGCGCCAGGTTTTTTTTTGACAAAAAGCCTCATATTTGGTCAGCGAAAATCATAGAAACCGAACCATAGATAATTTTATTGACATCATCCATTGTCCATTTGACATAATATTGACGTTTCTGTTGATAACGCCGTGATAATACTTCAATTATTGACGCAATTTTATAAATAAATATGAAGTAGTTATTAAATACACTGAATTCACATAGTACAATCTTCAAACTATGTCCTATCCTATTAAAAAGTGCTAAGTAAACAGGCAGGATGGTCGTAAGTCTTACTTCGCTATTCTCATTGTGTTTTGATTTCATTGCGTTGCGTTGGATAAATTATAATGTTGTTAAAACTTTTGATTAATCCATAACTGACCTAATAAAGGTTAAACTTGTTGTCCTTTTCAATGTGTTAACCGTAATAAAAAACTAATAAAAGATAGTTGTATGTTTAGCGAGATATTTAGCAACTTTTTGATACCTCCGTATGATATATTTTGGGTAGCTTCGGGCTAGACTAATAACTTTATATTTCCTTAGTTTACGGTTATAATTTAATTGATATTCAAACATATCATCGATAAAATCTAGACTACTTATGGTTACTACTTCAGTTACTTTTTTCTGTTGTTGCAAATTTAATCACTAACCAATAACACTTTCCAGAATTGTGTACGATGATTTTCTTATTTCCACACCTAAAGTCTTTGACTGTTCTGAACTTATTATAGTTTGAGATTTACTAAACTAATTAGTCTCTCATTGGATTTGTGGGATATTGAAGCAAAGCTAACAAAATGATAACTTCATAGCAAATTCCAGTCATTAATTTATTAATGGTACTTATATCAATAGTTACTGGCTTGTGAAGGCAATAGAAAAATACTGGAGTTCAGCTACATCCAGTTAGACTGGATGATGACCAATACATCGTTCCGAAAAGACTAGCCTGATTGATTGATACAGCAATGACAGGTTAATTATTTAAAGTTAAAAAAGTTCATGTTGATGGTACCACAAATAAAGTTATCCATTAAGAGCTTTCCACACATTTCAGATTTAAGCGCTTTTCACACTTACATAGGATTTTTATGAATGATCCCGATTCTCCTGAAACGGATATTTGTGAACAAGATCATACAAATTGTATGTAACCGATTCCTGACATGGTCCGTCATGGATGGGAATCCTGAAAAGTGTGGTCAGTGCTTTGCAAGTGTTCTATTCTTAGTAGTGAAATTTTAATGCAAACTGCAAAAACTATAATGAAAAAGGGGATGATGCTTTTCTTTCTTGGTACATTTTTCTTTTTATTTAATTCGGAATCCAGAGTAACCAAAAACTAAACAAACCAAAAATATGTAGTTATATCTCGAGTAAATATTTTTTTACCATAAATTGATCAGGCTGGTAGGTACTTCCTTAAATATTGGATGATCATTTTGAAACAAAGTTTATTAATAATTAAAAAATACCTGATTACACATTCCTATAAAATTACATTACACTTTAATTAATATTAACATTTCTATAAAAAAAAATGGTTTCCGGAAACTTCCTCTAATTTTACAAAACAAATAACAAAACATGTTAAAAAAATTATTTGCTATTATTTTTAGGTTTTCCTTTTATAGAACAAATCCAAAAGGAAAAAACAAAATCTCTCATGTCGAGGTATAATTAAGTAGCTATTTCAAACAATCTTATTATTATTTACAGACAAGTTCTTTCGCGGACGTAATACCATAGTCTATATAAGCAAACCTCCTCAACTAAAAATACAGATTACACATGCTTTTTTTCTCCTCTTTTCTATTGCAATCTAACTAAAAGACATTCAGCAATATTTGTGTTTATTTATTTGTATAAGATTGCACATGATGGTATTTCTAAAAGCCACAAGAACAAAACTACCTAAAAGAAAATGTGACACCCTAAAAATTTATGGTTCCATCAAAACTAACTTTTGCCACCTTTGGCATAACTGCCACAGTTTTCCTATTTTATTTTTAATTTTTAAAACATAGCAGTAATATTTAACAAAATAAAAAAAAATTGTGCTTAATTTTATAATTAGGTCAAAATGTGAATCCGCAGTACACTGCGGACAATGTGTATGTGTGGATGTGTACATCCAGACTATATATAAAACACGCATTGTACACAAATGTATGCCATTGATATAGTAAAACATAGTTTTTATCAAAAGGATGTCATAATAAGTTTTTGTGTTGCAATATAATAATAAGCGTTAACACTTCCTGCTCAGAGGGAGCTCAACAGAGTTCATTCAACGAGTGTTAACTAGTAAGCTTTGTCCTACCGAGTTCTATGTGATAACAATTTATTTTGTTATAATTATAATACTTTTATAATTTTAATAATTTATTTATTTAGCGAGTGCTTTGTGGATCTTTAAAGTTTGTTTAACTGTTTTTTTTGTTGGTAAGTACTTAATACTGTGGTCAAATAATTTTATATTGCATACCCTAAGGTCCTACCGATTCCCAGATCTATAGTAGAGTTACCTTCATTAAAAATATTAAAATGTTTAATACCATGAAGAAAGGCATATTTAAGTGTGACTATGTGACTAAAAATAATAAAAACGTGTGTAAAATAGCCCATAAAGTTTCTTATCACGCGATTTTTACCACTGAATTTTACTTAATTGGTCATACGATAAAGATTTTATGAGCAATTTCAAATCATAATTAAGCTGCTCTACAATATAAATCCTTTAGCCATAGTTTCAAATTTCAAGTGAGGATTTTTAACGTATAGTTAAGTTTTTATAGAAGTTCGTGGCCATGTTATAACAGTCTCACGGGCCGATCTTCATGTTTAAGCAAAGCTTGCCGAGGTCGATCCATGGATTGGTGACCATCATTATAACCTACCGAGACTCCTAAGTGCTTCGGTAAGCACGTAAAGCCGTTGGTCCTGGCTGTCCTTTGGAAACCTTTGACAGTCTATATAGTTACGGTAGTCAGAAGCCAGTAAATCTGAGATTAGTCTACCCAAGGGGTATCGTGTTAACCAGTTACTGGGTTGTGAAGGTCAGATAGGCAGTCGCTCCATGTCAATTACTGGCATTCAGCTGCACCCAGTTGGAAGCTGATTATTGGGAGCATTATTGGGAATTCAAGCCAGGCAGTTAGTTTTTATACTTGTGGGTATAATGAGAAATTAATAGTAATGCCATGCGAGTATTTTATTGCTCTTATAATAGATTTCTTCAATTGACCGAGACAGGTTTTCAATTCGAATTGGCAGTTTTACTTACAAAAGCCACGATGTCTGCAGGATATATTGACGCCGAAGCAAAGAATAAAAATGTCGTATGTACCTTGGTATATTTTAGTCAGATAGGGAAAAATATTATGAAACCATGTTGTAAACCTACCATGTATTTTTTTTTCTTCTACATGGTAGGTACCTACCACGTCGAAAAAAAAAAAATTCAGTATGCCAAGTTCCCCTCCCCCTCGAAAAATCCCGCTCAAAAACTTGTAACTTAATGCAAAGGGAAAGTACCTAATTTTATATCATAAGCCAGTCTATGCCTCCTTACGCTTTAGCGGCTGGCCACCTAGGCGGTTCATTTAAGCGGCCAGCCGTCTGACGCGGTTGGAATAGCGGTTGGCCATCAATGGCGGTTCGCCGTAAACTAAACCACCCATGAACAGCCAGTGCGTATAGGATGGCGACCAGCCGCCGTTAACCGCCGCGGTAGAAATTTTGTGGCGGTTTAGTGCACTCGATACCAGGTGGCTGCATATTAAAACGGAAAAGCGGCTAGCCGCCCCCGCGGTTAACCGCTAGTGCGCGTGCGTAAGGGGGCTTATAGTTCGAAATCAGAAATCGTTTTTATTCTTCTGGTCTCGCGCCAAAATTCTGTCCTAAATACTCCTAAATAAAAATGGTCTCCTGAAAACTAAAAAGGTCAGATATAAAATAATCCGTCTATTCAGCTGTTTTTTTTAGCCTGTCTCAGGTTTTCGGAAAAACCACGTGCATTTTGTGCATTCTGATTACAAAATCGATTAGTCGCAAGAGAACGAATACTGTTTCGCAATGTGACTCTTCATGTCAGTTATTTCAAAATTCCTTTTTTAATTTTATTTGCTTCCTGTTATGTCCTACTGCAGGGAAAAAGCCACCAATTCTTCTTTCCAATCCTCCCGGTTTTGGGCAAATGTCGGCAAATCCTGTCGATAGGCGTTAAGCTCTCTCTGCCATCTTGACCTGGTTCTCATTCTGATGATGAAAATTCCTTATTCTTGTAAAATATAAGAGAACGTATGAAAACCTGGCCTTAAGTTTATCAAAAAACTAAATTTTAACGACAGTAGTTAAAGCAAAAATATGAAGCTAGATATATCTTTTCCCCGCGATTTTAACCGCATCCTGAACAAACTCCCGCAAAATAATATCCTATATTTTAATCCAGAATGTAGTCTACCTATGTGCCAGATTTAATGCAAATCCGATCAGCCTTTATCGCGTTATAGTCGAACAAACATACACATTTACAATGTTGTACTTATCGAGTAAGAATATGATCCTCTCATTCATTGACGTAAAGTCGTGGTGGCCAAGTGGCCAAGACCTCGCCTCTCGTGCTTGAGGTCGTGGGTTCAAATACGGGCAAGTACCAATGTAACTTTTTCAAATACATATGTTATTTCTAAGTTTATCTTGGACATCACAGGCAACAGTGAAGGCAAAACATCGTATGGAAACCCGGACTTATACAGTTAATACTTTTTTACGATTGACGTTATTTCTGTAAGTGTAGGCCTCGGTATGCGAAATGAATATGATTTCACCGGCGTGTGTAAGATACAAATACTTTGCAGATGATAAACAAATAAACAATAAGACAAGTCTTGGGTTGTGTACTAAGATTCTGCGCCAACGAGTAACATATTTTGACGTGAACGTGCTGGCTGGTCGCGCAAACGGAGATTTTGCTTAAAAAAAATATGCGTTCTACGTATACTTATTTAGTAAGTGTCTACGCTACGAGTCGTTAAAAAAAGTCTTTTTTATTTTATAAATGTAACACGCGTTTTTCAGTCATCGCACATCTTTTTCTAGGGTTTTTATCCCATAATGTTATGTGAAGATTTAATTTCAATGTCAAATAATTAATGTTTATTCATAACTTATCTTTTATAAATTTTAATAAAAAACCATAAATTAAAAAACAACGTTTTAAATTCAACTCATATTTAATCGGTACGTTATTCAGTTTTGATTTAAATTGTTTACTTCTGTTAATGTAGACTATGTGTAAACTAGGTCATCAATAGAACGAAATTGGTATCATTGGTCAATAAAATATTATTTAACCGTATGCATCGTATTGGTCAAACCAAATAGACAATCGTGACATATTGTAGGTGTTAAATTGATAATGAGTCCGCTTACTCCACGTCGCCATTGTGTTCATTACAGTTGATAAACTCTATATTGTTTATTATTATAAGGAAGGAATTCTCTTTTTAAATAAATACTGTATATTTTAATAATATTTTCCTCTGTTATTTCTGTGTCCTTGATTAGACCGGTACTCCAGTTATCATTATAACCTTATTATCGGCTATTGCGTTATCGTTGGTCGACTGTTTCTTTTTTGATAATACTTTGAAGTACAGCCACGTAATACATAACTGGGAATGAGGAGATTCCACTTGTACGAATTTGTTTGGGCTAAGTTTTTAAAGTAAACGCATGTTACTAAAATATGAAGGCGTACGGATGGAGACGGAGGCCAAAGAAGAGATGGATGGGCTGTGTGGAAGGGGAGTTGACAAGAAACAAAAGGGAGTCATTGATTTCATGGCAGTTGACAGTAGGACGGAATGGAAGATGTAAACTTGTTGTGCCGACCCTAAGTAACATGTGAACTAGGAAGAAAAATGATGATGATGAAGTTATTATAGTGAAAGTGATAATCTTTTAGCATTATGGCATCTTGTCTTTTAACTACAAGCTTACTAAAATCTTTACTTAATTACTAAACACCAAAACAATAATATAACCACCAATACCAATCAGATAAATTGTGAAAAATACAACCAGGTACCTACTTATTTTATTTGTCATAGAACAGACGTGCATTAGTGCATATGAAAAAAAAAAAACATCAAAACACAATACGTAAATATAATATGTAATTGTATGCACAAAATGTAATGGGGAGAAAGCGATGACAGTTCTATTTTTGTGATGTTTCAGTCTGTTATAGACTATCAGAGTAAATCACTCACTTACTAAAATACTTGTTTTGAGTAGCACCAAAACCCAAATTAGCATTTTAACACTATTATTGACTAGTATAGATCCTATTTCATGAAAGCCGGTGATAAGAGCGCATGAAAAATACTATGACGTATTTGTATCAGTATGAATCAAATAATACGTCGTGT
Source organism: Orthosia gracilis (assembly GCA_947562075.1). Taxonomy (NCBI): domain Eukaryota; kingdom Metazoa; phylum Arthropoda; class Insecta; order Lepidoptera; family Noctuidae; genus Orthosia; species Orthosia gracilis. The sequence continues at coordinate 24,073,005 of OX387275.1, forward strand.
AAGTCGTGAGTTGTTATGGACAGTGCTCGTGCGAACGTTTTCATATTTACAACCGCTTTTATATCTTAGTGATCGCACTTTAAATAATATGTAAACGTATTGACAAGTCTAATAGCTGTAAACTACAAGTAGTGTAAGGCCGCTTCGACGACTCGTCGCGTAGACACGCTGCCGAACGCAGTCTATGGAAAAAAATATTTAAGAAAAGAATTGAGCGTAGATAGTTAAAATGTATACTAATATGCTCCAGGCAGAAGGTCGGGTGATGGGTCGCCGTTTCTGTTTAACTCTGGTGATTGGGATTTCCGCTGGATTTAGTTTTGCATACATACTATTAACATCGACTGGATTCTCACGAGACACTACTGCTTGGCATAACTACAGGTAACTCTATCTAGAATTTTGCATGTCGCATGCTGCCTTTTTCTTCCTTTTTTTTTTCATGTATTGCATTTGCATGGCATGATTTTGAGCTATTTTGTTGTTTTTTTTTTTGTAAATAATGCATTTGTGTAAGCATTTTTGTACTTAAACCTTTTTTTTAATAATCAAATAAGTGTTAATATTAATTATACTGTATTAATAAATCAATGTTAATCCGCAAAATAATAGAAAATAGGTAGATACTTATCAACGCATTATCCAAATTTAGGTGCTAAGATGATTTTTAAAAGTCTATTATGATTCAGTTCATTTTATACAAAAGTGTATTCTTAATTGCCACAAAGTACACTGGTAGGAAAAATCTACTTTATTAATATTGATTATTATTTTTTTGTTAATAATCTATTAATATTTTATATAAATTGGTATTTTTGTTTAACCCAAATTTACTTATATTTTAGTGAAAATAAGTTTGTGCTAAAAGTGAATCTTACTTTAAATTTGTAATATCTAAACGGACCTGACAAAAAACTCTTTGATGGACAACAATATAATTTGGCGCCACATAAAGTATTTCAAATGTTTGTTCGATGTGGTTGTAGGCAATCCCTAAATCCCAGACATAGTTTAAAGCTTAGTCTGGCAGAAGAGGATGTTAGATTTCGCGAGGAGGTATCAGATATGCAGAGAAGGTGGCAGAAGATTAGAGCGAGACAATTCCTCTTTCATCGCGTAAACATTGTTCGGCCATTATGAGCCTTGCCGTAATCTACCAATTCATAATGATTTTCTCGGTTGGGCTTCCCAGAGATGGTATTTTTTTTATAATCTAAATATTGATTTTTACCGGTATGATTATTGTTATTACTGGTACTGGTATGGTACGCTATTGTTAAGGCATTATTTTGATACATTGTTGTTTAATTTGAATGCTGGGAACAATCCAATGGGAATTTATTACAGAATTCTATATTATGCGATTTTTTTTTAATTTTAAGAAACGTATCGGATGCTTTTGTTTTAAAATTCATGGATTCCTTTAATTTTTTTACAGAAGATTTAATATGGGCACTTAACAATTCAATTATAATATGATTTCTCTCCTAAAAATAACGTTACCGAAAAATATACTATGATTGAAAAGTTAGTTTAATTTACAAGAGTCTACGTTTCAATTTTGCACCCGTTCTACATACAAAGCGATAGCCAAACGGGTTTTAAATTATTTTATCGCGCTAAAGGATAACTGTGGTAATTGCCAGTTTCTTTTTTTACAGTTTCCTAGCTAGATAATCTTTTGTTTTGAAATTCAAAAACCTAATTGTATATTTCGAACAATACAAAGCTCCCGAAACTGGTTAGAGATTCATGTTTGTACCATAGACATAGAGAACCTCTCATCTACTTACCATCACAAAATTGACCTTTCTGTAGAAATATACAAAACTAGCGGACGCCTCGCGGTTTCACTCGCGTAGTTCCCGTTTCCGTGGGAATACAGGGATAATACAAAACTTTTTTACTAAAATTACAACCGACTTCTAAACAAAAACACTACAAAGTGAAAAATAACTTCAATATCGGAAGTCGGTGTTCCTGGTTTCGTTTCTTCGTTTTCAGACCGACTTCCGAAATTGAAGTTGTTTTTCACTTAGTAGTGTTTTTGTTTGGAAGTGGGTTGTAATTTAGGTAAACAAATTTTTTTTTCACTTTTTAGTTGTAGTACATAATGGGCCAGTTCTATAGGCTAGGTACCTACGCGTATAATGCCCAAAATGAAGCCAGAATGGATTAACCCAATAACATGAAACTTAAACAAAACCAGAGCAATGAGAGTATTCCAGGGTGAACTGTTCACACCTGTGTTATGTGCTCCTTTAGAGCGTACCAGTGTGATGTTATGTTATGAAATGGTGTAAACAATAAACAGACAAGCGATTGCATCTATCCCGAGTGATTTGCCGTCAGGTACTCAGGTCACATAAAAAAAGTACAGTCGAATTGATAACCTCCTCCTTTTTGCGAAGTCGGTTAAAAAGTAGCCTATATCACCCGTGGATAGTGTAGCTTCCCAACGGTGAAAGACTTTTTGAAATTGATCCAGTATTATTTATGTTTATTTGTTACATACAAAAATACAAATCTTTCCTCTTTATAATATTAGTATAGAAGTATAATAAACTGTGCGGCTAATACCTTATATCGTACCCTCTTTAGCTTTAATGTGACTTTTTAGCGTTTTAATGTGACTCCCACATGAAAGTTCTTAGGTCATCGGATAACATGAAACTTAAATTGCCAATGCATTCCACTATCTTCCTAGACAAATCTTTTACTGTCCTGGCCGCTCGTCTATGGAATGCATTGCTTGTGACAATTAAACGCTCGCAATCACTACCGACCTTTAAAAGACTGGTAAAGGAGCACTACCTGTCACTGTGATCTTATTCTTGTTGGAGCTGTATTGTTTTCTTGCCTATATATTTATATGTATGTATGTATTTATGTATATATTTTATATTTTGTGCTTTCTATGTTTGTAAATTATTATTTAATTTTAAAATTGCACCAAGTGCAACCCCATGTCATGTCCAGGCTATCTCTTTCCATTCTGGGTTGCCTGGAAGAGATCGCAGAACGCGATATGGCCGCCTGTTGTATGTTTATTTTAAGGTTTCTGTATGTAATGTTTTTATCTTGGTGTACAATAAAGTATATATAAATAAATAAATAAATCGTAGTGACAAAACTGACACTACAAGCCAGTCATGATGAGGCCCGAAAATAACGGGTCGTACGATCGTCTTATCTCTCTCACACTTTTCTGCCCGTAATTATTATATTTTTGGATAGGGAACGCGCGAAAGCTCTTTTAATTTGGTTTGTAGAATGGAAACAAAAATATTTTTTGCTATTTTGATTAAAAACTCAAATGTGGAATAGGACTCCTTATTCGCCAAGGTGTTTTGCGTCCCTCGTCTGAGTGTTTCTTGAATTTTACTAAAATCTCACAATATTATCCCCTTGTCTTCGATCAATAATACGCCCTTGAAGGAGCTGGATACAAAAACTGCGTTAAGATTTAAGCCATATTCGCAATGCTTAAAATTTGACGTGTTTCATTAAAATGTGTGCTATGTGAAATAGAAATAACTGTTATTTTTATATTATTGTCACTGGTTTGGCATGTACTACTCATACTCGAGTGCGTCCTATCAGTTTTGAGTTACGATATCCATACGAGCACTTGACTCAAAGGAAAGGGTTAGGTATCTTTGTAGAGTAGGTACCGTATACGCGATTTAGAAAAGCGTTTGGTATTTTCTCGTAAATCAAGTTAAAAGAAACAATTAGAAAATCACTCCATAAAAACTTAAAGTAATTTTAAATTTTAAAACCCCATGTTGCTTGCATTGCATAATTTTCTCCTTTTTAACCGTCTTACCAAAAAGGAGGACGTTCTATTTTCGACTTCATGTATGTTTTTTTTAATGTATTTTTACCGATATCTCCGTCAATTGTGGACCGATTTTGAAAATTCTTTTTTCGTATGAAAGAGTATGTTTTGAAATTGGTCCCATTTTAATTTGGTGAAGATTTGATGAAGGACTTCGAAGATATACAACAGAATTCTTTAATAAATAACGGGAAATCTCTCGGGATTGCTGCAATCGCATGTCTGTTTATTGTTTATACCATTTCATAACAAAACATCACACCAGTACACTCTTGAGGAGTACGCAGATTTCTCATTTCACTCTTTATGTTCAAGTTTCACGATATTCGGCTAATCTATTCTGGCGTTAAGGTAACTTATTAAACAACTTACCTATTAGGTAGGTACAACTAAAGAGTGAAAAATATCGGCTAAAAATAACTAAAGACAAGGATGTGATGCGGTTGCGTATACAATCTGATCTATATATGTCATGATAATAATATGATAAGATAGTGTAATGGAATAAAAAGTGATATTTATTGATTTAACACGTCACCGATGGAATGTTTGGAATTTTCTTAATTCGCGATGGTGATGAGTCAATCTAGTTCATATTAGAACTCTTTTATAATAGACTACATTGAGTATTATTAACACGCTTTTTTATAGTTTCGGTTTTGGCTATCCTCGTATACTTGGTCATCAATTTTTCAGAAAACCATACATCATTTAGTGCAGCTAATTTTCATAGGACTTATATAATTAATAATAAGTCAATTAAAATGAAATTAAGGTAGCCGATGTTCAAAAACAAGATACAATCAGTACATTTTCATTATTTTTCGGCCTACATCCTTCGTAACCCATCAAAACTTTGATTCCTAACGAAATCTTTCGTTGTATTTATTTGTTATCGTTCTTGATAATCTTTTGTTAACTATAATGATATTATTATCATATATTCAGCCATTTATCTCTTTTGCCTTGATTTAATCTACAACTGGAATAAATTGAAATCATTTTTGATAATTGTTCACATAAGCCGCGCTACGAATATACTAACGGCTTATTTTTTATGTCACGTGCAGTTAGAGAAATTAATTGTTAACCACCTTAAGGTTACACTAGTCGATCATTCTTCCATACAAACGTAGTCTGGCGATTACTCCACTGTTTGACGATGACCGTTCAAAATAAAAATGATTTCACTTTGACACATCATTATCTAGCCCTGTATGGCAACAAAAAAGTATAAAAGAGAACTATTTGAAAGTTATGAGCGTCGAAAGTTCCATATTTAACACTAATTTTAACGCATCTTTGGGCGGAAATAAATACCATAAGAAGAACGAAAATTGCAAAACGGTAGTTCAACAATGCAAATAATTTTATTTTGAAAATACATTTTATCCTTTTTTCATGATATCTAGACTCCTAAAGGTTTGTTTATTAAAATTTCGCGCGCTCACTTTCGTTCTAAATCATCATCCATTTCGCTACAAACTTGCAAAAGTCCTAATTCGTACGCGAACTACCTTCTTAGTGCTCATCACAGCATCTATCTCTTTCGCACGTGTTGTCGGATGAGATAGCATGCATTTTAACCCCGCGCACAAAATAGTTCGTGCCATCGACTAGGGCAACCTTAAGGCTGAATGCCACTTGCACGTCATAATAAGAATATTTGTATTTGGAATAGTTAAATAGATTCAACCTTTGTGAAATTTCAATTTACTGAGTTTTACTGCCAAAAGGGGTTAACAAATAATTGCCCGGTCTTTACATATCCGGTCTAATTAAGATGATTAAAAATAATGATTAGTTTCAGATAACTTACGTCCTATTTACATATAAAACTAGTCAGAATTTTTAAGCTTAACTAGTATTATAATTAAGAAGTATAAAATAACGTGATTTTCACGTATTTTACAAAAAATACTAGGGTGATTTCAGGGCAGACTTTCAACGGGTACTCATGGATATGAACAAGTTTTACAATGCGACCAATTCTTAATCGTGAAAAAGAATCAAGTGTTTCCGAAATTTTGTCGAGTTATGCGTTCGAAATGAATTTAAGGTGTATATATTCCCGACGCAGTACTGGCCATGCGCCCGCTCGGAGCCAGAATATCTACATTGAATCTCCTCTTGGAGTTCTGTTTGAAAAATATTCTTTGATTTATGCTATTTCAGTTGTGAAGAAATTCTAGCGATCCATTTTATGTGTAAAAATATTTTTGAGCATTCGTTTTGGGGGAGTATCCAAAAGTAGTGAAAAAATGTATATATTCCAACAAATTAACCCTTTTTTCTACAAAACTATTAGTCTTATGTATTTTATAAAGTTTTTCTAAAATGTAGAATAGTATTGTATGTAATTTAATAGGGGTTAAAGTATGTAATTGCCGTATTATTGTAATAGGTACTTCGAATTGACATAGAACCTTCATGGTTTAAGATTTTTGAGTGATTTTTTTTTAACATGGTATCTATGAAGTTCTTCTTTTAAAAAATGTGCAACATTCGATTATCGACTTTCAGTTGTTTTTTTATTCAGCTTAGACAAGAAATATGGATACTTCGAAAATTCGAGTGATTTTTGAATACGAGTTCCGACGCGGAACTAACGCGGCAGAAACAGCTCGCATTATCAATGTTGCGTTTGGAGAGGGGACTGCTAGTGAACGCACCGTGCGATTTTGGTTTAAACGCTTTCGTGATGGAAACTTTGATTTGAAGAACGAACCACATAGAAGACGCCCACACAGGTGAATAACAATGAATTGAAAGAGATGGTGGAAGCCGATCCGAGCCAAACTACCCAGGAATTAGCGGCATGGTTTAACGTTACCTTACCACGGCAGATGTCTACTGTGCCGAACTCCGAACAATGATAGCAAAACCATTATAACCATTATTGCTCCATGATAACGCGAGACCTCATACAGCACGAGAAACTGTTTTAACTCTACAGGAACTGCAATTAGAAACTATTCGTCACCCTCCGTATTTGCCAGACCTTGCTCCAACGGAATACCATTTTTTTCGTGATTTGGGTAATTTTCTACGTGATAAAAAGTTTTCTTCTCAAGAGGCAGTACAAAATGCTTTCACACAGTTTGTCGAATCTAGATCACCAGAGTTCTATCGCAAAGGCATAAATGACCTTCCTATTAGATGGCAGCAATGTATAGATTATAATGGTAATTATTTTGGTTAAATAAATATGTTAAATTAAAAAAAAAAAACTAATTTCAATTATTCAGTACAAATCGGCAATTTCATACTTCAACCCCTAATACATAGGATTATAGTTGGTTTTATGTATGTACGTTACAGGGTTTTTTCGCCCCTTTGAGTATTTTGTTTGTATGCCAAAGTAGATAATTTCATAGTCCTATCTAGAATTATCTAGCACATGGTAGTAACTAGAATTTTAAGTTTTTGTTTATCATGTTCATGCTTTTTGAATGGCTGGGCCGACTACGGGCGCTTGCTGGATCATTTGTTCATGAAAATTATATATTTTTATTTTTTATGTTAATCTGTTTTTTTTTTCTTAAATATCGAATGGAGTGTTTAGAAAATGCAAGTATTCACAAAATAGATTATTGAGATAACAGTTTCTTATGGCCTATTAAAATACCACCTATGAATCAGCAACGCTATTCTGTAAACATCTCACCGTTAAAATTAAGGTGGAGTGAGCTTGAAGTGAACTCTCATTTCACCTTGATTGAATGGCTTGACTCACGATCATAATCACTTGACCTGATATTTTACGGTATGGGTTTACAGAATAGCACTACAGGTAAAATCACAGTTCCCTTCAAGCTCACGTCACCCAAGTCGTCACGGTAAAATTTCAACAGAATAGACTAGCTGAACTGAACAACTTAGTTTACCCACTTAGTTTTCACAGATAATATAGCATCCCAAAAAAAAAGAAACAGTGCCGACGTAGCTAGCGTTTTTCGTCTGATTAAACTGATTATTTTTCGTTGAGCATCGATCGCATTCGGTTCCGTTCCATGGATATAGACAGTATTAACAGCGATTTGCAAGTAAGTGTTTACTCGGATCGTGAATGATTTTTTTTAAATGTAGCGACGATTTGTTTTATAGTATTTTTTTCACATTTTAACAGTTGCATTTTACCAAAATGTGCTACAAAACAAATCAGATCAGAAACTTAAAATCGCGCCATCTATTGTAATCAATTTTAAATAATCCATTCAAATTATCTATGAAATCTGAACTATGAGCCCAATATTCCTTAATTTTTTGCTTAGGAGAGTTAATTAAACAAGAACATATTTTTTTATGATCGTCTCTGAAAAGTAAAAAAAATATCTGTCTACCTTCATTGTTGTAATTAGATATAGCTATGTTAATAAAATGTTAAGTAAGTTATCTACACTAATGATAAAATTGCCGGATTTGGGTGATTCAAAAAAATAACCGATAGGTGAAGATAATATAGATAAGTAGATACTGAAATTAAATTATTTAATAAATTAATAAGATAAACACTTTTCATAGAAATTGATTAAATCGGTTTTGTTAATTAGTAATTAGCATTTTCCTACTACCTTTTTTAACTGCTTTCATTATTTTTCCAAACACTCCATTCGATATTAAGTTCCTAATAAAAAACTATTATTCTCAAAGAAAACCAGACCAAAGGCATTAGCGCCTGATCTAAAAAGGAAAAGCCATAGAAAAATACATCGAAAGATTTGACTCCAAAAAAGTCCAAGCTAATTCCAACCACTACTTAGAACTACTTCTAAGTTCCCAAGAAAGTAATTTCTATGAACAAGCATCAAGCTGTTCTTTAAATTTTCAGGGAATCGACAAGGGACTTGGAAAAGCACCCAATAATTGGAATAGGAGAGCACAGTCACGATGAAGCGGCACATAAGGACGAGGATAGAACCGTGGCCGACGAGCTATACAAGAAGGTCAGGGTGCTATGCTGGGTCATGACTCAACCCAAGAACCACGAAGCTAAAGCTAAGCATGTGAAGGCTACTTGGGGCAAGAGGTGCAATAAACTGCTGTTCATGAGTAGTGAAGAAGGTACGTAAATTTTCTTTTATTATTGGCCAGGTTTCTCTCTCCCCTCCTTTATAGAGCTCGAGGCGAAATAATAATCGCCGCACAGGTCGATCATCGATGTAAAGAAGGGGTTGCCGAGGTCGATCCGTGAATGGATGACCATCTTAATATACTGAGACTCCTCCGTGCCTCAGAAATTATGTAATGCCGTTGGTCCCGGCTGTCATTTGAAGATCTTTGACTTTGTTACTGGTAGTCTTAAGCCAGGAGAACGATGTTACCCAGCCACTTGGTTGAGGTCGGATATACTATGCAGTCGCTCAATGCAAAATACTGGCATCCAACACACTGAATCCGGTCTAGAAGCCGACCTAAAATAATTGGCAAAAGACTGGCTGGCTTTTCTCACGGACCCGCAGACGTGGTTTGTCCCTCTAAGGCTGAGGCCTCATTAGTGCGTAGTGTGCATGTAGTACACTTGATACGATATCGATATGACAGTGGCACAGATCTAGAGTATCAGTGCTACAGATACTTCTTTCTAGATATATACTAGATCTGTGCCACTGTCATGCAAAAGATGGCATTGACAAAAGTACATCTTATCTCTTTTTGCTAATGATGTTATCTGTAAGTGCGGAAGTGAATACCGATATTGGTATTGGGTCATAAATATTTTCTGGGTAGGTAAACAATGTCTGGGTATTTTGTCAATCGTTTAGGTACTTTACTATAGACATTGTTCGCTTTTTAGTGATGGTGTAACAAAACTAAAAGGAAAAAAATAAAAATTGTAAAATATTGTACCAAAACTCAAAAAAAGGTGTTTTAGGCACCTCTTGTTTTTAACGTTTTGCTACACTGACTTCCGTGACGAAAGTTATTTTTGTACTTTTTAGTGTTTTGCTTTGGAAGTCGGTTTATTTTTTTTGGTTTTCAGTTCGTGTTTTTGATTTTTCTTCACAAAGTTTGATTAGGATTAAACTTTTTAAAATTCTAATTTATAATTATTTTGTTTCCAGACCCCTCGCTACCAACAGTAAAGCTGCCTGTAGGAGAAGGACGAGACTTCTTATGGGCAAAGACAAAGGCAGCCTTCCGCTACGTCTACGAACATCACAGAAGAGATGCTGACTGGTTCATGAAGGCAGATGATGATACGTGAGTTTATTCTCAATGCTTTATTGTACACCAAACATCAGTTCATCGGACCACCTAATGGGAGGCCTTCCAAGGCAACGTCTTTCGGTTCGCGGTCGTCACTCCAGAACTTTTCGGCCCCATCGACCATCCGTTCTGCGAGCAATGTGCCCTGCACACTGCCACATAAGTGTGGTAATTCTTCGAGCTAGGTACGTCGGTAACCCTGGTTCTCTTGCGAGAATCCGTTGGAAGCGACACGCACGGGAAGGGTCACTGGCGGTGACACTTGGGGGAGGCCTATGTCATGGGCACCCAACGCGAAGAAAGAAAATTTGGTTCAAATAAATTGCACTAGGTGGCGTGATAAGCTTCGATTTGTTATTGAGTCTTGTGAAATATTAAGATTTTCTAGAGACGATCATAAAAAAATATTTTCTTGTATAATTAACTCTCTTAAGCACAACATTAAGGAATATTGGGTTCTTAATTCACATTTCAAAGATTATTTGATTGGATCATTCAAATTTGATTCCACTAGATGGTTAAATTTAAAATGTTAATGTTAAATAATTATGTTATTGGTTTTAAGTTTCTGAGGTATCCACTCGGTTTTTCAATTTGTTTTGTAACACATTTTGATACAATGAAACTGTAAAAACTTGCAATAAATGCTAAAAAATAATCAGTTTAATCAAACGAAAAACGCTAGTTACTTCGGCACAGTTTCTTTGTATGGGATGACGCATCTGTATGCTAGTATTATATTCTTGTGCCTAGGTTCAGCAGTGGACGACTGTCGGTTTAAATGATGATGTCACCAAACCTTTTACACAGTTATTGGATAGCACATGTACAAAGAGGAACTGAAGTCACAGCTTTCTCCCAACAAACCTTTGAGTAGATAGATAAAGATCATATTGGAGGGTAGTATCCAGTATATTTATGTCGTTGGGCAGGGCTGCAAGTGATGTCTTAAACTGTGTGTACCTATGTGTAGTATTGTCTTATTGCATATTAATTGTTATATTAAAAGTAAGTTATATATATATTTTTTTATTAAATTAATTGGAATTTTACTATGTTGTGATGGCTATCGCTATTATAGTTTATTACCTAGTTGGGAATGGTTAGTTAGATTAATTGATGATATAAATATAAACCAGCAGTCTTATTGCGTAATGAATTCGGCAAGGCAGAGAATATAAACAATCGACCTGTCACACGGCGAGATGAAAGACGCGATGTGGATTTTCGTCTATGGGTTTGGTAGATTGAATAAACTCTTTACCCTTTGCCTTACCAATACGGCTGCTGGTACAAATTTAGAAAATCTTTAGCTATTCGCCCTTAAACAAGAAAATCTTGGAACTATTTACTGTTTACATAAACCAAGGAGGTGCATTGTGCGGAGAATTTGCATAAGAAAAGACATTACACCCTTTTTAGATACGGTCGTGGTTGACTAGTACGATGCTTTTGTAGATACATACGTAAAATGTTTGTCAAGGCTTTTTGATAGTAATATAATTACTCCTTATCCGTTTAAACAAGAGAGGATAAAGTGAATTTAATTCGCACATTGAACTGAGTGCAATAAGGAAAATTGTTATCGATTTTAAGCGTTAAAAACGTGCTTGGCCTGACTTAAGAAAAAGAAAAATATGGTTATCAAATTGACTGTGTTTAAGCGTCAATAACGTGATTAGCGTGATTTATTAAACTAACATTTTTCATGACATCGCGTCCGTGGCTTTTCCCACGGAAACCGTGCATTTTATTTGATTAAAATTTTGAAAAAACTGTAGGTCGTAGATACTTTTATCGTTGAATTTGGGGGCGTTCAATTATTACGTAACGCAATGTTTGAAGATTTTTGACTCCTCTTTCCTCCATGTAACGCACCGTAACGTTTTTCTGTACCCCCCCTCACCCTCTCTAAACGTTACGTAACACTCAAGTGATCATTTTTACCCTAAAGTCGTACGACTTCAGTAATGTGTTTTTATCCCATTTATATGCATATCATTGATTTTAACTACGATTTAACGCCACGTAATCGGTGATTTGAATTTTAGGCGAGAGTAGAGCGTAACTACGCTCGCGCTTAAGGCATGCAAAAAATGACGACCAGACTAATACAATCGAGGGATTCCCCGTAACGTAAATAAAAAGGGTTGCCAGTTTGGGAGTTTTAATTCCCTAATTTTTTAGAATCATTGTTACGTAACGTGTTGTAAGAAAGACCCCCTTCCGCCCCTGTAACGCATCGAAACGTTTTACGAGACCCCCTCCCCCCAAATTGCGTTACGTAATACTTGAACGCTCCCTTTTCTGTACTCCAAATAAAAGAATGTGTTACATAAAATAATTTAATGAACTACTATGAATATTAAAAAGGAAAAGACAGTGACAAAAAACAAAAGAATAATAATTAAAAAATCAAATAAAGACAAAAATCTAAGAAAGAACATTGATTATCAAAATAAATAGTTCCAACAAAAACCGCTAAAAGTCAATCGGTCAAGATCTCTAGAGATGCGCTTACTTACGAACATCATTCACCACATATATTTATGAGTATTTTAATCGTTAATCTCGATATCAATATTTACCGGATACGTGTTATCTTAAACTCATTTATAATGTAAATATACTATTATCAATAAACCAATTGGATAGTAATTTTATAGGGCGATCCCCAATATTTTGTTGACTTGTAGTGACGGGCTGTTTCTATGGCTTTTTATGTAGGGAACTCTTGGTTAAGAGCTTCCTGATATAATGGTTGTGTTATATCTTTAAGCCCATGCATAGAACTGTGTAAAAGTCGATATTTATTAGAGATGTAACGGTTATCAGGTAAGTAACTATCCAGTATCCGGCCTAATTACTATCCGACTGAAGACCGGATAAGAAGCGCCTATCCGGCCAGATACCGAATTTAAAAGAATTCACATGTCGGGCGAATTAAATTTGTGCGAATCGACCCTTTTCTAATAATATTTTTTTTTCTGTGGCGATTCGCACGAAGTTAATCTATTGGTGTGCGAATCGACTACTCCAAAATTATGTAGTAGGCAATTGCCACACACATTGTGTTTTATGCAATACCTTTAAGATAAAGTACACTCAAGTAAAGAAGTATTAAGGGTTAAATATTGTTAAAGATATGTAATGAGGCACAAATTAATCAAAAATTTATTTATTAAAATAACTACTATATGATTCGAGGACGTATTCCACATTGGGCGCCCACTTAAACGGAAACTGATTGAATGGCACCTGAGGTATGCCACATACGGCACCTATCGATATTTTTTCGCAATTTTATTCCACAAAATTAAATGGCACCTACGGATCAATAGGTACGTTAATTTTTTTAGGTAGTCAAAATCAAAGATTCCATTAAATTCAGTAGAAAGTTTAATAACATGATAAAAATATAACTTCCTCTTTTGCTTTTTTAGGTAGATGTTTACATAATAAGCATTTACACCCAAATTACCAGGAGGCCAGAATCACAGACATAAATATAACTAGATAACGCAAGTCCCTCCATGTGTATGAAAACCAAGCGTGCTACTTTTACACACACAATTTAAAAACAAACTACTTACCAATGAAAGAAAACATTTCCAATGCCAACTTTTTCTATTATACAGTCTTTACAGCTCAATATGGCATACAAATGCATTTTTCTAGATTTCCGGTGCGGCGGATTGCCGGTGCCGATAATGCTAAATGAAAAGCTCAAATTGCGATCATTGATCGTACTTTTATACCGTTTTTTGACACGTGAAGTACATGCAATCGCGTCATCTAGTTAGATTTATATCTGTTGCCAGAATCATAAAGAAGTATTTGCAGAGCTAGAATCATAAGTGGCAGAGTCTAACGGAGTACTAGGTCTTCAGAATCGAAAATCGCCCGGTACTCTTTTTACCACTCATGATTCCAGCTTCCTAGCTTAGCTTCCTCATGATTATAATCTCCTGGTATTTAAGTTAGTCTTTACCGGTACCGGAATGATCTGATAGCGTATAGAGCTTTCTCTTTATTTTATTTTTATTGCAGCGAATATTGCTGACCCTCTTATTGTTTTGTTGCCTGTCTATCGTATCTTACTTGCATATCTCCACGTTTTAAGTGGTAATTACTTATTGAATGCATTGCTTTCCTAGATTCAAATAAACAACTATCTATTAACTTCTATTAATTCTTCATATTATTGCTAAGACGGGTGAGCACAACTGTAATTTTTATTTTTTGTTCTCTTAAATATGTGACTATTGCCTACCACATAATTTTGGAGTGGTCGATTCGCACACCAATAAATTAACTTCGTGCGAATAGCCACATAAAATAAATTATTATAAAAAAGGGTCGATTCGCATATTTAGGGCGAGTTAAATTCGTGCAAATCGTGCAATAACCCAAAGATACACATCTTTTGTTTCAAATTCCATCCAAATCCGTTGCGGCGTGATTGAGATTAAGAAGCATCCGGGTTCGTTTAGATTAAAATTACGGAACTAAAATTTATTATTAACCAATTTACAGAATAAGTATCATTTATAATCATTTAAAGGTTCAAAAATACAAAGTTTGCATTTAGACATAGGTAAATACCAAAGAGAATATAACCACTAGAGAGCTTATAGGCCGATTTCTTCGAAGCACACGACTCACTACCGCGGGCCGGGAGACGAGAAAGAACGCGCGGCTGCAATTGGTCAGTTCAAAGTAAGTTGCGTAGGTATGGCTATCGTTAGGGTTGATCAACTCGATTAAGGGAAAATTGTCGATATCGATAAAATGGATTTTAACATTATTAAAAATACTCAATTAAAATCATATAAATATTATTTAATAAAAATCGGGGACATAGAGAAACAAAAAGTATTTTTCCAAATCGGTCAAGCCGTCTACGAGTAATCCGGGAACATAATACATAAGAAAATTCGACGAACTGAGAACACCCTCCTTTTTTTAAGTCGGTTAAAAGTAGATAGATATTTTTTCATACATTTTTTATTAAGTTTAATTTTATTATTATCGATATCGACTTCAGCTATTAAAAGTAACAGCACAGATATTTACGATAAAAATACAAAGGGAGAGAAAGGGATAGAAGCATTAGAATTGTCTAGTGAAAGAGCGAGACTTTTCCAAAAGACATCAACGCGGAACTCAAAATTGTGCTCGTTTACCCCATCCACCATTTTAACTAGATCCCTGCGGTGTCTCATAATCTGATTAAATTAAAAATAATTTTCGTACTGTTTACTTACCGATGAAAAGTTATGCCATCCTTTTTGTAACTAGATGTCTTGGCATGTTTCCCATACCCCTTTACGGCGCATGAGGACATTTTTATGCGTTATAATTGCAATAAAAAGATAAAACAATTTGTATTTATTTAGCGTGCATATAGGTCTAATAACTGGACACAACTAAAATGGTTACTAGTACCGAAGCCTTTACATAGGCGACAAAATACTAATAGTTTTCGAGCGTCGGGGCACTGTATGCGCCGTCAAGTGGTTATATCGTCGTTGGTAAATACTAATTGTGTATTTTAAATATATGGGCAATTAAAAAAAAATATCGGAAAGGTGTTTGTCCTACTTACTACTACTACAGGGCAAAGGCTTTAAACATGAGTATGTAGTCATCAATGTTATTTAATCAAGATATTGTATCATATCACTTAGATATGATAAATGTCTATTTCATTATATAAAATTCACCTGCACAAACATCCAAACTTGGTATAAACATGTGTCACTGCGTAAATATTAGTTCAGGGGCCCTACTGCGAGGTTTTATACGTATTCTGATAAGCAAACTGGATAAGCATTTTTCTATAATAATAGGGAATTACGTATAGCATCATCATCATCATTTCAGCCGAAAAACGTCGACTGCTGGACATAGGCATCCCCCAAGCGTCGCCACATTGACTGATCCCGTGCGTCTCGCATCCAGCGCCTTTCCGCAACCTTAACCAGGTCATAGGTCCACCTATTGGGAGGCCTTCCAACGCATCGTCTTCCGGTTTGCGGTCGCAATTCCAGAACTTTTCGGCCCCATCGGCCATCCGTTCTGCGAGAAATGTACCCTGCGCACTGCCACGCAAAGCTGCACGAAATCGCCAGGGATACCTCGAAATCACGGTATTTGACGAATATTCTTGTTTATTACGTCTTCTTACTAAAAATATTTAGTGATATAACGAAATTCTAATTTAATGTCGGTGATAATTTTGTTTCACAAAACTAGTTTCGGAAGTCGGTGTAGCAAAACATAAAGAAATAAGAGGTACCAAAGACACCGACTAAAGAAGCGAAAGTAATTTTTGCTATTTGCTTTGGACGTTGGTTTATTTTTTACCCTACTGCCGAAGGAGGGTAATGTGTTTATCAGTCTATGTATGTATATTTGTTCGTACGTGTCGTTCATGAGACCAATCGCGTCGGCCGATTTTGATGATATTTACGTCAATCGATTCGTCTTAACCTTGCGAGTGTCACTGACAACTTAAAAATTGGAAAT
This sequence comes from Orthosia gracilis, assembly GCA_947562075.1. NCBI lineage: Eukaryota > Metazoa > Arthropoda > Insecta > Lepidoptera > Noctuidae > Orthosia > Orthosia gracilis. The sequence continues at coordinate 24,089,587 of OX387275.1, forward strand.
AGAAAAATGGTGGATTTTGGGTGCCATAATTTGGGGGCCCACTCTGTTTTTTCTTCCGTCCCCATCTTTTGGGGTCGATCATCAAGGTAAAACAACGCTTGCTGAGATCGATCCCGTCCGGCTGTCATTTGCATCTGGCTAGACTGAAAGGTGGCTCAATATAGTTGGGTAAAGCACGGTTGATTGACGTTTAATCGGGATTTGGCTAACATAAACTCTTCAGGGTTTCAGCAGTGAAAAGGACCATTTTGTTCGGTCCTTCTGTGAAATCTCTAAATTGATTCGTTAGTATTAAAATAAACTGAACCATGTAGACAATATTGTAATTTTTGTTTGAAGATTAATTGATAATAAATAATACATTTCATCCAATTGATCAAATTAATGATGGAACTATATTATTTTTGGTTAGTACACCTTTCAGGGTTGTTTCTGGTTTTCTGTAGCTAGCTAGACTTTAGTAGAGGAAATAAAATTATTAATTTAAAAAAACACTTTTAAAACAAGCTATTTTCGTATTCTTCTCAGCAAACCCTTTCATTTGATACCAATATCATGGCAGTGCACAAAAATAACTAGTCCGCTATCTTAGGCCGTCCGCCATATTGGATTTAGAATGACGTTACTTAGCTAACCATGCATTGTCATCCAAACTAAACGTGCAAAATGTCATCTAAATCGGTTGAGGATAACTGCTTTAAAATTCAGTTGCAAGATTTGACCCGAACACACTTACATACATTGCAAGTTAAATAAAAACTTTTCAAATCAACTGCTTCATACATATAAAATGCAAATTTACCCGATGAAAGTATATATAAAAGCATCAATGTTGTTTTTATACTTAAACTTGATTATAATCGAGTACTTTCACTCCTTGAAAGGTTATTATTATTTTACAAATAACTCTGTATATGAAGAATGCCAAATCAAATTCAGTGCGGCTCACTGTAATTTTTTCTTAAAGCAAACACCATTGAGTGGACTAAAAGTAGTGAGAATATCTAATATCGAGGCTTCAATGGCATTTGTTATGTATTTATTATAAGGATATCAAGTGATTGTCAAGCTAAAACATTTATTTCTTCTTCCAAAGTCAACATTATATTCAAACAAATCCTACTTCCTACTATCCTACTTAATATTATAAATGCGAAAGTTTGTGAGGATGTATGTATGTTTGTTACTCTTTCACGCAAAAACTACTAAACGGATTTGGATGAAACTTCACAGTAATATAGGTTATACATCGGAATAACACATAGGCTACAATTAATCATGATTTTTTTGTAATTTGGTCATAATATAACGATAAATATCAAGAAAGTCGGAAAAAAATCTGCCCTCTGAGAGCTATCTTCGCGTGCGCTGCCTAAACCGTTGCAGATACACAAATATAATTTACCGTAGGATTGTTTGTCTTAGCTATTTCTAAATAAAAGTCCTTGACAGCATATATCTACCTTTTAGGTGGCAGCCACTATGACCGAAAAAATTAGAGATTCTTATGAAAATTTCATGTAACCCAAAGTAGCAAAATGTTGCATATAAAATTCGTTCTTTGGCGTGCGTTGGGAAAACTATTGATGATACATAAAAAATATGTACTACATGATTAGGTAGGGTAGGGTAGGTAGGATAGGGTAGGTAGGGTAGGGTAGGGTAGGGTAGGTAGGGTAGGGTAGGGTAGAGGGTATGGTAGGTGGGTAGGGTAGGTGGGTAGAGTAGGTAGGTAACCAATTGACGGGAGCGAAGCCCCGGGGGTCAGCTAGTTAATCTTATAATTTTAGTTTTGTTAATCTGTTGTATCCATTCCTTGGCAAATTAAGGCCTTCATAATTCTTTATTGTACACAAAAAAAGAAATACATATACAACTTGATTGATTATAAAGTTGATGTACAAAGGCGAGTTTAACTCTAAGAAGAGTTTTCTACCAGCAAACCTTAGAGTGATAGAGAGAGTTTACAAAAGGAAGAAGAAGAAGTAGTCCAGTGTACAATTTTAGAATAATATAAAATAAATCATAAATATATTAATATCAATTATACATAAATAAGCACAATATATATATATATATATATATATATATATATATATATACCTATATACATAAACTAATATTATGTCATTCCGAAAGAAAATGATCCTTGATTTTCCTCTTGAAGACATTTAGAGGAGGGCTGTCGTGTAGGGAATGTGGTAGAGAGTTCCAGAGACGCACTGCAGTAACGGAGAAGGAGCCATCATAGCAGCTGGAAGTGTGACGTGGGGTACGAAGGAGAAGAGAAGTGGAAGTGCGACAGGATTTACCCCTCGGGACAAAGTACTCAAAGCGTTCACGAAGATATTGTGCCTTCCTCCACTCCTGCCACTTTTCGCGAGTCCTTCCAGTCTTGGCGAATTTTGACTACCTAGTTCGTCCCACGATCTCCTTCGTGGTCTACCACGACCCCGATTTACCGGGTATAAATACGGGAAAATCTTGTTACCACCGCCACCGTGGGAATATTTTTGGTAGTTCAGTGTACTGACACTTTATGCAATTGTCTACTACATAATTTTGGAGTAGTCGATTCGCACACCAATAAATCAACTTCGTGCGAATCGCCATAGAAAAAATAATATTATTAAAAAGGGTCGATTCGCACTTTTCGGTCGAGTTAAATTCGTGCGAATCGTCCAATAATACGTATTATTTACGCGCGAGCACGAATTAAGTACCATAAAATTAGTTTAAAAGTAATCATTTATCGTAAGCGATAACTTAATTATATTGTACTAAGACGTATCAAAATAAAAATACCTGCTTATTAAAAGTTCTTTAAGTTTATTTTGACAAAAATTCAACGGTGGGAAAATATTCTGTATGTTTGCCTTTTTATCATGATCATCAACAGCCTATAGCAGTTCACCGCCGGACAAAGGCCTCTCCAATTGCACGCCATTTGTGTCGATTTTCGGCAGCTGTCATCCAGCCACCCTGCGAAAATCGTCGCTCCACCTAGCCTGAGGGCGTTCCACATTTTAACAAAATAATGGAAAGTCAATGAATTTTAACTCTTTTTGTCAACCCTGAAAGGGTTTATTTACTAAAACAGACATCGTTACGTACATACCATAAATTATAATTATTTATCTAATAACTACGTCACATTGCCGCTATCCGCAATTTGTTTCACAGTTATAAATGTGACAAATAGTGCTCCATTGTCCATGGGCGCCATGGTAATTTCCGTTCGATCCATTTGATAAACTACTTTAATACTACGCGCCACAAAACAGCTGCAATTTTAACTTTTATCGTTAAAATTGCAAGGGTAATAATATAGTTGTAATTTCAAGGTGACATATCCCCGATTTCTGAATTAAGAATGTGAAGTCTCTCAGCACTGTAATGCCAAATTTGGTAGGTTTTCATACTAGTGTTTGTCAAGTTAACAAAACAGCTGCAGAAAAGGACGTTGGTTAATTAAGTGTAATTACTAGCCGGACACAGAAAGTTTGCCGATGACTACCTCTCCAGTCTACCTGCGCGGCGCCCCGCATTCGCCTCGTTTGTTCGCCAAATGCCAGATTTGAGTTTGCCGATGACCTCATGTTCGTCATGAGGTCATCAGCCAACTTTCAGCGCTCAATTTTTTTTTCGGTCTTTCCCACCACACTTTTCCCAAACCACTGCAACTCCTGAAAGCCAGAATCAACAGTGGCGAAGCCCCAGAAAAGCGCCGAGGCAATGAAGCTCAACAAAGTCCCGGAGAAAGAATTATAATGTCTTGGATGCCGCAACGAAATTAATCAGAAAAGAATAACGAAGGAGTAGAAAAAATTCAAATTTCCACTTCCGTCCATACCAAGCACGAAACAGAAAAAACAAGGGCAATAGGCACAAAGAATCGTTTACAACTGGGATAAGTCCAGTTGCCTAGCACCACGGAAAAAAAATATCATTAATATTAATGGGTCCTAACATCTGCGCCCAGCTAGTATGATTTTGGCTAGGTGATTCCTAAATGCAGTAGTAAACCAACCAGCAAATATAGCTCCCGATAAACGCCGAGAGTTTTTGTCTACCTACAGATCATTTTTCAAAGAACTACGGGTAGGTAACTAAACCTTCATCATTCTCCTTTTTCAGATATGTGGTGGTTGAAAACCTGAGATACATGCTGGCAGACTACGACAGTAAAGACCCGATATACTTCGGCTGTCGATTCAAGCATTTCTCGCCACAGGTACGAGTTTCTATACAAAAGGTATAATCTTGTTATTCGTTTTTCGACACCCATGAGACACCCAAGAGATATCTTATACCCATGACATACTTATTAAGGAGTTCTAGTGGCCATCTGGTCTATTGGTCTTATTCGTCAGTTCTATTTCACCAAATGATACATTCTGAGTGCAAATGCTTGCCATGTTATTGAAAATACCAAAACCGCTATATCTGCCAATAATATTTGAGGAGTTCCCTCGATGTCCATGGGACCTATTATCAGATCCAGATTTGGTGACAATGGGAGCACCTCGAGAGTACCTATAACTTTTCAAACAAAAAAAAAAATTTGCAAATTCGTCTACATATGACGAAGTTATGCCCGACCATAAATTATAAAAATATAGAAACATCCTAACTCAGAACCTCCTCCTTTTTGGGCAGTCGGTTTAAAAGTGACTTCAGGCGAAATTTCAACGCAATGTATCGTCGTTATTTTTTTGTTTACGTGATAAAAGAAAAAAATACGCGTCCAATATTTTTATTAATCTACCAGATTGGATAACAAATATTTTTTAGGTGTCACTCCAGTCTGCTGGATGCGAGACCGTTGCTGACCGTTTAAATGACAGCCTAATATATCTGATTATGTGTCACCTAACTTGCAGGGCTACATGAGCGGCGGCGCGGGCTACGTGCTGAGCAGAGAAGCGTTGGACCTATTCGTGAACAAAGCGTTACCGACACCGACATTGTGTCGCCAGGATGATCATGGAGCTGAAGATGCTGAGATGGGTGAGAGTTATTGATAATAATCCAGCCAGCCAGAACTATCCCAAGTGAACGTCCTTCTTCAAGATCCGATCTATCTCTAAAACAAAAAAATATGGTTCAGAGATAAACGCGAAAATGTTATCAATAAACTGAGATAGAGTTACTTCATATTAAGATTTACATATTATTACTAGCTGACCCGGCAAACGTTGTTTTGTCATAAAAACACAAAACATTCATTTTCTGAATTCATTGTATCTTTATCCTACCTAACCTACCCAACCTATCCTACTCTACCTACTCTACTCTTCTTGGGAGTAAGCGGAACAGCCCCGCAAACCTCTATTTAAAAGGGAGGATCCTCCGACCAGACGGGTGTTGTGTCTGGTCCGGGCAAACGCCCGGCGGTTGATGTCGGACTGTTGTATACGTTCAAATCGCGCCGAAAATTTTGTTTGCGCGATGCAGGATTTGTGTAACATCATGTCATTAGTTCTTTAGTGGTCGCTACATCATTCCCCTCTGGAGACCGGAGGTCGATAGCGGTTGAGTCGTCCGTAATCTCGTGATGCGTGCCAGGCCAGTAGAAGATTGGTTCCAGTGAGTAGGGATGATGCCCCAGTGCGTCTGGATGAAGCCCTGGTGAGTCAGGATGATGCTCCAGTGAGTCAGGGTGAAGATGTCCCATTGCGTCTGGGTGATGCTGCAGGGTCCAGTGGGTCGGAGTGATGATGCAGGTTGAGGGTGATGGCCAGGAATGCGCGTCTGCTGCATGCTGGTGGTCAGGATACACTCGTAGATACCGTGGGTACTGGCTGGCTGATGATTCGCTGCTCGAAAGCTTGAGGAACTTGACGAAAGCTGCGCTGACATTCCTATTCGAGGGTCACCAGTTTGGGGGTAGGTGGAACAGGAGAGTAAAGTCCTGCGAACCTCCATTGAAAAGGGAGGATCCTCCAACCAGACGAATGTTATGTCTGGTCCCGGCAACTGCTCGGCGCGTGGCGGTTGATGTCGGCCTGTTGTATAGCGTTTTAACGCGAGTTTAACGTTCCAATGCTCTTGTGTTTTATCGAATACTGCAAGGCGTTTGATTGTGAGCAGTGGTGGCCCAGTGGTATCGGCCGTGACTTACAAGTTGTAGGTCGTGGGTTCGAACCCAGGCAGGCGCTTTACTTTGTGTAAATTATTTCATCACCACTGCTCACAAAACGGTGAAGGAAAACATCGTGAGGAAACCGGCATGTCCTAGAACCAAAAATTCGAAGACATGTGACATCCACCAACCCGCACTGGGCCCGCGTGGTGGATTACGGCCCATTCCCTCTCACAGAGAGGAGGCCTGTGTCCCAGCAGTGGGAACATTAATAGGCTGATGATGTGATGATGTGATGATGTTTGATTGTGTGAAGTGGGATTGCCTATGGAGAATACTCGAGGAAATGGGAGTACCTCGCACTTGACAGTATTGATCGAACCTTATACGAGGATGGAGAGTCTGTGTACCTGGGCTTCATGATCAGCGATCAGGGGGCTGTAGTGGGGAAATTCGGAGACGTACGCAGATGGCCAAAGCTGCTATGAGCAAGATGTCGAGAATATGGCAAGATAGGAACATATCTAATAACACCAAGAAGAAACTCGGTAGAACCCTGATATTCTCAATTTTCCTTTACGGCTCCGAATCTTGGACAATTCGCTCGGTTGATCGAAGAAAGGTTGAGGCTATCGAGATGTGGTGCTGGAGGAGAATGTTGCGCATATCTTGGACAGCAAAACGCACAAATAAGTCCATTCTCGACCAGTTAAACATCAAAACCAGACTCTCCACGATCTGCTACTCCTCTCTCGGCCTAGCCTTTTCCCAACTATATTGGGGTCGGCTTCCAGTCTTGCCGGATTCAGCTGAGCACTAGTGTTTTACTTGGAGCGACTGCCTATCTGACCTCCACAACCCAGAAACTGAGTAACACGGTACCCCTTGGCAAGACTGGTGTTAGATCTCAAACTTCTGACTACCTGTAACGACTGTCAAAGATCTTCAAATGTCAGCCGGGACCAACGGCTTAACATGCTTTTCGAGGCACGGAGGAAACTCAGTATGTTGAAAATGGTCACCCATCCACAGACCGACCTAGTCAAGCGGTGCTTAACCTTGAAGATTGATCCGTGCGGCTGTTATTATTTAGCCACTAGCTCCTCACGCACGTTCACGTCACTGCCCTGAGAAGAGCCGAAGACAGAGTGGCTTGGAAGCAGCTCGTCATTGACTCCGTGAAAGCTTTCCAAGACGGGCACGACCTTCAGTAATGAAGACAACGAATAAAGAAGAGTACCATTCGTAAGAACGTTACATTACACTGTAATGCTCGCGAAAATGCTCTAGTGTTTACTCACCTTTAGCAATAGCCATTGCTAAGCAGATTTAAGATGCAAATTTTCTTTGGAGAATTTGTATTATCCCACCCCTCACCCCTGCTGTCACATGAATTTGCTACTATGCAGCGAGTCGCGTACTATTTCGAGCAACCTATCTTGATTCTACCTGTATAATTTCTGATTATTTACATTGAATTTTAGGTAAATGCCTGGACAAGATAGGAGTCCGTGCGATGGATTCCCGAGACGAACATCAACGAGGCCGCTTCTTCCCGTTTGTGCCACAAGACCATCTGTTCCCCAACAAGAACAAAGACTTCTGGTACTGGAACTATATCTTCTATCCTACTGATGAGGTTAGTTCACTAAACGTTTTTATTTATTTATTAAAACTTCTTTCAATGTAAAAGGACAACGTTGGAATTAATGGTTTAGGCATTCTCTACCAGCCAACGACGGGTGATGAAGAGATATCATGACAGATGGATTAAAAAAAAGAAATTGTAAGGGCAGGCGTGTAAATAGCCGTGCTCTTAGGGGCGGGATGTGAACTTATTACGACTTCACATGTGGATGCGTGGAAGATCAATTTCGTCTATATGTAGCCTATGGGGAAGACATGGGGGACCATTCGACACGAAAACCAACGACAAAATTGCAAATCGCTTACCGAGGTTGCTCCAAGGTCAGTCCAGATGCTAGAAGATTCCCGTTGTTCTTGTCTTCTTGGTGGCCACCATTGTTACAAATATCCAGTCAAACATACACTGTTGATCTCTAGGCTGTTGCGGGTTGTAACGTGCTCCAAAATTGGAGATGATTTTCAAGTAGTAAGAAATCCAAATTCGACGCTCAAAATAGCGTGCGCGCGACGCGGGTGAGTTTCTTAGACTGGCGAGTTAATTATAGATAAGTTTTTCATCTAAATACTGGGGAATACAAGTAATAAGAAACATTTTTCTCCTCTTTCCAGGGTCTAGACTGCTGCTCCGACCACGCAGTCTCCTTCCACTACATCGGGCCTCAACTGATGTACGTACTCGACTACCTAATATACCACTTGCGTCCTTACGGCATCAAGCACGGCAGCGGAACGTTGCCCAAGCTGCTCAGTGGTAACAATACTTTCACTACGGACATGGAGCGACGTTAGGATCTTGTAATACTGAATATAATAGGTGGATTTAGATGGTATATAACTATATTATGTGTGTTCACCGATTTCTCCATTGAATGTAGACAGATTTTCAAAATTTCTTTTTTTTTGTACAATTTTGGGATTACCAAGCAGAATAATACTGAAACAACAATAAAAAATTATTTAGCATCAGTTCTTGAAACACGCTCGGTACACAAATATAACCATTATAATGGTATACTAAATAGATCCTCATAATATTGAAAAGTTTGACTTGTATCTGCGAGTTTCCTCTACGGCCGTGAGATATGCCCAAAATTATGGTATGGTTTTGAATCCTAAAATATGTAAATAGGGTGTCTCACGGCTGCGAAAAGTTAAAGTTGGACATTAAAAGTTTATTGCTTCCGCTGTCAAATAGCATAGCCAAAAAAAACTTGAAAATGACAGATCTTGCCTCATCTGATCTGAAAGATCGCTTTTAGCGATAAGGCCGCCCATTGTGTCACCCAGTGTAATGTTTACTTCTTGTATACATTCTGTAACTTATATGGTGTACATAATAAAAAATATTCTATTCTTTTCTGATTGATCAGAACCTGCCAAAGTAAAACATACGCCTTGATTTGGTAAGAAATCCCTCAAAAGCATTCGATGTGTCATACTATTAAAAATGTCATCATTTCTCAATTCCTTCCTTGTTATATTCAGTGTTTCAAGAAGAAGAAAAGAGAAAAAAACCATTCGTTTCATAAACTAATTCAATACATTCCAAAAACGACTGCTTTCGCTCCAAGTCTGAAAAATATCTAATTGGATAGTTGTAGTTGTAGATAATCATGTGTATAATGTATATTTGGGCAGTTTTTATTGTAACATATTAGAAATTAGTAAATTTATATAATAACGAAATTAAGTTACCAAACCGGCATAATATTTACGATAGGTAAAGTCAGGTGTGAAAAGATGTTTGTACTTAGTTTTAAAAAGGGCATTTCCCCTACAATTGAGGGGCCTTATTTATAAAAAAAGAAACAATACTATTAGTTTGAGCACTTAACAGATTCTTATTTCAAATTATTCTCCAGAAAATTAGAATTAAGAATCTGCATACCAGTATATAAAGGGTTTGAGGGTTTTTGGAATAAAATACGCAACCTGTTGGCGCCACTTTGGCAAGAAGCCCTTTCCCTTTAAAAGGGCAGGACCTCTCGGCTTATGTCGGCAACGTGACGTTGACGTCTACTTAACAACTATCAAAAAATAAGTATTTTGATAGGTGCCTGACATCTCACTGCATCATTTCAGAAAACCTCATTTAAATAAAATATGAGTAACATATGGTTAAAAGTCTTAATAAATAGGACTGTTAGATATATCATAATTATAGTCAGCATAAAATAATTGAACGATCTTTTGACACCTGTTTTGAATAGTTCGTATGGCCTTCGATTATAATTAAAAATGTATCATCCTATAATACACTTCACATTATTGAAGCTTATTAGTTGAAAAATTTACCATCACAATAATTATAAGTAATAAAATTATAAGTAGTAACAAATACCTATTATCACATAAAGTAAAGGTTTCTTGTCTAATATTTACAAAAATAATTTGAAATCGTCATAATAATAATAATTTAGAAGATTTTTATAGCAGGGTGTTTTGGCATTTATGAACGAATTCTATTTAATTCGAGTTATTTAAATTATTTTATTGTATTAACAAATTTATATATTTTTGTGAACGCTGACTTCGAATTTATATTTTAATTAAAATAGCTTTTATACCTAATAATTAACAGTTACTGTGTATTGGCGCGGTTTGTATTGAAAATCAGTCAGAAATCTAATAAATTTACTTGTTTCCAAAAAAATCGACAGCACCAAAACAAAGTGACTTTTTAAAATCAAATTGAGGTTTGAGATGTTTTTATTTCCCATAAAAAATATTTCACTTAAACGAGAAATGATTAAATAATTTAAATACATTATTTACGTACAGTCACAAATCACAAATTAGTCATTAACACGTTCCTTATTATAATTTATTTTAAGTAAAAATGTGAATAAATCAATAATTAAATGCCTCAGCCAAAGTAGTATACATTATGATAATAAATTTACGTTGGCTAGTCTCACACACGTGGTGTTTTCATACAAATGTTTTTTTTCTATAAATAAAGACACCGCAGACAACTTTGAAAAGAAACGGTGTAGCATTGTCACGTCGTTATTGTCTATGTGAGCCTTAAAGCGTACATTTTCTACAACAATAAACTGGCTTTTAGAAGATATGTAATAATTTATAGCTATAGATTACTATACCGTGTTTACAATAGACTAAGAACTAGCTCGCACTGTAAGACTAGGTCAGCGGGAGCCTTGGTGTGAGTTTTTATCGTAAACGTCAATTTGATTTGAAACTGGCTAAGCGCTGTCTGGTGACAGTAATTAAAAATCCCTCTTTTGTAATACAAATTTACGTAAGAAAACGTTTACGATGACGCGAAAAAACTCGTACTAAGGCCTCTGGTATTTGATTCGTTCAACAAGAAACCTGTGTAGAAAGTGCACCAAAATCAGGCGATCAAACCAAAGAAAACTCGGCCAACTAAAAAGTCAGTTGCAACCTGAGATATTGAATACTTTGCTTTCAACAACAATAATAATATGAAGTAATCTGGACACCAAATAAATTTTTACATATTATTTAACTAGCAACCCGCTCCGGCCTCGCCCGTGACAAATTATATGCCAAGACCTTCCTCGTTTCTCACTTTTTCTATTGGTGAAAACCGCATCAAGATGCGTTTAATAGTTTTTGAGTTTATCGCGAACATACGCGGCGGGGGACTTTGTTTTACAATATGTAGTGATTTGCTACACAAATATAGAGACATTCGAAAGTAATAAAATTATCAGACTTCGTTTCCATTTTAATACTTTCTTTGAAACATTATTTTTACCTTATTTTTAATTTAATTATTTTTACCTTTTAAATAATAATTTAAAAGGTAAAAAAAAATTCATTTAAATTAAACCCTGGCAAAGCCAAGTTTTATAGAGACTAAAATTTTCAAACGATGGCGTCATTAGATATTGAGGCCTAAGATTTAGTATGAAACATACCTGTAATTTTTACCAAAGAATCTTTATAGATTTAAGAGTAAAACGTAGAAACGATGAGAAGGCACGGCAGTAGCATTTTGATAACATTGTTACCATTATGAATAAGTGTGTTACGGAGTAGTAAGTAAGGGAACTAGCAAAAGTGAGTATGTACACTATATTTGTAATCACAATTCGAGTTATAAAATTTTGAAACAATAAACTCTATGGCATACATGACAAAGTTCAAATTCCATTGCAACCCATACTTTATTTGGGTCGTTTTAGACCAATCAAACTAATATGATAAAGGCGAAAGTTTGTGAGTGTGTGTGTTTGTATGTTTGTTACTTCTTCATGCTCAAACGGCTGGACGGATCTGGATAAAATTTGGCACAGAGATAGATTACAGTCAGGAACAGCATATAGAATACTTTTTATCCCGGAAATATTCCCTTGGGATAGTTTTCGACATTCACGCGCGCGAAGCCGCTGGCAGAAGCTAGTGGTTACATAAAAATAAACTTAATATATACACCGCTATAGTCGATATTTCAGTTGGTGGCAATGGATTGAAATTATCTGGAATTATGAGTTCATGTTATGAGCATTTTCTCAGGCATTTCCATGTAATGTAACGTTCCTGCGAATGCTCGAGACATTGTTCGACGACGTAAATTCTGTTCTGTAGTGTCTGTCTACCCCCATAGGAAAAAGTTGTGAATTTATGTAAGTATTCCTTTCTGTTTTGCATTTACTCTCAGAAATTTTACTGTTTTTTGCTCGATGAGATGTTACAGAAATTCGTTCGTTTGGTTACAAAATCAAGTTATATCTTAGCATCGAGCGTCGTGCTCATTGTTCGGTTCATGAATGAGTGTCACTGAGTGGCTCGATGTTTTGTTACAAGTAAATCCTCCAGTATATACTCACCTCAAGATCACGACTAGTCATACGGTTGATGGGCCTTGTCGGCAGAAGCTCCGGCTGAAGAATATCTAGTCGTCCACCGGCCGACCATATCTTCTTCAGGTGGAAATTTTGCGGTCAAGCTTGTAGTCGGTCGTGCGACTAGTAAAGGGTCTTGGCCAGCAAAAATTTTATTTAAAAAAATATCTAATATTTCTAATTAGTCCGTCAATTATTATTATCAAAAAATTCATCAAATCAATAAAAAAATTCAAAGAGAAAATTATCAAAGATCCTGCACTTACACAATTAGACTGCAGGTCCAAAAAGTAGTTTTTAGTTGCCATCCCTATTGTGCTGATAAGTAAATCACCTGCTCCATAGATTTGTGTTCTAAGTGAACAAATTCAAGTTCTATCAAATGATGCCTTCTCAGGTTTACGGAAAACAAAAACTAATCTGAAATCCAATGTTTTGTGTAAATAAAATCATTGACACAATACTTGCTACTCCGTTGTGTAAAAAATAAATTTTAACGATCTTTATTTCCTTCATTAATCCTAATTAACCGAATTTTGGGCGCAATATCTTCTATTGTCTTTGCGTCTTTTGATTCGTAATCTCAGCGTTTACTTTCTTTGAAGACATTTAACGTTATTTTAAATAGTAGTAAATGAGTTTTTATTAAAAAGATAAATAAATTTTTGACTGCAATGGAAATTGAACTTTAACACGAAAGACGTTGAGCTGATTCTTATGATTCTGAATTCAGGTTTGGACATTCTATTCAATTATCTATGTCATCTTCTATTTTCTTTTTTGGTCTGTCTCTATTTTTTAATTTTAAGGATATCGGTCAAACATATCGATATGTTTAATAGTAATTTTACTATGTTGTAATTTCCATGATGTTATTAATTTATTGACAACATACTTTGATATAATAAAAAAATACTATTAGGTAAGTAGTTTAAAATTACACTTTTATAGAAAAATAGCCAGTGGCATGTTTGATTACGAATTTAGTTGTATGTAAGATATGATTTAATATTATTTGGCTGTAATTTTTCGTATTTAGTTAATAAGCTGAAATATTTATATTTATTGTATTTATATTATACGAAAAAATAACGAAACCAAAAATGAATACGTATATATTGATTTGTCAATAAAATTGAACCCATCATTTCGAACCAACGCCATGTTTCGTTTCGGTGCCATTTTATTCTTTGAATGTTTTACATATTTCCTGTGAAAAAGACCTATTTTCTATTACCACAAACCAAATTATAGGTTTAGCAATCGGAAATTAGAGTCAATGCAAATGGCACGAGAGTACCAACTGATCTTAAAAAAAATGTTAGTGGATTTGACGCCTTTTCGATATGTCGGGTTCAATTTATCAGATCAAAGTGTTTTGTTTCTGAATTAAAGACAAACGTGAAATGAGATTTAAAAGGTTTTTTATTTACCGCATAATTGTTAAGTTTCCTATATTTTCTTAGGGCATTATTGAAACTCCATGAAGTAGACATCGTGACCTGGACTTAATCCTTCTCCAGGTTCGGACTGGCCATAAAGTCGAGGGTATGTTTGCACACCCCAGCCTGCGCGGGCACCTCCACGGGCCTGGCTTGCTGCTAGCCTCAAGACGGTAGAGACGGTAGGGACGCTAGGCCCTGTTTTTGCGACCTACCTACATTTAAAGTAGGTAGTTGTTATATACCAATGCATGCCAGCATGTACACCACCATATGAATTGCATAATGAGTAATTCTCACCATTTCGTTCACGCAAAAGTCTTGTGAGCGGGGTCGGATCTATCTTATGGCTATTTGGGCTTCAGCCCAGAGCCCCGTGAATATAAAGGTCCCCCATCTCCCATTGAAGACAGTCATTTAGTATTCTACTTTTGTTGAGAATAAAAAACCTTTTCCGCTTATGACGACTAACTTTCTCCTATTTCTGTACAAAAGGTTAAAAGAAAATCTAACCGAATCCAAATACTGGGCGTACATATTTACAAAAATTTCGGCGCTCGCTTTTGCACCTTGCATTCATATTTCTGCATAAGTCAATAAAGTCATTCATATAAATAAAGTTATCATTATTTCTGTACGAACGGTAAAAAGAGAAATTCTATCCTCAAAACCAAAATGACTTCCTAAAATGTATTAGCATTCCTTCTTTTTCACCTACTCAGGAAATTGTCGACAGGTGGAAAAAACTATACATTTTACCTATTCCTATTTCTAAAGAAATTGACAAAAAATCGAATCTATTCGAGCCTGGGTGCACACCATTTTCCGTCTTTGTAACCTCTGCACTCGAGCTCATGAAAATTTTACGGAAAAGTACTTTATCTTCAGTACTTTTAGTTACTCACTAGCATTTGCCAGCGGCTTCGCTCGCGTGAAGTGTTTTCTTATCCCAAGCGAACATTATACCGGGATTCGTGTGGCAGATATTCGCCCCCTATTAGCCTATAGCATAATATTTATTAGTAATAGTCTATGTGATAGCTTGGGATACCTTTGACATCTGCCTTGCGAGATTTGCTATCTTAAAACGATAACTCGCCGAGGGTGCCACACTAGCAGAAACGGATATGTGCATGCGACGCCCTCTTTAGCTCCAGTTGTAAAACTCACCGCGTCGCGCTCGCGCGTTCTATTTTTGAGCGTCGACTTTTGTTTTCTTACTACTTTGAAAATCATCTCCATTTTTGGAGCACGTTATAACCCGCAGCCTAGATATGAACAGTGTATGTTTGACTGGATATTTGGAATACTGGTGGCCACCAAGAAGACAAGAACAACGGGAATCTTCTAGCATTTGTAGCGACTGACTCATCAAACAGCCTCGGTAAGCGATTTGCAATTTTCTCGTTGGTTTTCTCGTCGAATGATCCCCAATGTATTTCCCATAGGCTACATATATGCAAAGTTGGACTTGCACGCCTCCACGTGTCAGGTCGTAATAAGTTCTCATCCCGCCCCTAGGAGCACGGCTATATACACGCCTGCCCCTACATTTGTTGGTCCTTACGAGCCTAGAATAGGTTTCAGCTACACAATTTAATAAAATACTCATACCGCTTTAATATTTTGGCGTTTGAAAAAACTTACGCATTCGTAAGAAAACCTCCATCTTGTTTTCCTATGATAATTATCTTACATCCTATTCTTCAAATCTTCACAATGGCTGCTAATAAGCTTGAAATAAAACTAACTCAGCTCACAGCCAAAAAAGAAGCTATTTTCGAAAGAATTAACCGCTTATATACCTCATCCAAAAATATTTCAAATTATGATTTACGATCAAATGAGTTATCTTTGGCACAATCTGAATCCATTACTGAATTGTATAATAAGTTTGAAACTTTAATTGATCAAGTTAATGAGTTACGGTTTGAAATTGATAGTACTTCACCAGACTACTCATCCAAATTCCATTGATTCATGCATTAAATACAAACGTAATTTCATACTTGGAAACAACAATTCACGCCAGAACAGAAAAAAGGAATCGTAAAATTGCCACCTATACGGCTACCCTCCTTCGATGGAAAAACTGAGAACTGGCCAATATTTTACATAATAAGAAATATTTCGTAGTAATGTTCATTCGAGTACCGATCTAACGGACCCGCAACGTGTGCAGTATTTAATCAGTAATTTGACGCATGATGCCTTAAAGTTAACTGCAGGTATTGTTCCCACAGGGAATACCTATAATATAATTTGGGACAGTCTTGTCAAAAAGTACCAAGACAAACGTAGTTTAGGTGTTCATTATCTGAATAACATTCAGGACATAAAAAGTTGCGCCGGTACCACCGTTGGTTTAAATACATACATAGAAAATTATTCTGCGTCTGTCGCTGCATTGAAACAGTTAGAAATTCCCGATCTATTAGATTTTGTATTACTGCATTGCGGTTTGAGGAAACGTGATTCCCAAACACTAAAGCAACCAGGGCGAAAGAATTACCTTCTTATAAGCAATGTATCTCCTTTATTCAAGATCATGTCATAGTACTCGAAAGGTCACATAATAATAATTCACAGGCCAAGCCGCGCGCAAAGTATACTATAACAAATTCACGTAAACAAAACACGCAAGGTACTTCTAAGACCTTATCTAGTAATGAACCGGTTTCGGAAACTTACTGCCCGCTTTGTAAGAAAAATGAACATCAGCTGTTTCATTGTCAAAAATTTTATAATATGGATTCACCGCAAGTTCGTTTCGAATTTACTAAATCGATGCGTGGCTGTGTATATTTTTTAAGTTTGTCCCATTCATTAACTAAATGCAAATCACGTAATACTTTTCACATCATTTATTATTGCTATATTTGAAATCGGAATACTACAGTCCTACCAACTTATCTTTGAACTGAAAGAGGACGGCACCATCGATTTAGTGTTGCTAGTTAATATAAGGTGCCCAAAATTGAGTAAGTTTTCAAAAAGAAAATTTCATATTAGAAATAATCGTATAATAAGAATTACAGTTTTTACAAATTAACAACAATGATAGCTATATAAAAATAATTTAATTAAAAAGGATTTCATAATTTACATTTACGTAGGTACGGTACGGGTAACAGTTTAGTCTCTCAGCTATAAACAATGGCTTTATCTTAAAAGAAATCCAATGAAGTGGAAATTCAGCAGATGAAATGTTCCACGGGGGGATACAACTTTCATTTAATGTGAAGTTAAGTAGGTACCTATCCTGCAAGAGGTACCTGGATGTTTAGCATTTCGTTATGACCGTACCTAACCCCTAACACCTGATTTGACTAATTATAATTAGCTGTGGTACCTAGTGGTAGTGTAGAGTAATGAAAAAAAAACAAATTGTTTTACAATGATTTATTGAAAGCCAGGTTTACAGTAATTGTGATCTTTAGATGAAACTGCATACACAACTTCATCCTGCTTGTGAGGCCATACTCCGCTTATTTCCGTACCACTGTTAACATTATCACTATCGCTTTCGGTTTCAGTGTCACTTACCACTTCTATAATAAAAGGTTTATCTAAATACAAATTATGTTTTAAGTATTCTCCTTCTAACCTGCGAACGTGTTTACAATGCTGTGCCAACTCATGAACTGTAATAGCGTCAGAAGCTTCTCTAACTAGGCGGGAAATTTCAGCATTTTTGTGCTCAATATTTACATCAGTAACTTTTCTTTTCATTGTGCTCCATATGAGTTCAATGGGATTGAGATCACAGTGATAAGGTGGTAAATATAAGCATTTGTGTCTATTGTCTTCTAAAATTTTTTCAATCTTATATATGAGATTGAAAAATTTTAGGTTCAGTCTTGATTCTCTTAATTATTTCTAAAAGCTGAGGTTTAGTCAAATTCTCACCGTAGTCAATTTTATTTTGGGTCAACAAAAAAAATGGTTTTTGACAAATAGAGAGATGTGATTTTTTTAGAGATCCGAACAGCACAGCCTTCTGATCTAGTGCAGCTTTTATTAAAAGGTGCAAACACACATAATGGATTGTTTTTTTTTTATCTTTTATACCGATTTGTTACTATAAAAGCGCGTACATGGTTAATCGTAAGATTTACTGAAGTCCGTTTTTACTGAGCAACCTTCAATCGAAACCCTTAAGCTGTTGTTTTCTGCAACCCAACAGGGCACTTTTATTTTAGCATTCATATGGTTGTCACCCAACGTTAAAGAAAATGTGCAAAAGTAGAATATTCTTACCACAAAAGGCGCAAAGTGAAATGTCATGCAACTTGAACTATGTGTGGTGCAAGTGTAAGCTGTAGTTTGCCCTGCGCATGAATTACTTGTTTTGAGTTTTGTTTTTTAGGGTTCCGTACCCAAAGGGTAAAAACGGTCTGTCTGTCCCACGTCTGTTTTTATTGTTTCGTGTCTGTTTTAAGTATATGTTGTTATAGCGGCAACAGAAATGCCGTCACCGCACTGTATCTCAAGAACCGTGATAGCTAGACAGTTGAAATTTTCACAGATGATGTATTTCTTTGCGATAATGGTACGGAACCCTTCGTGCGCGAGTCCGACTACAATGTCAACACTTATACATAAATATATAATAATCATTATATAATACAACATTTTAAAGAGAATATGTAAGGATCGTAGCAGGTGGCATCCTGCCTACCCCCATGGGAAAAAAATGTATGTATGGAAAGTTGTTTTTAATTCAGATGCCTCGACTTCTGAATTAAGTATTTGTAGTTCAGTATTTTCGTTACTCTCTTTTTAGCCTGAAAATCTGTCAAAATTTAGTACAAAAGTAGAATTTGACACGTTGTTAACTCCAAATACTCATTTCAGAAACTCGCCCTAAAGAACTGTTCCAGTTTTTGAAATATAACACATATCTCAAGGCTATATTTATACAAACTTAAAAAACGAAAATAATAATACAGTAAACCTAATTTACAAAAAATGTCACTAAGTTAATAATGATCTATAAATTAAGTTAGTCAAAATTATACTTATTAGTATGAAAAACTAAAAATATCGAAGTTATAAATAAGAAGTTATAATTTACAAAGGTAATGGTTAACATAAATGTTCTCTTATACGAACAATCGAAAATGAACTCTAACGTGCTAACGATTTTTTTTTTTTTTTTTTTTCGATGCAATCTGTCTATTTTCTGACATTCAGCATCTTTTGTGTGAGTTGTTGATTTTAGTCATGCTTGGTATGCGCCCAGTGGTGCATCCACATCAATCCGTTTTATGGTGTGCTAGCTGTCATAGTATCAGGTCTTGTGGGGTTTGTCTTTTAAGCCTCTTGAATGTCTTGATTTTCATCAAGTTTGATGCTAGTTTATTAGGATGAGTAGTAATCCTATTTTTGTAGGCACTGACTGCTTGCGAGATTTCTTCTTTCACCTTTGGTATTTTTAAGTCTCGATGTAAGCTATCATTAGTCATGTACCATGGTGCATTAGTTATAATCCTAAGCATTTTTGACTGAAACCTTTGGAGTATGTCAATGTTTGAATTCGCTGCCGTACCCCACAGCTGTATTCCGTATGTCCAGATAGGCATTATGATACATTTATAAATCCTAAGCTTATTTTCCAGTGACAGCTTGGATTTTTTTGATAGTAGCCAATAGTGTTTTCTAAGTTGTAGGTAAGCTCAATGCTTTACGCTTCGTAAATATGTGTTTTCGCCAGGTTAGGCGCCGGTCTAAGTACATTCCAAGGTATTTGGCTTCTTCCGCTTGGGGAATCACAACATTATTTAGTCGTACAGGTGGGCATGTGTCTCTTCTTGTCGTGAACGTCACATGTACGGATTTGGTTTCATTTGCCTTTATTCTCCATTCTCTTAGCCAGTTCGAAATTTCATTTAAGCTTGTTTGTAATATCTTTGATGCCTGGGCGGGATCTTCATGCACAGCTAGTATAGCAGTGTCATCGGCAAACGTGCCTAAGACTACTCCTTCTGACACAGGGAGATCAGCTGTATATAGTAGATAAAGGGTGGGACCCATTACACTGCCTTGAGGAACTCCTGCCCGAATTTCGTGCAGTCCAGTTATTTCATTGCCTTGTTTTACAAAGAAGTACCTCTTTTCTAAGTAAGATTTAATAAAAATGTAGTAATTTATTGGAAGTGTTTTTTTATTTTATATAAAAGGCCCTCATGCCAAACTCGATCGAAAGCTTGTGATATGTCTACAAAAGCAGCCGAGCAGTATTTTTTTTTTCATATGTTACATGAATTTTTTCGACCAGCCGATGTATTTGTTCTATAGTTCCATGACTTTGTCTAAACCCAAATTGATGGTCAGGTAGCAATGAGTTTTGGTCTATCAGTGGTCTTAGCCTTTTCATGAACAATGTCTCGAGCAGTTTTGCAGGAATAGACAACAAGCTAATGGGCCGGTAGGACTTCACGTCCCCTGGGCATTTTCCAGGCTTGGCTGTCATAATAATTTGAGCTACTTTCCATTGAGTGGGTACGTACCCCTTTAAAAGCATTGCGTTGTATAAAGCAGTGAGGAAAGTAATGCCTGCTTCAGGAAGTTCCTTTAATGCTTTTGCTGTAATTAAATCATAACCAGTGTTTATTGATGGCAGTTTTTACTTCATTTTTGGTAACTTTTTTCAGAGGCAAGTCAAGTTGGTATGTTTGCTGTAAATATGATGTTATTTCACTATGCAGTGTTTGTGATCCTTGAGCATCGTTGGGTGTAAATACGTTACTTAGGTGTTCGGCAAAGGTTTGTGCCTTTTCGAAGTCACTTTTGGCCCATGTGTTATCGCTTTTGCGTATTGGTGCTTGGCTTGCTGCAGGTCTTTTAAGCGTTTTTGTTGCTCGCCAGAGAGAATAATTTGTACTTGCTGTTGCATCTAGGTTTTTGGTGTATTCCTCCATATCTTTATTTTGATCTTCACTGGGTGCTAATTTAAGACGATTTGTTACATAGTTAAGATGTTTCTTGTCAGCCGGATATCTCGTCGTTTGCCAGCGTTTTCTTGCTTTGCGCTTCTCATCTAGCAAGTCTCTAATTGTTTCAGACCACAGTATGTCTGAAGGTTTTGTTATTGATGGCGGTGTGGCGCTCCATGCTGATTGTTGAATGCAATAATTAAAATGTTCTACTGCCTGACAAATATCATCTTCAGTGTGCAGTGGGAGTCTATTGTTTATAGATGACTCAACAAGCTGTTTAAACAGTGGCCAGTTGGTTTTTCGGCTGTGTAGTTTGCAAAGCTTTGGTTTTTCTAGGATTTTGCGGCTCAGTTTGACGAATACTGGTGAGTGGTCTGATAACAAATCTTGACTGGAGGTGCAAATAATATACTTTTCAGTGATTCCTTTTATAATACAAAAATCTATGAGATCCGGTACTTTGTTCACATCTGTTGGCCAGTATGTTGGTTCTTCTGTCGATATTATATCAAGATTCTGTGTTTGAAGTGCTTGATATAGTTGACGTCCCTTCGTTGTGATTATCCGGGATCCCCAGTGTGTGTGTTTGGCGTTATAGTCGCCCCCAGCCAGGAATCGATAACCCAATGTACTTAAGTATTTTTGATAGTCTTCTGTCTTAATATTGTGTTTGGGTGGGCTATAAACAGCTGATATTACCAGTGGCCCCACCCAGTCTTCAATTGTGACACTAGTTGCCTGTATTTGTTGTGTGCAGTAAGGATTGTTTTCATAATGCTTGATGTTTGATTTTATCAGAATTGCTGATCCACCATGGGCTTTTCCATCTGGGTACATAGTGTGGTAAAGTGTATATTGGGGTATTGAAAAATGGCTCTTTTCAGTAAAATGTGTTTCTGAGGTAAGTAGTAAGTCTATCTTGTTAATTTCTAAGAATGGTTTCAGTTCTAGAATATGTTGTGACAAGCCGTTAGCATTCCATATGACCATGTTTAATTGGTCGAATTTTGAGTAATTTTAGTCATGAAATTGATAAGGAGGTTTGTCATTGTTGTCATTTGCTGCATTAGTTGTTTTAACATGTTTAGCATGAGTTCTGTTTCGCTTGTATTTTGACTGGTTTGAGTTGTTGGGCGTAACTGTTCATTCGTGTTTATATGAGCTGCTTGACTATAAGTCATACGGAACGAAGTATTGCTGGATGGTATATTTTGATGTGACAGAAGTTTGGGTGCTTTGGAATCTGGAGATATCTTTGTTTTTATAGCCGGGTATTTGACTTTCTGAAGTTCTTGGTACACAACACAACCTTTATAGTTTGCGGGGTGATTTCCCTCACACAGAACACATTTTACGTTATCCGATCTTCCCTTTCTTTCGCAACGAATAGAGGAATGGTCTCCAGCACATTTAATGCATTTCGGTTTCCTATGGCAGTATCTCTTAGTGTGCCCATACTGTCGACAATTAGCACATTGACAATTAGGAATCTCACGTTTTGGCCGTGGAGGCTCGAAGGAACAACGGCAATGTAGTAAACTCACAACTTCATAGACTAACTTATTATTGCTTTTTGGTTGTAATTCCACAATAAATATTGGTAAAGGTTTTTTGGTTATTCTCTGCTTAATATTCCAAATATTTATTACTGTGTGACTATGGAGTCACACAGTAATAGAGTACACAGTAAGAGAGTATAGTCTAGACTATGGAGTTCCTCTGAAATTTCATTTTTATCGGTGGAAGGATGGATATTTTTTAATACCACTTTGAAACTCCTATCTTGCTTGGGTTTGTATGTGTAAAACTCTGTTTGTTTAATTTCCAATTGTTTTACGATTCGTGAATATGTCTCAGAAGACCTAGGTTGATTTTTTACCTGTTCATCACGGAGAACTTTTATTTCATAGCTACCATTGGCATGTTCATCAAGCAGTTTAATAAGAGGCTGGATATTGCTGACCTTATCAACGTAGATCGGTGGAGGCTTCGTTATTTCTTTCGGCTGGGTATTTGAAGTAAGGACATCTTCCTCAAGGTTGGCAAAGCTGTTTGACGTCAAAATTGGTTTGCTTAACCAATAGTTATTAAGTTTGGTTTGTTTTTCGTTCCTGTGTATCTCTGGACTTTCTCTCTGTCTCTTTTTTGAGTAAGAGACTTCTTTGAAACCATCTTCATTTTCTTCCGGTTTTGAGCTGCTTTCATCAGTGAGGTCTATGTTAGCAGTACTTTGCGGAGTTGTTGAAGTAAGGCTTTGTGAACGTGGTTTGCTGGTGAAGAGAGCTTTATGAAACACTTGCTGCGTCAGGTGTTTTTTTGACTGCTCTTGGTGCGGACCCGGAATCTCCCCTGATGGATCCATTATACGGGAGATTTTTTCCTAGGCCTGGCAACACTAACCCGTGACATACATGACGCTGACAGCAGCTGTCATTTGAAATGACACAAACGGATTTATTATACAGTTGACTTTTATTAATTTAATTGGGGGTAGAAGTTTTTTCACTGTGAATTCGGAAGTTTTGATTGTAATTTTTATCATGATTAAACGATTTTTAGCATTAGATAACGCTATCACACTAGCGTGAACACTTAAGCTACACTTTATTTGTATTTTTAGCACTTAGTTCACTGTTTTTATAATTATTTTATGAAAAACTTGGAGAGCACGAAGTGCTTCTGACAACAGTTTTGCTTTGTGCTAACGATAACGTTGATGTTGTAAATGTCACTGAAAGTAATTCCTCTTTTTACCCGACTGCCGAAGGAGGGTAATGTGTTTATCTGTCTATGTATGTATGTATGTTTGTTCCTATGTGGCGTTCTAGAGACGTTGGCCGATTTTGATGATTCTTACGTCAATCGATTCGTCGTATCCCTGCGAGTGTCACTGGCTATATTAAAATTGTATTGTTGGCGCCATATTGTGGGGCCCAAATTTTTTTTTCTTCCATCCCCATCGTGTGGGGTATCAAAAAAAAAGGGTTTTAAAAGGTGATTACAAAAATATATAACAGTTAAATGTTTAAATGTACCTTATTCTAAAAAAAATAACTTAAAGGTTGTAAATATTTAAAAATAACAAAAAACCCGATTGCTTAAAAAGCGAACTAAAAAGACGTAAACAAGCAGAAAATCATGCTGTGCAGTCGGAGGATACATCTGGCCGGATGATCAGCCAGCTCGCGCATATAATACGTCACGTAAGTCGTGAGTTGTTATGAACAGTGCTCGTGCGAACGTTTTCATAGTTACAACCCGTTTTTATATCTAAGTGATCGCACTTGAAATAATATGTAAACTTATTGACAAGTCTAATAGCTGTAAACTACATGTAGTGTAAGGCCGCTTCGACGACTCGTCGCGTAGACACGCTGCCGAACGCAGTCTATGGAAAGAAATATTTCAAAAAAAAATTAAGCGTAGATCTTTAAAATGTATACTAATTTGCTCCAGACGGAAGGTCGGATGATGAGTCGCCTTTTCTTTTTTACTCTGGTGATAGGGATTTCCGCTGGATTTAGTTTTGCATACATACTATTAACATCGATTGGATTCTCACGAGACACTACTGCTTGGCATAACTACAGGTAACTATCTAGAATTTTGCATGTCCCATGCTATCTTTTTTCTATTATTTTTTTGTTTTTGCATGCATTTGCATGACATGATTTGAGCTGATTTTGTTGTTTTTTTTTGTAATAATGCATTTGTGTAAGCATTTTTGTACTTTAACTTTTTTTTTAATATTAATTATACTGTATTAATAAATTAATGTTAATCCGCAAAATAAAACAAAAGTATATTCTTAATTTCCACAAAGTGCACTGGCAGGAAAAAAATACTGTACTTGTTAATATTGATTAGTAATTTCTAATTATTTCGAACATTTTATCTGGAATAATAATTAAAATATTCATTATTTTCAAGTATTTTTACATAAAATACTAGGGTGACTTTTAGGCAGACTTTCAAAGGGTACTCCTGTTTATGAACAAGTTTTACAATGCGACCAATTCTTAATCGTGAAAAAGAATGAGCTGTTTGCGAAATCTAGTCGGTCTTTTTTGTTTTTTAATCATTATTTATTAAAGAGGGTTTGATCACTTAGTGGACATATCACCCTCATAGGAAACCATTGTTACATGCAAAACTTAACATCTACGCTTAATCACTAAATTAACAAGCCTATATAATATTCTAGAGGCTTTGGATACTAGAAAAGCTAAAATGATATTAACAATAACAATAATTCTATTTAGCAAAAAATGAAGAAATACATATTTTCTTGTTACACTACTATAACATTATTATGGCTTATTTCTGCTCACTCTCCAAATTGACAAATATTCATATTAAATTGATCTCGAATAAAATATCTTTCCGTCCCGTTCCGGACACACTGCACCATTATATGAAAAACATCCTCGACCACATGGCATGCCGTGCAGTTCGGGGATGTAACTTTGCCCATCAATGCAGCAAAACTATTCAAAGGGATGTGTCCGGAACGAAGTCTTAAACTTGTCACGATTTCTTGTCTACTCATATCGGCGTTATCAAACGAAGGATAGTTCTGAATAGTTGGTTGCATCGACCGATACCAAATTCCTTTTGTCAATGAATTATCGTCGAAGTATTCTTTCCAGATTTTGTAATATCGCCAATCTAACTACACCTAAGATTTCTATGCAATAGGGTTTATACGTCACCGGAACACCCTCTAAGCACGGTTCTTTAGCTAAATGATCAACTACTTCGTTTTCTTCAACACCGATATAGGAAGGCACACAGTATAAAACAATACTTTTATTTTTATCTCTTAATCTACTCAAAGAATCTATTATATTATATTATATGCTATCGGATAACCACGAAAATTTCCTATAGACCTTGTCAAATGTTGGAGTGCACTTTTACAATCCGAATATATTACGGAATCTTGAAAATCTACCGATGCAAGGTATTGTGACTGGGGGTGTGATGGGGGTGTCTCAGGGAGCTCAAATAATAAGCAGAAATTACTTTTAACTTGTATTGAATCAACAACGTGCCTGCCCTCAGGCGGCTTTTATAGAAGTCCCAGCTTAACAAAAAACTACACGCGTTCGATATATTTCAAATATTCTGTATTCGATTTCCTACCAAACTTATAAGTCGCCAGCTTTAGGTGTCAGCGGCCGAACAGGTTGCTCGTCCTATGTGGAAAGCCTCTACATGTGCTGGCTACCTGGCTGGGGCGTTATGGATGAGCCGCGAACTTAAAACACCAGTATTTACGAATGAGGAGTTGTACAAAATCTGTGACGTAATAGTTGCCTCAGGAAAGGATTACCCCGCACCTCCACCAATATGTGAGGGTGTGTCTCAGGGAGCTCAAATAATAAGCAGAAATTACTTTTAACTTGTATTGAATCAACAACGTGCCTGCCCTCAGGCGGCTTTTACAGAAATCCCAGCTAAACAAAAAACTACACGCGTTCGATATATTTCAAATATTCTGTATTCGATTTCCTTCCAAACTTATAAGTCGCCAGCTTTAGGTGTCAGCGGCCGAACAGGTTGCTCGTCCTATGTGGAAAGCCTCTACAGTATGCAATGGCTTCGAATATAGCTATCAACTCGGAATACATGACAGAAATGTTTGAATTTAATTTGAATTTAAAAGAGGCACTACTTTGAGGGTCAAAAAACGCAGCTCCAGCTTTACCCCGAACTTTAGATCCATCCGTATAAATTCTGTAATATCCAGGATAGCTCTTGCTAAAATTTCTACTACTTATAATTCGAAGTTGATAGTGATCGTACGATTTCTTAGCTTCGGTTACCTCTTTAATTTGTAGTGTAATCAAACAATACAAGTTCACACCGCTTATTCACGTATTAAGTGAAAATAATCCCAATTCATCGCTGGAGTACACGCATGTGTTAATGTTTCAGAAATATGGGCTATAAGTGGTAGTACCCTGACAACAAATATTAAGTTTGGTAATAATTTCACATATGTCTCCATTTATAAAAGACTAGCTGACCCCCGGGGCTTCGCTCCCGTCAATTGGCTACTTACCTACCTACACTACCTACCCTACCCTACCTACCCTACCGTACCTACCCTACCCTACCTACCCTACCTACCCTACCTACCCTACCCTACCTATCCTACCCTACATATCCTACCCTACCTACCCTACCCTACCTTCCCTACCCTGAATTTTCTTTGCTATAAACCTCACGGAGCCCGAGACCTTTCCAACGAATGCAAAACCGTGGAAATCGGTTCGTGCGTTCTGGAGTTATAGCGTCAGGAAGGAAAACCCGACTTATTTTTATATAGCAGATTTCAGTATCAAAAAGAATTTACTGGCTAAGTAATATCTGCGAATATGTAACGGTTGCAGATGGAGTTCGCATTCCATCACATGAATGGCTTTTTTTTTTTTTTTGGGTGGAAAATCATCCAATGACTTCTTCCGCTCTGGGTTAAGCGGAAGGGCGTGTCAGACTTTTACAGACTAAAACCCACCCGTGTTCCTTCAGTTGCTTGTGCCAGGGCCGCGGTAACTCTTTTTCAAATTTATCCGCGACCCAGACAGGCATCGGCCCTAGCGGACCCCGTCAGTTGTGCTGACATCTCTTTGAGGCGCGCGTGGAACACTACGCGCCGTCTACTCGGGCCTGGTCCTTATCAGACGGCGAGCTACCCATTACTCGCCGTCCGCAAGCCCGCGCCTACGGTGGCCGGGAATCGGCTTCCGATTCCCGACGCCCAGGGCGTCTCCTGCGGTGGCTAGGGGCGTGAGGGCGTCTCCGTTGCGTCTCCCTCACGCGTTCTGCCTCCTCCTTTGCGAGCATTACTGCTTCCCAGAAGGACGTGACAGCTTCCCATGCCCTCTCGCTCCGTACCATAGCCTGAACCAGGGCCGGACGCGAGAGGTCGCCACCGCTGATCGCCTCCATGAGGACACGGCGTTGCTCCGCCCAAGCGGGGCAGACCTCCACCGTATGCTCCACCGTGTCCTCCGGGCGATCCACACAATGGTGACAACCTGGCGTTTCCTCCCGCCTTATCCTGAACAGGAACCTCCCGAAACAACCGTGTCCGGTGAGGACCTGCGTCAGGCAGCGAAGGTATGCCTCGGCGTTTCGCCTCCTCGCGCCACTCCCAGATGTGCGCGAGGACTTTTGCCTCCAGATCCCATGGCGGCAATCCGGCAAGGAGGCTCGCCGCCTCACCGGAGACCGTGCGGTATCCCCGGACCAGGCGGATGGCCATGACCCTTTGGGACGCGTTCAACGAGCGGGCTGGTCGCCGCCTCAGGGAACGCGCCCACACTGGTGCGCCGTAAAGGGCCATGG
Source organism: Orthosia gracilis (assembly GCA_947562075.1). NCBI lineage: Eukaryota > Metazoa > Arthropoda > Insecta > Lepidoptera > Noctuidae > Orthosia > Orthosia gracilis. The sequence continues at coordinate 24,117,893 of OX387275.1, forward strand.
ACCGCACGACGCCCGCGTAGAGCCTCCGGCAGGAGGCGTTTGGACCCCCTAGATTGGGCAGGAGTCGCTTGAGGGCAGCCCCGGCCCGCTCCAGTCTGGGTGCCAAACGTCGGAAATGTTCCACGAAATTCCACCGGCTGTCGAAAACGAGTCCTAGGTATTTCATCGTCAACCCGACGCCGATGTGAACCCCTCCTACCGTTATTTGGGAACCCGGTGGTGGCGCGTTCCGAGGACCATGAAAACACATGGCCTCAGACTTGTGCAAGGCCACCTCGAGTCCCAATTGCCGGATCCTCACGACGACTGTCGCAACCCCGCGTGTCGCTAATTCCACCGCCGCCTGGTGCGACCTCCCCTGCGCCAGGACAAGCGTGTCGTCAGCGTAGCAAACTACGCTGACGCCTCTAGGGAGGTCAGCGCGCAGCACCCAGTCGTACCCGATGTCCCACAGATGCGGCCCCAAGACCGATCCCTGTGGGACACCGCACGACATCTCTCGCCGGTTCCACTCTCCCTGGTGACCGGGGTAGATGACGGCCCTGTCCGTCAAATAGGCCTCGACCACGCGACAGAGGAAGGGCGGCATCCGGTGATACCGGAGTGCTTCCTTGATGCAACTCCAGGGCAGGGTGTTGAAGGTATTGGCGATGTCTAGAGACACCGCCAAGACGACCCCCCCCCGGGCACCTGCATCCCCTGTCGTGAGGGCTCGCACGCGCATGATGGCGTCCACCGTAGAGCGCCCCCTGCGGAAGCCAAACTGGCTCTCCGCCAGATCCGGCCCCACCCGCACCAGCTGCCCAATGAAGCGGTCTGCAATAACTCTTTCAAAGAGTTTGCCCACCTCATCGAGCAGCACAATGGGTCGGTAAGCGGACGGTGAATCCGCTGGGCGCCCCGGCTTCTTAATGAGGACCAGTTTCCCCGTCTTCCAGCAAAGTGGGAACTGGCCCCTCTCCAAGCATGCGCTAAGGAGCCCCCTTAGTCGAGGCCGAAGAGCCTCCAAGGCCAGGACCCAGGCTTTTCCAGGTAAGCCGTCGGGTCCTGGGGCGGTATTTTTGGCATTCAGCCTACGTACCGCCACTCTCAGTTCTACCTCGGTCACCTCCGGAGCATCGTCGTCGTCGTTGGCGGTGTGGTCCGCATCGGGCACTGCAAGAGGTGGAGCCATGGGCGGGGGAGTATGTTCCCCTTGCGAAGGGAACAGAGTGCTCACCACACCCTCCACGAGCTGAGGCCGGAGACTCTGTGTCAGCGGAGGTGCCCATGGCCGGAGTTTATCCCTCACCATTTTGTAGGAGCGCCCCCACGGATCCCTGTTCAGAGTCCCCAGCGACTCCTCGCGGGCCAAGCCCTTGGCCCGCTTGATCTCCGCACGGAGGGTGGTCCTCGCTGCTCTGTACCCCTCGTACAGCTCCACCTCAATGGCTTCCGTATCCGGAGGACGGTTACGGAGCCTGCGGTGCCTGGTGTACCGGCGTCGCGCAGCAACGCACGCTTGGCGCAGAACCGTAAGCTCCGGCGACCACCAGTACGCCGGGCGCGTCCTGGCTGGACCCGGGGCATTGCCACGTCACATATCTCGGACAATCACATGAATGTCTGTACTTTTAATAAAACCACCGATGAGTGTTCAAGCATTGATTTTGAATTTTAGTTAATCTATTTAAATGGGTTTGACAGCTATTATCAAATAAAAAACTGGTATAATCTATTCTGCTGCATATGATTGCAATGTATAAACGTCGTAAATGAGAGGGGTGTAGGGACTACAAGCTGGAACAGTTAATATTTAAAAACATTTAGAAATTTGGAAGATTTGTCACTAAACTCATTAATATGTTTAGACCATCTTAAAGATTGATCAGGCCACAATACTAAATAATTATAATTGTCATCTACTTGGAGGGATCTCTTATTTATTTTAATATCAATAGTATCTTTCCTAAAGCCATTTTTAAATAAAAAAAAATTACTTTTACTAGTTGAAATATTTAAACCAACATCTTGGACTAAATTCTTAAATAAATCTAAGGCCATTTGCAATTTATGTGTCCCAAATATTGTTGGTATTAATGTATAATACAAAATCATCCGCAAACTGCGAAACATACATATTATTTATTTATTTATTAGTATGCTTTTCAACCTACCTACTGAGTACACTGTTACTTCATAAATTTGTACATTTGAAACTTAAGTCTAAGTGCCTCATCACTTAAAGAAAAGCACAGCATGCACTAAATTATGCGGAGATAAATACAGAATTTATCAATAAAAAACTATTAAAAGATAAATTGATTGCAGAAAATTAAATTAAGTAACATAGATTAAATTAAATTAGAACAAATTAAATCAAAATAGAATAATTCAAATTAAATTAGAATAAATTAAATTAAATTAGAATAGATTAAATTAAATTAAATTAGTATACATTTTAATATTTATGTAAGATGAGGTACCTACTTGAGATATCCACTAAATGGCAAGCGCGACTTTTTTTAGAGCAGGTACAGAAGAGTTAGATTGGTCAATATCGCCTTCATGCTCTTTGTATGCAGCATACATTCTTGATAGTGGACAGTATTGCCTCAATTTGGTGTGACACCTTGGCATGCAGAAAAGTCTCCTATTAGAACTTCTTGGCAGATTACGTGGCACGTGGAATAATACCCTGCTAAGCAAATCCGGACAGTTCAGAGAGCCTGTTACTAATTTCTTAAGGAAAACCAAATCCAACATATGCCTACGTTTCTCCAGCGACACCATCCTAAAGTATTTTAGTCTCTCTTGGTACGAGTTAAGCTTTTTACCCATATAATTGGTATAGGTAAGATGCCATAAGAAACGTTTTTGCAGCCGTTCAATGCGCTTGATGTGGACCTTATATTCAGGTGACCAGACAACACTGCAATTTTCGAAATGGCTTCTAACTAGCGAGTTGTACATCATTTTTTTAATGTTGGGCTTTTTAAAATGTTTGCACTCTCTGATAACGAAGCCAAGCATCTTAGATGATTTTAATACAATTTTGTCAATATGCTCGACAAACCTTAGCTTTTTATCGAGTTGCACACCTAGATCTCGTATAGTCTCAACTTCCACAAGCCGCTCACCATTTAATTTATAAACTGACTGCAGGATATTTATTTTTCTTGTGAATTTGATGTGATGGCATTTTTTTATATTCAGGAACATTTTGTTGTACTCACACCACTTAGTCAGCCGGTCCAAGTCACTTTGGAATAGAAAATTGAGCTTCTCTTCGGTTTTTTTCTTTTTATTAAAGTTAATTGAAGCCGCCAGAAAGTGGTCGCGAACCCGTGGACTGCTGAATTGAACAACGATAGACTTCGGGCGGTTACTAGTTGGGGTTTGCTTTGCGATTCTTGTAACGTGATGTATTTTATTTTCATTTAAGTCGCCAGATATCACCTTACTAATATTCAAAACAGTTGCCACAACATATTCATTGTTGTGCTCTGGTAGACATTGAATTTCCACATTTGTAGAACGTGCTTGTTGTTCCATCTGAGTTAGCCTCACACCTAGGTCTTTGACAGTAGTTTTGAGCTGCTCGTTTTCCTTTTTAAGAGCATTAACGACGTTGGTGTTTAAGGAAAACTCAGTCTTCATTTCCTCAAACTTTGCGTTCATAAATTCCATTGATGTATTAAGCCCTTCTAATTTGTCCGTAATCGCCTTCATCTGCGTGTTAACATAGTTCGCCAAAGTTTGGTTGAGGTGTCGCATAAGTTCTTCTATCTGGTTTTTCATAATACGCGAAACTTTGCTAGACGTAACAGGAGACTCATCGTTGAGGATAGTTAACGAAGACTCTTTCTTTCTATGTGTTACATTAGGGTCACTCACCTGACTGTTGCTTACTGGGGTATTTGCAGCGTTTAGCTTCTTCGGCATGCAGGTCGGACACATCCAATTTAGCAGATCAGATTTATCTTTTTACAGTTATTGATAGTAGCTAAATTAAACAATAATGGCGATAATGGATCACCCTGTGCTAAACCACGACAAGTAGTCCTACATAGTGACTCACCATCAAGACGCATTTTTAAGTTTCTTGCTTGTAAAAAGTGCCACAGATATGTGCAAAGTTTTTGTCCCACACCGAAGCCATCCATTTTACGTAATAAACTATGTACATCCACATTATTATAAGCGTTATCGAAATCAATGAAACAACATATGGTCATTTGTTTTTCAGAAAATCCTGTTTGAATTCTAGAAACTAAATTAGTAATTAAATATTATTACTAATTTGGTTTAGAATTCAAACAGGATTTTTGAATTCTAGAAACTAAATTTTCGTTGATCGACACTTTCTAAATCCTGTGGTATTCTGGTCTAACATACAGTTCTTTTCTATAAACCACTCTATTGAGTAAAATATTATGGAAAGTTTTACATATATATGAGATCATAGATATAAGGCGAAGGGAAGAGGTTAAACAAGGATCACGTCCTGGTTTCAGAATCTGCACTACTAAACGCTACCAACGCTAACTACTAGCTACTATATCGCGCAATTGTTTATGTACAAACGAGCAACCGGAAAATTCATAAAATTAATTGAGTAGTCTTGTTTCACGTTCTCAGGTAAGTATTTTATTTTAGAGTATGTGATCTTGTCACAACCAGGGGCTGTATCTTTATTTTTTAAGCATTTAGTAAGCTCTTGGATTGTAATAGGTACTTCAAGTTTTTGGTTATTCGATGTGAGTATAGGGTAGTCGCATGGTACGAAATCGGGGGCTATACTACAAAGTAATTCGCTTGCTTTAGTGCTGTCCACATGGGATTTGTATCCCTTAATCACTATGGATCGTAGTTTGGTCAAGAGTAGAACATAAGTCCTGCCATGACTTGCTTCTAGAGCACCGAATAGATCTTTGAGCATCACTGATGATACTATTATACTTTGCAGGATTGTGAGGTTATGTGGGGTTGGATTATGTCGTAATTTAGAGAGTGCTTAACGGCGTTCTGCTAAAACTTGAGATTGGGGCACCAATAAGGTTTTGGTGTAAAATTTCGCTCTGGGTTCGTATTAATTTTAACATATGGTATAAACAAATCTGCAGTCAAGTCTAAATAGTCTATAAATATGTCATATTCATTTTGTAAATCATTTGGCATCACGAACTTATCGAAAAGGTCATTTAAAAGTTTTTGGTGCCCTACCCAGTCAGCCTTTTTATGGTTTCGACGAGACAAATAGAGAATCTTACCTTTAAAGTACGTTGAAATTTTAATAACACAATGATTGCTCCCCAATGTCTCATTTAACACTTGCCAGTTTAAACTTAAACTTATATCGGATGACGCTAACGAAATATCAGGGGACGACTGTTGTAGTACATCATTGACTAACTTAATACGCGTTTTATCGTTACCGTTTAGTGAAATAAAGCTACTACCAATAAGTGCGTCAAATATTTGATTACCTCTCCTGTCAATCTACATTATTTGACCAATTGGTATGGTGTCCATTGAAGTCACCTAAAACTAAGGTTTTATTACTAACCTGTGAAAATTACTGATCCCAGTCTGACTGGCTAGTATTTACAGAAGGTGAACAGTAAACCGATATAATATTTTCAATTTGATTACAATTATACACTTTAACGTGTCTATACCCGAGTTAAAATTTTGAAAATCTTGGCAAACCTGACATTTAATTGACTTATATGTGAGTATGGAAACCTCCGTATGAATCCTCTCTGTCTTTGCGAAATACATTATACTTAATCTTTAATTTTAAAATTTGTTTCTGGTTGCAACGCAGTACTGGTCGTGCGCCCGCTCGATGCCAAAATATAAATATTAAACCTCCTTTTGAACAGTTTTGTTTGCATAATATTATTTTGATTTACATATGTGATGCCAGTAATGAAGGAATTCCAGCTTTCTATGTAAAAATATTTTTAAATAGCCAAGTCGTTTTGGAGGAGTATCCAAAAGTTGCAAAAATATCGTGTTGCTAATTTTTTTTTTAAGCAAAACTATTTGTTATACGAAAAAACCATGTTTAAAAAAATAATGTACATGAAACAATAGTTTTTTTTTGTTTTTCAAATTTTTAACCTAGCCGTTACTAAGGAGTATGCTTTAGAAAGTTACCGTTTTATGGCACTAAAGCGTATGCAGGACCTTAAGGCGTATACCTATTCTCGACGCAGTACTGGCCATGCGCCCGCTCGGAGGTAGAATATCAATACTGAATCTCCTTTTGGAGTTCTGTTTGATAAATATTCTTTGATTTATATATGCTATTTCAGTTGTGATGCGATCCATTTTTATGTGTAAAAATATTTTTATACATTCGTTTTGGGGGAGTATCCAAAAGTAGCGAAAAAATGAATATATCCCAACAAATGAACCCGTGTTTCGACACAACTATTAGTCTTATGTATTTTATAAAGTTTTTCTAAAGTTTAGAATAGTATTGTATGTAATGTACATAGGATTACAGTTGGTTTTGGTTGGTTTTTGTTGGTTTTGCCACTTGCAAAAGTCGATAAGAATTCTCACAACGTATTAGTTTGACGTTTAGTTTGACTTACGACCTTCTATTTTCAAGTTTTCGCCAACAAATGATTGAAATTCACAATTTCATCAACTTAGCATAAGTCAAGATGGCCCAGTGGTATAGAGCACCAGATTGTAGCGCAAATCAGTGTGCCGCAAGTTCAAATCCCACGCAATTGTTGACTTTTCAACCGACTTCGCAAAAAGAAGGAGGTTATCAATTCGACTGTATTTTTTTTTTTAATATTTGTTACCTCAGAACTTTTTATTGGGCGAACCGATTTTGATGATTCTTTTTTCATTTGAAAGCGGGTGCTTGTCGTGTGGTCCCATTTAATTTTCATCAAGGTCTGATGAAGAACTTCGGAGAAATACATCAGAACTATTCAATAAATGACGGCAAATCACCACTCTGGATAGACAAAATTGCATGTCTGTTTATTGTTTACACCATTTCATTACATAACATCACACTGGTACGCTCTTAAGGGTTACGCAGGTGTGAACAGTTCACCCTGGTATACGCTCATTGCACCGGTTTCGTTTAAGTTTCATGTTATTGGGTTAATCTATTCTAGCTTCACTTTAGGCACTAAACGCGTAGGTACCTAGCCTATACAACTGGTGCATTATGTACCACAACTAAAAAGTGAACAATAAAAATCTTTTTTACAAAAATTACAACTAACTTCCAAACAAAAACACTGCAAAGTTAAAAATAACTTTAATTTCGGAAGTCGGAGTCAAAAACGTAGAAACGAAAACAGAAACACCGACTTCCGAAATTGAAGTTATTTTTTACTTTGTAGTGTTTTTGTTTGGAAGTCGGTTGTAATTTTTGTAAAAAAGATTTTTGTAAGTTCTTACCCGATTGGAAGTTATGGATTAGCATTACATATATTAAATTATTCTTTAACTTGTTCACACATTTCTTAGAGTTAGAAATAATTAGAAATAATTAGAGTTATAAAGAATTAGATTTCTGCGAGGTAGACATGAGTTTTAACTGACCGATATGAACTGTCGTTTGGTTACAGTTGTTGGTTAGTGACGTGTGGTTAACAGTATTGTAATATTCGCAAAATGCAGGCTAATATTAGTATTGAAGTGAGGGCGACTATCATTGGGCTGCATAAAAGTGGTCTTAATAAAACACAAATACTTATCTGAAGAAATTGGACTGAATGTGAGTATAATAGCTATTAATGAATTGTAACTTTATTAATTGGTTATTGGATTTATAAATGCAGTTTTATTTTAAAATTATATTCAATAATTATGATTGTTAACATTTTATATAATGAAAATGAAGTCAAGTAGGTATAGCTGCCTAATATATATATTTTTTTGTTTTAGAAAAATACTGTAAATCTTTGGATAAAAAGATATGAGGAAGAAGGTAGCCTTGCTAGTCTAAAGAGAAGTGGGAGACCGAAGCTCATTATCGAGGCGCAGCGACGACATATGGTGGACGTATACGAAACGAATGGTTTCGCACCAACGAGACATTTTGCGGAATTATATGACACCTCGATGGATACTGTTCGCCGTGCACTTCACGCTGAAGGCGTGCATCACAGAAAACCTGCTAAAAAGCCGTACTTGACCGAGAGGCACAAACAAGAACGATTACGTTTCGCACGTGATTATTTAGATTTTGACTGGAATACTGCGGTATTTTCAGATGAAAAAACATTTGAATCCAGTCAAAAGGGCAGGCTTCACTTATGGCGCAAGAATAACACTCGCTGGTGTGATAACAACGTTATTCCTAACACCGAATCAGGTCGAATCACAATTAATATGTTTTTTTTTTTTTTTTTTGTCGACGGGGAAAATCATCTTATGACAAATCCCGCTCTTGGATGGAGCGGGAGATAGTGTCAGACTTGTACTGACTAAAAACCCCGCGCCGTTCCTTCTAGCCTTCATACCGGGGCTCTAGCTTCCTTTCGGATAACCCCGAACCCCGGTAGGCTTCGACCCAGCTGGGCCCCTCTCTTTGCTGACAACTCCTTGAGGCGCGCGGGAACAGTGCGCGCCGTCGACGACTCGGTCCGGGTAGTTACCGGACGATCGGACAGCGAGCTACCCATGGCTCGCTGTCCACGAGCCCGCGTCTACGGTGGCTGGATATCGGGATTGGGATCCCGGCGGCGGCGGCGAGGGCGCCGTTGCCTGATGCGGTCGGCCTCCTCCTTTGCTAGCATTACTGCTTAGCAGAAGGAGGCGACCGCCTGCCATCCTCCTCGCTCCGGACCATGGCCTGAACCAAGGCCCGGCGCGAGAGGTCTCCGCCGCCGATCGCCCCCACGAGGGCACGGCGGTGCTCCGCCCAAGCAGGGCACACCTCGACTGTGTGCTCCACCGTGTCCTCCGGGCGTTCCGCACAGTGGCGGCACCCGGGCGTCCGCCTTATCTTAAGAATGCAATGAACTCGCTATCAATTTTGTTGACAATACCTAATCATGATTCTATTTTGTTTTTTATTCTTCTATCCGCACTGTTCTAACATAATTGTTCAATTTATTTTTCTCATCTAATTGACGATTATCTTGTGAGAACTAAAGTTCTTTTAACAGAAATTGAGGTTTAGTTTCAATCTTCTTTTCTTCAAGAAAATGAACAATTAAGCTATGACCTCAATACATTCATTGTGACGTTACATAAAAATAAAATATTTACAAAGTCCAAATCATATATCACTTTTCAATAAATAACTGGATATAAACAGATATGTTTTATTTTATTTTACGTTACGTTACTTTCATTGTTACGTTATTCATATTATGAATGGTCTAAGTGGGTATACTTCCAACAAACAATCTTACACGTAACATAGATAACGGTTACAAGATAACTTTTTTGTCTAGGTAACAATTCGACGTCACAATTCTCATAAATGTTTAATTTGTAAATATAAAGAATAAACGTTTTTATTAAAGACGTCTTTTTATTTCCACCTTACAACATCGAAAAGATGTAACAACGAAATACGAATGAATGTGATTCTTCTTGTTAATAGATCATATTCGTAATTTGCAACTATTTAGTGCAAAAAATGCAATAGTATTTTTCATAGAAATATAAAAAACAACTATATTAATATAGATTGGGAATTTTCAAAGAAATAACCGCAACGGACCGACCATGATTTGAACTCGGGCTACGTTATTTGCGAATACAACACTTTGTTCATACGGCTACCAGCACATGACATATTTGCGCGAATTTTATCAATGGAATGGTAAGAACAAGTCGCCTCTGTGACTGTGTGATGCGTATTCAATAGCACAGAAAAATAATAATGATGTTTTAAAGCTCAGTGCGACGACAGTTCCTTAGTGTGTGGTATCTGTGGAATGTGGATACTCATACACGCGCGTTTAGAATATGTATATATACCCGTTACGTTTTCAATCTTAAAAAGTATGACCATGTTACTGGCTTTCGCAAGGTACCTTGAGTACTTTGACTATGTTCATGTTCGCAAGTCGCTCCCAATTTGACTTCGAAGGAACTCTCGGATTTTGTTTCTGCTGTGTAACATCCTTCATAACCCTACATACCGGCACTGGGCCTGCGTGGTAGATTACGGCCCATTCCTTCTCACAGAGAGGAGGCCTGTGTCCCAGCAGTGGCAACATTTAAAGGTTTATGATGATGATGATGTCATCACCAGGTATATACCTATTAGTATTTACTGTTGTGATATTTATTTTAATACTTATATGTAAATGACAGTACTTACTCCAGTAGTTTCCACAGTCAATCCATGACTACGGTTTTGTGGGGCTTAGTTTATAAGTTACTTACCATTATGTGAATATTAATAAATAATAATAAATGAAATGGCATATTATTTGTATGTACAAATGTCTTTGATCAGTTGAACATACAGTGAGTTAAATTCTTAGATACAATTAATTTTATTCTTATTGCTTACATTGTTGACTTACAGACTGTCTGTGACATTTGTGTATATTGACAGTGTAGTCATGTATTACGTAATGTGAACACTGTAGTCAAACATTGATGACTTTCAAATATAAAAAAGGAGGTACCTAATCATTATAGTAAATATTAAAAGTAATAAAAAAGAAAGGACTGTCTAAAAATAATAATAAAATATCTGTCTACCTTCATTGTTGCCGGTAGATATTGCTATTAAAATATTTATATAAATAAGTTATCTACACTAATGATAATATTGCCGGAATTGGGTGATTCTTAAAAAAACCGATAGGTGAAAGATAATATAGATAAGCAGATACTGAAATCAAATTATGTAATAAATTAATAAGATAAACAGTTTTCATAGAAATTGATTAAATCAGTTTTGTTAATTAGCATTTTTCCTACTACCTTTTTAACTGATTTCATTATTTTTTCCAACACTCCATTCGGTATTAAGTGCCTAATATAAGACTTTTAATCTCAAAGAAGACCAGACCAAAGGCATTCGCGCCTGATCTAAATAGGAAAAGCCATACATCGAAAGATTTCACTCCAAAAAAACCCAAGCTAATTCCAACCACTACTTAGAACTACTTCTAAGTTCTCAAGAAAGTAATTTCTTTGAACAAGCATCAAGTTGTTCTTAAAATTTTCAGGGAATCGGCAAGGTACTTGGAAAAGCACCCAATAATTGGAATAGGAAAGCATAGTCATGATGAAGCGGCACATAAGGACGAGAATAGAACCGTGGCCGACGAGCTACACAAGAAGGTCAGGGTGCTATGCTGGATCATGACTCAACCCAAGAACCATGAAGCTAAAGCTAAGCATGTGAAGGCTACTTGGGGCAAGAGGTGCAATAAACTGCTGTTCATGAGTAGTAAAGAAGGTACGTAAATTTTCTTTTATTATTGGCTGGGTCTTCCCTCTTCCTTTATAGAGCTCGAGGCGAAATAATAGTCGCCGCACGAGTCGATCATCAATGTAAAGAAGGGGTTGCAGAGGTCGATCCGTGAATGGATGACAATCTTGAATACTGAGACTCCTCCGTGCCTCGTAAATTATGTTAAGCGGTTGGTCCCGGCTGTCATTTGAAGATCTTTGACGTTCGTTACGGCCTTACGGGTCTGAGTCAGAAGCCAGGAGATCGGTGTTACTCAGCCACTGAGTTGTGGAGGTCGGATATACTACGCAGTCGCTCCATGCAAAATACTGAATCCGGTCTAGAAGCCGACCTAAAATAATTGGGCAAGGCTAGATAGATTACAGGCTGGCTTTTCCCACGGATCCACAGACGTGGTCTATGCCTTGCCTAATGCCTGAGGCGACATTAGTGCGTTGTGTTGCTTCATCGCAACGAATCAACGCATTGTACGCTACACCTGCGTTGCGATTGCGACGAAGCACGACGTTGCAACGAAACAGGGCGACGCACGTTGTCACAACGCCAGATTCGACAATGGATCGTAACAAACACTGTCCGTCGTCGCACCTGAGCTCCGACAGCGCAGCGTATCACCCGTGAACAGGGCTTCTATTACGTAATTACGGACAAATTTTAAAATACTCTCAAATCCGTAACTGAAGATTCCGGACTTATGTAATTATTGTCATCGTCAATCAAAATGACTATTTTGATTGACGCAACAAATAATAATGCATTTTACACATTTTATAATGTGGCAACACTATTCAAAATAACTACAAAAACGGGGTATTCTCCGCGGTTTATTTAATCCTTTGATATATCTTGCAAAAAGTAGTTCTAAGACGTACAGTATAGAGTTAATTCTAACTTATTGACTGCCGACGTTGCGCTTCGATTTATTCTACAGAAACTGATCTTCAAACGATCTCAATGGAAAATTAGCCACAACTCTTAGAAAGAGAATAAATGTATTCGATCTTTTGCAATATTTATGTCGCAGCCATCTGGTTAAATAAGCCAGCTAATACGACGCCTAGGCCGTTCATTAAACGCCTCCAATCCATCCCGATCCGATCCAATTGGATGCCCAGGCTATATATATAGGCCGATAGTTAATTGAACTAGAAACATTCAATGTTTAACAACTTGCCGTATTGAAAGGCAGCCCGCTAAAGAAGACTGACTAAGACTCAGCCAAGTGCTTCAAATTTAGTTTTTTTTTTCCATTGCGGCGCTAGTAGTCACCACAACAGATATGGCGTCAACAGCGCAAACCGTCAATGTTATTTTTCATTCTTGTGTAAAATTTTAAGTGAAATTAAGTGTGATAATGTCAAAATAGTATGAAAACATGGAGGTGCCAAATAATACTACGTCTTCTGCATTTTTCGAGAAATATTTGAGCAACATAGCTAGCTAGCACAGTATTCTTAGGCTTAACTTTGGATGCCAAGCTTCAGTGGGGCCCACATATAGATAAATTGTCGAAAAAGCTAAGCTCCGCAGCATATGCTGTTAGGAAAATTCGTAATTTAACTGACATAGAGACAGCCCGTTTAGTATATTTTAGCTATTTTCATAGTGTAATGTCGTACGGTAGAATACCGTACGACATTACACTGTGTTGTGGGGAAATGCCGCCGACATCCAGACTATCTTTGTTTTGCAGAAAAGAGCTGTTCGATCGATTTATAAATTAAGCCCGAGGCACTCTCTCAGAGAGAAATTTAAGGAGATTAATGTAATGACAGTGCCTTCTCAGTATATTTATGAAAATCTTTTATATGCCCATAAAAATATAAAATTGTTTAAAAAATACAGTGATATCCATAACATAAATACTAGAAACAAACACAAATTTGTAGTACCTGCAACAAGGCTCAAGTAAATAGGTGGCTCGTTTAGATGTCAATGTGTACACTTTTATAATAAGCTTCCAAGCCACGTACAAGATCTAAGTGTTAATAAATTTAAAACATTCATTAAACGTAAGTTGTGCCAGAAAGCGTTTTATACAATAAAATATTACGTTGAGGACAAACAGGCTTGGGATTGAGCTGCTCCAATTAATTTGATTTTTTTTTATATATTTTGCACCGTGAATTTTGTTTTTTTTGTTATCTTGCAATTACAAGAATATTTACTTTTTAAAGTATTATATTATTTTATTTTAAGTTTATTTTAATTGTTGTGAATGTGAAGACAATGTGGATTAAATTTTTGTTTGTTTTTAATTTTAATTTATCCAAATTAGTTTTAATCATGGTCTGGCAGTTTGAGTAGTTTATGCGGCCTACATGAATGTCCTTTCTTTGGTATTGTTCGTCGAATCGTGGAGCTCCTTAAATTCTGAGTTGAGCTGCACGGTTATTGACAAATGCGTGCACTGACTGGACAGGTCCACTCAATCTGGCTGATTCTTTCCTCAAAAGACCATTTCAGACTTCAGTCTACATGGTCTTCACATGATCTAACAAAGATTTGGACCTTAAAAGAGACTGTGACCTCTGAGTTTGTTTCGGCCTTTCTTCTCAGAGTAGTCAGATAGGAAACGCCGACTTCATGTAGTTTTAAAAATATGATCGACATGTAAAAGTGTTTGTACAAACCTACTTACAGAAATAAAATCATTTATCATTTAACTATCTAGTCACCCAAACCAAACATTACAAATTCATCAATATTCAATTTAACAAAATGACTACTCGACATTCAGCCATCTGTTTAAACGTTGCGCTCAATGACTAGTTGTCCTTCAGCCATTTAATTGGATGCCGGCATTTAATGAACAGCCTAGGCGTCCAATTAGCTGGCTCAGTCAGATCTCTTGGAAATACCTTGGAGCCCTTATTCCGCTCAATCGCATCTTAAATACTTTCGGTAATAAAGCGGCGGAGGCCGCTTTTCAAGGACTTTGAGATCCGTCTATTTAGCTGCCGGTATTTCAACGCATCGTCTGAAGACTGCAGGATCATCTCATGCCTCTTCATGAGCTTGAGAGTAGGACCAGAGAGCTTTTTTTTCTATCTTTACGGTGGGTCGTGGAAAACTTAGACCCGACCGCATGGACAGCTGCCACGAACTCATCGCTGTTTTCGTCCACGGAGCACCCTAGGCACTCGAAACGATTCTGGAGTTCAAGCTGAAAGCTCTCGGGGTTTTGGATCTGGATCTGTGCTGGACGGGGCGTAGACTTCATCCCTGGAGATCTTTCAAGCTTGATATTAATGTTCAATGTGCCTCTTAACATGTGATATTCGCGTCAGATTTTCACCGAATTGATCATAGAGACATCATTGAATATGTGGTTCTTCGTCTAATGATAAAGTTAAGTCTATCTCATTTTTCGTAATGTCATCGGGGCTCTGCCAGGTCCACTTCCTGTGTTCACGCTTAATGAAGAAGGAGGTTCATCATATAGAACCTCCTTCTCCATAAAACTGGCCATTAGGTGACCCCGGTGGTTCCGACGTCCAACGCAAAATTGTTCCACTTGCAGCTCATCCTCGTCTCGTTTGCCCAGTTTCGCGTTGAAGTCACCCATGACAACGGTGAAGTGAGTTTTGAAACCATGCATGACTCTAGAGATATCCTCATACATGGTCTCTATCTCGTCGTCGGGGTGTGCCGAGGTCGGCGTAGTTCTGTACGACCTTCAGCGAATATTTTGAGTATATTCTGAGTATAAGGTACGCCACCATGGTCGACACACTCTCGATTTTCATCATGTTGCTCACAAGGGACTTGTGGACGATAATCCTGACACCACCCTGGGATTGCTGGTCACGCTCTCGGAAATAGAGCAGATTGCCGGCTTTGAGGGTTATCAAAACCTCCCCCTCTCTTCGGACTTCAGATAACCCTATAATACTCCATCGCAACCTGCTCCAACCTGCTCAATTCTTCCTCGAGTTCGGCTATCTTCTCGTCAGTCCGGGGAGTTCGCGTGTTATATGTTGCCAAGTCCAGTCGTCGGTGTTTATTGGGGTAGCCGGGTCCACTCCGGGGATTCTTCGCACCCCTTGCCACGTCATCGCTTCGAGCAATACCGTAGTCGAGGGTAAACGGGCTGCCGGGCACTAGGGGCCGTTTTTTGTTGTGCTGTTCATTTTGGTTTGGGGGGAGTTTGTAGTAATCGCCACGCTTGACAGGCGGGTTGGCGATTGCAGTTTGAAGTGCACAGAGAACGCTGCATGGGATGGTGAAATTCTTTACGTCCAACACCACACGGTATACGTACGGTTATCGGTTGCAAGAGTAGAATCGGCGTATTATCAGGAAATAAAAATAAATAAAATAAAAAAGCCTTTATTTCTTCCTTAATATAAAAATAACAAAAAATACAAGATAAATTTAAAACTTCTTAAGATTAATTAAGAAACCCTCTTTGGGTAAAGGCCTCCTCTATTTGTTGCCACTTCTTTCTGTCTCCTGCTATAGTAGACCAGTTTTGGCCCGCCGTTTTATTAATTTCATCGGCCCATCTCTCTTTGGGCCTACCATGTCTTCTTTTTCCTTTTGGTCCAGACCACATAGTTGTTCTCTTTGTCCACTTTTCATCCTTTGAACGAGCTACGTGGCCTGCCCACTTCCATTTCAATTTTTGTGAGTGTTCTAATGCATCCAATACTCTTGTTCTCTTTCGAATTGTTGTATTTTTATCAGGAAATAACCAAAGGATAACTTTCCACAGGTGAGTTATCGACTAGCATACTGAAATTTTTGCGCAGGGAATTCATTCCATAGGCTGTCTAGAATAAAGTAATCTTAGTTCTAAATACGTTGAGGAAGTATAGCTTAATTTAAACCCACAGAACAATAATACTCAATAAACCATTCTACTTAGTGAAATAACAAACTGTATGCGTTTGCTAATAGAGCTATGACAGTTGACGTAATTACGTTTTGATGTTAGAGAGAACAGTCATAAGAAAAAAATATCGAAACGATTTGTACAGTCGTACGAGAGCATAATAAAAACTTTCACTTAATATCATGATGTAGTATTTGCGCTAGCCGTTATTAAACATTATAAACAACATGTATAATGCACATTAAAGTTACAAAAGAGTGGGAATGTACTTGTACAATGAGTGATAAGTTCACTGTTTGAAGGAGTACACGTCCACTCTTTAAATAATTATAAAGAATCTCGAAAGAAAACGTTAAAAAAAATATCCCCAGTCAGGAACGATTGTTAGAGAGACTATTAATTGAGCAAATTTGTGGATCGGGGCAAAACCTACACTTGATACGATATCGATATGACAGTGGCACAGATCTAGTACTGATATATGTCTATAAAGAACTATTTGTAGCAGACTCAGCCACACTGGTACAAAAGATGGAATAGTCAAAAGTATATCTATCTCTTTTTGACTAACTGTAATGACGTTATCGGTTAGTGCGAAAGTGAATACCGATATTGAAATTGGGTCATAAATATGTTCCATCTAGGTAAACAATGTCTCTGGGTATTTTGTCAATCCTTTAGGTACTTTACTATATATAGCTCACTTTCCACCATCACTAGATGGTATACCAAAACTAAAAAGAGAAAAATAAAAACATTTTCAAAAAATAAACCAACTTCCGAAGCAAAACACAAAAAAAAGTACAAAAATAACTTTCATTACGCAAGTAGGTGTCGCAAAACGTTAAAAACAAGAGCTGCCTAAAACACCGAATTCCGAAACGAAAGTTATTTTTGTACTTTTTAGTGTTTTGCTTGGAAGTCGGTTTATTTTTTTTTGGTTTTCAGTTCGTTTTATTGATTTTTCTTCAAATAGTTTGATTAGGATTAAACTTGATAAAATTCTAATTTATAATTATTTCGTTTCCAGACCCCTCACTACCAACAGTAAAGCTGCCTGTAGGAGAAGGACGAGACTTCTTATGGGCAAAGACAAAGGCAGCCTTCCGCTACGTCTACGAACATCACAGAAGAGATGCTGACTGGTTCATGAAGGCAGACGATGATACGTGAGTTTATTCTCAATGCTTTATAGTACACCAAACATCCGGTCATCGGACCACCTAATGGGAGGCCTTCCAAGGCAACGTCTTTCGGTTCGCGGTCGCCACTCCAGAACTTTTCGGCCCCATCGACCATCCGTTCTGCGAGCAATGTGCCGGTGTGCCCTGCATACTGCCACTTAAGTGTGGTAGGTATTTCTTCGAGCTAGGTATGTCGGTAACCCTGGTTCTTTTGCGAGAATCTGCTGGAAGCGAAACTCACGAGAACGGTCACTGGCGGTGACACTTGGGTGAGGCCTATGTCATGGGCACCCAACGCGAAGAAAGAAAATTTGGTTCAAATAAATTGCACTAGATTGCGTGATAATCTTCGATTTGTTATTGAGTCCTGTGAAATATAAAGATTTTCTAGAGACGATCATAAAAAAATTATGTTGTTGTTTAATTAACTCTCTTAAGCACGAAAAAAGGAAATGTGGGAGCTTCATTCAAATTTCAAAGATTAATTGACTGGATCATTTTAAATAGATTCCGATAGATGGCGCGGTTTTAAATCCACTCGATTTTTTCAATTTGATTTGTAGCACATTTTGATACAATGAAACTCTAAAAACGTGCATAAAATACCATAAAACAAATCGTCGCTGTATTTAAAAAAATATTCACTAACCGAGTAAACCCTTTTACTTGCAAGTCGCTGCTAACACCATCCATCGCTGTGGAACGGAACCGAATGCGATCGATTTTATTAGAAAAATAACCAGTTTATTAATCAGTCGAAAAACGCTAGTTACGTCGGCACGGTTTCTTTGTATGGGATGAGGCATCTGTATGCTAGTATTATATTATCTGTGCCTGTGTCTCCAATTCTTTTACACTATTGGATAGCACATGTACAAACAGGAGCTAAACTCACAGAGCTTTCTCCCAACAAACCTTTGAATAGATAGAGATAGATCATATTATAATATAATAATATCTTTATTGAAAAAATTCTTACAATATTGATTCTACTGGACTTTAGCAGTGCTTTTAATTCAGTTGATTTTGACATCCTCTTAGGTATCCTGTCCTCTCTTAATGTATCTCCTTCTGTGATTACGTGGTTTAACTCTTATCTTCGGGGTCGCTCACAGTCGGTTCGCTCAGAGGAAGTTTCCTCTGATTGGTGCGACCTCGCTGCGGGCGTTCCTCAGGGTGGCGTTCTTTCTCCTCTTCTTTTCTCGGTTTTTATAAACGCTATCACTAAGGTCTTATCTTCACACTATCATCTCTATGCAGACGACCTGCAGCTTTATCGCCACTTTAAATTTGAAGAGGCGACTGGAACTATCGGTGCCATCAATAGTGATCTTGAAAATATCTGTCAATGGGCTAAAAGTTTTGGACTTTTGGTGAACCCAGCAAAATCACAAGCTCTCATTATTGGTGGCAGGTATTTCGTCAATTTGTTGACTGACCAGTCTCTCCCCCCTGTTTTGTATGATGCCGTTACTATACCCTATCTTAAAAAATTTAAAAACTTAGGGGTTTTTTTGGACAACAACCTATCTTGGAATATTCACATTGCAGAAGTAAGCAGGAGGGTGTTTTGCTCGTTTCGGTCTCTTAAACGTCTCCAGAAGTTCCTGCCTTTTCCAACCAAAGTTACTCTTGCTCAGTCTCTCCTTCTTCCTCTTCTTGACTATGCTGATGTCTGCTTTCTTGATGTGACTGAGGAACTCCTTGATAAGCTCGAACGTCTACAGAATTTGTGCATCCGCTTCATTTTTGGCCTTCGAAAGTATGACCATGTATCGGAATTTCGGAAGCGGTTGAAGTGGCTGCCTATTCGACAGCGCAGAGATATCCACACTCTATCTTTACTCTTTTCTGTTCTTCAAAATCCTAACTCTCCTTCGTATCTTCGAGAGCGCTTTGAGTATCTTGTCCCGAGAGGAAAACCTTGCCGTTCCTCATCATCTCTTCTCCTTCGTTTTCCTCCCCACTCCTCAAGTCGTTACGGTGGATCATTTACTGTTCGTGCTGTTCGCCTCTGGAATACTCTTCCACATTCTATACGGGATAGCGTTTCGTTGGAGGTTTTCAAGAGAAGAATAAGGGAACATTTCCTGTCAACATGACGCATAAATATGTATTTATAAATGTAAGATTTTAGTTATGTATTTACTTTTTTTTTAATGTATAGTATGTATTATATTTACACGTAGGTATCTGTTTAGTTTATTTAGTATGTAAGAATTTTAAATATTCAATGTTTTTTTTTTTTTATAACTTGGAATTTTGTTGTGCACTTGAATCACTGTCCTCATACGCAAATTTCCTATGACAACTGGGTTTGCTGTTAGAGAACCCAATTATGGGTTAAGCTCGCCTTTGTACATAAGCTGTCCATTGTATTTGTATTTCTTCATTTTATGTTTTTGTGTGCAATAAAGAATAAAGAAAAAAGAGCAAATAAATACATTTCACACTTATCATAATGTTATCACAAGTAGGTAAATTACGTTAAAAGTTCATGATAAAACCCTAACGTCTAAACTAGGCCGAGCCTGTACCTTAGACGTTAGTCGCTTCCAATGTTGTTACAATCAGAGATGAGTAGGTACTTATAGTATGATTATACATAACAAGGCAAATATTATATCAATAAGAAATTCATATTCTCAGTGTACAATGTGGGTAGATTTGTTAGTATGTTAAAAGCAAAGTATGAGTGTTTACTTATTTTTTATCCTCTATGTACCCTACATCCAACCAAACATAACAGAAACAACAAAATGTACGAACTTAGGCAATTTTTAGAAAACATGAAAGATTTTTTTTTCTCTTTTTGTTTTTGTTAAATGCTTACGTACGTTTTACGTGTAGTTAATGTTATATACAGACTTTTAAAGTGGATCAACTGAAATAGGTTTCAAATTAATAATTAATTGTTGATTTTCTGGACTTTTTATAACAATTTTAGTCTGCCGGGTTTTAACGATTATTTTAAAATAGTAAATAGGTTTTCTACACTGTCATAACTTTGAGATTTCAGCCAGGATATTAAGACCTTCTTGCATGAGTGTTGGTTTAATGGATACATTTTAAAAAATTTATTCAATTTTTTATACAGCATTGGTTCAAGATAACACTGAAATTTTTCGATAAATGCTGTTTTATACGCAACCGTAGGACACCCTATCAATGCGTCTCGAGGTCATTGTTGTTTTATCAACAAATTTCAGCTTTTGATGTTGTGCCATTACAGTTTCTCTAACGAATAACTGTCTAACTGTCAAGACATCACATTCTGAGTACAAATCGGCTGTGGGATACCTGAAAGGCTTAAAATTCATAACCTTAAGTAAGGCTCGCTGTGCACGTTCAAGTTTAATAAGATGGGTTTTTCGTGCTCCACCCCATGACGTAATGCAGTATGCTAGAATAGATTGTGCGAGTGCAAAATAAACAGTTTTGCGGAGAACAGAATCAGCCACGTGTCTTAGTTTCTTAAAAACATATATCAAATTTCTTGTTCTCCCTGCTAGTAGATCGATATATGGACACCACGTGAATTTTTCATCAAGGAGAATACCAAGATATTTAACTGTTTGAACCCTTTCCAGATAGCCACAGTTGCATGTGTATTGATGGTTCCTGCTTTGACAAGCGTGAATTTGAATTTTCAAATTTTGTGCCGTTTTTAGTGATTGTTCCGTATTAGCGAAAGTTATGAATTTTGTTTTAGCTATATTAAGCGTAAGTAAATTTTGACTGGGCCATTTGGCTGTTTTGTGAAGACCTATTTCTGCGTAATATCTTACTTCATCCCATGTACGACCATGAAATATTAAGGCCGTGTCATCAGCGAATGTAAATATTTTACAGTTTCGTATCTCTAAGCTACATAAACAATTAATATAAATTAGAAAAAGGGTCGGGCCAAGAACGCTTCCCTGTGGCACGCCAAATGATACTTGCGCGTCAGGACTATAAAGATCATCTATTGTAACTCTCTGTGATCTATTACTTTAATAATCCTTAAACAAATCCAATACCTTGCCCCGTATACCAACGTTTTCCATTTTTTTGATTAGTATGGGAACAGAGATTGTGTCAAAAGCCTTTGCCAGGTCTAAGAATATTCCAATGTATTTATTTTTGCTATCAATATGATTAGCTACGTGGTTAGTAATTTCGGCGACTGCCTGTGCTGTCGAACGGCCAACTCTGAATCCAAACTGATTTTGGGGTAAAATATGTTGTTTTTCTAGGTACAACAGTAGTTTCTTATTAATAATCTTTTCCAAGATCTTAGACAGCACTGGTAACACCGAGATAGGGCGGTAATTACTGACACAGTCTCTGTTCCCTGCCTTGTGAATTGGATGGACAACAGAGATTTTAAACACATTAGGAAACACACCGGTCTGTATTGAGAGGTTTGCAATACGAGTTAAAAGTGGTACAATAATATTTCTTGTCATTTTGATAATTTTTGTGGAAATTCCATCCCAACCCACCGCGCTATCAGTTTTTAAGTTAATAATTATAGACTCAACTTCTTCCTCAGTTGCCTCCAACATAACCATAGAGTTAAGCGGCGGACTAGAAGAATCTTCCATTTGATCAGTACATGGAATTATCTTTGAAGCTAATTGTTTTGCTATGTTAGTAAAATAAAGATAAGATCTAATGGCGGTGGTTTTTCAGTGTCTCTGTTTGTAATGTTGTTAATTATTTTCCATGTCATTTTAGGGTTTTTGGCATTTTTATTGAGCTCATTTGCAAGGAAATTCCTTTTCAGACGTTTCAACAAGTCATTGCAATTCATAGTTTTTATATCTACTGTACGTAATAGCGAGAATTTCATTATTAGGTTCATTTTTAGATCTTAGTATAGTATCTTCATAATTGTTTTATTAAGGATGTTAAGTAACTGCGCTGAAGATGAATGCGCATCTTGTGATTCCATAATATGACTAAAATTTACTGAATTTAGATCTGCAAGAATTGCTTCATAATTAACTTTACTAATGGTCATTTGTTTTAGTGGTTTAATTGAATATTCAAGTTCAACACAGGAAAGTAAAAGAGAGTGATCAGTCAGAAGAGAATGAAGAACAAGTGTAGTCGTAGAAAAATTGCCCTTGACCATAGCGTGATCGATGCAGTTATTTTCTCTTGTTGGGTACAAATGACCAGGCAAGAATCCATGGCTGGCTAGTAAATTGAGGTAGTCTGTCGAATTACGATCTTCATTATTAAGTTTCACGTCTATGTTTAAGTCACCCATAATGATTATATTACTGCGATTTCTGTAAGTGTTTGGAAGGCTATCCAAAGACGTTATAAAGTTATCCACATTTGTATACGATGGTGACCTGTAGATACCAATAACGACAGTGTCCGAGTCAATCTGTATAACTAGGCAGGTAGCATCAGTAAGGGGTATTTCTGCAACTGAACAGGTAAGTCCCTCTTTTGTGTATGCTACAATACCATCATTTTGATTACGATTATTTTTTGGGTAGTGGGTCTCATAGTTTTTTAAGCATGGGATATATGTGGCTTTTGAATTTCACGTTTCTGTCAGAATAAGAATTTCACATGATATGTGTAGTCTAGATTGAAGGACTTCAAATTGGCAAAAAAAAATTGTGATGCATCTAATATTCTGGGTTAAGATTTTTAAATGGTTTTTAGTTGTTAGATCGGGTGGCAAGAAAGATGTACATGATTCTGGATCACATGAAAAGGATGGCCCAGCAGAAATATTGTCTATATTAATTACTAAATTATTATTAATTGTGGAATTGAATTTTGATTTAAAAATTTTGGTGACTTGATCGGAAAAAATTATTAATTTAATAACCGTTTGGTATGGCAAATTATGTCGTATGGTAATTAATTGTGTACATATTAAGGAAGGGTTTACAATCTTATAGATAGTAGGTCCAATACACCACAGAAACTGATGAACAATATTACGAATAACATCAAAACAAAAAACTAAGTAGTCTCTTGTACAAGAAACTAAACAATGCAGTAAACAAGAAAGTAAGCATAATAAAAAGGTAAAAACTAAAAATAATGGTATATGATAAACTAAAAATAACCGCAAGTACATAACTAACCCTAGTCAAATGTGGTTTCGGAGAGTAGCTAGTTGAATTTGTATTCCTTGGTCTTCGCTACGTCTCTTGCGTCGAAAAATAGACGACGACCTTTACTTGTTAAAGCCTCGGATATGTAAACTGGAGCTTGCTGTCCAGCGAATCCTATATCAGCCGAGTTGAGGCGTTGGTTAGGATGGTTTTTATTATAGGATTTGATACCTTGGATGTCATTGTCTTTTAATTTAACAGAGGTTCTGCAACAATTGTACCTTTTCCTGACTTCGAATTAACTCGGAAAACGTCTCTTATGGCTGCTTCCTGCACATTTACATCAAGTAGTTTGCAAGTATTTTGGACAATTTTGGATAAATCGGTTTTTGATTCCTTTTTAGTTGATATCGGGATATTTCTCAATTCAATTGATGATGATTTTGAGGTTCTTTGGAAATCTTCAAGTGATGATTCAAGCGTAGTTATCCTTAACAAGTGCTGCTTGCGTTCACCCTCCAGATTATCAACTTTTTTCGCATCTCTTCATACTGACTATTCATGAAGAGTAAGCTTTTTTCAATGTCATCATTTGAAAGTTATATTTCAGTGTTTTGCTTCTTTGTTTCAGCAAGCTCTGCGACAAGTTTATTCAACATGATATTTTGGGTGTCTTTCCATTCTTCAAGCATGATTTTGATTTCTTCTTTAAAAGAAGCAAGCTGTTCTTCGCTTGACTGTCTTTTATTGCGTTGGGATATAAAAGATGGCGTAGAAATCCCAGTAACAATATTTGAGACATCAAAATCAGATAGGGCAAGTTGTACGCCGCCTCCTGTTTGTGTCTTGGAAACTTTGGGCATTATTTTTTTTTTTTAACTTCAGGTTCACTGTGGTCGCTGAGCCGATGTACGATGAAACTTTTTGTCTTGCTCGATCAGTGATATCGTTTCGCACACCAACGCTTTACCTTACTGCGCGCCTAGTACTTTTGTTTGAATTGAAATTGAATATTTTTTGTTAAATACTGATATTTTAATGAAATTTGGAAGATAAGCCCACACGTCTATACTCAATGAAGTCTATGCGGAAGTTTTGATATTAGAGGGTAGGATCCAGTTTAGGAGTGTTTATATCGTTGGGCGGGGCTGTAAGTGTTTTCTTATACTGTCTGTACCTATGTGTAATGTTGTCTTATGCAAATTAATTGTTATATTAAAAGTAAGTTTTTTTTTTTTTATTAATTTAATTGGAATATTACTATGTCGTAATGGCTATCGCTATTGTATATTTTCATTGAGTATGTATATTTTAGTATTTAGTGTAGTTAAGAGTTATTTATTTGGGGTGTGTAAGATATTTTTATGGTAAGTGCTGAAAGAGGGCGGGCTGCAAATCAGCTTTGACCAGCGTAGTAGCCATCCCAGCTCAAAATTATCGCAGAATTAATGTGACAAATTGTCAAGCACGCGTTATCTTCTGTGATTGGCTGTTGAAAATTCATTCAACCAATCACAGCATATAACGCGTGCTTGACAATTTGTCACATTAATTCTGCGATAATTATGAGCTGGGAAACTCGGGGTAGTTGCGAAAAACGAATCATCAACTTTTCGATTTATTTGCTGTAATCGTTCATGTTTCGACATAATCTCATTTACATAAGTTTCCATGTTATCAATATAACGACAGTTCTTTAATCTTTTCACTAACGTGAGCTTTCTAATTAGTCCGTTGTCTGCGTATGATCTTTTCAAGTTATTCCACGCTTCAAATGCGGATTTAGCTCCCATTATTTTAGAGAAGACATTCGCGGCAGCAAAGCCAATTTTAGAGCAGGCTCTGTCATGGCTGCGTAATATTTCTTGTGAGCTATCCTCCATAGGTGGATGCTTCACGCAATCCCATAGTCCACAATCAGCATAATTCCATAATTATAATTGCCATAATTTATTTATTTTTCCACAATTTCCATTGAAAATGCCCATGTCGTGTACTTTGAACGTCCTATTTATTTAAAAGATGGAGTACTTACTGTATGTGTAATTGAAAAATAGGGTACTACACTAGTATTACTTGCATTCGTACTCGTATGATGAAGAGGTTTTGTGCAAGAATCTCTCTCCATTTTTATTTTCTAATCTCTGTAACACACTATTATAAGGAGTTTAGAGTTATAAATGTGACAAATAGTGCGCCATTATCCAAATTTCCAATTCCGTCCATACCAAGCACGAAACAGAAAAAACAAGGGCAATAGGCACAAAGGGTCGTTTACAACTGGGATAAGTTCAGTAGCCTAGCACCTCTGATAAAAAATACATTAATATTAATGGGTCCTAACATCTGCGCCCAGCTAGTATGATTTTGGCTAGGTGATTCCTAAATGCAGTAGTAAACCAACCAGCAAATATAGCTCCCGATAAACGCCGAGATTTTTTGTCTACCTACAGACCATTTTTTCAAAGAACTACGGGTAGGTAACTAAATCTTCATCATTCTCCTTTTTTCAGATATGTGGTGGTTGAAAACCTGAGATATATGCTGGCAGACTACGACACTAATGACCCGATATACTTCGGCTGTCGGTTCAAGCCTTTCTCGCCACAGGTACGCGTTTCTATACAAAACTTATAATATACATTTGTTTGTGAAGTATTCATATTTCATTTCTGTTGATTATCAATAATTATAATCATTCTGGCAATCACCCTTTTCAAAAAATATTGGGCACCTATTTTTGTTTTATCAAGTCGATAAAATTTTACAAATATAAAGTGCATCAAAGTTGAGGAGTAAGAAGTTGTGGCGTCACTTATGAGTAAACAGAAAAAGTGTATTAAAAAAAACATTTTAACAAAACAATTAAACCGGCTTTTGAAGCAAAACATTACAAAGCGAAAAAGGAAATACATTGTTTTCCGAAGTCGGTGTCTTTGGTACCAATTTTTTTTCGTTTTTCGACACCCAAGAGATATCTTATACCCATGACATAGTTATTAAAGTGTCCCAGTGGCCATCTGGTCTATTGGTCTTCTTCGTCAGTTCCATTTCACCAAATGATACTTTCTGAGTGCAAATGCTTGCCATGTTATTGTTATTGAAAATACAAAAACCGCTATGTCTGCCTATAATATTTGAGGAGTTCGCTCGATGTCCATGGGACCTATTATCAGATTCAGTTTTGGTGACAATGGGAGCACCTTGAGAGTACCTGTACCCTTTCAAACAAAAGATTACTTTGCAAATCCGTCAATATATGACGAAGTTATGCCCGACCATAAATTATAATAAAATAGAAACATCCTAATTGAGAACCTCCTCCTTTTTGGGCAGTCGGTTAAAAAGTGACTTCAGGTGAAATTTCAACGCAATGTATCGTCGTTATTTTTTTGTTTACGTGATAAAAGAAAAATACGCGTCCAATATGTTTTATTAATCTACCAGACGGGCTAAAACATATTTTTAGGTGTCACTCCAGTCTGCTGGATGCGCGACCGTTGCTGACCGTTTAAATGACAGCCTAATATATCTGACTAGCGTCCGCGACTTCGTTCGCATGATTTCGTATTTTATTCAACTAAGTACAGATGATTTTATTATATGCAGTTAGTGAAGGCGACCTAAAATAAGCTATTTTAAAAATCAATAATAAATGATATATTGTAGATCTATGCGGTTTAAGTTAGGATTTACGAAAC
The DNA here is from genome assembly GCA_947562075.1 of Orthosia gracilis. NCBI lineage: Eukaryota > Metazoa > Arthropoda > Insecta > Lepidoptera > Noctuidae > Orthosia > Orthosia gracilis. The sequence goes on from OX387275.1 coordinate 24,145,099, forward strand.
TTAAATGACGTGTCCGAAATATTTTAGCTAAATAAAGGGCTCGTGGGTAAATAACAGTCATACCGGTTATTTGATCAAAATGTCAGTCATGAGGCTTTACAATAAGATCCATAGCGAGTACACCACTCACCATCTAATACTATGAAGAAGACAGTGCAGTGGAGCTTCCACACGAGTCTTACGATAAATATGTATAAAACTAAGTTCATTTTAAATACCCATGTAGCACCCATTTTCATGAAAATCGGTGACTTTGCAGAAGATATTCATCGCATCCGACTCGGAAACACGGACAGGGAAACTAAGGTAACCATCATAGCCCCAAGAATGACCAAACTTTGGTTGCATTAAGCAATCTGGTCTGCTTAATGCAAATGACCGCTGAACGCTGTAGATGGCCTATGGAACTGAAAGGTTCTGGAGTGGCGAGGTCGTTGCTGGAAGATGCAACATTGCAAGGCCTCGCACAAGTTGGACTGATGTCCTGGCAAGGGCCACAAGTCTGCTGAATCCGAAGCGCAGAAAATTTTTGAGTCGCATACTTTCGGGTGTAGCAAAAATTACTTTAGTATGAAAACGAATGCTGCGTAAATTACGCGACACTTTAACGTCACTCATAAAATTACCTACGTTTGTTTGGCCTTACACTTTTTGTTGTGTTTTGTTTCGGTTGGTTCGGCCTGAGAAAAACGTTCCAGTTCGGTAGTTCCAAATCGAGGAAGAGGTCGTCTTAGTGCCGTAAGATTCTTCAAAAAACCGTTGACACCCCTTAATCATCTTCTGGGGCTAATTCTGAAAAATTAATGATGGCAATTTATTATTTGCCCAAGGAATAAGATATTCCATACTAATAAATGTCTCCCTTTTTAACCACTTTAACAGTTGAATTTATTTCCTTAAGGACCGGTTTTCCATCCGCCTTCAGGAGTTCAGCAGTGATTCCGTCATCATCCGGCGCCTTGTTGTTTTCATACTGTTTCAGAGCCATCCTAATCTCGTTCAGGCTGACGTACGGGGTATCTACGGTATAGTGACGGATCAATCTAGCTCTTCGGTCGTTTGCTAGACTCGCAACGGGCTTGCTGATTGATGTGTACAACTGCCCATAGAATTTCTCGATCTCCCTCAGAAGCTCCGGTTTGGCGGATATGATCCTGCCATCGTCGGTCTTAAGTTTCGTGAGCTGGCTCTGCCCAAGATCCAGATCCCTTGACAAAACCTTGGAGCCTTTATTTCGCTTAATCGCGTCTTTAATACGCTCGGTATTAAAGCGGCGGAGGTCTCTTTTCTGTCTATTGAGCTGCCGGTATTTGCATGCCTCATCTGAAGACTGCAGGATCATCTCACGCCTCTCCTTCATAAGCTTGAGGATAGAGATAGTAGGTAGGATCAGAGAGCTTTTTGTTTCAAACTGTACGACGGGTCTTGAAAAACTTAGACCCGACCGTATGGACAGCTTCCACGAACCCGTCGCTATATTCGTCCACGGAGCTACCTAAGCACTCGAAACGATTCTGGAGTTCGAGCTGAAAGCTCTCGGGGTTTTGGACCTGGATCTGTGCTGGACGGAGCGTGGACTTCATCAGTCGAAACCTTTCAAGCTTAATATTAATGTTCAATGTATGCGCGCCCGGTTTTTACCGAATTGATCACAGAGACATCATTGAACATTTGCTTCTTGGTTGACATGATGAATTCGATCTCATTTTTTGTTGCACCATCGGGGCTCTCCCAGGTCCACTTCCTGTGTTCACGCTTTTTGAAGAAGGAGTTCAACATATAAATACATCCTTCTCCATAAAACTGGCCAGTAGGTGACCCCGGTGGTTCCGACATCCAACTCCAAATTGCCCCACTTGCAGCTCATCTTCGTCTCGTTTGCCCAGTTTCGCGTTGAAGTCCCCCATGACAAGGGTGAAGTGAGTTTTGAAACCATGCATGGCTCTGGAGAAATAAAAAAAAATGAAAATGTTTATTTTCTTAAAATGTGTTACAATATTAGTTGGGGCCCTAGATCCCACACTAGGATTCCCTGTGTTGTGGGATCTAGGCTCTGCGTACCGTGTACAGAATTAAATTATAATATAGGTAACCAACATAGTATGACACACTAACATATACATTTTATTTATATTCCTAATAGAAAAGATAATTGGATAGTATAACTATTATCAAAGAAAGTGGTTATTCAACAAAATAGTTACTCTGAGTTATGTTTATATTATATTGTGTAGTGCCTTAGTGTTTCATCTCATGTGTTAGTGTGTGGGGAGTGTATGTGTGTGTGTGGAGTGTATGTGTGTGTGTGCGGGGGGGGGGGGGGTATGTGTGTTTTATGTGTTTATGGGAGGGGTACGTGTGTGGGGGGATGTGGAGGGGGGAGGCAGATAGCGAGAGTCGAGAAAACAATGCGTGCGAGTGTGAGCATTATATGTGAATGGTATAGAAATGTCTGATCTAAGTGTGTGATGTGTATACAAAGTGTATCCAAGTCAAGTAGGTTATCGTAAATCCTCGGTCTCTACCTCGTCGTCGGGGTGTGCCGAGGTTGGGCCGTAGACCTGTATGACCTTCAGCGAATATCTTGAGGATATTCTGAGTATAAGGTACGCCACCCTGGTCGACACACTCTCAATCTTCACCACGTTTTTCACAAGGGACTTGTGGACGATAAACTCCACTCCACCCTCGGACTCCCGGTCACCCTCTCGGAAATAGAGCAGGTTACCGGATTTGAGGATTATCGAGTCCTCCCCCTCTCTTCGGACTTCAGATAACCCATATCATATACTCCATCGCAACCTGCTCAATTCCTCTTCGAGTTCGGTGATCTTCTCGTCGGTCCGGAGTGTGCGCGTGTTGTACGTTGCCAGGTCTAGTCGTCGGTGATTGTTGGGGTAGCCGGATCTCGTCTGGAGATTCTTAGCACCCCTTGCCATGCCGTAACCTCGACCGCTACCGCAGTCGAGGGTAGGTAGGCTGCCAGGCACTAGGGGCCATTTTTTACTTGTGCTATTCATGGTTTTGCTGAATTCTTTTTATCAACCAAGAGCGTAAACCTAAAATTTCACGTGACCAACTTACAAACTGTAGAAATTAAATTAAAAAGTAAAGTAAAAAAATAAAGTAAAGTAAAAGTACAAACTAGAAATTACATACAAACTTTCAACCCCCTTTTTACCCCCTTTGGGGAATTTCCAAAAATCCTTTCTTAGTGCTCACTTACGTCACTTGAGAAACCTTCCCGCCAAATTTGATGCTTCTAGGCCTAGCGGTTTTGGCTGTGCGTTGATCTATCAGTCAGTCAGTCAGTCAATCAGTTTCTTCTTTTATATATATAGATAGATTATGTGTCACCTAACTTGCAGGGCTACATGGGCGGCGGCGCGGGCTACGTGCTGAGCAGAAAAGCGTTGGACCTATTCGTGAACAAAGCGTTACCGACACCGACACTGTGTCGCCAGGATGATCATGGAGCTGAAGATGTTGAGATTGGTGAGAGTTATTGATAGCTTTTGTCATTTATTTTAGCCGTAAAATATTTATTTAAAGAAAATAGTAGTTTATGCAATGGTCATATAATAGGGGTTTATAAAACACGAGCGTGGGTTTAGCGAGTGTTTTAATACCTAATTATATGCCGTATTGCATACAATACTTTATCTTCACTCATACAGTTGAAATAAAACAAAAGTGGAAACGGAAAAAATATGTGGTATGGCGGGCCATTTAGATTCTCATTGCGCATGATTGCGCAGAGCTTGCATCCATAGACAACGACACTACTTTTCTACATTAAGTCAATGAGCCCATACGCGCCAGTAATTTAAAAAGTAAAAGTGTTCTATAAAAACTAAAATAGTATTATGCAACTAGTCAATAAAGGACGGATTTAAAGCGAGGGCCATAGATAAACCACGAACAAGTGAAGGATTCTAACAACTGAATTACGACCGTAGGGAGTTATTCATGGTTTTAGAATCCTGAGCGACGCGAGTGATACATGGCCCTCGATATAAATCCGTTTTATTCAAGAGTTGCATACTATATTTTATACCATGACATGAAAAGTTTAAGCAAGAAGCACAAGGCATAATAATAAATAAATAAATGTTTTATTACCTTCAAAATTTACAAAGAATGAAACGGACCTAAGAATGATGTCGAGAATTACCGCCCTATATCTATACTGTCAGCTATGTCGAAGGTCTTCGAGAAACTAGTCCATAGTAAATTATACCCTATGATGTACAATAACATCATCCAGCAACAACATGGATTCGTCAAGAAGAGGTCCACTACAACCAACCTGGTAACTTTTGTGGACTTCTTGTACAACAGCATGGACTCTCGTGTTCAAGTGGACACTATACACACCGATTTTCGGAAGGCTTTTGACAAGGTTGACCGTGATACGTGGCGCTCTTTTGAGATGGTTTTCTTCCTACGTATCAAACAGAACTCAGAGGGTGGTGATAAAGGGTTTCACTTCCAGCACTTTAGGTGTTACTTCGGGTGTGCCTCAGGGCTCAATTTTGGGGCCACTATTGTTTATAATTTTTATTTATGATATAAACACTTGTTTCCGAAATTCAAAGTTGTTACAGTATGCGGGCTTTAGGCCTTTCCGAGATTTACATGATTGTCTTCTCTTACAAGAGGACCTAAACAGGTTCACTACATACTGTTCTGAAAATAAGCTCCAACTTAGCATATCCAAATATTGCTGCATCAGTTTTACAAAAAACAAGAATATTGTAAAACATCCTTACGCTTTAAACGATATAATCCTTACAAGACAAACATTGGTGCGCGATCTTGGAGTTTTGTTGGATGACAAATTGCACTTGGATGCTCACATTAGTAAAATTATCAATAATGCATTCCGTAATTCGGTTTTGTAATGAGATCAGCTAAAGAATTTACCCGTCCATATACATATTTACATCTCTACAAATCGTTAATCAGGTCTCAGTTAGAGTATGCTGTCGCGGTGTGGTGTCCCTTCTACAGTAAATATTCAGACGAAGTTGAAAAGGTTCAAAGATAGTTTTTGAAGGCCATGCAGTACCGTTGTTTTCATTCTTACGCATCATATCTTTTGAACAAATACAGGTTACAAGATCTGAAAACCAGACGTCTTGTTTTGGATAATAACGCACTCGACCGTACTGATATTGTAAGTAAGATTAGTTATATAGTACCAAGAAAAATCATAAGCCGTGGGGTGCGCGTGCGACCCCTGTTCTCCGTATCTTCGAGTCGTACGAACGCAGGTTTGCGGGCACCCTTACGCCGCCTTGTTGATCAATATAATAGGAACTTAATAAATATTGACATCTTCGCTGTCTAGACCAGGGTCGATAATTTTTAAAACCAAAAAATATAATAGTAGGATGAAACCCATTAGAAAAGGAGGGGAATATTATAAAAATGAAAGGAAAAATAATTTACGGGCGATCTGAGGTCGGGAAGGGGATGGGGGTGAGTTTTTAAGGGTAAAAAAAGGTTTTTCTCGATTTCCGGCTGTAACGTTACGTTTAGCTCAGATGAGCTAAACGTAAGCTACGTTATTAAAATAATAGATAAAAAAAAATAAGAAAAGGTAAAATAAGAAAAAGGTAAAAATAAGGCCGGCTACATACGACGTAGATGATGGTCGTCAGCTAGGCAGGCAGCAGGTAGGAAAAGGGGCCGGCTTCGCACTTCGTAGATGGTGGTCGTCAGCTAGGCAGACAGCAGGTCGGACAGGAACTCTTCTAAGTGGTGGAATGCTTGAGGAATGCAGGTGAGCAGGCAAAACAGACAGATTACCAGGTAAATAGATTGATGATAAGGTTGGCAGTAAGGTAAGACGAAGCTGGGCTGTGGCGTCTCAGGCAGACGGATAAAAAGGTGGGTTCAGAACCTGCGCGTGCTGCTGGCAGGCACGCGGTTGCCTCGAGCTACTCTGAAGGCTTGACTGATGCAGCTCATGTACTTTTTACCGGACTGGCACATCAATTTAATTATAAGTTAAAGTATGTCCAGGCTATGAATTTATTATATATAAAGATTGTTTTACACAGCTGAATATATTACAGTTTAAGAGTTAAAGTATACTTGGTTATCTCAAGTAGTCAACCGACTTTCGGCGTTCTCTCGCCAAATCTCATGTTAAAAAAAGCTGACGCCCTTTTTTCCTCGTTCTGTCATTTCTTCTAAATTTTGAATTCAAAGTATCAATTATATGACCAGAACGAATAAAAACGGTTTACAGAGGGGGCAGTCTACGCTGTCCTTATTATAATGTACAACTAGCTTAAGGAAGGTCTAGTCCATGGTATATTATGTCTATGGCTTAAGAAAAATAAATTGGAGAGACAGATGTCAATTCAGATAAACATGTCAGAGTATAAAAAATTACAAGATTTTACAATTTAGCGATATAAATGAGTTATGGAATATTAAAACAATCAGAGATAACTAAAAGTATGCTTTTCAGGTGTTAACAGTAAAACAGAATACATAAAAATGAGACATGAGTTGATACAAAAGCAAAAGATATAAAGGTATGTTTTGTAAAGTATTTATTAAAATGTAAATAGACTTAAAAACGTGTAGGTCTGCACAGCAGAACACCACATGTGGTGTTCTGCTGTGCAGACACACGTCTTTAGTCTATTTACAGTTTAATAAATACTATACAATCTCACCTTCATATCTTCTGATATTTTATCGACTCATGTCTCATTTTTATATATTCTGTGTTACTGTTAGCACCTGAAAAGCATATTTTTAGTTATCTCTGATTGTTTTAATATTCCATAACTTATTTATATCGCTAAATTGTAAAATCTTGTAATTTTTTATACTCTGACATGTTTATCTGAATTGACATCTGTCTCTCCAATTTATTTTTCTTAAGCCATAGACATAATATACCATGGACTAGACCTTCCTTAAGCTAGTTGTACATTATAATAAGGGCAGCGTAGACTGCCCCCTCTGTAAACCGTTTTTATTCGTTCTGGTCATATAATTGATACATTGAATTCAAAATTTAGAAGAAATGACAGAACGAGGAAAAAAACGGGCGTCAGCTTTTTTTTAACATCAGATTTGGCGAGAGAACGCCGAAAGTCGGTTGACTACTTGAGATAACCAAGTATACTTTAACTCTTAAACTGTAATATATTCAGCTGTGTAAAACAATCTTTATATATAATAAATTAATAGCCTGGACATACTTTAACTTATAATTAAATTGATGTGCCAGTCCGGTAAAAAGTACATGAGCTGCATCAGTCAAGCCTTCAGAGTAGCGCGAGGCAACCGCGTGCCTGCCAGCAGCACGCGCAGGTTCTGAACCCACCTTTTTATCCGTCTGCCTGAGACGCCACAGCCCAGCTTCGTCTTACCTTACTGCCAACCTTCTCATCAATCTATTTACCTGGTAATCTGTCTGTTTTGCCTGTTCACCTGCATTCCTCAAGCATTCCACCACTTAGAAGAGTTCCTGTCCGACCTGCTGTCTGCCTAGCTGATGACCACCATCTACGAAGTGCGAAGCCGGCCCCTTTTCCTACCTGCTGCCTGCCTAGCTGACGACCATCATCTACGTCGTATGTAGCCGGCCTTATTTTTACCTTTTTCTTATTTTACCTTTTCTTATTTTTTTATCTATTATTTTAATAACGTAGCTTACGTTTAGCTCATCTGAGCTAAACGTAACGTTCGGCACGTCGTGTCAAGCTGGCCCCGTCGTATCAAGCCGGCCTTATTTTACCCCTTTTTCTTATTTTTAACTTTTCTTATTTTTTATCTTTTATTTTTAATAACGTAGCTTAGGTTTAGCTCTTCTGAGCTAAACGTAAGGTTACAGTTTGGCGCCCAAATCTTAAAAATTAGGCGCAACGGTATTGTTTGTGCGCCCAGTTTTAGCTTGAACTCACCCCATCACCCACACTCTACCTACTTTTTACTATATTTATTTATGTTTAACTTGGGCTCGATTCCTCATTCATCCTCTCAAAATTCTAAAACCATACTTGCACAAGTATATAAGCTAACTTTTGGTTTCCCTTTCAGGCCCTCATTTCATCATCATTTTTCTTTTTCACTTTTGCTAGCATTTTTATTTTATTTCTTCACAATTTACTAAACCTATTAGGCAATTTTTTTCATCCCTCTTTTTGTTTTATTTTCTTTAGAGCGGTTTGGCAACTCTGTAAAAAAGCCCCTAATGCCTTGTAAATATGTTCTCCCCTCTTGTAAATATGTTCTTCCCTCTTGTAAATATGTTTTACCGTCTTAAACTAAGGTCACTTAAAACTTGAGTTACCTCTTAAAACTTGAGTTACCTCTTAAAACTTGAGTTACCTCTTAAAACTTGAGTTACCTCTTAAAACTTGAGTTACCTCTTAGAACTTGAGTTACCTCTTAAAACTTGAGTTACCTCTTAAAACTTGAGTTACCTCTTAAAACTTGAGTTACCTCTTAAAACTTGAGTTACATCTTAAAACTTGAGTTACATCTTAAAACTTGAGTTACATCTTAAAACTTGAGTTACATCTTAAAACTTGAGTTACCTCTTATAATCCCAACTCTTAGAGCGGTCTGCACAACTCTGAAAGCCTTATGTGCAAAGAGCGGTCCCGTAACTCTTTAAAAATAAGCCAAATGCGTGGGCTCTTATAAATATTTGAATATTCTTCGGGTTTTCAAACAGGTGCGGGTTACGACACCTAATTAAAAAAAATAAGCCTTAGTAATTTTAAATAAATATTTCCTTGTGGAGTATGCGTCATTGAATGTGAACCATATCCCCTACGTGTGATTGAATGAGAGTGTTTGAAGAAAGTATGAAAGATGTTGTGTGATAGACCAAGGATTATGTTTAAACCTTCAAAATTTTCATCAAGTTGAAAATTTTTCTGGGGTCATCGGGGAAATGTGGTGTTCTGCTGTGCAGACCTACACGTTTTTAAGTCTATTTACATTTTAATAAATACTTTACAAAACATACCTTTATATCTTTTGCTTTTGTATCAACTCATGTCTCATTTTTATATATTCTTTGTTTCTTTTAACACCTGAAAAGCATACTTTTAGTTATCTCTGATCGTTTTAATATTCCATAACTTATTTATATCACTAATTTGTAAAATCTTGTAAGTTTTTATACTCTGACATGTTTATCTGAATTGGCATCTGTCTCTCCAATTTATTTTTCTTAAGCCATAGACATAATATACCATGGACTAGACCTTCCTTAAGCTAGTTTTACATTATAATAAGGGCAGCGTAGACTGCCCCCTCTGTAAACCGTTTTTATTCGTTCTGGTCATATAATTAATATTTTGAATTTGAAATTCGGCACAGATGACACAGAACGAAAGAAAAACGGGCGTCGGATTTCAGTTTGGTTTTGACTGCGAAATTGGAAACATATTTAAGCATTAAATTACAAAGTTTATATTTATCCACTAAGCAAATAAAAATGTAATGAATTCAGTTCGTGAATGAGTGTCATACATCCCTGAAGACTTCTATTAAATAACAATTTATTCTCTGAAGTGAACTTTTACTGTTTTTACAATGGGACGTGCCAGACTGGCATTTGGAACTGGCATGAGCTGCTGCAGACAGGTCCTTAACGGCGCGTCGTTTTGCGCGAGCGCCCACATCTCTCCTGGCTGCCTGCCTTACTACCTACCTACCGGACGTGGTGCAAGAACCGCAGCTACAGCGCGCCCGCCAGCAGTACACGCAGGTTGCGCACGCTGAAGAGGAGCCCCCACAACTCGCGGTAGCGCTCTTCCAGCCGCCTCATCGCACCGTATCACGCCGCCCTGGTCTGCGGTTGCCCCTTCGCCAAAGAAGACGCGGGCGGCACGTCGTGTCAAGCTGGCCCCGTCGTATCAAGCCGGCCTTATTTTACCCCTTTTTTCTTATTTTTAACTTTTCTTATTTTTTATCTTTTATTTTTAATAACGTAGCTTACGTTTAGCTCTTCTGAGCTAAAACAAAAACTAAAAGTCCTATCGAAAAAAGTCAAATGGCAAAGTTGTAGGTAATAAAAAGATCTAAAACTTTTGTATTTACACTTTTTTCACATAACCTCAAAATTTATGTGAAAAATTCAAAAAAATCAAGTTTTTGGTTTTTTATTTTTATCTTTTACAAAATTTTTTTTTTAACGAAATTTGTTGAAAACTTACCTTTTTATGTCCCAAATACGCTGTAATTTATTTGATTAAAAATATTGATTTTTTTACATTATTTTGAAATAATATCGAAAAAATGTTTTCTGTTCGTTGAAATCTCTACTTTCCGATGGTGAATAAAAAATATATGTTACTATAGTAAATCTTCTCAGAAATTGCAAGAAATCGAAAGAAACTCGAATTCGATTTTTTTTTTTAATTATTATAAAAAAATTTGAGCTATTTATTAAAATTAACACTTTAATTACTCGAAAAACATTAGATTACATGTTACATTGATAAAAAAAAATTGCAAATCAAAATATAATACTATAATTAACAAAACATTAAGTTAATAAAATTAATATTTAATAAGACATCTACAATACTTGGAGAAAGTTGTCGAATCTTCTTTAAATTATATGCGTAGATATCTATTTATAACTTTTTTAAGATAAATTATATACCTGAGTGACCTACGAAAAATAGTAGCTCATCAAAAGGTATTTCATGGAGAAGTGGGGAAGGGGCTAGGCGGGTCTGGGTCTTACTACATACATACCTACTATTTCGTAGTAGCTGTTACAACCGTTAGCCTAACCAGTATTCGAAATACAGTACAGTATACAACATCGTTTATAAAAATACACGTGCACGCTGAGTTTCTTGAAGATAATTGTGACAAGTTTACTTAAAAAAAAAAACTTTTCGAATCTGCATAGGAAGGTAAATAATCTAATAATTTAATAATCTGTATCAATCAACTCAAACATAAAAATCGTAATATTTTCTTTAAAAAATAGTATGCTTAACGTAATATAACCTAAAGATTGAAATTAAATGATATTTTAGTACAAGATAAAAAAATAATAATCTCCTTAATTTTTCACAAACAAATTTATTCCCATGAAAAAAAAATATATTTCAAAATACATAAAAAATATATTAAAAATCTATAAAAAATATATAAAATATATATCGTAAATATATTTTTAATAACAAACTTTTGGCCGATTTTCATATATATTTTTTTACATTTCAAATATATTTCAGATATATTAAAAATCTATAAAAAATATATATCGTAAATATATTTTGAATAACAAACTTTTGGCCGATTTTCATATATATTTTTTACATTTCAAATATATTTCAGATATATTCAAAATATATGACATATACATGAAAATCAGCCAAAAGTTTTTTATTAAAAATATATTTACGATATATATTTTATATAGATTTTTAATATATTTTTTATGTATTTTGAAATATATTTTTTTTAGGAGATTATTATTTTTTTATCTTGTACTGAAATATCATTTAATTTCAATCTTTAGGTTATGTTACGTTAAGCATACTATTTATTAAAGAAAATATTACGATTTTTATGTTTGAGTTGATTGATACAGATAATTCGAATTCGAGTTTTTTTCGATATTTTGTTTTTTCTGAGAAGATTTACTATAGTAACATATATTTTTATTTTCACCATCGGAAAGTAGAGATTTCAACGAACAGAAAACATACCAACTTTTTGAAAAAAGCTGATATTTTGACGGGTGAGTTTTCGATTGAAAATTAGGGTGTTTTTTCGATATTAATTCAAAATAAGGTGAAAAAATAAATATTTTTAATCAAATAAATTACAGCGTATTTGGGACATAAATAGGTAAGTTTTTCACCAAATTTCGTTAAAAAAAAAAAATTGTAAAAGATAAAAATAAAAAACCAAAAACATGGTTTTTTGAATTTTTCACATAAATTTTGAGGTTATGTAAAAAAAGTGTGAATACAAAAGTTTTAGATCTTTTTATTACCTACAACTTTGCCATTTGACTTTTTTCGATAGGACTTTTAGTTTTGCCGGAAATCGAGAAACTCCGTTTCTTACCCTTAAAAACTCATCCCCATCCCCTTCCCGACCTCAGATCGCCCGTAAATTATTTTTCCTTTCATTTTTATAATATTCCCCTCCTTTTCTAATGGGTTTCATCCTACTATTATTTTTTTTCACTTTTTTATTATTTTTAAAGGCTTCTACCCTGGTCTAGTCTCAGCAGTACAATTTAGACGCCTCGTTTCTCGTTTTTTCCTGTAATAAGAAATGTTATAAAACAGTTAGATGTAAAAGTTAATAACAAAAAAACAATAAATAAATAACTTAGATGGTGTGAGAGTGATTGATTTCTTAATTTTCATACGCTCCCTTCTGTACGAAGCCAATAAATTAATCATTTTTTGTTTGCATGCTCCCCCACTTTCATTCATTATACCTCCGATGTTAGCCCAGGCATCTTCTTTCAAATGATTTTTGTAATAATCTTTGTCCTTAGGGTTCCATAGTACAGTATTTTCCCTGTAGGCGTCTATCAGCAAAATACATTTATCCTCTGACCATTCACTCATAATGACGAAGAAATAACTCGAAATTTATATGGTATGCATTTAAGGTGCTAGGATTCTTGAACGATCGTTTCACACCTCGAAAAGGACTTGAGGTTGGAGACGTGAATGAACAGGTAGATAGCTTTTTACTATCTCCGTTTTACGCATACATGTCTTGCCATGGTATTTTACATTCATTTAAAAATTAATGAGTAAGTTCTTCACGATTTTCTTTAAAATTTGCCGCTGAACGGCGAGCAATGGCGTGTAACGGACGAAACGATGTTCCTACCGCTTCGTTTCGCCTATTCCTGGTATATCTTCACCAGTCTCTGTGTTTTCATTATCAAAAGAGCCTTGGGGTGTGTATACCGAAAATAAGGAAGAACGCCTTAGAAAGTTGTGCAGAAGCACTAGTGTCATTACGATCGTTTCAATTTTTTCTGGCTGCAGTAATATTGGTTTTCTTAGTACTCTAAAAACGCTAGCCAGAATCCCAAATGCGTTTTCGACCACTCTTCGACCTCTTGATAGCTGATAGTTAAAAATTCTTTCTTAAGATCCTTTCAAATAGGTGCCCGCGTATGGTTTCATTAGATTTTCTCCCAAAGGAAATGCTGCAACACCGAGGAAGTACAAGGGAAGTAGCCTGTTGCGATTTTGTAGGGATACGGGTTCCGGTAAATTTAAAGATTTCTCATCTGAGGTACTCCATATTAAGATCTATATATTAGTACTTTAGCGACCGAGCTCTGCTCGGGTAAAATAAGAGAAAACAACTTTTTCTAAAAATGAAACCTAGCTAGATCGATTTGTCGTCCCCGAAACCCGCTGAATACTAAATTTCATGAAAATCGTTAGAGCCGTTTCCGTGATTCAGATTATATATATAAATATAAACAAGAATTGCTCGTTTCAAGGTATTAGATAGATTATAATCATAAATGCACCATTATTTATAAAAATCTCAATACTGTTAAATATGAGTATAGATTAGAGCATTTACTTGTAACAGAATATCAAGAATTCGCTGTTTTTAAATTTAATCGAACCACACTTCGAACATGACGTTCGATGTTTTGTTACAACCTCATTTTAGAAACCAACGTTTTGGTGTAACATTTTATCGAGCAAAGGCACGACCGCGGTTGACGTGGAGTTAGGTCAGTAATGAACACAAGGTACAAAGAAATGTTACAGGTAAATGCTCGCCGCGAGCATTACGTCGAACATTCGCAAAAACGTTACATTACATGGAAATGCTTTAGGAACCTTTAGCAATTGCCATGGCTAAGCAGATTTAAGATTCAAATTTTCTATGGAGGATTTGTATTACCCCACCCCTCACCCCTGCTGTCACATGAATTTGCTACTACGCAGCGAGTCGCGTACTATTTCGAGCAACCTGTCTTGATTCTACCTGTATCATTTCTGATTATTTACATTGAATTTCAGGTAAATGCCTGGACAAGATAGGAGTCCGTGCGATGGATACCCGCGACGAACAAAAACGAGGCCGCTTCTTCACGTACGGGCCGCAAGAACATATGTTCGCCTACAAGCCCAAAGACTACTGGTACTGGAAATATATCTTCTATCCTACTGATGAGGTTAGTATACTAAACGTTTCTATTTATTTATAAATGTTCGATCTTTTTTTCATCTTCTTCTTTTCGTGTGAGGTCGTGGCCACCGCTGGTGTCAGAGTTAATTAAGCTTCCTCTGGGAACCCCACAGGCCTCTGACTTGGCTAATTCAGACTTACATTAACTACATAAGTCCAGGTTTCCTAACGATGTTTTCCTTCACCGTTGCCTGTGTTTTCCAAGATAAATTTAGAAAGTAAATATGAATTTGAAAGTTATTTTGGTTCTTGCTCGGATTTGAACCCAAGCACGAGAGGCGAGGTCTTGACCCAGTGGCCACCACGACATATGCTCGCTTATGGTTTATTACACTCTAACGTTTCAGCCTGCCCGGCTGAATTTAACTTTTCACATATATGGGTATATATATAACAGTAATAAAAGCTTTTAAGCAAATAAAGATAAATCTGACCGAAGATCTATGGGGAATGTCCATCAAAGTTAGTACCCCCATTATTCAGACTATAACGCCGTACTTAGCTTTAAATTTTAATTTGTGTGTAGATCAAGGACACTTTCCGGATCTAATGAGACATAGTAAGGTTATGCCACTTTTTAAATCCGGGGACAGTAAAGACACAAATAATTATAGACCAGTATCCGTGTTGCCGGTTTTTAGCAAGGTATTTGAAAAGATAATGCTAAATCAAATGAACATTCATTTTAATACGAATAACATCCTACACGAGAAACAGTATGGTTTCACCAAAGGACGTTGTGCAACCGACGCTGGTGTCACCTTATCAAAACACATCTTTGATGCGTGGGAGGAGGGACAAGATGCCATAGGTATCTTCTGCGACTTATCGAAGACGTTTGATTGCGTTGATCATGAAACATTGCTTTTGAAACTTGAGCATAATGGGCTAGGCCAATCAGCATTAAGTTTAGTAAAATCCTATTTGAATGATAGGCAGCAATTAGTTCAAATAAACGTTGTCCATTCGTCAGGGTTGAACGTGAAAATGGGGGTACCCCAGGGCTCAATTTTAGGTCCTTTCTTAGTATACATTAACGATTTACCATATCTATTGAAAAACAAACTAAACATAGTGTTATTTGCTGATGACACTTCTCAGATTTTTAAGATAAATAGACGTACGACTAACGTTGCCGACGGAAATAAGTTAAGTAAAGTTTAAAATTGTTTCACTGCCAATAATTTAGTTTTAAATGCTAAAAAAACTAAGTGTGAAAAATTTGTCTTGCCAAATGTCAAAAGTTATGATTGTAAAAATGTTTGGCTTAAAGCTAGTCCTGCTCCATAGCCACTAGGGCACAAAAACAAATGATAAGCAGAAAAGTTCTGAATTATTGTAGGACCGGCTGAAGACTGTATGAATATATTTGTGTTGTATAAACTCATATTATTTTAGTATTATATAACTGCACAGCACGTATGTGAGTACTATGTACCAACTATAAATCTACCATTTACTGTACCTATGTGTCGTTCGTTGACTTCATGGTGCCCTGGCAGTTGATAGTATGTCATGCTCTCTCTAATGTCTCTCTGAACGTGGTCATTCGGTTCCCTCCATGATGATTGAGTTGAGTGGTGCCGATCCATGTGTCATGTTCGTGAACTCATACTCGTCATAACTTAGCAGCCTCGGCCAGTTTTTATTTACCTTTTTTGTTGTATATTTGATTGTTTGTTTACTCCAGACCTTTTACGTGCTCGTTTTTTTTTACATCTTTCTCACATATATATATTTTTCCAACGGATGTAATGTAACCAAATACTGGTAAAACCGAAATACTGGTAGATATAGTAAAAATTCTAAATCTATGGGTAAAACACCTTTTTTTAAGAGTATGTGTGGAATTTCTTGTCAGTTCTTCTCCAAAACTAGCTACATTTTCGAAAGGACGGTAGAATCAGTTATCATTACTTTTAAATTTAATTTTATTTGTCGTTCAAAAGTGCCGTGTAATGGCCTCATTGAATAAAGAAATTTTGATTTTGATATGATAAGTTTTTTCAACTAACTACTTGGGAATACTATTAATAAGAAACATTTTTTTCCTCTTTCCAGGGTCTAGACTGTTGCTCCGATCACGCAGTCTCCTTCCATTACATCGGGCCTCAACAAATGTACGTACTCGACTACCTAATATACCACTTGCGACCTTACGGCCTCAAGCAAGGCAACGGAACGTTGCCCAAGCTGCTCAGTGGTAACAATACTTTCACTACGGACATGGAACAACGTTAGGTTCTTGTATTTTACTATATATATAGGGAAGTTTTTTAAGGTACGATATTTTTAAACGACTTTCCAAAAAGGTTCTATGTGTGACTGTAATTTCGCTATCGATTGTAGACAGATTTTGAAAATTTCTTATTTTGTGTACAATTTTGGGATTGCAAAGCAGATTTATACTAAAAAAAAAAAATATATATTCAGCAACAGTTCTTGAAACAAGCTCGGTACACAAATATAACCATTATAATGGTATGCTAAATAGTTCTTCATAATATTGAAAAGTTTAACTTGGCATCTGCGAGTTGACCCTAGGGCCGTGAGATATGCCTTAATTATGGTCTGGCTTTGAATCCATAGTGTGTCCCACAGCTGCGGAAACATAAAGTTAGACGTTAAAAGTTTAGACTGCTTCCGCCGTCGAATAGCATAACTAAAAAAAACTTTAAAATGTCACTTCTTGCCCCATCTGATCGATCAGAACCTGCCAAAGTAAACATACGTCTTGATTTGGTAAGACATCCCTCAAAATCATTCAATGTGTCATTACTATTAAGAAATCCATCATTTCTCAATACCTTTCCTGTTATATTAAGTTTTTCAAGAAGAAGAAAAGAGAAAAAACCATTCGTTTCATAAACTAATTCAGTACATTCCAAAAACGACTGTTTTCGCCTCAAGTCTGAAAAATATCTTATTGGAAAGTTGTAAATAATAATTTGTATATGTATATTTGGACGTTTTAATTGTAACGTATTAGAAATAAGAAAATATATATAATAACGAAATTAAGTTACCAAACCGGAATAATATTTGCTACGATAGGTAAAGTCAGGTGTGAAAAGGTGTTTTTACTTAGTTTTAAAAAGGTTTTCCCCTACAATTGAGGGGCCTCATTTATAAAAAAAGAAACAATACCATTACACGGTAGTAATATGTAACAGTATTCTATCTTTATACAAACGGTCGAAACGCAAGTCATACCTACGCGCGTCTAGTTCAGCCGACATTCGATACACTACAGTAGCAAACAGTCACGAACGGTGTGATGGTTTTGTAAGCAGTAGGCGTGCGATTTGTGAATATTTGATTGAAATAAGTACAAGTACTTACTTACTTAATATGACAGAGAGCAATTACACTATACACAACAATTATTCTACACAACACACAGCAATACACACAGCAATTATTCTATACTAGCTTATCCTCGCGGCTTCGCTCCCGTCAATTGGCTACCTACCCTACCTACCCTACCCTACCTACCTCACCCTACCTACCCTACCCTACCTACCCTACCCTACCTACCCTACCCTACCTACCTTACCCTATCTACACTACCCTGCCAACACTGCCCTACGTACCCTACCCTACCTACCCTACCCTACCTACCCTACCTACCCTACCCTACCTACCCTACCCTACCTACCCTACCCTACCTACCCTACCCTACCTACCCTACCCTACCTACCCTACCCTACCTACCCTACCCTACCTACCCTACCCTACCTACCCTACCCTACCCTACCTAATCTATCCTACCTACCCTAAAGACAGACAGACGTCAGATCACATGAAAATGTCAGTTTAGTTACAAAACGTTTGTATGGGAAAGGGCTGTTTTTAGGGTTTTCCCGGTAATTATTCGTATTTTTCTTGCCGTAAAAACCATCCTTGGACTTAAACGAACATTTAAAGAAAAGAATTGGTAAAATTGGTCCAGGCATTGTTGAGTTATGCGCTTACCAACACATTTTGCGATTCATTTTTATATGATTGATTGTCCTGGTTTTGGTTGCTTGTATTCTTCTATAACGCACCCAGAGATATTATTTTTTAGATACTTGGAACCTCCGAAAGGCAAGACTATAAAAAAAATATGTACCTAACCTTCTAGTACGTAGTTTGTTTCTTTTTTTAATGGGTAGGTATTTCGTTTTTCCACCGAGAAAAATTCCTGGATTAATAAATAAATAAGCGGATAGGGTGATAAAGTGGCATACAAGTGACCTACCTACGCTAGGCTATCTACTTACTTATGTACTTAGCTACTTACATATATTATTGAATTAGACGAAATATCATTATGAAATGATTACCTATGATAGAAATAATTTTTTTATTAGATTTATTTAAAATCTTACTGGGTATGTACCTACGCATACCTAATAAGATTTTAAATAAGTCTAATAAAAAATATAATATTTACCTCAGATTAGAGAAAAGAATCTGAGATATTTACAATCACAAAACTAGAAAGAAACTCAATTAGGTAGAGGCGAGCAGCCCTAAAGCGTGTTTACGTAACGATTCAGAATACTGTTAGATATCATTACCGTGACCATTAGTTTAAGCACTGATTATCAGATTCTTATTTCAAATTATTCTCCATAGAAAATGTGAATAAAAATTCTCCTTAAAATTAAGAATCTGCTTAACAGTATATAAAGGGTTTGAGGGTATTTGGAGAAAATACGCAACATGTTGGCGCCATTTTGGCAAGGGGCCCTTTCCCTTGAAAAGGCAGAACTTCTTGTAGTAGAGGAGACGTGGAAGATCGACCTTCACCCATCAGATAACTGGATGAGACATATTTTTTTTGTTAACAAACATGTTAAATTATTTATTTTTGATTATTTCATAGCTATAAGTATATAAAATATGTAATAATACAAAAATTGTGATCAAAATTAGAGTTATAATAAATTAGAGTTCAAAATTACTGTCGAGTGTAAATAAATGCTGTCTCTCTCACTCACATGTACACGAGCATGCGCACTCGGATACATTCAACGTTCAGGTAGCGTGCAGCTGTTATGTTGTGTCCTGTTCTATCACACGGACCTGGGACGCTCTACTTTCACTCTCGCTCCTATCAAATAACTCCAATTCAAAAACTATATAGTTTCGCAATAATATTTCATGTACGATTTTTTGCAGGCAAGCCTATACGTTTGGTTTTGTAATTAAAATATCTTCCTTATGATATAAATTTCGATTGGTTAACATGTCTTACCTGTTCACATCTGCTTGCCAGGTAGCCATGACTTAAATAAGTAGGCAAGCCTACCTAGGCATATTCTGTATGTTAAAAACTATCAGTTGAGATGAAATTAATTCGGTTATCAAAAGAGTGAAGGTGATGAAAGAAAATTGATTAAAACTAATTAAAAATAACTATGAAAACTTTTCGATAGGCAAGTTATCATAAGAATGTTTGTTAATAAATTACATTTGATATAAATATGTCTCTTCCAGTTATCTGATGGGTGAAGGTCGATCTTCCACGTCTCTTAGGCTATTGCCATATGTCGTTAACGTGACGTTGACGTCAATTTAACAATTAATGTCAAAAAACATAAGAATTTTGCTAGGTGATACCTAGTGCACGTCATTTCAGGAAAAATCATTTAAACAAATATGAGTAAAATATGGTTAAATATTCTGTATAAATAAGGCTGTTATACTCCATTTACAACTCTATCTTACAGTCCATTCAATCGATTTTGGGTTTTATCTCGTAAATATAAGTATGGTATAAAAAGCATAAACCTGTTACCAAAACTGTTTAATACAGCTCCCATTTGTCATATCACCAAGAAAATAGAAGTCAAAATCGGTTGAACGGGCTATAAAATGGGTTTATTTAATTGTCTTATGTTATCTCATAATAACAGTCATCATAAAATCACTGAAGGATCTTTTGACACCTGAATGTTTTGAATAGTTCGTATGGCCTTTGATTATAAGTAAAAATGTAACATCTTATAACATCACACTTCACATTACTGAAGCTTATTAGTTGAAAAATTTACCATCACAATAATTTTACTATAATAATAAAATTATAAGTAGTAACAAACACCTATTATCACATAAACTAAAGGTTTCTTGCCATGATATTTAAAAAAATAATTTGAAATCGTCATAATAATAACAATTTTGAAGATTTTTATATCAGGGTGTTGTGGCAATTTTCTATTTAATTCGAGTTATTTAAATTATTTTATTATATTAATAAATTTATAATTTTTTAGTAAACGCTGATTTCGAAATTAATATTTTGACTAAAATAGCGTTCATACCAAATAATTTACAGTTACTGAGTATTGGCGCGTTTGTGTTGAAAAAGATAATTATGTACATTAAAATCTGTATTAATAAGTTGTCAGAAATCTAAATTTTATTTTTTACCAAAAGAATCGGCAGCACCAATACAAAGTGAATTTTTAAATCATATTAGTCATTAACACGTTCCTTATTATAATTTATTATAAGTAACAATGTGAATTAATCAATAATTAAATGCGTCAGCCAAAGTAGTAAACATAACGATAATTATTATATATGTTTGCTAGTCTCACATACGTGGTGTTTTCATACAAATTATTATTTTTTATTTTAATAAAGACCCCGCAGACAAGTTTGAAAAAAAAAAACGGTTTAACATTGTCACGTCGTTCTTGTCTATGAGAGTCTTAAAGCGTACATTTTCTACAATAATAAACTGGCTTTTGGAAGATATGTAATAGTTTATAGCTATAGATTACTATACTGTGTTTTCAATAGACTAAGAACTAGCTCGCACTGTAAGACTAGTTCAGGGCCCCTGCCTTGGTGTGAGTTTTTAACGTAAACGTCAATTTGATTTGAAACTGGCTAAGCGCCGTCTGGTGACATTAATTAAAATTCCCTCTTTTGTAATACAAATTGACGTAAGAGAACGTTTACGTTGAATCGAAAAAACTCGTGCTAAGGCCTCTATTTGATTCTGTCAACAAGAAACCTGTGTAGAAAGTGCACCAAAATCAGGCGATCAAACCAAAGAAAACTCTGCCGACTAAAAAGTCTAAGAAATAAATCTAAGAATACTTTGACTTCCACAACAATAATAATATGAAGTAATCTAGACACCAAATAAATTTTTACATATTATTTAACTAGCGATCCGCTCCGGCCTCGCCCGTGACAAATTAGATACAAAAACCTTCCTCGTTTCTCACTCTTTCTTTTGGTGAAAACCGCATCAAAATCCGTCAAGTATTTTTTGAGTTTATCGCGAACAGACGCGGGATCTTTGTTTTATAATATGTAGTGATTTGCTACACAAATTAACGGTTGTCTATTGTTTACCCGAAGATTATATACCATAATCATCATATTCCCGAATTTCCTTTAACCGAATTTCATTTGCCCGAATGTTTTGTTTGCCCTAAAAGACATATGACATACTGTTAATTGCCCGAAACTTAGATACCATAAGATACGAGTGCCATACGTATTGTTTTTCATATTTTTAAGTGCCATAATAATTATCAAACAATTATGTTTTAAACGCTATAATGATTATTAGACATAACATTTAAATGCCATTATAATTATTAGACAAATATTTAAACGCCGTAATAATCATTACACATAAGCTTGGTCGACGGAGCCCCGCTTCGCGGTGTGTGGTTTATAAAAAAATAACCACGAAGGGGATGGCGCCATCCCCTAAAGTCCCGATTGCATCCAGTTTCTCCTGATATAACAACCGTTACATACCCAATGGCGATGGCAAATGATGTTATGGCATATGATAATTGTGGCATGTGATAATTAGGGCATGTGATAATTAGGACATGTGATAATTAGGGCTTACAGTGATTATGACAAATGATGTTATGGTAAGTGACTTTATGGGAAACAAAGCTTCTAGCACGTGACTAATATAGCAAATAAGAGTAGGGCAAATGAATATTACGTCGTATAATATTATGGCTGTTGACTATTATGGCAAATGATATTAGGGTAAATAAAATTCGGGCAAACGGCGGTATACCCAAATTAACAGACATTCGAAAGTAATAAAATTAACAGATTTCGTTTCCATTTTAATACTTTTTTAAAACATTATTATTTAAATGGTAAAAATAATTTTCATTTAAATTAAACCGTGGCAAAGCCAAGTTTTATAGAGACTAATATTTTCAAACGATGGCGTCATTAGATATTGAGGCCTAAGATTAAGTATGAGACATACCTTTAATCTTTACCTTAGACTCTTCACAGATTTAAGAGTAAAATGTAGAAACAATGAGAATGTACGGCAGTAACATTTTGATAACACTATTACCATTATGAATAAGTGTGTTACGGAGTAGTAAGTAAGGGAACTAGCAAAAGTGAGTATGTACACTATGTTTGTAATCATAATTCGAGTTATCAAATTTTGAAACAATAAACTCTATGGCATACATGACCAATGGTTACCTAAAAATAAAATTTATATAAACAACGCTATAGTCGATATTTGAGTACTTGAATTGATGGCAATGGATTGAATTTATCTCGAAAATTCCCAAATTTACAATAGGGTCAACAAGAACCTCGCAATTTACAGACTTACTGTGCATAAACTCAAGCAGAGCCTTAAGCCATGGTTATTGTCCCTCAGCTACGAAGAAACAGAGCAATTACTAGTAAGTAACCATCTCTAGAGACAAATCCTTCCATTAGTACAATACAAGTAGATACATTATCACATTCGTGCACACACCCAATCACACACACACAAATACACTCGCTCATACACTCACACACAAACATATTCGTGTGTACTTTGATTTTTATTTTATTATTAGTTTTAATATGTAGCTTAGTTTTAAATTTAATGTTGTATTGTTAATCTGCATAAGAATTAATTGTAATTGATCCCCGGAAGAGGGCACTGGCTCCTGTAACATAAGTCAATCACCTAGCACAGGAGTCAGGGAATCCATGTTTTTGTATGTTATTTTCTTATGTAAATAAAGTTATTATTATTAATATTATTATTATTAATTATGAGTTCAATTTATGAGCATTTTCTCAAGCATTTCCATGTAATGTAACGTTCCTGCGAATGCTCGAGACGTTGTTCGACGAGTGAACATTTACCTGTAACATTCTGTTCTGAACTGTCTACCTACCCCCATAGGAAAAAGTCGTGAGTTTATGTATGTATCCTTTTCTATTTCGCATTTACTCTTAGAAATTTTACTGTTTTTTGCTCGATGAGATGTTACAGAAATTCTTTCGTTTGGTTACAAAATCAAGTAATATCTGAGCATCGAGCGTCGTGCTCATTGTTCGGTTCATGAATGAGTGTCACTGAGTGGCTCGATGTTTTGTTACAAGTAAATGCGTCAGTATATACTCACCTCAAGATCACGACTAGTCACACGGTTGATGGGCCTTGTCGGCAGAAGCTCCGGCTGAAGAATATCTAGTCGTCCACCGGCCGACCATATCTTCTTCAGCTGTAGATTTTGCGGTCAAGCTTGTAGTCGGTCGTGCGACTAGTAAAGGTCTTGGCCAGCTTAAATTTTATTTTAAAAATATCTAATATTTCTTTAGCCCGTCAATTAGATTATCAAAAAATTCATCAAATCAATTAAAAAAATCAAAGAGAAAATTATCAAAGATGTTGTACTTACACAATTAGACTGCAGGTCCAAAAAGTAGTTTTTAGTCGCCATCCCTATCACCTACCCTACCCTACCCTACCTACCCTAACGTACCTACACTACCTAAACTGCCCTACCTACCCCACCCTACCTACCCTACCCTAACTTCCCTACCTTACCTGCCCTACCCTAACTTCTCTACCCTACCTACCCGTCCCTACCTAAGAAAAAAATAAAAAAAAAAAAAACAAAAAAAAGTTGATAAAGATAAAATGTCCAGTAATATTGTTAAGTAGATTAATAACAATAGTCTTTTATATAGTCTGTAACCTCAGAGTTACATACTTAGAGCCTGGATCAAACCTGACCGGCTCGAGGAGTTTCACCGAACCACTGAAGTCAGCAAACTTGTAAAACTAGGTTAAGGACATACAGCAGCATTATTGTGCTGCTGTATAATTAGGTTAAGATTTATAAGCCTTCGCTTATTAAATTTATTTAGGACTATAACAGTACTTGGTACTGTTATATTAGAAAATAAGTTAGGTTTAGTTCGCTATTGACAAGTATCCTGATTGTGAAGGAGAACGTCAATAGCATTCTAGTCAAACCTTATTTTAAACAAAGACATATTAGCACTATTGTGCTAATATAATTTAGATTTAAGACAATAATTAGCATTTTATTGCTAAATTTATTTAAATAATCTGAATCCTTTTAAACTTTAGATTAGGACATATAGTAGTACTTTTGTACTACTATATCTTAGATTAGGACTTATTTATTTAACTGTTTTAAATTTTTGACCAGTGTTGACCAGTACCCTGATTGTGAAGGGGAACCATCAACACTGACACACAAAGCGGGGTATCCTTTACAATACCCCTCTTTTACTTATATTTTACACACAATTGGGGTGCTCTTTACACCACCCCTCTTAGACACGACACTAATCCCCACAAACCTTCATAAGTCAGGATGAGCGGTATGCCTGGCGTACGTACGCCTACTCAGCGCCCGGCAACTATAAAAATACAAGAAAAAAGCCCACAGAAGACACCCGAGGAAGCGGGACTTTCGACGCAGTGCGTTAGAAAGAGCGTGGGTGAATGGGAGGCGGGCAAAACGGTTACCAAAAGAACTCCCCCGAAAAAGCCAGTCCAAACACCACCAGTGACGGCAAAGGGAGCTATATCTTTTGAGGTGGGAAGCCCGCCCACCCAAAAAAGCAAAGTTGCCGAGGCAAGAAATTGTTCAAATAAAATTAAGTCGTTAATGACAATGTCGAAAACGACTAAAAACGAAATCAAGGCTGAGGTAAAGGCACAGGCGGACCGACTATACCAGCTCGTCAAAGAGCTGGAAAATGTCAGGCAACCCCCAACCAATAATACAATGGTGACGACCGGGACCCAAGTCCAGGAGGCGCAAAAGACGAGGGAAGCTCCTACCCCTTCTCCAGCGGCCATTAGAGAGGTGGACACAGAATCCCTCAGGAAGGCGCTGGAGGAGCACAGTCGGAACTTGGCCGAGAACAACGCAAAAATGGACAGGCTGAAAGAGGCACTACAAACTGGCAAAGAGCATATGGAGAAGCTCTCCTACGCCAGTGTAACGGCAAGTCGGCCTGCCATTCAACCGCCAAAACTTTCGGCACTGCATTCGATCGCAGTGACGGCCAAGGACGAGGAGGAAACCAGTGAGCAAGTCCTGGACAGGATCCGGAAAGTGGTGAACGCCAAGGAGGGGGGTATTGAAGTCGAAAGAGTTCGCAAGGCGAAAGATAGAAAGGTGATAGTCGGCTGCCGCACAGAGGAGGAGAGGCAAAAATTAAGAGAAAGGTTAAGCAAGGCGCCTGAGCTGGAGGCTCGGGATATTAAAAACAAGAACCCTCAAGTGGTACTAAGGGACGTTATGCAGTTCAATAGCAACGATGAGATATTAAAAGCCATAAAGAATCGGAACAACCACGTCTTCAAAGACTTAAGAGAAGAGCAGAAGACAGTGGAAATTCTTTATAGGAAACGCCACAGGAACCCGCACATGTGCCACCTAGTGTTGAGGGTCGCCACAGAGGTCTGGCGGCGCATGCTCGAGATCGGATCGATTCACGTGGACCTTCAGCGGGTTAGGGTTG
Organism: Orthosia gracilis; assembly: GCA_947562075.1. Classification (NCBI taxonomy): domain Eukaryota; kingdom Metazoa; phylum Arthropoda; class Insecta; order Lepidoptera; family Noctuidae; genus Orthosia; species Orthosia gracilis. The sequence continues at coordinate 24,171,094 of OX387275.1, forward strand.
AAGACCAGTCCCCGCTCGTCCAGTGCTCGCTCTGCCTCGGGTATGGGCATAGCCGACGCACTTGCACGGAGACCGTGCCAAAGTGCAGCCACTGTGGCGGACCTCACATGAGGACGGAGTGCGCGGACTGGAGCGCTGGTCTGCCGCCGACCTGTTGTAACTGCATGCGTGCCAAAGTCGATAACACACACCACCACGCCTTCAGCTCGGAGTGCATAGTCCGAAGAAGATGGGACGCAATAGCCCGCTCATCCATAGCATACTGCTAAGGGCGCCCCGGGGACTCCTGCCCAGCAATCAGCAAGACCATACCGAGTGGCCCAAGCGAATCTTCAACGCAAGGAACTGGCGACCACCGAACTCTTTTTAGAGGCTAGTGAACGGAGGATCTCGTGGGCACTGATTCAGGAGCCGTATGTGGGAGGAGCACGAAGTATGAAGAGCTACCGTGGAGCGAGAATCTACCAGTGCGAGGTCGATGGAAGTGGGAGGGTTAAGGCGGCGATAGCCGTATTTGATCATGACTTGGACGTCATACCCTACCCGAAACTCACCACAAATAACATCGTTGTGGTGGGGATCCGAACCAAAGCCTGGGAAATCGCAGTAGTCTCCTATTACTTCGAGCCAGACCAACCCATAGGGCCATACTTGGACCAGATGACCCGGATCAATGCGGAAGTGGCCAACGGTAGGTTGCTGATAGGTGGCGACGCAAACGCGAAAAGTGCCTGGTGGGGCAGCATCAAAGAAGACCCCAGGGGAGAGGAAATGTCCGCTACCCTGGACGAGTTGGAGCTTCAGGTGCTAAACACTGGTGACGCTCCCACCTTTGACACCATCAGAGGTGGTGTAGCGTACAAAAGCCACGTGGACGTCACGGCATGTTCGCTCGACCTTTTTGACCTGGTGGACGGCTGGCGGGTTGACACAGGAGCAACATCCTCGGACCACAATACAATATTTTTTAATGTCAACGAAATAAGGGAAAAGGGAATAAACATAAATAGGACAACGAGACAGTACAACACAAAGAAAGCTAATTGGGAAGCATTTAAAATTAAACTTGGGGAGTTGAAAATTGGGGATAACATAAGTCAAGAGAGTATAAAACAGATAAATGATAAAGAAAATTTAGAAATAATGGTAGATAAATATATAAAGGTGATAACAGAGACATGCAAAAACACCATCCCAAAAACAAATAGCAAAATTAGACTTACCTGTCCGTGGTGGTCCGAGGAGCTCACTGTGAAGAAGAGAGAGGTAATGACGAAAAAGAACCGCATCCGCAATGCCGCGCCGGTCCGGCGAGCGAAGGTCGTTGGCGAGTACCTGAAAGCAAAAGAAGAGTACGAGATGCAGGCAAAGAGTGCCCAAATCGCCAGCTGGAAGGAGTTTTGCCGGAAGCAGGATCGTGAGGGAGTTTGGGAGGGCATCTACAGGATCATCGGTAGGACCGCCAAAAGACAAGAAGAACTGACCCTTTGCAGCGATGGTGCATTCCTCAATCCGAGTGAATCGGCCGCCCTACTAGCAGATACGTTCTACCCTGAAGACAGAGTAGACCAGGACAACGCTGACCACAGGCGAATCAGAGAAGCGGCCAGTCGAGTAAATGAGTGGGTCCATGATGAACATCATGATCCCCCATTTACGACGCTGGAGCTGAAGTCCGCCGTGGCAGGTTTCAATCCCAAAAAGGCACCAGGAGGGGATGGACTGACTTCTGATATCTGCAGTCGAGCGATCCACCAGGACCCGGACGCTTTCCTTGCCCTTTACAACAAGTGCCTCGAATTGGCACACTTCCCTACCACCTGGAAGGAGGCTACTGTTGTAGTCCTCAGAAAGCCGGGCAAGGACAGCTATACCACCCCCAAGGCGTATAGACCAATTGGTCTACTGCCGGTTCTGGGGAAGGTCCTGGAGAGGATGGTCGTAGCGCGTCTAAAGTGGCAGCTTGTACCGCGGCTTAGTACTCGTCAGTTTGGCTTCATGCCCCAGAGGAGCACCGAGGACGCCCTCTATACGCTAATGGAGCACGTACAGGACAAGTTGAGGCTGAAGAAGCTAATTGTCCTGGTGTCGTTGGATATAGAGGGCGCCTTCGATAGCGCCTGGTGGCCAGCTATTAGAGTCAGACTGGCTGAGGAAAAGTGCCCGGTCAACATCAGGCGGCTGATAGACAGCTACCTCGATGGTAGGAAGGTCAGGGTTCGGTATGCCGGCGAGGAATGCACTCGAGAGACTAGCAAGGGCTGCGTTCAGGGGTCGATCGGAGGTCCAATCCTGTGGAACCTCCTTCTCGACCCACTACTGCAGGACCTAGAGCAGCGTGGACTTTTCGCGCAGGCGTTCGCGGATGACATCGTCTTGGTCGTGGATGGGGACACGGCGACTGAAGTCTCGAGATCTGCCAATGCAGCCCTCGCCCATGTTCATGATTGGGGCGTCCGAAATAAGCTGAGGTTTGCACCGCACAAAACCTGTGCGATGACCATAACCAACAAGCTTAAGTACGACACTCCAATACTGAGCATGGCCGGGGTCGACATCGGTATGGTCAAGAAAATGAAGTTGCTGGGTCTAACCATAGACGAAAAGCTCACTTTTAATGAGCATGCCGCGAACGTCTGCAAGAGGGCAGCTGACATTTACAAGCAGCTGTCCCGAGCCGCAAAGGTGAGCTGGGGATTGAACACACAAGTGATACACACAATTTACACAGCAACGATTGAGCCCATAGTTACATACGCAGCCGCCGCCTGGGCACCCGCTGCAAAGAAGTTGGGTATACGGAAGAGGTTAGGCTCGGTTCAACGAGGATTCGCTCAGAAGCTCTGCAAATCCTACCGCACTGTCTCATTGAACTCGGCACTGGCCTTGTCTGGGGTACTTCCTCTAGACCTGCGCATACAGGAGGCAGCCGCCCTGTATGAAGCGAGGAGAGGGTCATCCCGGTTTCTGCCAGGAGACAGGGAGATCGAGAGTGCGGTGAGGTTTGCAGAAGCTCCTCATCCGGCTACGCAAATGCCCCTGGACTTCATATGCCTGGCAGACCAAGAGTTACTAGACAGTAACAATGTGCAGACGGTGCGAATATTCACCGACGGCAGCAAGATTGAGGGGAAGGTAGGAGCCGCATTGTCCATTTGGGATAATGTAGGCGAAGTCCGGAACCTCAAGCTTAGCCTTGCCGCGTACTGCACAGTCTACCAGGCGGAACTCCTGGCCATTTGCAAGGCCACTGAAGTGATCCTCAAGCGGCAAGAGGCGAGCTATGGCTTGTACAGCGACTCAATGTCCGCATTGCAGACGCTTGCAAACCATGGCTCTCTCCATCCCCTGGCAGTTCGCGCGCGCGCCAACCTGGTTCACGCCCTGGGCCAGAACAAAGCTGTGACTTTGTTCTGGATCAAGGCCCACGCGGGCCTGCCGGGGAATGAGCGAGCGGACGAGTTGGCAAAGGTGGCAGCATTGTCGTTGCGGAGGAGGCCGGACTACGACCAGTGTCCGGTTTCATTTATCAAGCGACAGATCCGTTTGGAATCGCTTGATGAATGGAATCGAAGATATGTGTCGGGCGAGACCGCTTCCGTGACGAAGATGTTCCTTCCGGATGCAATAGCTGCCTTCCGTATTGTACAACAGGTGCGGCCCGAAGGCGTCCTCACGCAAGTTTTGACGGGGCACGGTGGGTTCTCTGAATACTTGAATCGCTTCAAGTGTAAGGAAAGTCCATCGTGCGTCTGCGATCCAGGCGTGGCAGAGACTGTCCAGCACATACTTGTAGAGTGCCCGTTATTTATCAGGGAACGCTACCGACTTGAATGTGAGCTGGACAGGAAAATAACGAGGGAGAGCCTGCATGGGCTCATGGACAAAAAGACCAGGGAAAAGTTTCTGGAGTACTGCATTAGCGTAGCCACTGCGGTTATACGTCGAAACAAAACCTGAAGCGCACCGTGCTTCATTAGTATTTTGTATAATATTTAAATGTAAGCACGGAATGCAGCACAGGCACGTATAGCCGACAGTATTTCATGTTAGTACCTAAGTTTTTAGCTTGTGTAAGATTACTGTGATATTTTTAACAACTGTGCTTGTGGGTTTAATCCCGAAAATTTTTATATTTACACTATCAGCAGTGATAAATCACCTTGTACATCTGTGATAACAGCATTTTGGCTCAATTGGTGATATGGCACTTTTGTGCGACCTGTGATATAATGCACCTTTTATTGCACATTGTAATTTTGTTTTTACACATTCTGTTATTTTTATAAGAAATAAATCATGCCAGTAGAATAGATTAAGTGGGACTCTTACCCACAGAATGCAAGGTGATGTATGAAAGAAAGAGTTAGTATGAAGAATGGATGTACGAGAGGCATGAAAGATTGACCGGAATGATAGAGGTTAAGCACATAAGGCGCCAATTAAGTTGGCGGGGATTAGTGTTAAGAAAAAAAAAAAAAAAAAAAAAAAAAAAAAAAAACCTCAGTAGTCCCATCCTGCGTCTACTATTATATTGAAGCTAAAAAAAAAAATAGCTATAAAATTGTCACAGAAAAATAAGCCTCCGACCGCAATATCGGGGAGAACCGTGTACAAAGCGATTACCTACCCTTCCCTCCCTACCCTACCTTCCCTACCCTACCTACCCTACCCTATCCTACCTACGCTACACTACCTACCCTACCCTACCTACCCTACCCTACCCTACCTACGCTACACTACCTACCCTACCCTACCCTACCTACCCTACACTACCTACCCTACCCTACCCTACCTACCCTACCCTACCTACCCTACCCTACCTACCCTACCCTACCTACCCTACCCTACCTACCCTACCCTACCTACCCTACCCTACCTACCCTACTCTACCTACCCTACCCTACCTACCCTACCCTACCTACCCTACCCTACTTACCCTACCCTACCTACCTAGGATAGGTACCAGCAAACCATTTTTTTTATATGCCTTTTATTTTTCTTTCATAAGAACCTTCTCCTAAAAAACACTACAAAAAAAGATTTAGCGAAATCGTGATGCCGTGACCAAGGAAAATAGGGATTCATTTTTATATGTATAGATAAACACTTCACCCGACCCGGGGATCGAACCCAGGACCTCATGCCCAGAAGTAGCGCTTGCAACCAGAACACCAACGAGGCAGTTACTAAAACAATGTTGAATATTTGTCAAATTAATGATCCAATTTCAGGAGGGCTGCATCTCAGACTACGCACCATCCAGCCGGCGCTGCTGGTGCACTGTATCAACGAGGGTGAAAAGCGCGGCCTCAGCGAGAAGGGCATCTTCCGCATCAGTGCCACCGACAAGGGCATCAAACGACTCAAGGTATATCAATTAAAGATCAATTTAATATAATTATTTATTTTAACTCAAAAACTAATTGTATAAATTAGTTATCTGACGACTATCATTATATGCCATTTGAGTTTTGATCAAAATCGGTCCCCTTTGAGTGTGTTTCGCTATTCTTCATAGTTTCGAACTTGGCCATCCACGCCCTTTTGGAAAGCTCACCTTGTATATCCTACAGGATCAAAGAATTTTCGTTGGATACAATATGGCCAGCAATGACCAAATATTTTTTCATCGGATCTACAAAAAACAATCTCACCTCTAAAAAACGGGCCAAGTGCGAGTCGGATTCGAGCAACCAAGTGTTCCGTACCATTATCGCAAAAACGGCAAAATATACACGTTTTTTGTATGGGAGCCCTACTTAAATATTTCTTATAGCGGCAACAGAAATAAATCATCCGCGAAAATTTCAACGTGCTATCACGGTTCTTTTTTTTGATAATACTTTGAAGTACAGCCACGTCATATATAACTGGGAATGAGGAGATTCCACTTGTACGAATTTGGAAAATGATGATGATGAAGTTATTTTTGTGAAAGTGAAAATCTTCTTATACGAGTAGCATTATGCCATCTTGTTTTTTAACAACAAACTTCCTAAAAACTACTTAATTTCTAAACACCAAAACAAGAATAATAACCACCATTACCAATACCAAGTAGACAAATTGTAAAAATACAACCAGGTACTTATTTTAATTGTTTCCCTAAAATAAAGAAAGATAACTCACTACCTGCGTCTGTGTTTCCGAACGCATTTAACCCGAATCTCTTCAAAGTTAGAGTGAACAGGCTTCTTCTGGGTAAGCTCGCTCCATCGTCGACTCTGTCTCTGTCATTGACTTAGACTAGAGTCAAGAGCAAACCCATCAAAAGTAAAAAAAAAAAAAAAAAAGTTAAAAATATATTTTATACCATTCCCCCTCTAAAAAGCTTATTTTATTCACTGAAAACAGTGAATAAAAAGCACTTTTAATCACTGTTTTGGTGTTTGAATTTAGAACACACCAATATTTGTTTGACCTCCATCCCAATGCAATACAACCTACTTGCGCATAAGATACTCGATACAAACTTCTTGTGCAAAGAATATTCGAATTTCAAACTCCTTCGTCGATTTAATTTTGAGTTTGTTTATATTTAGTATTATAATAATGATTTTGATTTTGGTCTAGGATGTTTAGTGAATACTTATTTGGATTGTAATTCTAATATTAATTGCATTGGTGATTAATTTATTATAATTATGAAACGTAAAGGAGATGGCCACTGGCCCCTGAAACACAGGTGCTGTTACCTAGCCTATCTTCAATTTACAAAAATGTGAAGCCCTGAGGTTTCTCATTTCTTGTAAATTTTGAAGGTAGTAAACCATTTATTTATTTATTATTATTCCTTGTGCTTTTGGCTTAAATCCTTCTTTTTCTCGAAGTCATGGTATTAAATATAGTATGCAACTCTTGAATAAAACGGATTTATATCGAGGGCCATGAATCACTCGCGTCGCTCAGGATTCTAAAACTTGAATCACTCGCTATGCTCGTGATTCAATCATCATGAATCACTCCCTACGGTCGTGATTCAGTTGTTAGAATCCTTCACTTGTTCGTGAATCATCTATGGCCCTCGCTTTAAAACCGTCCTTTATTCACTAGTTGCATAATATACTATTATACCATTCCTCCTCTAAAAAGGTTATTTTATTCACTGAAAACAGTGAATAAAAAGCACTTTTAATCACTGTTTTGGTGTTTGAATTTAGAACACACCAATATATATTCAACCTCCATCTCAATGCAATACAACCTATTTGCGCATAAATTACTCGATACAAACTTCTTGTGCAAAGAATATTCGAATTTCAAACTCCTTCGTCGATTTAATTTTGAGTTTGTTTATATTTAGGATTTAGATAATGATTTTGATTTTGGTCTAAAATGTTTAGTGAATACTTATTTGGATTGTAATTCTATTAATTGCGTTTATTGTTATTAAGACATTAATATTAATTGCATTGGTGTTTCATTAAGTATAATTATGTAACGTATGTACGGAGGTGGTCACTGGCCCCTGAAACACAGGTGCTGTTACCTAGCTCAGCTTCAATTTACAAAAAGTGTGAATCCCTGAAGTTTCTCATTTTTTGTAAATTTTGAAGGTAATAAACCTTTTATTTATTTATTATTATTCCTTGTGCTATTGGCTTAAATCCTTCTTTTTCTCGAAGTCATGGTATAAAATATAGTATGCAACTCTTGAATAAAACGGATTTATATCGAGGGCCATGAATCACTCGCGTCGCTCAGGATTCTAACACTTGAATCACTCGCTATGCTCGTGATTCATCTATGGCCCTCGCTTTCAAACCTTCCTTTATTCACTAGTTGCATAATATACTATTTCTTCCAACTATGCTTTAATTTCATCACAATCACACTAAAAATTCAGTACAAAACGTCTTTAATGCTCTAGAGCAATAAAAATGTATGAAATTTCATTATTGCACAGTTTATTTTTTAATCGCACCAAAAGGTGCCAATCTCAATGGATTAGCTCTATTCAGCCAGCCGATATCAATACTTTTTTTTTTACGTACGTATTATTCGTTTGTATCCTACTTGTTCCAATTGCTGCTAACTCTGATTTAAAAATGAAAGAAATTTAAAAAAGTGATTTGGCGGGAACTTTGTTAATTTTGCTTGACAATATTTTTGGAAACGATAAAGTGTGATACTATCTGATTCTGAGTGCTTCGGCTTCGAATTAAAATGGAATCATCTAGTGACACATTAACTCCGGAAAACATTCTAAATGAAGCCGACAGTGTTATAGATAATCTTTTACCCTTAAAATCTCGAGTACAATACGTAAAATCTTATGAGAAATTTATTGATTGGAAAGATAGAAATGGAGCAAAGTCGTCCTCAGAGAGTGTATTTTTGGCTTACTTTAGTGAACTATCGAAAAAAATGAAGCCATCTTCGTTGTGGTCCATACACTCAATGCTAAAATCCACTGTTAGCACAAGACACAATGTGCATATCAAAGAATATTCAAAACTCACAGCGTTTTTGAAACGATCATGGGATGGGTTCAAAAGCAAAAAATCTAAAGTTTTTACAGCTCAAAACGTGACGTGACGAGATGTTTTTAAATAAATCCCCTGATGACATATATTTGGCTACAAAGGTATGTTTATCGAAAAAAACAAATATTTTTATTTTACTATATTAATATTATTTTTTATTTGAATGTACGAATATACAAACAAAATTATCTATCTTTCCAGGTTGCTCTAATTTTTGGCGTTAGTGGTGCTTGTAGAACCTCTGAACTATTGAATATTGCGGTTGACGATATAGAAACTCACGACAACATGTTGCTTATAAAACTTCTTAACACGAAAACGAAAAAAGATCGAAAGTTCGTAATTCGCGATGAGTTCGTGAAAGTCGTGGATAAATATCGACTACTTCGTCCAACAGAAACAAGCACGCCGCGGTTCTTCTTGAATTACAGAAATGGTAAATGTACGAAACAAGTTATAGGCAGAAACAAATTTCTGAAATTTTCCTAAAGAGATTGCTACATTTCTAAAGCTTCCGAACCCAGAACTCTACACAGGCCATTGCTTCCGTCGAACCTCAGCAACGCTTCTCGCAGATTCCGGCGCAAATTTAACTATACTCAAGCGCCACGGCGGCTGGAAATCCGACCAAACAGCAGAGGGCTATATTGAAGAGTCGGTTGAAAACAAAAGTAAAATTACTTCATGTATTACGGAAGCAATTCATTTAAATCAATCGACATCGCCGCGCCCATCTACTTCCCGTGATAACGACTTCATTGTAACAAATCAGCCAGGCCCATCTAACTCGTCTGATAATATTATTCAGTCCCAAGTTAAACAAACAAATATGAATTTGCCCAACAAAACTCTTAACCTTACGTTTATAATTGCTCAAGTATAACTTTTAATTTCAATAATTTAACTTCTATTTTAACTGTTTGATATGAGTTTCTTTTATCTGCTATTCCTATAGGTAATAGTTAAAAGAAAAGCAGATTATGCACCTCGCCTTAAGTAATTTATATTGCCCTTGCGCCCAGGCACTCGGTGCAATAGTAAATTACTTTGTGCTCGATGCAATAATCTACTATTATTTGTCACGTGTGTGTTTGTAGATGTGCATTAGTGCATAATATGAAGAAATAAGAGCATCAAAACACAATACGTAAACAGAATAATTGAATGCAAAAAACTGTAATGGGGAGAAAGCGATGGCAGTTCTAGTTTTGTTGAATGATATTTCAGTCTGTTATAGACAATCAGAGCAAAACACTCACTTACTAAAATACTCATTTGAGAAGCACTAAGACCCAAATTAGCATTTTAACACTAATAATGATTAGTACAGATCCTATTTCATGAAAGCCGATGATAAGAGCGCATGAAAATAGTAGTTTATGCAATGGTCATATAATAGGGGTTATTAAAACACGAGCGTGGGTTTATCACATGAGGCGACGCCGAATGTGATAATAATAACACGCGAGTGTTTTAATACCTAATTATATGCCGTTGCATACACTATTTTATATTCACTCATACATTCGAAATAAAATAAAAGTAGAAACGTAAAAATATGTGGTGTGGCGGGCGATGTAGATTCTCATTGCGTATGACTGCGCAGCGCGCGCCTCCATAGACAATGACACTACATTATTTCTACATTAAGTCAATGAGCCCATAAACGCAAATAAATTAAAAATGAAGTGTGCTATAAAAATTAAAAAATTATTTTATGATGCAGTTGTTTGAAAATAGAAGGCAAATTCACTGTAATGGTTTTTTTTTTATTTTACCTATCCACGAATACAAAGAACGTGTTTATACAATATTTTTTTAATTCATATTTGGAACATTACGTCGTGAGTGTAGATAAAAACTATGACGTATTTGTATCAGTATGAATCAAATAATACGTCGCGTAAGTCGTGAATTGTCATGGACAGTACTCGTGCGAACGTTTTCATATTTACAACCGCTTTTATATCTAAGTGATCGCACTTGAAATAATATGTAAACGTATTGACAAGTCTAATAGCTGTAAACTACAAGTAGCGTAAGGCCGCTTCGACGACTCGTCGCGTAGACAGGCTGCCGAACGCAGTCTATGGAAAGAAAATATTTTAAAAAAGAATTGAGCGTAGATCGTTAAAGGATCGGTCGGGTAATGGATCGCCGTTTCTTTTTTACTCTGGCTATTGGGATTTCCGCTGGATTTAGTTTTGCATACATACTATTAACATTGATTGGATTCTCACAAGACACTACTGCTTGGCATAACTACAGGTAACTCTATCTAGAATTTTGCATGTCGCAAGCTGCCTTTTTTTGTTTACTTTTTTTGTTTTTGCATGCATTTGCATGGCCTGTTTTTGAGCTAATTTTGTTGTTTTTTTTATAAATAATGCATTTGTGTAAGCATTTTTATACTTAAACCTTTTTTTTTATATTAATTATACTGTATTCATAAAAAAATGTTAATCCGCATAATAAAACAAAAGTATATTCTTAATTTCCACAAAGTACACTGGCAGGAAAAAATTACTGTGCTTATTAATATTGATTAGTAATTTCTAATTATTTCGAACACTTTATCTGGAATAATAATTAATATATTCATTATTTTCAAGTATTTTTACATTAAATACTAGGGTGACATGTTACATGGTTACCGTGGTACATGGTTATGAACAAGTTTTACAATGCGACCAATTCTTAATCGTGAAAAAGAATCAGCGAAATCTAGTCGGTTTTTTGTTTTTTGAATCTTTATTTATTAACGAGGGTTTGATCAATTAGTGAACATATCACCCTCATAGGAAACCATTGTTACATGAAAAACTTAACATCTACGCTTAATCCCTAAATTAACTAGATTATATAATATTCTAGAGACTTTGGATGCTAGAAAAGCTAAAATGATATTAACAATAACAACAATTTTATTTAGCAAAAAATTGAAGAAATACATAGTTTCTTGTTACACTACTAAAATATTATTATGGAATATTTCTGCTCACTCTCCAAATTGACAAATATTCATATTAAATTGATCTCGAATAAAATATCTTTCCGTCCCGTTCCGGACACACTCCACCATTATATGAAAAACATCCTCGACCACATGGCATGCCGTGCAGTTCGGGGATGTAACTTTGCCCATCAATGCAGCAAAACTATTCAATGGGATGTGTCCGGAACGAAGTCTTAAACTTGTCACGATTTCTTGTCTACTCATATAGCCGTTATCAAACCAAGTATAGTTCTGAATAGTTAGTTGCATCGTCCGATACCAAATACCTTTTGTCAATGACTTCTGGTCGAAGTTTTCTTTCCAGATTTCGTAACATTTCAATCTGACTACACCTACGATTTCTGTCCAATAAGGTTTATACGTCACCGCAACACCCTCTAAGCACGCTTCTTTAGCTAAATGATCAACTATTTCGTTTTCTTCAACACCGATATAAGAAGGCACCCATTGTAAAGCAATATTTTTATTTTTATCTCTTAATCTACTCAAAGAATCTATTACATTATATTATGTGCTATCGGATAGCCACGAAAATTTCCTACACACCTTGTCAAATGTTGGAGTGCACTTTTACAATCCGAATATATTATGGAATCTTGAAATCTACCGATGCAAGGTATGCAATGGCTTCGAATACGGCTATCAACTCGGAATACATGACAGAAATATTTGAATTTAATTTAAATTTAAAGGAGGCACTACTTTGAGAGTCAAAAACGCAGTTCCAGCATTACCTCGAACTTTAGATCCATCCGTACAAATTCTGTAATATCCAGGATAGCTCCTGCTAAAATTTCTACTACATATAATTCGAAGTTGATAGTGATCGTACGATTTCTTAGGTTCGGTTACCTTTTTAATTTGTAGTTTAATCAAACAAGACAAGTTCACACCGCTTATCCACGTATTAAGCGAAAATAATCCCAATTCATCGCTTGAGAACACGCATATGTTATTTAATGTTTCAGAAATATGGGCTATAAGTGGTTTTTTTTACGTCTCCAATAAGTACCCTGACAACAAATATTAAGTTTGGTAATAATTTCACATGTGTCTCCATTTATAAAAGATTTCAGTTTCAAAAAGAATTTACTGGCTAAGTAATATCTGCGAATATGTAACGGTTGCAGATGGAGTTCGCATTCCATCACATGAATGGCTGTGTTTTTAATAAAACCACCGATGAGGGTTCAAGCATTGATTTTGAATTTTAGTTAATTTATTTATATGGGTTTGACAGCTATTATCAAGTAAAAAACTGGTAAAATCTATTCTGCTGCATATGATAGCAATGTATAAACGTCTTAAATGAAGGGGCATTCCCTAACCTGTACCAGTTAATATTTAAAAACATTCAGAAATTTGGAAGATTTGTCACGCTCATTAATATGTTTAGACCATCTTAAAGATTGATCTAGCCACAATCCTAAATATTTATAATTGTCAACTATTTGTAGGGATCTCTTATTTATTTTAATATCAATAGTATCTTTCCTAAAGCCATTTTTAAATACAAACCAATATCTTGAACTAATACATGGTTTTTTCGTATAAAAAATAGCGTTAAGCGTTAAGGCGATATGTACGCCTCAATGTAAACGCAGTACTGGCCGTGCGCCCGCTCGATGCCAAAATTTCAATATTAAACCTCCTTTTGAACAGTTTTGTTTGCAAAATATTATTTGATTTACATATGCTATGTCAGTTATGTAGGAATTCCAGCCATCAATTCTCCTGTATAAAAACGTTTTAAATATCCAAGTCGTTTTGGAGGAGTATTCAAAAGTTGCGAAAAATATCGTGTTGCTAATTATTTTTTTAAAGCAAAACTATTTGATATACGGAAAAACCATGTTATACTTTCATAGTATTTTTTTGCATAGTTTAACAGTTTCACTGTACCAAAATGTGCTACAAAACAAATCAGATCAGAAACTTAAAACCGCGGCATCTATTGGAATCAATTTTAAATGATCTATTCAAATAATCTGAACATAGTTCAGATTTCAAAGATTATTACCCAATATTCCTAAACAACAACAAGAACATTTATTTTTTATGATATTCTCTAGAAAATCTTAATATTTCACAAAACTAACTAATCAAAGCTTATCACGCCATCTAGTGCAATTTATTTGAACAAAATTGTCTTTCTTCGCGTTGAGTACCCGTGCCATTAACGAATCCAAAAAAAAAAGTATTTGTTCGAGAACTTTGGATCAATATAAGGATAAATTTTTCTCCAATCTAAAATTGACAGTCCCTCAGGTACCATTTCATTGTCCTGATATATCGATGAAGGGCTAGAAAATAACAATCTTAGTAAAACATTGATATTGGCAGCAAGACAATGCGTTATTTCATGCTTTGAATATGAGTAGCAATTCGCAATAAATTACATAATGATACGATGGCATATTATTTGTTTGTACATATGTCTTTTCTTCTCTTCATTGTTTGATCAGTTGAACATACAGGGAGTTAAATTCTTAGACACAATTAATTTTATTCTTATTGCTTACATTGTTGGCTTACAGACTGTCTGTGACATGTGTATATTGACAGTGTAGTCATGTATTACGTAATGAGTACACTGCAGTCCAAAACTGATGACTTTCAAATATAAAAAAGGAGGTAATCAATTATAATAAATATGAAAGTAATAAAGACGAAAGGACTGTCTAAAAAAAATAATAAAATATCTGTCTACCTTCATTGTTGGCAGTAGTATTGCTATTAAAATGTTAAATAAGTTATCTACACTAATGATAATATTGCCGGAATTGGGTGATTCTTAAAAAAACCGATAGGTGAAAGACAATATAGATAAGCAGATACTGAAATCAAATTATGTAATAAATTAATAAGATAAACAGTTTTCATAGAAATTTATTAAATCAGTTTTGTTAATTTGCATTTTTCCTACTACCTTTTTAACTAATTTCATTATTTTTTCCAACACTCCATTCGGTATTAAGTGCCTAATATAAGACTATTAATCTCAAAGAAAACCAGACCAAAGGCATTCGCGCCTGATCTAAAAAGGAAAAGCCATAGAAAATATATCGAAATATTTGACTCCAAAAAAACCCAAGCTAATTCCAACTACTACTTAGAACTACTTCTAAGTTCTCAAGAAAGTAATTTCTTTGAACAAGCATCAAGCTGTTCTTAAAATTTTCAGGGAATCGGCAAGGGACTTGGAAAAGCACCCAATAATTGGAATAGGAGAGCATAGTCACGATGAAGCGGCACATAAGGACGAGAATAGAACCGTGGCCGACGAGCTATACAAGAAGGTCAGGGTGCTATGCTGGGTCATGACTCAACCCAAGAACCATGAAGCTAAAGCTAAGCATGTGAAGGCTACTTGGGGCAAGAGGTGCAATAAACTGCTCTTCATGAGTAGTGAAGAAGGTACGTAAATTTTCTTTTATTATTGGCTGGGTTTCCCTCTTCCTTCCTTTATAGAGCTCGTGGCAAAATACTCCGTCGTCGCATCTGAGCTCCGACAGCGCAGCGTATCACCCGTGAACAGGGCTTCCATTACGTAATTACGGACAAATTTAAAAGTACTCTCAAATCCGTAACTGAGGATGTCAATTCCGGACTTATGTAATTATTGTCATCGTCAATCAAAATGACTATTTTGATAGACGCAACTAATAATAATGCATTTTACACATTTTATAATGTGGCAACACTATACCAAATAACTACATCAAAACTGTACAAACGGGGTAATCTCCGCGTTTTATTTTATCCTTTGATATATCTAGCAAAAAGTAGTTCTAAGACGTACAGTATAGAGTTCAATTCTAACTTATTGACAGCCGACGTTGCGCTTCGATTTATGCTACAGAAACTTGATCTTCAAACGATCTCAGTGGAAAATTAGCCACATCTCTTAGAATAAATGTACTAGTTCTTTTGCAATATTTATGTCGCAGCCATCTGGTTAAATAAGGCAGCTATTACGACGCCTAGGCCGTTCATTAAACGCCTCCAATCCATCCCGATCCGATCCAATTGGATGCCTAGGCTATATATATAGGCCGACAGTTAATTGAACTAGAAACATTCAATGTTTAACAACTTGGCGTATTGAAAGGCAGCCCGCTAAAGAAGACTGACTAAGACTCAGCCAAGTGCTTCAAATTTAGTTTTTTTTTTCCATTGCGACGCTAGTAGTCACCACAACAGATATATGGCATCAACAGCGCAAACCGTCAATGTTATTTTTCATTCTTGTGCACAATTTTAAGTGAAATTAAGTGTGATAACGTCAAAATAGTATGAAAACATGGAGGTGCCAAATAATACTACGTCTTCTGCCATAAACACGACATGCATCTGCCTGGCATCTTTTTCACCCTATTTCTTTACTGTGTTATTCAAAATGTAGGTAGTAAATGGTATTATTTTATTTATTTCTCATCTTTACTAACTTACTTTAAGTACTACTAATACTACTGTTAAGGGTTTAGCATAAGCATATATTTATATTGTATGTCGTTTTGTGACAATTAAATACTTTTTCTTTCTTTCTTTCTTTCTTTCTTTCTGCTTTTTTCGAGAAATATTTGAGTAACTATCTAGTCACCCTAACCAAACATTACAAATTCATCAATATTCAATTTAACTAAATAACTACTCGACATTCAGCCATCTGTTTAAACGTTGCGCTCAATGTCCTTCAGCCATTTAATTGGATGCCGACATTTAATGAACAGCCTAGGCGTCCAATTAGTTGGCTCAGTCAGATCTCTTGCAAATACCATGGAGCCCTTATTCCGCTCAATCGCATCTTAAATACTTTCGGTAATAAAACGGCGGAGGCCGCTTTAAAGGACTTTGAGATCCGTCTATTTAGCTGCCGGTATTTCAACGCATCGTCTGAAGACTGCAGGATCATCTCATGCCTCTTCTTCATGAGCTTGAGAGTAGGATCAGAGAGCTTTTTTTTTTCTATCTGTACGGTGGCTCGTGGAAAACTTAGACCCGACCGCATGGACAGCTGCCACGAACCCATCGCTACTTTCGTCCACGGAGCTCCCTAGGCACTCGAAACGATTCTGGAGTTCAAGCTGAAAGCTCTCGGGGTTTTGGATCTGGATCTGTGCTAGATGGAGCGTAGACTCACTCGAGACCTTTCAAGCTGGATATTAATGTTCAATGTGCCTCTTAACATGTGATATTCGCGTCCGGTTTTCACCGAATTGACCACAGAGACATCATTGAATATGCCGTTCTTCGTCTAATGATGAAGTTAAGTCTATCTCATTTTTCGTTACACCATCGGGGCTCTGCCAGGTCCATTTCTGTGCTCACGCTTAATGAAGAAGGAGTTCATCATATAGAACCTCCTTCTCCATAAAACTGGCCAGTAGGTGACACCGGTGGTTCCGACGTCCAACGCCAAATTGCCCCACTTGCAGCTCATCCTCGTCTCGTTTGCCCAGTTTCGCGTTGAAGTCACCCATGACAACGGTGAAGTGAGTTTTGAAACCATGTATGGCTCTAGAGATATCCTCATACATGGTCTCTATCTCGTCGTCGGGGTGTGCCGAGGTAGATCTGTACGACCTTCAGCGAATATTTTGAGTATATTCTGAGTATAAGGTACGCCACCCTGGCCGACACACTCTCGATCTTCATCACGTTGTTCAAAAGGGCCTTGTGGACGATAATCACCATCCTGGGATTGCTGGCTATTTTGGTTTGGGGGGAGTTTGTAGTAATCGCCACAATCGCCGCTTGACAGGCGGGTTGGCGATCGCAGTTTGTTGTTAAAGTGCACAGAGAACGCTGCATGGTATGGTGAAATTCTTTACGTCCAACACCACACGGTACACGTACGGTTATCGGCTGCAAGAGTAGAATCGGCGTATTATCAGGAAATAACCAAAGGATAACTTTCCACAGGTGAGTTATCGACTAGCATACTGAAATTTTTGCGCAGGGAATTCATTCCATAGACTGTCTAGAAGAAAGTAATCTTAGATCTAAATACGTCGAGGAAGTATAGCTTCATCTAAACCCACAGAATAATAATACTCAATAAACCATTCTACTTAGTGAAATAACAAACTGTATGCGTTTGCTAATAGAGCTATGACAGTTGACGTAATTACGTTTTGATGTTAGAGAGAACAGTCATAAGAATAAAATATCGATACTATTTGTACAGTCGTACGAGAGCATAACAAAAACTTTCACTTAATATCATGATGTAGTATTTGCGCTAGCCGTTATTAAACATTATATACAACATGTATAAGCCACAGAAAAGTTACAAAAGAGTGGGAATGTACTTGTACAATGAAGGATAAGTTCACTCTTTGAAGGAGTACACTTCCACTCTTTAAATAACTACAAAGAATCTCGAAAGAAAACGTAAAAAAAATCCCCAGTCAGGGACGATTGTTACAGACTATTAATTGAGCAAATTTGTGGATCGGGGCAATACCTACACTTGATACGATATCGATATGACAGTGGCACAGACCTAGTACTGATATATATCTATAAAGAACTATCTGTAGCATACTCGGCCACACTGGTACAAAAGATGGAATAGTCAAAAGTATATCTATCTCTTTTTGGTAATGACGTTATCGGTTAGTGCAAAAGTGAATACCGATATTGAAATTGGGCCATAAATATGTTCCATCTAGGTAAACAATGTCTCTGGGTATTGTCAATCCTTTAGGTACTTTACTATAGCTCACTTTCCACCATCACTAGATGGTATACCAAAACTAAAAAGAGAAAAATAAAAACATTTTCAAAAAATATACCAACTTCCGAAGCAAAACACAAAAAAGTACAAAAATAACTTTCATTCCGGAAGTCGGTGTCGCAAAACGTTAAAAACAAGAGGTGCATAAAACACCGAATTCCGAAACGAAAGTTTTTTTTGTACTTTTTAGTGTTTTGCTTGGAAGTCGGTGGATTTTTCTTCAAATAGTTTGATTAGGATTAAACTTGATAAAATTCTAATTTAGAATTATTTCTTTTCCAGACCCCTCGCTACCAACAGTAAAGTTGCCTGTAGGGGAAGGACGAGACTTCTTATGGGCAAAGACAAAGGCAGCCTTCCGCTACGTCTACGAACATCACAGAAGAGATGCTGACTGGTTCATGAAGGCAGACGATGATACGTGAGTTTATTCTCAATGCTTTATATTACACCAAACATCCGGTTATCGGACCATCTAATGGGAGGCCTGGCCCTGGTTCTCTTGCGAGAATCTGCTGGAAGCGAAACACACGAGAACGGTCACTGGCGGTGCCACTTGGGGGAGGCCTATGTAATGGGCACCCAATGAGAAGAAAGAAAACTTGGTTCAAATAAATTGCACTAGATGGCGTGATAATCTTCGATTTATTATTGAGTCTTGTGAAATATTAAGATTTTCTAGAGACGATCGTAAAAAATGTATGTTGTTGTTTAATTAACTCTCTTAAGCACGAAATAAGGAATTGTCACGGGCTCTTGATTCAAATTTCAAAGATTATTTGAGTGGATCATTTTAAATAGAGTTCGATAGATGGCGCGGTTTTAAATCCACTTGATTTTTTCAATTTGATTTGTAGCACATTTTGATACAATGAAACTCTAAAAACGTGAATAAAATACCACAAAACAAATCGTCGCTATATTTAAAAAAATATTCACTAACCGAGTAAACAGTATCGCTGTGGAACGGGACCGAACGCGATCGATTTTATTAGAAAATAACCAGTTTATTAATCAGACGAAAAACGCTAGTTACGTCGGCACGGTTTCATTGTATGGGATGAGGCATCTGAATGCTAGTATTATATTATCTGTGCCTGTGTCTCCAATTCTTTTACACAGTTATTGGATAGCATATGTACTATCACTTGCAAAAGTCGATAAGAATTCTCACAACGTATTAGTTTGACGTTTAGTTTGACTTACGACCTTCTATTTTCAAGTTTTCACCAACAAATGATTGAACTTCACAATTTCAACAACTTAGCATAAGTCAAGATGGCCCAGTGGTATAGAGCACACAGATTGAAGCGCAAATCAGTGTGCCGCAAGTTCAAATCCCACGCAATTGTTGACTTTTTGTAAGTTCTGGAACCTACCCGATTGGAAGTTATGGATTTGCTTGCATTACATATATTAAATTATTCTTTAACTTGTTCACACATTTCTTAGAGTTAGAAAGGTAGATCACAAAAAAAACTAAATAAAGAATTAGATTTCTGCGAGGTAGACATGAGTTTTAACTTGACCGAAATGAACTGTCGTTTGGTTGTAGTTGTTGGTTAGTGACGTGTGGTTAACAGTATTGTAATATTCGCAAAATGCAGGCTAATATTAGTATTGAAATGAGGGCGACTATCATTGGGCTGCATAAAAGTGGTCTTAATAAAACACAAATATCTGAAGAAAGCGAACTGAATGTGAGTATAATAGCCATTAATGAATTGTAACTTTATTAATTGGTTATTGGATTTATATATGCAGTTTTATTTTAAAATTATATTCAATAATTATGATTATTAACATTTTATATAATGAAAATGAAGTCAAGTAGGTATAGCTGCCTAATATATATTTTTTTTGTTTTAGAAAAATACTGTAAGTCTTTGGATAAAAAGATATGAGGAAGAAGGTAGCCTTGCTAGTCGAAAGAGAAGTGGGAGACCGAGGCTTATTAGCGAGGCGCAGCGACGACAAATGGTGGACGTATACGAAACGAATGGTTTCGCACCAACGAGACATTTTGCGGAATTATATGACACCTCGATGGATACTGTTCGCCGTGCACTTCACGCTGAAGGCGTGCATCACAGAAAACCTGCTAAAAAGCCGTACTTGACCGAGAGGCACAAACAAGAACGATTACGTTTCGCACGTGATTATTTAGATTTTGACTGGAATACTGCGGTATTTTCAGATGAAAAAACATTTAAATCCAGTCAAAAGGGCAGGCTTCACTTATGGCGCAAGAATAACACTCGCTGGTGTGATAACAACGTTATTCCTAACACCGAATCAGGTCGAATCACAATTAATATGTGGGGATGGATGAGTGCAGCAGGACCAGGAGAACTGGCTTTCATTCCTCCACGCGCAAACAGTTCAACTTATGAGGAAGTGTTAGACTCAATTATGCTACCTACTGTGCGCAACATTTACCCAGCTGATGAATTAGCAGAATTTCCGTTTGTCCAGGACAATTGTCCTATTCACCGAGCGAGTACTGTGCGTGAGTGGTTTCACAATCACCCGGAAGTAATTGTTATTCCATGGCCAGCGCGCTCTCCCGACCTCAACCCCATAGAAAATCTATGGGGTTTGATGGTGCAAAGGTGGGACTCGCGGACTGAGAGGTCTACGGAACAATTTAAAAACCCATTGCATGGAGGTGTGGGAAAGTTTTAGAGGGAGCGAAATATGTGGTAATATTGTTGGGTCCATGCGCAAACGCCTACTTGACTGTATCGAAAATAATGGGGGTTATACAAAATATTAAGTTTTAGTAAAGTCAGTCGGTGTAACTAAATGTTGAGTAGGTCATTTTATCTTAACATATCCGTGATTATTCGTTAGCAAAAACTGTATTATATTGTGTTTACTTTCGTTTAAAACAGCTATATCTTTTAACTTGTGCCATCGCCTTATCTTAAGAATGCAGTGAACTCGCTATCAATTTTGTTGACAATAATCATGATTCTATTTTGTTTTTTATTCTTCTACCCGCACTGTTCTAACTATTATAGTTCAATTTGTTTTTCTCATCCAATTGACGATTATCTTGTGAGAACTATAGTTCTTTTAACAAAAATTGAGGTTTAGTTTCAATCTTCTTTTCGTCAAGAAAATGATCAATTAAGCTATGACCTCAATACATTCATTGTGACGTTACAAAAAAATAAAATGTTTACAAAGTCTAAATCATATAACACTTTTCAATAAATAACTGGATATAAACAATTATATTTTATTTTATTAAAATTTTAATATCCTTTCATTGTTACGTTATTCATATTATGAATGGTCTAAGTGGGTATACATCCAACAAACAATCTTACACGTAACATAGATAACGGTTACAAGATAACTTTTTTGTCTAGGTAACCTTTCGACGTCACAATTCTCATAAATGTTTAATTTGTAAATATAAAGAATAAACATTTTTATTAAACACTTTTTATTTCCACCTTACAACTTCGAAAAGATGTAACAACTAAATAATTGCAAATTACGAATGTGATTCTTCTTGTGATTAATAGATCATATTCGTAATTTGCAACTATTTAGTGCAAAAAATGCTATAGTATTTTTCATAGAAATATAAAAAACAACTATATTAATATAGATTGGGAATTTTCAAAGTAAGAAATAACCGCAACGGACCGACCATGACTAGAACTCGGGCTACGTTATTTGCGAATCCAACACTTAGTTCATACGGCTACCAGCACATGACATATTTGCGCGAATTTTATCAATGCAATGGTAAGAACAAGTCCCCTCTGTGACTGTGTGATGCGTATTCAATGGCACAGAAAAATAATAATGATGTTTTTAGGCTCAGTGCGACGACAGTTCCTTAGTGTGTGTTATCTGTGGAATGTGGATACTCATACACGCGCACACATACGCACGGAAGTATCGTGCTCGCTCGGTTCGTAGCAATGTAATCTTTAGCGTTCTTATGGACTTTTGCGGCCTGACTGTACAAAGAAAAGCTTAAGTCACAGAGCTTTCTCCCAACAAACCTTTGAGTAGATAGATAAAGATAGATCATATGAGAGGGTAGGATCCAGTTTAGGAGTATTTATATCGTTGGGCGGGGTTGTAAGTGTTTTCTTATATTGTCTGTACCTATGTGTAATGTTGTCTTATGCAATTTAATTGTTATATTAAAAGTAAGTTTAAATATTTTTTATTAATTTAATTGGAATAATACTATGTCGTAATGGCTATCGCTATTGTATATTTTCATTGAGTATGTATAATTTAGTATTTAGTGAAGTTAAGAGTTATTTATTTGGGGTGGGTAAGATATTTTTTATGGTAAGTGCTGTGAGAAAGAGGGTGGGCTGTAAATCAGCGTTGACCAGCGTAGTAGCCATCCCAGCTCAAAATTATCGCAGAATCAATGTGACAAATTGTCAAGTACGCGTTATCTTCTGTGATTGGCTGTTGAAAATTCATTCAACCAATTACAGCATATAACGCGTGCTTGACAATTTGTCACATTAATTCTGCGATAATTATGAGCTGGGAAAGTCGGGGTAGTTGCGAGAAACGAATCATCAACTTTTCGATGTATTTGCTGTAATCGTTCATGTTTCGACATAATCTCATTTACATAAGTTTCCATGTTATCAATATAACGACAGTTCTTTAATCTTTTCATTAACGTGAGCTTTCTAATAAGTCCGTTGTCTGTGTATGATCTTTTCAAGTTATTCCACGCTTCAAATGCGGATTTAGCTGCCATTATTTTAGAGAAGACTCTTTCGCGGCAGCAAAGCCAATTTTAGAGCGGGCTTGCTTGCTTGGGTGCTTCACCCAATCCCATAGTCCACAATCAGCATAATTCCATAATTATAATTTCCATAATAATTTATTTATTTTTGAAAATGGCCCCTGTCGTGTAGTTCGAACGTCCTAATTTTTTAAAAGATGGAGTATTCACTGAATATGTAATTGAAAAATAGGGTACTACACTAGTATTACTTGCATTCGTTTGATGAAGAGGTTTTGTGCAAGAATCTCTCTCCATTTTTATTTTCGAATCTCTGTAACACACTATTATAAGGAGTTTAGAGTTTTAGAACTCTGGGCCCATAACCTGAAGGTTGTAGATACTTTTATAGTTGTGGTTACGCCAGTTTTATCAAAATAATTACTTGCTTGTATTTTGAAATTGTAATAAATACTCATAGTTGTTTATGTCAAAATTACTCTGGTTTGGATGCTTGTATGTTACGCGGGTTAATGTGACCCTTGCTCGCCATTGGCCCGTTTGGATTGCGAACCCCGAACTGTCATACATCATCAACCAATGAAAAAAAAAGTGCTAATGTCGGCGCGCGCGAGCTAACGCATCTTCCGGGAGCTCCCGTTTTTCGGTTGTTTTTTCTGAAGATTCTACGTTAAAAAGGGCTTGTGTTTAAACACCGCCCAAAAAAGTACCTATTTTACTACCAAAAAAATTCTAAACGGTTACCAAAATGGATAAATGGTCACCAAATAACGTTTCCTAAAATATTATGAAATAAATCCATTTTTTCGTATTATTGACTGCCAAAAAAATATATGGACGCCTTTAAAGTCGACGGAGCCCCGCTGCGCGGGGCTCCTATTTCCGTCCGCAGGGTCTAAAGTAACCTAACACGAACGAGATGACGGGAGCCGAGTTCGCTCGCTTTGCTCGCTCACTTCAGCTCCCGTCATCTCGTTCGAACCTAACCTGTCCGTGTCGGGGTGCCCTAAGCTCCTGAGCTCGCTTCGCTCGCTCTTGGACTAATTCGTTAAAAACACGAATACACCCGGTATAAGAATTTGGTGACCGTTGATCCATTTTAGGAACCAAAAATAATATTTGTGCGAGGTTTGCGATTTTTCTGATTTTATTTTATTTATTTTGGATCATAATATTATATACTTTAGGGCCCTTTTAATAAAGTCAATTGACTTTTTTTGGAGTTGTTTATTTTATTTGGTGCCTAAGCTTAGAGTCTTAAAAATATTTTTGATGACCGTCTAAATTATACCCGTTAAAAAGACTGTGTGTGATATCAAATCTGTGCGCCTGTGGTTCCTGAATGGAGGCAGGAGCATTCGCCTTCGGGATATGAAGGTACGTCCAAGCCTAGGTAGAATTGTCACATGTACAACTACGAGTCAGCCAATCAGCACCTATCTTAAAATACAGTCCACAATCTAGGTATTTCCATCATCCCCTTGTTATTTACGCACCAAGTTGAATTTTCTGTACTCCAAATTAAATTATACTATTTTTTTTATTTTCAAAAATTCTGACGATTTACAGTTGATTTCGATTAAAGGTACATTCCAAATCAAGTAAACATTTACAAAATATTGCGAAATTGGATAAAAAAAATTTAAAGATTGATTTGATTAAATTCTTTGTTACATAAAATAATTTAATGAACTACTATGAATAATAACAAGGGTAAGACAGTGACAAAAAAAAGTATAATAATTTGCAATTATACTATTATCAATAAACCAATTAGATAGTAATTTTGTAGTTTGTAGTATCTTAATATTTTGTTGACCTGTAGTGACGGGGCTATTTCTATGGCTCATAATACTTTTTATGTAGGGAGCTCTTGGTTAAGAGCTGCCTGATATAAAATGGTTGTGTTATATCTTTAAGCCCATGTATAGAACTGCGTAGAAGTCGGTATTTATTAGAGATGAAACGGTTATCAGGTAATTATCCGGTATCCGGCCTGATTACTATCCGACTGTAGACCAGATAAAGAGCGCCTTCCCGGCCAGATACCAGATTTAAAAGAATTCACATTTCGGGCAAGTTAAATTAGTGCGAATCGATCCTGTTTACCCGACTGCCGAAGGAGGGTAATGTGTTTATCAGTCTATGTATGTATGTATGTTTGTTCCCATGTGGCGACCCAGAGACCAAACACATTGGCCGATTTTGATGATTCTTACGTCAATCGATTCTTCTTAACCTTGCGAGTGTCACTGGCTACATTAAAATTGGAAAACAGAAAAATGTCGGATTTTGGGCGCCATATTGTTTGGTCCCAATTTTTTTTTTTCAAATGCCTTCCTGTGGGGTATCAAAATAAAGGGTTTTAAGAGGTGATTTCAGAAATATATAACACATATATGTTTAAACTAGCACTTCGCCCGCGACTTCGTTCGCGTGATCCGTGTTTTATCCTATAGATGACTTTTTAGTTTCACCCCCTTAAAGGTTGAATTTCCAAAAATCCCTTCTTAGTGCTCCCCTAAATTATAAAAAAGAAGTCCTGTAAAATTCATCGAAAATCTTTAACACCCCCTAAATCATCTTTTAGGAGTAGTTTTGAAAAACTAATAATGAAAATCTTTACTATTTACTTAGGTTAGTATATGCCTAGTTTCAAATATATAAGCCCAACAAATTTTCACCTTTTCACCTCCTTAGTGGTAGAATTGCCAAAAACCAATAAATAGATGAATTCTTTTTATCAACCAAGAGCGTAAATCAAAAATTTCATGTGTCCTATTTACAAACTATAAAAATTTCTTACAAACTTTGAACCCTTCTTTTACCCCTTTAGAGGTAGAATTTCCTAAAATCAATAACTGCATAAATTATAAAGGTACTGAAGTAGTCTTGAATATGAAGTAATTTCTTGATAAGGATTAATACCAAGATACAAATAAAGAGCTTTTTCTAGAGACGACAATTCAATTAAAATTTTAAAATATAAGAACACTTATTGTGGCATAACTATATTAGTTAGACATATGTTGTTGCTACACTTTTTGTAAATAATGATGTGTTCTGCAAAGTCGTAGAACATTATTTTATTCTATCGTCAATAGTTTTCGCAGCACACGCGATTTTAAGAATATTTTAGGTGATTTTTTTACACCTTGGGTTACATTATTGGAGTTTTTGTAAGGATCCCTAATTTTTTTGAAAAAATATTATAGCCTATGTCACCCGCAGATAGTGTAGCTTCCCATCAGTGAAAGAATTTTTCAAATCGGTTCAGTAGTTTCGGAGCCTATTCAATGCAAACAAACAAACAATCAAATCTTTCCTCTTTATAATATTAGTATAGATGTACCTACTTCAGTGTAGTCGGAGGTTTTGTTTAGCCAGCTCGCGAATATGTATCTCCAACTGCACAGCATGATTTTCTTCTTGTTTACGTCTTTTTAGTTCGCTTTGTAAGCAGTCTGGTTTTGTTTATAATAATATTTTTTCTGTGGCGATTCGCACGAAGTTAATTCATTGGTGTGCGAATTGACCACTCCAAAATTATGTGGTAGGCAATTGGCACACACTGTCTCCCCCTTCGGCACGGAGGAGAAGAGACGAGAGGAGATGTGTTTTGAATAACCAAGCAGATTTATTTGTCACCACATCTCTCCGCTTAGCTTCGGTGGAAATGGATCAAGCGGAGAGGAGAGGAGATGTCTCATTTTTCAATAGAATTTTGTGCCGCGAGCAAGCAAGCGGCGCGGCAGAGCGGAGATGTGTGTAGTCGGTCGGCCGGGCGGCGCCCGTGCCTGCGCGCCCCTTTCCCCGCATGGCGTCTTCATTTCGTAGACAGCACTTGACTTATTTCGAGCTCTCACAGCTCACATCTCCGCTACGCACAGCTCACATCTCCTCTCCACTTAGCATTTCTTTTCCACTTTGGTGAAAATAACCTGCCAGCTTCGAAGTACATCTCCTCTCGTCTCCTCTCCGCTTTGGGGGAAACCGGGACTCATTGATTTGTCGCCTGTCTATCTTATCTAACTTGCAGATCTCCACGTTTTAAGTGGTAATTACTTATTGAATGCATTGCTTTCCTAGATTCAAATAATTATCAAAAATAAAAAGTACTATATATTATATTAATATAGTACTTTTTTTTTTGTTTTGGAGTGGTCGATTCGCACACTATAAATTTAATTAGTGCAAATCGCCAAATACATAATAATATTATTAAAAGGGTCGATTCGCACATTTCGGGCGAGTTACATTCGTGCGAATCGTCCAATAATCCGAAGATACACATCTTTTGTTCCGATTTTCATCCAAATCCGTTGCGGCGTGACTCTTACGCAACGTCTAACGCAGTGGGCAGGGTACATTTCTCGCAGAACGGATTTCTGCGAGAAATGCACCCTGCCCACTGCCACGCAAAGCTGCACGAAATCGTTGGGGATACCACGGAATCACGGAATTTGTCGAATATTCTTGTTTATTACGTCTTCTTACTAAAAATTTTTAGTGATATGAAAAAATGCTAATTTAATGTCGGTGATTATGTCGTTTCACTAAACTAGTTTCAGAAGTTGGTGAAGCAAAACGTAAAAAAATAAGAGGTACTTACCAAAGACACCGACTATAGAAACTTGCTCTTTGCTTTGGACGTTGGTTTATTTTTTACCCAACTGCCGCAGGAGGGTAATGTGTTTATCAGTCTATGTCTGAATGCCTAATCAAATTCAGTGCGGCTCGTTGTATATTTTGTCTTAAATTAAACACCATTGACTGAACTAAAAGTAGTGAGAATATCTAATATCGAGGCTTCAATGGCGTTTGTTACATATTTATTATAAGGATATCAAGTGATCGTCAAGCCAAATCATTTTTTTCTTCTTCCAAAGTCAACATTATATTCAAACAAAATCTTATAATTTTAGCTTTGTTAATCTGTTGTATCCATTCCTTGGCAAATTAAGGCCTTCCTCCACTCCTGCCACTTTTCGCGAGTCCTTCCAGTCTTGGCGAATTTTGACTACCTAGTTCGTCCCACGTCCTTCGTGGTCTACCAAGACCCCGATTTACCGGGTATACATACAGGAAAATCTTGTTACCACCGCCATCGTGGGAATATTTTTGGTGGTTCAGTGTACTAACACTTTATGCAATTGCCTACTACATAATTTTGGAGTGGTCGATTCGCACACCAATAACTCAACTTCGTGCGAATCGCCACAGAAAAATAAAATTATTAAAAAGGGTCGATGGGCGAGTTAAATTCGTGTGAATCGTCCAACAATACGTATTATTTACGCGCGAGCACGAATTACGTATCATAAAAAAATACAAATACCTGCTTATTAAAAGTTCTTTAAGTTTATTTTGACAAAAATTCAACGGTGGGAAAATATCCTGTAGGTTTGCCTTTTTATCATGATCATCAACAGCCTTTAGCAGTTCACCGCCGGACAAAGGTCTCTCCAATTGCTCGCCATTTGTGTCGATTTTCGGCTGCTGTCATCCAGCCACCCTGCGAAAATCGTCGCTCCACCTAGCCTGAGGACGTTCCACATTTTAACAAAATAATGGAAAGTCAATGAATTTTAACTCTTTTTGTCAACCCTGAAAGGGTTGACTAAAACAGACATCGTTACGTACATACCATAAATAATAATTATTTATCTAATAACTACGTCACATTGCCGCTATCCGCAATTTGTTTCACAGTTATAAATGTGACAAATAGTGCGCCATTGTCCTTGGCCTCGCCATGGTAATTTCCGTTCGATCCATTTGATAAACTACTTTAATACTACGCGCCACAAAACAGCTGCAATTTTAACTTTAAGGTAATAATATAGTTGTAATTTCAAGGTGACATATCCCCGATTTCTGAATTGAGAATGTGAAGTCTCTCAGCACTGTAATGCCAAATTTGGTAGGTTTTCATACTAGTATTTGTCAAGTTAACAAAACAGCTGCAGAAAAGGACGTTGGTTAATTTGTGTAATTACTAGCCGGACACAGAAAGTATGCCGATGACTACCCGTCCCGTGTAGGTAGACGGGAGGGGTAGTCATCGGCGGTAGTCAACATGCGCACTTGCGCGGCGCCCCGCATTCGCCTCGTTTGTTCGCCAAATGCCATCTTTGTCATGAGGTCATCGGCAAACTTTCAGAGATCAATTTTTTTTTTCGGTCTTTCCCACCGCACTTTTCCCAAACCACTGCAACTCCTGAAAGCCAGAATCAACAGTGGCGACGACCCAAAAAAGCGCCGAGGCTATGAAGCTCGACACAGTCCCGGAGAATGAATTTAAATGTTTTGGATCGCGCAACGAAATTAATCAGAAAAGAATAACGTAGGAGTACGAAACACAAACCACACACTATACAAATTCCACTTCCGTCCATACCAAGCACGAAACAGAAAAAACAAGAGCAATAAGCACAAAGGGTCGTTTACAACTGGGATAAGTCCAGTTGCCTAGCACCACGGAAAAAAAATATCATTAATATCAATGGGTCCTAACATCTGCGCCCAGCTAGTATGATTTTGGCTAGGTGATTCCTAAATGCAGTAGTAAACCAACCAGCAAATATAGCTACCGATAAACGCCGAGATTTTTTGTCTACCTACAGATCATTTTTTCAAAGAACTACGGGTAGGTAACTAAACCTTCATCATTCTCCTTTTTCAGATATGTGGTGGTTGAAAACCTGAGATACATGCTGGCAGACTACGACAGTAAAGACCCGATATACTTCGGCTGTCGATTCAAGCATTTCTCGCCACAGGTACGAGTTTCTATACAAAAGGTATAATCTTGTTATTCGTTTTTCGACACCCATGAGACACCCAAGAGATATCTTATACCCATGACATACTTATTAAGGAGTTCTAGTGGCCATCTGGTCTATTGGTCTTATTCGTCAGTTCCATTTCACCAAATGATACATTCTGAGTGCAAATGCTTGCCATGTTATTGAAAATACCAAAACCGCTATATCTGCCAATAATATTTGAGGAGTTCCCTCGATGTCCATGGGACCTATTATCAGATTCAGATTTGGTGACAATGGGAGCACCTCGAGAGTACCTATAACTTTTCAAACAAAAAAAATAATTTGCAAATTCGTCTACATATGACGAAGTTATGCCTGACCATAAATTATAAAAATATAGAAACATCCTAACTCAGAACCTCCTCCTTTTTGAGCAGTCGGTTTAAAAGTGACTTCAGGCGAAATTTCAACGCAATGTATCGTCGTTATTTTTTTGTTTACGTGATAAAAGAAAAAAATACGCGTCCAATATTTTTATTAATCTACCAGATTGGATAACAAATATTTTTTAGGTGTCACTCCAGTCTGCTGGATGCGAGACCGTTGCTGACCGTTCAAATGACAGCCTAATATATCTGATTATGTGTCACCTAACTTGCAGGGCTACATGAGCGGCGGCGCGGGCTACGTGCTGAGCAGAGAAGCGTTGGACCTATTCGTGAACAAAGCGTTACCGACACCGACATTGTGTCGCCAGGATGATCATGGAGCTGAAGATGCTGAGATGGGTGAGAGTTATTGATAATAAGCTTTGTCATTTAATTAGTCGTAAATTATGTATTTAAAGATAAAATACATTTCCCCACACTAGAGACAACTCCTATATCGTGGGTGCGCTTGATAACAGACGTGCGTTTAAACTTGCATACTCAAATAAAACCAGACCAGTCCTCCAGCCAGCAAGAACTATCCCAAGTGAACGTCCTTCTTCAAGATCCGATCTATCTCTAAAACAAAAAAATATGGTTCAGAGATAAACGCGAAAATGTTATCAATAAACTGAGATAGAGTTACTTCATATTAAGATTTACATATTATTACTAGCTGACCCGGCAAACGTTGTTTTGCCATAAAAACACAAAACATTCATTTTCTGAATTCATTGTATCTTTATCCTACCTAACCTACCCAACCTATCCTACTCTACCTACTCTACTCTTCTTGGGAGTAAGCGGAACAGCCCCGCAAACCTCTATTGAAAAGGGAGGATCCTCCGACCAGACGGGTGTTGTGTCTGGTCCGGGCAAATGCCCGGCGGTTGATGTCGGACTGTTGTATACGTTCAAATCGCGCCGAAAATTTTGTTTGCGCGATGCAGGATTTGTGTAACATCATGTCATTAGTTCTTTAGTGGCCGCTACATCATTCTCCTCTGGAGACCGGAGGTCGATAGCGGTTGAGTCCTCCGTAATCTCGTGATGCGTGCCAGGCCAGTAGAAGATTGGTTCCAGTGAGTAGGGATGATGCCCCAGTGCGTCTGGATGAAGCCCTGGTGAGTCAGGATGATGCTCCAGTGAGTCAGGGTGAAGATGTCCCATTGCGTCTGGATGATGCTTCAGGGTCCAGTGGGTCGGAGTGAAGATGCAGGTTGAGGGTGATGGCCAGGAATGCGCGTCTGCTGCATGCTGGTGGTCAGGATACACTCGTAGATACCGTGGGTACTGGCTGGCTGATGATTCGCTGCTCGAAAGCTTGAGGAAGTGATGACGTCACGGTAATGTAGCTCTGCACGAAGGCTGCGCTGACGTTCCTATTCGAGGGTCACCAGTTTGGGGGTAGGTGGAACAGGAGAGTAAAGTCCCGCAAACCTCCATTGAAAAGGGAGGATCCTCCAACCAGACGAATGTTATGTCTGGTCCCGGCAACTGCTCGGCGCGTGGCGGTTGATGTCGGCCTGTTGTATAGCGTTTTAACGCGAGTTTAACGTTCCAATGCTCTTGTGTTTTATCGAATACTCCAAGGCGTTTGATTGTGTGAAGTGGGATTGCCTATGGAGAATACTCGAGGAAATGGGAGTACCTCGCACTCACACGCACAGTATTGATCGAACCTTATACGAGGATGGAGAGTCTGTGTACCTGGGCTTCATGATCAGCGATCAGGGGGCTGCAGTGGGGAAATTCGGAGACGTACGCCGATGGCCAAATCTGCTATGAGCAAGATGTCGAGAATATGGCAAGATAGGAACATATCTAATAACACCAAGAAGAAACTCGGTAGAACCCTGATATTCTCAATTTTCCTTTACGGCTCCAATTCTTGGACAATTCGCTCGGTTGATCGAAGAAAGGTTGAGGCCTAGCCTTTTCCCAACAATATTGGGGTCGGCTTCCAGTCTTGCCGGATTCAGCTGAGCACTAGTGTTTTACTTGGAGCGACTGCCTATCTGACCTCCACAACCTAGAAAATGAGTAACACGGTACCCCTTGGCAACACTGGTGTTAGATCTCAAGCTTCTGACTACCCGTAACGACTGTCAAAGATCTTCAAATGTCAGCCGGGACCAACGGCTTAACATGCTTTCCGAGGCACGGAGGAAACTCAGTATGTTGAAAATGGTCACCCATCCACAGACCGACCTAGTCAAGCGGTGCTTAACCTTGAAGATTGATCCGTGCGGCTGGTATTATTTAGCCACTAGCTCCTCACGCACGTTCACGTCACTGCCCTGAGAAGAGCCAAAGACAGAGTGGCTTGGAAGCAGCTCGTCATTGACTCCGTGAAAGCTTTCCAAGACGGGCACGACCTTCAGTAATGATGTCAACGAATAAAGAAGAGTACCATTCGTAAGAACGTTACATTACACTATAATGCTCGCAAAAATGCTCTAGTGTTTACTCACCTTTAGCAATAGCCATTGCCATTGCTTTGGAGAATTTGTATTACCCCACCCCTCACCCCTGCTGTCACATGAATTTGCTACTACGCAGCGAGTTGCGTAATATTTCGAGCAACCTATCTTGATTCTACCTGTATCATTTCTGATTATTTACATTGAATTTCAGGTAAATGCCTGGACAAGATAGGAGTCCGTGCGATGGATTCCCGAGACGAACATCAACGAGGCCGCTTCTTCCCGTTTGTGCCACAAGACCACCTGTTCCCCAACAAGAACAAAGACTTCTGGTACTGGAACTATATCTTCTATCCTACTGATGAGGTTAGTTCACAAAATGTTTTTATTTATTTATTAAAAAGAATTTCAATTCTTTCAATATAAAAGGACAACGTTGGAATTAATGGTTTAGGCATTCTCTACCCGCCAACTACTGGTGATGAAGAGATCTCATGACAGATGGATTAAAAAAAAAGAAATTGTAGGGGCAAGCGTGTAAATAGGCATGCTCCTAGGGACGGGATGTGAACTTATTACGACTTCACACGTGGATGCTTGGAAGTCCAACTTCGTCTATATGTAGCCTATGGTGTAGACATGGGGGACCATTCGACACGAAAACCAATGAGAAAATTGCAAATCGCTTATCGAGGTTGTTCCAGGGTCAGTCGTTCCTGATGCTAGAAGATTCCCGTTGTTCTTGTTTTCTTGGTGGCCACCAGTGTTCCAAATATCCAGTCAAACATACACTGTTGATATCTAGGCTGTCGCGGGTTGTAACGTGCTCCAAAATTGGAGATGATTTTCAAGTAGTAAGAAATCTAAATTCGACGCTCAAAATAGCGTGCGCGCGACGCGGGTGAGTTTCTTAGACTGGCGAGTTAATTAAAGATAAGTTTTTCATCTAAATACTTGGGAATACAAGTAATAAGAAACATTTTTCTCCCCTTTTCAGGGTCTAGACTGCTGCTCCGACCACGCAGTCTCCTTCCACTACATCGGGCCTCAACTGATGTACGTACTCGACTACCTAATATACCACTTGCGACCTTACGGCATCAAGCACGGCAGCGGAGCGTTGCCCAAGCTGCTCAGCGGTAACAATACTTTCACTACGGACATGGAACGACGTTAGGATCTTGTAATACTGAATATAATAGGTGGATTTAGAAGGTATATATATAGTTGGGACTATATATATAGGAAGTTTTCTAAGGTCGATGGATACGATATTTTTAACCGACTTTCCAAAAAGGAGGAGGTTCTATGTTCGACTATATGTTCTTTTTTATGTGTGTTCACCGATTTCTCCATTGATAGTAGACAGATTTTCAAAATTTCTTTTTTCTTTGTTCAATTTTGGGTTTGCAAAGCAGATTAATACTGAAAAAACAATAAAAAAATATTAAGCATCAGTTCTTGAAACACGCTCGGTACACAAATATAACCATTATAAAGGTATGCTAAATAGTACCTCATAACCAGTGATAGGAATAGGTAGTGCCTATTAGCCTAAACTTCGAAGAACAGAGACAAGAAGCGGATATTTCCTTAGGACTAAATTATTTCCGGGACATCAGTCTCAAAATTTCGAGACAACACTTAAATACATTTAAAAAAATGTGTTATTTGGAACAAGTAATTCTTTTTTTTTTTAATTGATATAAACTAGTGCTTGACTGCAATCCTACCTGATGGTAAGCAGTGATTTATCTAAAGTTTGCGATTAGACATAATTTATAACTCCATAATAGCCACTTATCCTAATCAGCATATCCTACATTAGTCTATATGTCCCTCTCCTAGAGAGGAGGCCTGAGTCCCAGCAGTGGGAACATTATAAGGCTGATGCAATGCAATGCAAGGATATATCAGCCTAGTGACACACACTGCGTGTGTTTGTATTGTTGTGATCAGAGAGCTCTTCTTAAAATGTGAATGATATAGATGACTTCCGTATTTTTTTCACGCCTTTATCCCGGAGGAATAGGCAGAGACTACAGACTATATCTAATACCTATGCAATTACTAATATTATAAATGTGATAGTTTGTATGGATGTCCATTACTCAATCCCACTGAAAATGCTGAATTTGGCAGTGATATAGGTTAAGGTGTGCATTAGCACATAGGCTACTTCCTATTAAAAAAAAAGTATAGTTCTCATGGGATACAAAAAATTAGTACACGCGGGAAAAGCCGCGGGCATTAACTAGTTTAAAAAAAATACGTGAGGGTTTCATTTCATTCCTTTCACACCACCGATATTGTCTAGCGATTTTTAGGATATTTCCATGCAAAAAAATATATTTCATTAAGATGAAAGAAAAAAAGGTATTTGTATTTTCATTTGTGACCAAATATTTGTACATCATGTATAATGGTAGAATGTAAAGGGACCTCATTAATTTTAAGATTTTTGATATTAAGACACTTTGTATACATACATTCTGGTAAATAAATGAATTATTTATTTATTTTAAATACTTTTTTTTAAATGATAAATTCTTTCTACTATAGAGAATGCTAAAATGATAAAAAAAATACCGTTTTATTATTTTAAAGACAAAATGCCTTTTATTTTACTTGAACTTTACACATCTCATTAAACGTAGCGACGCCTAGAGTGAGCTAGAAAGAAGATATTTACTTCGAAACGTGTACGGCTTCTTATACAAATATTGTATCAACAAGTCATTTACAAAAAGTTCTCCAACAAAAAAATTCAGAAAGTTTTATGGTTGTAACGACTGTGTATGTTATTTATTATGATATATCTAGTCGCAAACTTTAGGTAAATATAGACGAATTACTTATTCCAAATAACACATTTTTTTAAATGTATTTAAGTGTTGTATCGAAATTCCGGGACAGATGTATCGGAAAAAAATTAGTCCTAAGGAAGTCTCCGTTTCTTGTCTCTGTTCTTCGAAGTTTAGGCAAATAGGCACTACCTATTCCTATTACTGCTCATAACATACAAAGAAAAGTTTAACTTGAAATCTTCGAGTTGACCCTAGGGCCGTGAGATATGCCTTAATTATGGTCTGGCTTTAAATCCATAGTGTGTCCCACACCTGCGAAAAGTTAAAGTTGGACTTTAAAAGTTTAGTGCTTCCGCTGTCGAATAGCATAGCTAAAAAAAACTTGAAAATGACAGATCTTGCCTCATCTGATCTGAAAGATCGCTTTTAGCGATAAGGCCGCCCATTGTGTCACCCAGTGTAATGTTTACTTTTTCTATACTTTCTGCAACTTATATGGTGTACATAATAAAAAATATTCTATTCTATTCTGATCGATCAGAACCTGCCAAAGTAAAACATACGTCTTGATTTGGTAAGAAATCCCTCAAAATCATTCGATGTGTCATACTATTAAAAATTACATCATTTCTCAATTCCTTCCCTGTTATATTCAGTGTTTCAAGAAGAAGAAAAGAGAAAAAAAAACCATTCGTTTCATAAACTAATTCAATACATTCCAAAAACGACTGCTTTCGCTCCAAGTCTGAAAAATATCTAATTGGATAGTTGTAGTTGTAGATAATCATGTGTATAATGTATATTTGGGAGTTTTTATTGTTACATATTAGAAATTAGTAAATTTATATAATAACGAAATTAAGTTACCAAACCGGCATAATATTTACGTTAGGTAAAGTCAGGTGTGAAAAGATGTTTGTACTTAGTTTTAAAAAGGACATTTCCCCTACAATTGAGGGGCCTTATTTATAAAAAAAGAAACTAAACAATTAGTTTGAGCACTTATTAACAGATTCTTATTTCAAATTATTCACCATAGAAAATTAGAATTAAGAATCTGCTTACCAGTATATAAAGGGTTTTTGGAATAAAATACGCAACCTGTTGGCGCCAGTTTGGCAAGAAGCCCTTTCCCTTTAAAAGGGCAGGACCTCTTGGCTTATGTCATCAACGTGACGTTGACGTCAACTTAACAAATATCAAAAAACGAGCATTTTGATAGGTGCCTGACATCTCACTGCATCATTTCAGAAAATCTCATTTATACAAATATGAGTAACATATGGTTACAAGTCTTTATAAATAGGACTGTTAGATATATCATAATTACAGTCAGCATAAAATCATTGAACGATCTTTTGACACCTGTTTTGAATAGTTCGTATGGCCTTCGATTATAATTAAAAGTGTATCATCCTATAATATCACACTTCACATTATTGAAGCTTATTAGTTGAAAAATTTACCATCACAATAATTATAAATAATAAAATTATAAGTAGTAACAAATACCTATTACCACATTAAAGTAAAGGTTTCTTGTCTAATATTTACAAAAAATAATTTGAAATCGTCATAATAATAATAATTTAGAAGATTTTTATATCAGGGTGTTTTGGCATTTATGAACGAATTCTATTTAATTCGAGTTATTTAAATTATTTTATTGTATTAATAAATTTATATATTTTTGTGAACGCTGACTTCGAATTTATATTTTAATTAAAATAGCTTTTATACCTAATAATTAACAGTTACTGTGTATTGGCGCGGTTTGTATTGAAAAAGATATATATTAAAATCTATACCAAGTCACTCAAGTCAAGTCTATACATTGTCAGAAATCTAATAAATTTACTTGTTTCCAAAAAAATCGACAGCACCAATACAAAGTGACTTTAAAATCAAATTGAGATTTGAGATTTTTTTATTTCCCATAAGAAATTATTTCACTTACACGAGAAATGATTAAATAATTTAAATATACATTATTTACGTACAGTCACAAATCACAAATTAGTCATTAACACGTTCCTTATTATAATTTATTTTTAGTAAAAATGTGAATAAATCAATAATTAAATGCTTCAGCCAAAGTAGTATACATTATGATAATAATTTTACGTTGGCTAGTCCCACACACGTGGTGTTTTCATACTGTTTTTGTTTTTTTTTTTATAAATAAAGACACCATAGACAACTTTGAAAAGAAACGGTGTAGCATTGTCACGTCGTTCTTGTCTATGGCAGCCTTAAAGCGTACATTTTCTACATCAATAATCTGGCTTTTAGAAGACATGTAATAATTTATAGCTATAGATTACTATACCGTGTTTTAAAATAGATTAAGAACTAGCTCGCACTGTAAGACTAGGTCAGCGGGAGCCTTCGTGTGAGTTTTTAACGTAAACGTCAATTTGATTTGAAACTGGCTAAGCGCCGTCTGGTGACATTAATTAAAAATCCCTCTTTTGTAATACAAATTTACGTAAGAAAACGTTTACGATGACGCGAAAAAACTCGTACTAAGGCCTCTGGTATTTGATTCGTTCAACAAGAAACCTGTGTAGAAAGTGCACCAAAATCAGGCGATCAAACCAAAGAAAACTCGGCCGACTAAAAAGTCAGTTGCAACCTGAGATATTGAATACTTTGATTTCAACAACAATAATAATATGAAATAATCTGGACACCAAATAATTTTTTACATATTATTTAACTAGCGACCCGCTCCGGCTTCGCCCGTGACATATTATATACAAAATCCTTCCTTGTTTCTCACTCTTTCTATTGATGAAAACCGCATCAAAAACCGTTAAGTAGTTTTTGAGTTTATCGCGAACAGACGCGGGGTCTTTGTTTTATAATATGTAGTGATTTGCTACACAAATATAGAGACATTCGAAAGTAAAAAAAATATTATCAGACTTCGTTTCCATTTTAATACTTTGTTTAAAACATTATCATTTAAAAGGTAAAAATCATTTTCATTTAAATTAAACCCTGGCAAAGCCAAGTTTTATAGAGACTAATATTTTCAAACGATGGCGTCATTAGATATTGAGGCCTAAGAATTAGTATGAAACATACCTGTAATTTTTACCAAAGAATCTTTATAGATTTAAGAGTAAAACGTAGAAACAATGAGAATGCACGGCAGTAGCATTTTGATAACACTGTTACCATTATGAATAAGTGTGTTACGGAGTAGTAAATAAGGGAACTAGCAAAAGTGAGTATGTACATTATATTTGTAATCACAATTCGAGTTTTCAAATTTTGAAACAATAAACTCTATGGCACACATGACAAAGTTCAAATTCCATTGCAACCCATACTTTATTTGGGTCGTTTTAGACCAATCACACTATCACACTAATATGATAAAGGCGAAAGTTTGTGAGTGTGTGTGTTTGTATGTTTGTTACTTCTTCACGCTCAAACGGCTGGACGGATCTGGATGAAATTTGGCACAGAGATAGATTATAGTCAGGGACAGCATATAGAATACTTTTTATCCCGGAAATATTCCCTTGGGATAATTTTCGACATTCACGTGTGCGAAGCCGCTGGCAGAAGCTAGTGGTTATATAAAAATAAACTTAATATATCACCGCTATAGTCGATATTTCAGTTGGTTGCAATGGATTGAAATTATCTCGAATTATGAGTTCATGTTATGAGCATTTTCTCAGGCATTTCCATGTAATGTAACGTTCCTGCGAATGCTCGAGACATTGTTCGACGACGTAAATTCTGTTCTGTAGTGTCTGCCTACCCCCATAGGAAAAAGTTGTGAATTTATGTATGTATTCCTTTCTGTTTTGCATTTACTCTCAGAAATTTTATTTTTTTTGCTCGATGAGATGTTACAGAAATTCGTTCGTTTGGTTGCAAAATCAAGTTATATCTTAGCATCGAGCGTCGTGCTCATTGTTCGGTTCATGAATGAGTGTCACTGAGTGGCTCGATGTTTTGTTAAAAGTAAATCCTCCAGTATGTACTCACCTCAAAATTACGACTAGTCATACGGTTGATTGGCCTTGTCGGCAGAAGCTCCGGCTGAAGAATATCTAGTCGTCCACCGGGCGACCATATCTTCTTCAGCTGTAAATTTTGCGGTCAAGCTTGTAGTCGGTCGTGCGACTAGTAGTAGTCTTGGCCTACTTAAATTTTATTTTAAAAATATCTAGTATTTCTAATTAGCCCGTCAATTAGATTATCAAAAAATTCATGAAATCAATAAAAAAAAACAAAGAGAAAATTATCAAAGATCCTGTACTTACACAATTAGACTACAGGTCCAAAAAGTAGTTTTTAGTCGCCATCCCTATTGTGCTGATAAGTAAATCACCTGCTCCATAGATTTGTGTTCTAAGTGGACAAATTCAAGTTCTATCAAAAGATGCCTTCTCAGGTTTACGGAAAACAAAAACTAATCTGAAATCCAATGTTTTGTGTAAATAAAACCATTGACACAATACTTGCTACTCCGTTGTGTAAAAAATAAATTTTAACGATCTTTATTTCCTTCATTAATCCTAATTAACCGAATTTTGGGCGCAATATCTTCTATTGTCTTTGCATCTTTTGAGTCGTAATCTCAGCGTTTACTTTCTTCGAAGACTTTGAATTCAGAATCCTAGTTACTTTAGTCATTTAGGCAACTATCTTATTTAACGTTATGTAGTCTAACCCCGAATTTCTCATCTCAAAATTATCGCATAATTTATGTGACAAATTGTCAAGCACGCGTTATCTGCTGTGATTGGCTGAATGAATTTTCAACAGCCAATCACAGCAGATAAGGTGGGTTGATTTTTGAGTGAACGATTTGTATTAAAAAGATAAATATAATTTTGACTGCAATGGAAATTGAACTTTAACACGAAAGACGTTGAGCTGATTCTTATGATTCTGAATTCAGGTTTGGACATTCTATTCATTACATTATCTATGTCATCTTCTATTTTCTTCTTTGGTCTGTCTCTATTTTTTAATTTTAAGGATATCGGTCAAACATATCGATATGTTTAATAGTAATTTTACTATGTTGTAATTTCCATGATGTTATTAATTTATTGACAACATACATTGATATAATAAAAAAATACTATTAGGTAAGTAGTTTAAAATTACACTTTTATAGAAAAATAGACAGTGGCATGTTTGATTACGAATTTAGTTGTATGTAACATATGATTTAATATTATTTGGCTGTAATTTTTCGTATTTAGTTAATAAGCTGAAATATTTATATTTATTGTATTTATATTACACGAAAAAATAACGAAACCAAAATTACGTTAATACGTAATACGTATATATTGATTTGTCAATAAAATTGAACCCATCATTCCGAACCAACGCCATGTTTCGTTTCGGTGCCATTTTATTCTTTGAATATTTTACATATTTCCTGTGAAAAAGACCTATTTTCTATTACCACAAACCAAATTATAGGTTTAGCAATCGGAAATTAGAGTCTATGAAAATGGCACGAGAGTACCAACTGATCTTAAAAAAAATGTTAGTGGATTTGACGCCTTTTCGATATGTCGGGTTCAATTTATCAGATCAATGTGTTTTGTTTCTCAAATAAAGACAGTCGTGAAATGAGATTTAAAAGGTTTTTTATTTACCGCATAATTGTTAAGTTTCCTATATTTTCTTAGGACATTATTGAAACTCCATGAAGTAGACATCGTGACCTGGACTTAATCCTTCTCCAGGTTCGGACTGGCCATATAGTCGAGGGTATGTTTGCACACCCCAGCCTGCGCGGGCACCTCCACGGGCCTGGCTTGCTGTTAGCCTCAAGACGGTAGGGGCCCGCATAGGCTAGGCCCTGTTTTTGCGACCTACCTACATTTAAAGTAGGTAGTTGATATATACATCACCATATGAATTGCATATTGAGTAATTGTCACCATTTCGTTCACGCAAAAGTCTTGTGAGCGGGGTCGGATCTATCTTATGGCTATTTGGGCTTCAGCCCAGAGCTCCGTGAATATAAAGGTCCCCCATCCGCCATTGAAGACAGTCATTTAGTATTCTACTTTTGTTGAGAATAAAAAACCTTTTCCGCTTATTACGACTAACTTTCTCCTATTTCTGGACAAAAGGTTAAAAGAAAATCTAACCCAATCCAAATACTGCGCGTACATATTTACAAAAATTTCGGCGCTTGCTTTTGCACTTTCTTATCCCAAGCGAACATTATACCGGGATTGGTGTGGCAGATATTCGCCCCCTATTAGCCTATAGCATAATATTTATTAGTAATAGTCTATGTGATAGCTTGGGAGACTTTTGACATCTGCCTTGCGAGATTTACTATCTTAAAAAGATAACTCCCCGAGGGTGCCACACTAGCAGAATCGAATATGTGCATGCGACGCCCTCTTTAGCTCCAGTTGTAAAACTCACCGCGTCG
Source organism: Orthosia gracilis (assembly GCA_947562075.1). Taxonomy (NCBI): domain Eukaryota; kingdom Metazoa; phylum Arthropoda; class Insecta; order Lepidoptera; family Noctuidae; genus Orthosia; species Orthosia gracilis. Next base: position 24,212,949 of record OX387275.1, read on the forward strand.
CGCTCGCGCGATCTATTTTTGAGCGTAGAATTTGGTTTTCTTACTACTTTGAAAATCATCTCCATTTTTGGAGCACGTTATAACCCGCAGCCTAGATATCAACAGTGTATGTTTGACTGGATATTTGGAATACTGGTGGCCACCAAGAAGACAAGAACAGCGGGAATCTTCTAGCATTTGTAGCGACTGACTCATGAAACAGCCTCGGTAAGCGATTTGCAATTTTCTCGTTGGTTTTCTCGTCGAATGATCCCCAATGTATTTCCCATAGGCCAGATATAGGCAAAGTTGGACTTGCACGCCTCCACGTGTCAGGCCGTAATAAGTTCTCATCCCGCCCCTAGGAGCACGGCTATTTACACTCCTACATTTGTTGGTCCTTACGAGCCTAGAATAGGTTTCAGCTACACAGTTTAAAGTTCGGCCGTTCAGAGAATGCGTTCCTGACACGTCGCGATTGAACTGACGACGTAACTTTGTAATGGCGTTGCAGTTACGATAAAAATATTTTTGCTGGTTGTTTACCGTTTTAACAATTGATGAGCATTAAAATAACATTATTATATCAATAATCAATGAATGTTATAATTTTGTGCCAAACGGAGTGTCAAATAACTTAGTAAACAATATTTTTCCAAATCTATACTGCGCTATTACAAGGTTATGTCAGCCCTTTATATTTGTAGTGCTGTGCTAACAATAACAGGCAATAATAGTATCGTAATCTGTTCTTATACAGTAATACTTTATAAAATAATACGTTTTGTTTTTCTTTTTAAGAATTTGAAAATAATGGACTATAAGATAACTTTTATGAAATATAAAAATAAAACTACGACCAAACCGAACGCGCGAAAGAAAGTAGCATTTTTATATTCAGGTTGAAAATGGTAACCCCAAATGGCGTTACTAGCATTTTTATACTTAGATTAAAAATGGTAACCCCAAATGGCGTTATGGGCCGCCATTTTGTGACGCTAAAACAGTCGTCTGTTGTCGTTTCGTGCGCATAGACCACGTTCTTCAAGTGTTTTCGATCTGTTTTTAATTGATTACCCGGCTTTCGTTTAATGGACTGTTTCTGCTTTTCAAACTGACATCGGCGCTAAATCGGACTTCGATTGTGTTTTGTATTGCGTTCTTTTTACTTTTGGTGCATAATAATGCCTAAACGTGGACAAACATTGAAAAGTGGAGCCCGTGAGTTAATCATCAAGCTGCAAGATTACTTTGAGCGGGACGGGCAAAATTGCGGACCCCTGGTACCTGTCGAACAAGTACAAGAACGCGTCTCTCAGGCGCTTGGAGTTAGCAAACGAACGATAACAAATATTAATAAAGAAAAGTTGGGCTCTATTGGCACGGAAGATAATATTTTACGTACTCCGAAGAAGAAACGTAGAACTAAACCCGTGACAGATATTGACACCTTTGACGCCGATGCAATCAGAAATCATATATATGGTTACTATTCCAGAAATGAATATCTCAACAGGAAGCAGCTTTTGGCATCGTTAAGAGAAGCTGGACTGTTTAGCGGGGGTAAAACTGCTTTAACCAAAATCTTAAAAGATATTGGTTTTTCGTATAAAAAAACAGAAAAAAGAAAAATTTTATTAGAACGATACGACATAATTTTAAAACGGATAAGTTTTTTGAGAGAAGCAAAATAAAATGATAATTGGGATAATGTCGTGTTTATTGACGAGACATGGCTAAACGCCAATCACACGGTTTCCCGTACTTGGACGGATGATACACATGCGTCGACGTCGAAAGTACCGATGGGTAAGGGGGCCCGTCTGATAATATGCCACGCAGGTTCTGCAAAATACGGCTTTGTGGAGAATGCGTCACTGGCATTTCAATTAAAAACCACAAATGACTACCACGAGGAAATGAATGCCACTAAATTTAAAGAGTGGTTCCAGAACGTGCTTTTGCCCAGCCTACCAGAGCCTTCTGTAATATTCATGGATAATGCCTCTTTATCACTTGGTTCAAATACAGAAACCACCTGCCCAAGCTAATAAAAAAGAAGAAATGGTGGCTTGGTTACAAGCAAAAGGCATTGACGCAAATATGCAGATGCTAAAAGCAGAGCTAATTAAATTAGTTAAAGAAAATAAAGCGGCAAATGTGCGATACGAAATCGATGAACTGGCTCTGGAGTACGGTCATCGCGTTCTAAGAATTCCACCGTATCATTGCCAATATAACGCGATCGAGCTAATCTGGGCTCAAATAAAAGGTAACGCCGCCCGCCACAATACTTCCCCGCCATTCAGCACGAAAAAGATGATGACCCTATTAAAAGAAGCCTGCGGGGAAATCACAAGAGATGACTGGGCAAAGGTTGTTGAGAAGACTAAAAACCTGATTTTGGAACATTTCGACCGAGATATCAGGATTGATTCTGTTATTGATAATAATATAATTATACATGTAGGCGAAGATTCATTCATTTTCTCATCTTTACTAACTTACTTTAAGTACTACTAATACTACTGTTAAGGGTTTAGCATAAGCATATATTTATATTGTATGTCGTTTTGTGACAATTAAATACTTTTTCTTTCTTTCTTTTTTTCTAAGATTATGATGAAGACACCACCTCCTCAAGCGAATCGGAGTCTGATTAATATTCTGTACGCACATTCAATTCAATGTACTTTATTGCATAGAAATACAGATAGTAACTTTGTAACAAAGAATAAATAAAACAATTTTATTATATTAATATTACCTTTTTTTGGTTTCCACTTAAATAACTAAAATATAATTTTTAAATGATTCCGCCAATTTAAAACGAAAATAATCTTAAAAATAATGCGGCGGTTCATTTTGGAGGAACGTTAACGAACTCAGTGTTATGTTGTGCCCATCACTAGTCGTGACTAACTGATAGGTGTCAGGAACGCATTCTCTGAACGGCCGAACTATAATAAAATACTCATACCGCTTTAATATTTTGGCGTTTGAAAAAACTTACGCATTCGTAAGAAAATCATCCTATTCTTCAAATCTTCACAATGGCTGCTAATAACAGCTCACAGCCAAAAAAGAAGCTATTTTCGAAAGAATTAACCGCTTATATACCTCATCCAAAAATATTTCAAATTAAGATTTACGATCAAATGAGTTATTTTTGGCACAATCTGAATCCATTACTGAATTGTATAATAAGTTTGAAACATTAATTGATCAAGTTAATGAGTTACGGTTTGAAATTGATAGTACTTCCCCAGACTACTCATTCGAATTCCACTGATTCATGCATTAAATACAAACGTAATCTCATACTTGGAAACAACAATTCACGCCAGAACAGAAAAAAAGGAATCGTAAAACTGCCACCTATACAGCTACCCTCCTTCGATGGAGAAACTGAGAACTGGTCAATATTTTACATAATACGAAATATTTCGTATTAACGTTCATTCGAATACCGACCTAACGGACCCGCAACGTGTGCAGTATTTAATCAGTAATTTGACGCATGATGCCTTAAAGTTAACTGCAGGTATTGTTCCCACAGGGAATACCTATAATATAATTTGGGACAGTCTTGTCAAAAAGTACCAAGATAAACGTAGTTTAGGTGTTCACTATCTGAATAACATTCTGGATATAAAAAGTTGCGCCGGTACCACCGTTGGTTTAAATACATACATAGAAAATTATTCTGCGTCTGTCGCTGCATTGAAACAGTTAGAAATTCCCGATCTATTAGATTTTGTATTACTGCATTGCGGTTTGAGGAAACGTGATTCCCAAACACTAAAGCAACTTGAGAATAGTGTCAGGGGAAAAGAATTACCTTCTTATAAGGAATGTATCTCCTTTATTCAAGATCATCTCATAGTACTCGAAAGGTCACATAATAATAATTCACAGGCCGAGCCGCGCGCAAAGTAAACTATAACAAATTTACGTAAACAAAACACGCAAGGTACTTCTAAGACCTTCTTATCTAGTAATGAACCGGTTTCGGAAAACTTACTGCCCGCTTTGTAAGAAAAATGAACATCAGCTGTTTTATTGTAAAAAAAAATATAAAATGGATTCACCGTAAGTTCGTTTCGAATTTACTAAATCGATGCGTGACTGTGTATTTTTTTTAAGTTTGTCCTATTCATTAAAAAAATGCAAATCACGTAATACATTTCACATCATTTATTATTGCTATATTTGAAATCAGAATACTACAGTCCTACCAACTTATCTGTGAACTGAAAGAGGACGGCACCATCAATTCAGTGTTGCTAATTAATATAAGGTGCCCAAAATTGAGTAAATTTTCAAAAAGGAAATTTCATATTAGACATAATCGTATAATAAGAATTACAGTTTTTACAAATTAACAACAATGATAGCTATATAAAAATAATAAGAAAATAAAAAGAATTTGATAATTAACAGTTACGTGGGTACGCTAACAGTTTATTCTTCTTACGTTTCGATTTCGATTCAGGTTAGAAGGAGAATACTTATAACATGATTTGTATTTAGATAAACCTTTTATTATAGAAGTAGTAAGTGACACTGAAACCGAAAGCGATAGTGATAATCATGATAGTGGTACGGAAATAAGCGGAGTATGGCCTCACAACCAGGTTGAAGTTGTGTATGCAGGTTAATCTAAAGATCACAATTACTGTAATCCTGTTATCAATAAATCATTGTATAGCAATTTGTTTTTTTTTTATTACACTACACTTCCACTAGGTACCACAGCTAATTATAATTAGTCAAATCAGTGTTAGGGGTTAGGTACGGTCATAACGAAATGCTAGACATCCAGGTACCTCTTGCAGGGTAGGTACCTACTTAACTTCGCATTAAATGAAAGTTGTATCCCCCCCGTGGAACATTATATTTGCTGAATTTACACTTCATTGGATTACTTTTTAGATAAAGCTATTGTTTATTGCTGAGAGACTAAACTGTTAGCGTACCTACGTAACTGTAAATTATCAAATTCTTTTTATTTATTTTTTATTTTTATATAGCTATCATTGTTGTTAATTTGTAAAAACTGTAATTCTTATTATATGATTATGTCTAATGTGAAATTTCCTTCTTGAAAACTTGCTCAATTTTGAGCAACTTATATTAATTAGCAACACTGAATCGACGGTGCCGTTCTCTTTCAGTTCACAGATAAGTTGTTCACGGCTACTTCGGAACCGAACTTTCACGGACACGGATCGGAAGTAGTGCGTAACCGCCCTTACTGTATGATACGTTTTAATTGTTGAGGGATGTCGCAAGATGCAAAAACCATTTTTTTTACAAGTAGAGAGATGTGATTTTTTTAGAGATCCGAACAGCACAGCCTTCTGATCAAGTGCAGCTTTTATTAAAAGGTGCAAACACACATAATGGATTGTTTTTTTTATCTTTTATACCGATTTGTTAATCGTAAGATTTACCACTAAAGTCCGTTTTTACTGAGCAACCTTCAATCGTAAGATTTACCACTAAAGTCCGTTTTTACTGAGCAACCTTCAATCATAAGATTTACCGCTAAAGTCAGTTTTTACTGAGCAACCTTCAATCGTAAGATTTACAACTAAAGTCCGTTTTTACTGAGCAACCTTCAATCGTAAGATTTACCACTAAAGTCCGTTTTTACTGGGCAACCTTCAATCGAAACTCTTGAGCTGTTGTTTTTTGCAAACCAACAGGGCACTTTTATTTTAGCATTCATATGGTTGTCACCCACTGTTAAAGAAAATGTGCAAAAGTAGAATATTCTTACCACAAAGGGCGCAAAGTGAAATGTCATGCAACTTGAACTATGTGTGGTGCAAGTGTAAGCTGAAGTTTGCCCTGCGCATGAATTACTTGCTTTGAGTTTTGTTTTTTAGGGTTCCGTACCCAAAGGGTAAAAACGGTCTGTCTGTCCCACGTCTGTTTTTAACCGACTTCGCAAAAAGGAGGAGGTTATCAATTCGACTGTATTTTTTTTTTATGTTTGTTACCTCAGAACTTTTTATTGGGTGAACCGATTTTGATGATTTTTTTTTTATATTGAAAGCTGGTGCTTGTCATGTGGTCGCATTTAAGATTTAAGATGAAGAACTTCGGAGAAATACATCAGAACTTTTCAATAAATGACAGCAAATTACTCGGGATAGAAACAATCGCATGTCTGTTTATTGTTTACACCATTTTATAACATAACATCACACTGGTACGCTCTAAAAGGGTACGCAGGTGTGAACAGTTCACCCTGGTATACTATCATTGCACCGGTTTTGTTTAAGTTTCATGTTATTGGGTTTATCTATTCTAGCTTCACTGTGGGCACTATACGCGTAGGTACCTAGCCTATAGAACTGGTTCACTATGTACCACAACTTAAAAGTGAAAAATAAAAAACTTTTTTACAAAAATTACAACCGACTTCCAAACAAAAACACTACAAAGTAAAAAATAACTTCAATTTCGGAAGTCGGTGTCAAAAAACGAAGAAACGAAAACAGAAACACCGACTTCCGAAAATGAAGTTATTTTTTACTTTGTAGTGTTTTTGTTTGGAAGTCGGTTGTAATTTTTGTAAAAAAGTTTTATATTATTGTTTCGTGTCTGTTTTTAGTATTTGTTGTTATTAAGTTACTCAAAATTATACTTGACGGCGCATACAGTGCCCCGACGCTCGAAAACTATTAGTATTTTGTCGCCTATGTAAAGGCTTCGGTACTAGTAACCATTTTAGTTGTGTCCAGTTATTAGACCTGTATGCACGCTAAATAAATACAAACTGTTTTATATTTTTATTGCAATTATAACGCATAAAAATGCCCTCATGCGCCGTAAAGGGGTATGGGAAACATGCCAAGACATCTAGTTACAAAAAGGATGGCATAACTTTTCATCGGTAAGTAAACAGTACGAAAATTATTTTTAATTTAATCAGATTATGAGACACCGCAGGGATCTACTTAAAATGGTGGATGGGGTAAACGAGCACACTTTTGAGTCCCGCTTTGATGTCTTTTGGAAAAGTCTCGCTCTTTCACTAGACAATTCTAATGCTTCTATCCCTTTCTCTCCCTTTGTATTTTTATCGTAAATATCTGTGCTGTTACTTTTAATAGCTGAAGTCGATATCGATAATAATAAAATTAAACTTAATAAAAAATATATGAAAAAATATCTATCTACTTTTAACCGACTTAAAAAAAGGAGGGTGTTCTCAGTTCGTCGAATTTTCTTATGTATTATGTTTCCGGATTACTCGTAGACGGCTTGACCGATTTGGAAAAATACTTTTTGTTTCTCTATGTCCCCGACACACATATTTATATTTGTAATTGATTGATTTTTATTAAATAATATTTATATGATTTTAGTAGAGTATTTTTAATAATGTTAAAATCCATTTTATCGATATCGACAATTTTCCCTTAATCGAGTTGATCAACCCTAACGATAGTCATACCTACGCAACTTACTTTGAACTGACCAATTGCAGCCGCGCGTTCTTCCTCGTCTGCCGGCCCGCGGTAGTGAGTCGTGTGCTTAGAAGAAATCGGCCTATAAGCTCTCTAGTGGTTATATTCTCTTTGTTATAGCGGCAACAGAAATGCCGTCACCGCACTGTATCTCAAGAACCGTGATAGCTAGACAGTTGAAATTTTCACAGATGATGTATTTCTTTGCGATAATGGTACGGAACCCTTCGTGCGCGAGTGCGACTACAATGTCAACACTTATACATAAATATATAATAATCATTATTTAATACAACATTTTAAAGAGAATTTGTAAGGATCGTAGCAGGTGGCATCCTGCCTACCCCGTGGGAAAAATTTGTATGTATGGAAAATTGTTTTTAATTCAGATGCCTCGACTTCTGAATTAAGTATTTGTAGTTCAGTATTTTCGTTACTCTATTTATAGCCTGAAAACCTGTCAAAATTTAGTACAAAAGTAGAATTTGACACGTTGTTAACTCCAAATACTCAAGACAAAAAATGTCACTAAGTTTATAATGATCTATAACTTAAGTTACTCAAAATTATACCAATTAGTGTGAAAAACTAAATATATCGAAGTTATAAATAAGAAGTTAGAATTTACAAAGGTAATGGTTAACAATAAATGTTCTCTTATACGAACAATCGAAAATGAACTCTAACATGCTAACGATATGGTTGAAGTTGTAAATGTCAATGGAAGTAATTCCTCTTTTTACCCGACTGCCGAAGGAGGGTAATGTGTTTATCAGTCTATGTATGTATGTATGTTTGTTCCTATGTGGCGTTCTAGAGACGTTGGCCGATTTTGATGATTCTTACGTCAATCGATTCGTCGTAACCCTGCGAGTGTCACTGGCTACATTAAAATTGTAAAATGGCGGATTTTTGGCGCCATATTGTGGGGCTCAAATTTTTTTTTCTTCCAACCCCATCGTGTGGGGTATCATAAAAAAGGGTTTTAAAAGGTCATTACAAAAATATATAACACTTGTATGTTTAAGTGTACCTAATTGTAAAAAAAATAACTTAAAGGTTGTAAATAGGTATTTAAAAATAAAAAAAAACCGACTGCTTAAAAAGCGAACTAAAAAGACGTAAACAAGCAGAAAATCATGCTTTGCAGTCGGAGGATACATCTGGATGGATACGGCTGGATGATCAGCCAGCTCGCGCATATAATACGTCACGTAAGTCGTGAGTTGTTATGGACAGTGCTCGTGCGAACGTTTTCATAGTTACAACCGTTTTATATCTAAGTGATCGCACTTGAAATAATATGTAAACGTATTGACAAGTCTAATAGTTGTAAACTACAAGTAGTGTAAGGCCGCTTCGACGACTCGTCGCGTAGACACGCTGCCGAACGCAGTCTATGGAAAGAAATATTTCAAAAAAAAATTGAGCGTAGATCTTTTAAATGTATACTAATTTGCTCCAGACAGAAGGTCGGATGATGGGTCGCCTTTTCTTTTTTACTCTGGTGATTGGGATTTCCGCTGGATTTAGTTTTGCATACATACTATTAACATCGATTGGATTCTCACGAGACACTACTGCTTGGCATAACTACAGGTAACTCTATCTAGAATTTTGCATGTCGCATGCTATCTTTTTTCTATTATTTTTTTGTTTTTGCATGCATTTGCATGACATGTTTTTGAGCTGATTTTGTTGTTTTTTTTTGTAATAATGCATTTGTGTAAGCATTTTTGTACTTAAACTTTTTTTATATTAATTATACTGTATTAATAAATTAATGTTAATCCGCAAAATAAAACAAAAGTATATTCTTAATTTCCACAAAGTACACTGGCAGGAAAAAATTACTGTACTTGTTAATATTGATTAGTAATTTCTAATTATTTCGAACATTTTATCTGGAATAATAATTAAAATATTCATTATTTTCAAGTATTTTTACATAAAATACTAGGGTGACTTTTAGGCAGACTTTCAAAGGGTACTCATGTTTATGAACAAGTTTTACAATGCGACCAATTCTTAATCGTGAAAAAGAATCAGCTGTTTGCGAAATCTAGTTGGTCTTTTTTGTTTTTTAATAATTATTTATTAAAGAGGGTTTGATCACTTAGTGGACATATTATCACCCTCATAGGAAACCATTGTTACATGCAAAACTCAACATCTACGCTTAATCCCTAAATTAACAAGCTTATATAATATTCTAGAGGCTTTGGATACTAGAAAAGCTAAAATGATATTAACAATAATTTTATTTAGCAAAAAATTAAGAAATACATATTTTCTTGTTACACTACTATAACATTATTATGGCATATTTCTGCTCACTCTCCAAATTGACAAATATTCATACTAAATTGATCTCGAATAAAATATCTTTCCGTCCCGTTCCGGACACACTCCACCATTATATGAAAAACATCCTCGACCAAATGGCATGCCGTGCAGTTCGGGGATGTAACTTTGCCCATCAATGCAGCAAAACTATTCAATGGGATGTGTCCGGAACGAAGTCTTAAACTTGTCACGATTTCTTGTCTACTCATATCGGCGTTATCAAACCAAGGATAGTTCTGAATAGTTGGTTGCATCGACCGATACCAAATTCCTTTTGTCAATGAATTCTCGTCGAAGTATTCTTTCCAGATTTTGTAATATTACATCTAACTACACCTAAGATTTCTATGCAATAGAGTTTATACGTCACCGGAACACCCTCTAAGCACGCTTCTTTAGCTAAATGATCAACTACTTCGTTTTCTTCAACGCCGATATAGGAAGGCACACAGTATAAAACAATACTTTTATTTTTATCTCTTAATCTACTCAAAGAATCTATTATATTATATTATATTATATGCTATCGGATAACCACGAAAATTTCCTATAGACCTTGTCAAATGTTGGAGTGCACTTTTACAATCCGAATATATTACGGAATCTTGAAAATCTACCGATGCAAGGTATGCAATGGCTTCGAATATAGCTATCAACTCGGAATACATGACAGAAATGTTTGAATTTAATTTGAATTTAAAGGAGGCACTACTTTGAGGGTCAAAAAACGCAGCTCCAGCTTTACCCCGAACTTTAGATCCATCCGTATAAATTCTGTAATATCCAGGATAGCTCTTGCTAAAATTTCTACTACTTATAATTCGAAGTTGATAGTGATCGTACGATTTCTTAGCTTCCGTTACCTCTTTAATTTGTAGTGTAATCAAACAATACAAGTTCACACCGCTTATTCACGTATTAAGGCGCTGTACTTAGTCAAAATAGGCTTCACTAAACAGTTTTTTAGCCAAATGTATACATATTAGAGCAGCTAAAAAAATATATGTTAATCTTGATCATATTTATGGGTGGACCATTGTGTTCAAAACACGTTTTCGGTAAATTTTCTCGATAAAAAAAAAACATAAAATAACCATTTAAATTGAAATTGTAGCAATTGTAACTGTATTATTTATAAACAAATCTTGATATTAATAATAACAGTGATGTAATATATAATAATAAAGGGAACTGTTGTTTTTATTTATCGATTGGAATAAGATATTTGTTAGGATTAATGTATTTAATGATAAATAACTCGAACGAGTCGAACGAAACGTCGCGCCATCGCGGCGTCTTTTCGCTTCTCTTTCATTTCTACGCGGAGTCGTCTATTCACCGCGCCTTAAGTGAAAATAATCCCAATTCATCGCTGGAGTACACGCATGTATTATTTAATGTTTCAGAAATATGGGCTATAAGTGGTAGTACCCTGACAACAAATATTAAGTTTGGTAATAATTTCACATATGTCTCCATTTATAAAAGACTAGCTGACCCCCGGGGCTTCGCTCCCGTCAATTGGCTACTTACCTACCTACACTACCTACCCTACCCTACCCTACCTACCCTACCCTACCTACCCTACCCTACCTACCCTACCCTACCTACCCTACCCTACCTACCCTACCCTACCTACCCTACCCTACCTACCCTACCCTACCTACCCTACCCTACCTACCCTACCCTACCTACCCTACCCTACCTACCCTACCCTACCTACCGTACCCTACCTACCCTACCCTACCTACCGTACCCTACCTACCCTACTCTAGCTACCCTACCCTACCTACCCTACCCTACACACCCTACCCTACCTACTCTACCCTACCTACCCTACCCTACCTATCCTACCCTACCTACCCTACCCTACCTATCCTACCCTACCTACCCTACCCTACCTATCCTACCCTACCTACCCTACCCTACCTACCCTATCCTGAATTTTCTTTGCTATAAACCTCACGGAGCCCGAGACATTTCCAACGAATGCAAAACCGTGGAAATCGGTTCGTGCGTTCTGGAGTTATAGCGTCAGGAAGGAAAACCCGACTTATTTTTATATAGTAGATTTCAGTATCAAAAAGAATTTACTGGCTAAGTAATATCTGCGAATATGTAACGGTTGCAGATGGAGTTCGCATTCCATCACATGAACGGCTTTTTTTTTTTTTTTTAGGTTTGGAAATCATCCAATGACTTCTTCCGCTCTGGGTGAAGCGGAAGGGCGTGTCAGACTTTTACTGACTAAAACCCACCCGTGTTCCTTCAGTTGCTTGTGCCAGGGCCGCGGTAACTCTTTTTCAAATTTATCCGCGACCCAGACAGGCATCGGCCCTAGCGGACCCCGTCAGTTGTGCTGACATCTCTTTGAGGCGCGCGTGGAACACTACGCGCCGTCAACTCGGGCCTGGTCCTTATCAGACGGCGAGCTACCCATTACTCGCCGTCCAAAAGCCCGCGCCTACGGTGGACGGGAATCGGCTTGCGATTCCCGACCAGGGCGTCTCCTGCGGTGGCTAGGGGCGTGAAGGCGTCTCCGTTGCGTCTCCCTCACGCGTTCTGCCTCCTCCTTTGCGAGCATTACTGCTTCGCAGAAGGAGGTGACAGCTTCCCATGCCCTCTCGCTCCGTACCGTAGCCTGAACCAGGGCCGGACGCGAGAGGTCGCCACCGCTGATCGCCTCCTTGAGGACACGGCGGTGCTCCGCCCAATCGGGGCAGACCTCCACCGTATGCTCCACCGTGTCCTCCGGGCGATCCACACAATGGTGACACCCGGGCGTTTCCTCCCGCCTTATCCTGAACAGGAACCTCCCGAAACAACCGTGTCCGGTGAGGACCTGCGTCAGGCAGCGAAGTTATGCCTCGGCGTTTCGCCTCCTCGCGCCACTCCCAGATGTGCGCGAGGACTTTTGCCTCCAGATCCCATGGCGGCAATCCGGCAAGGAGGCTCGCCGCCTCACCGGAGACCGTGCGGTATCCCCGGACCAGGCGGATGGCCATGACCCTTTGGGACGCGTTCAACGAGCGGGCTGGTCGCCGCCTCAGGGAACGCGCCCACACTGGTGCGCCGTAAAGGGCCATGGACCGCACGACGCCCGCGTAGAGCCTCCGGCAGGAGGCGTTTGGACCCCCTAGATTGGGCAGGAGTCGCTTGAGGGCAGCCCCGGCCCGCTCCAGTCTGGGTGCCAAACGTCGGAAATGTTCCACGAAATTCCACCGGCTGTCGAGGACGAGTCCTAGGTATTTCATCGTCAACCCGACGCCGATGTGAACCCCTCCTACCGTTATTTGGGAACCCGGTGGTGGCGCGTTCCGAGGACCATGAAAACACATGGCCTCAGACTTGTGCAAGGCCACCTCGAGTCCCAATTGCCGGATCCTCTCGACGACTGTCTCAACCCCGCGTGTCGCTAATTCCACCGCCGCCTGGTGCGACCTCGCCTGCGCCAGGACGTACCCGATGTCCCACAGATGCGGCCCCAAGACCGATCCCTGTGGGACACCGCACGACATCTCTCGCCGGTTCCACTCTCCCTGGTGACCGGGGTAGATGACGGCCCTGTCCGTCAAATAGGCCTCGACCACGCGACAGAGGTAGGGCGGCATCCGGTGATACCGGAGTGCTTCCTTGATGCAACTCCAGGGCAGGGTGTTGAAGGCATTGGCGATGTCTAGAGACACCGCCAAGACGACCCGGGCCACTGCATCCCCTGTCGTGAGGGCTCGCACGTGCATGATGGCGTCCACCGTAGAGCGCCCCCTGCGGAAGCCAAACTGGCTCTCCGCCAGATCCGGCCCCACCCGCACCAGCTGCCCAATGAGGCGGTCTGCAATAACTCTTTCAAAGAGTTTGCCCACCTCATCGAGCAGCACAATGGGTCGGTAAGCGGACGGTGAATCCGCAGGACCAGTTTCCCCGTCTTCCAGCAAAGTGGGAACTGGCCCCTCTCCAAGCATGCGCTAAGGAGCCCCCTTAGTCGAGGCCCAAGAGCCTCCAAGGCCAGGACCCAGGCTTTTCCAGGTAAGCCGTCGGGTCCTGGGGCGGTATTTTTGGCATTCAGCCTACGTACCGCCACTCTCAGTTCTACCTCGGTCACCTCCGGAGCATCGTCGTCGTCGTTGGCGGTGTGGTCCGCATCGGGCACCGCAAGAGGTGGAGCCATGGGCGGGGGAGTATGTTCCCCTTGCGAAGGGAACAGAGTGCTCACCACACCATCCACGAGCTGAGGCCGGAGACTCTGCGTCAGCGGAGGTGCACATGGCCGGAGTTTATCCCTCACCATTTTGTAGGGGCGCCCCCACGGAACCCTGTTCAGAGTCCCCAGCGACTCCTTGCGGGCCAAGCCCTTGGCCCGCTTGACCTCCGCACGGAGGGTGATCCTCGCTGCTCTGTACCCCTCGTACAGCTGCACCTCAATGGCTTCCGTATCCGGAGGACGGTTACGGAGTCTGCGGTGCCTGGTGTACCGGCGTCGCGTAGCAACGCACGCTTGGCGCAGAACCGTAAGCTCCGGCGACCACCAGTACGCCGGGCGCGTCCTGGCTGGACCCGGGGCATTGCCACGTCACATATCTCGGACAATCACATGAATGGCTGTACTTTTAATAAAACCACCGATGAGTGTTCAAGCATTGATTTTAAATTTTAGTTAATCTATTTAAATGGGTTTGACAGCTATTATCAAATAAAAAACTGGTATAATCTATTCTGCTGCATATGATTGCAATGTATAAACGTCGTAAATGAGAGAGGTGTAGGGGGACTACAAGCTGGAACAGTTAATATTTAAAAACATTTAGAAATTTGAAAGATTTGTCACTAAACTCATTAATATGTTTAGACCATCTTAAAGATTGATCTAGCCACAATACTAGATATTTATAATTGTCATCTACTTGGAGGGATCTCTTATTTATTTTAATATCAATAGTATCTTTCCTAAAGCCATTTTTAAATAAACAAATTTTACTTTTACTAGTTGAAATATTTAAACTAACATTTTGGACTAAATTCTTAAATAAATCTAAGGCCATTTGCAATTTATGTGTCCCAAATATTGTTGGTACTAATGTATAATACAAAATCATCCGCAAACTGCGAAACATACATATTATTTATTTATTTATTATTAGGCTTTTCAACCTACCTACTGAGTACACTGTTACTTCATAAATTTGTACATTTGAAACTTAAGTCTAAGTGCCTCATCACTTAAAGAAAAGCACAGCATGCACTAAATTATGCGCAGATAAATACAGAATTTATCAATAAAAAACTATTAAAAGATAAATTGATTGCAGAAAATTAAATTAAGTAACATAGATTAAATCAAATTAGAATAATTCAAATTGAATTAGAATAAATTAAATTAAATTAGAATAGATTAAATTAAATTAAATTAGTATACATTTTAATATTTATGTAAGATGAGGTACCTACTTGAGATATCCACTAAATGGCAAGCGCGACTTTTTTTAGAGCAGGTACAGAAGAGTTAGATAGGTCAATATCGCCTTCATGCTCTTTGTATGCAGCATACATTCTTGATAGTGGACAGTATTGCCTCAAGTTGGTGTGACACCTTGGCATGCAGAAAAGTCTCCTATTAGAACTTCTTGGCAGATTACGTGGCACGTGGAATAATACCCTGCTAAGCAAATCCGGACAGTTCAGAGAGCCTGTTACTAATTTCTTAAGGAAAACCAAATCCAACATATGCCTACGTTTCTCCAGCGACACCATCCTAAAGTATTTTAGTCTCTCTTGGTACGAGTTAAGCTTTTTACCCATATAATTGGTATAGGTAAGATGCCATAAGAAACGTTTTTGCAGCCGTTCAATGCGCTTGATGTGGACCTTATATTCAGGTGACCAGACAACACTGCAATATTCGAAATGGCTTCTAACTAGCGAGTTGTACATCATTTTTTTAATGTTGGGCTTTTTAAAATGTTTGCACTCTCTGATAACGAAGCCAAGCATCTTAGATGATTTTAATACAATTTTGTCAATATGCTCGACAAACCTTAGCTTTTTATCGAGTTGCACACCTAGATCTCGTATAGTCTCAACTTCCACAAGCCGCTCACCATTTAATTTATAAACTGACTGCAGGATATTTATTTTTCTTGTGAATTTGATGTGATGGCATTTTTTTATATTCAGGAACATTTTGTTGTACTCACACCACTTAGTCAGCCGGTCCAAGTCACTTTGGAATAGAACCGAGTCCGCATGATTATTTATAGACTCTATGGCTTTGAGGTCATCAGCGAATAAAAATATTTTCGAGTTCAGGAAGCATTTGTAAATATCATTATAAAAAGAATGAATAAAGCCGGACCCAAATGAGATCCCTGAGGGATTCCCGACGTTGCAATGTACGAATCTGAAGAGCAACCATTTACCACAACCTTGAGCATCCGACTAGACAAATAAGATTGGAACCAACTTAAGAGAGGATCCGAAATGCCATACATTTTAAGCTTCTTAACGAGTATGTCGTGGTTTACTGTGTTAAAAGCCTTGCTGAAGTCGGTGTAGGATGCATCAACCTGGACACCCGCATCAACCGCCTCAACAATACTCTCAACACAGGATACCAAATTGGTAGCTGTCGATTTTCCCTTCATAAATCCATATTGGTTGTCTATTATTAGCTGTCATAAATGACTAGCCAGCACAGGGCATATGAGGGCTTCAAATACCTTTGCAAGGATTGAGAGAATAGCAATGGGCCTGTAATTGCTCACATCGGTCTGATCCCCGTTTTTGAAAATAGGCAAAATCTTGGTTTACTTCCAGATGGTCGGAAAAGTACCCCGAAGCACACAATGATTAAATATAATACTTAATGGCAGTGATAGGACATCTGCCAGTTTATTTAAAAGCAAGGCAGGTATACCATCAGGGCCAGCCCCTTTGTAGACGTCTACTTTTTTTAATTCTTTGCGGATCTGATCTTGTGTTATAGTTATTTGGCCTAACATGCTATTGCTTAGCCAGCCATCCATGTCATCTGCGATCGCATGCACATCATTTCCACCACTACTATACACCTTAGAGAAATGGGAAGCAAAATAATTACAAATTTCATTGGTGTTATCAGTAGTGTTTATACCATCTGTCATGGAATTGGGGTAGTTACTGGTACCGCCTCTCTTCATTTTTAAATAACTCCAGAAATATTTTGGGTTTGAAGTAATTTTTTCCTCTATATCAGCAATATGAGCAATAACAAGTCGTTGCCATACGGTCACATATTTTCCCTAGTAAATCCAACTCAATAATGTCCAAGGGATTATTGTACTTTTTAAGTCTAAGTCGTAGGCGGTTTTTTTCGTTTAACCTTTTAATGAGCTGTCTAGAGAACCAGTACGGATATTTAGTACTTTTGATTGGTAATTGTGGAACGTAGGACTCAATCAACCCATACAATATATTATAAAACGAATCTACCATCTGATCTATAGTCGCGCAGGGATCTAGTACTGATGACCAATTGACCTGCTCCAGAGCCGCATTAATTGCCACGTAATCTGCCTTAAAATAGTTTAACTTAGTTCTATTATTACAAACAGCTTTTTAAAAGGGGTAGGTACATGAGAGCTCACACAATATGGGTGGATGGTGCACATCTATTTTAGAAAGTACATCTACTGGTGCACTTACTACTACCAGATCCAAGTTAGTTAGGACTAAGTCAAGAATTCTGTTATTCTGATTACATAAATAATTATATTGTCTATAAGTCCCAAAGAGTCTGTTCTAAGCCTGTGCAAATATTTTGTGGAGTTCTTATCACATCGCCACCTGCCCCAAGCCAGTTAATAGTTTTCATGTTAAAGTCACCAATAATCAAGCATTCATTGGCATGTTCCAAGACATTGTTTGTATTATCGACAAAGTGTTCTAGTAGTCTGGGCTGTAATGGCGACGGCAAGTATACAGTACAAATATACAAATCTTTCGCTTTCTTACCCCCTTTTAGTGACAACTTGACCCAGAGATCATCGCAAAAACTTTCAAATTTAATCAATCTGTTTGATTCTAGTTTAGTAGATACAGCGATAAGAACGCCACCACCGTCGGCTTTATTATTCAAAATATTATTAGATCTGTCTCGCCTATAGATAGCGTACCGCCCATCCATGATTTCTGAGTCAAAAATACCATCCAGTAGCCAAGTTTCAGTAAACATTATAACATCGTATGAACAGCATGCAACTTTTTGGTAAATGTCATTCAGTTTTATCCTAATACCCCTTACATTCTGGTAACAAATTTTTTTAAGTGATCGAATTTAAATGCTTAACAATCTTATATCTTATCCTATACATATTTTATTTTTACCTTACTTATTGTAAACTGTCCAACGAGCCGGTATCCCTGCCATCATGTTTTCTAACAAAAATCTTACCACCACAGACCCACACATACTTGTAGCCCAAACTCTTTGCTTTAATCCTGGTCGCGGCATGCAGCGCCTTGTTTGCTGGTGACAAATGTTCGACTATGTAGACATTTTCCTTCTTACCGGCAATCCTGAGAAGAGCGGTGTTGAGCTTCTCTTCGGTTTTTTTCTTTTTATTAAAGTTAATTGATGCCGCCAGAAAGTGGTCGCGAACCCGTGGACTGCTGAATTGAACAACGATAGACTTCGGGCGGTTACTAGTTGGGGTTTGCTTTGCGATTCTTGTAACGTGATGTATTTTATTTTCATTTAAGTCGCCAGATATCACCTTACTAATATTCAAAACAGTTGCCACAACATTTTCATTGTTGTGCTCTGGTAGACATTGAATTTCCACATTTGTAGAACGTGCTTGTTGTTCCATCTGAGTTAGCCTCACACCTAGGTCTTTGACAGTAGTTTTGAGCTGCTCGTTTTCCTTTTTAAGAGCATTAACGACGTTGGTGTTTAAGGAAAACTCAGTCTTCATTTCCTCAAACTTTGCGTTCATAAATTCCATTGATGTATTAAGCCCTTCTAATTTGTCCGTAATCGCCTTCATCTGCGTGTTAACATAGTTCGCCAAAGTTTGGTTGAGGTGTCGCATAAGTTCTTCTATCTGGTTTTTCATAATACGAGAAACTTCGCTAGACGTAACAGGAGACTCATCGTTGAGGATAGTTAACGAAGACTCTTTCTTTCTATGTGTTACATTAGGGTCACTCACCTGACTGTTGCTTACTGGGGTATTTGCAGCGTTTAGCTTCTTCGGCATGCAGGTCGGACACATCCAATTTAGCAGATCAGATTTATCTTTTTACAGTTATTGATAGTAGCTAAATTAAACAATAATGGCGATAATGGATCACCCTGTGCTAAACCACGACAAGTAGTCCTACATAGTGACTCACCATCAAGACGCATTTTTAAGTTTCTTGCTTGTAAAAAGTGCCACAGATATGTGCAAAGTTTTTGTCCCACACCGAAGCCATCCATTTTACGTAATAAACTATGTACATCCACATTATTATAAGCGTTATCGAAATCAATGAAACAACATATGGTCATTTGTTTTTCAGAAAATCCTGTTGAATTCTAGAAACTAAATTAGTAATTAAATATTATTACTAATTTGGTTTAGAATTCAAACAGGATTTTTGAATTCTAGAAACAAAATTTTCGTTGATCGACACTTTCTAAATCCTGTGGTATTCTGGTCTAACATACAGTTCTTTTCTATAAACCTAGTCTATTCAGTAAAATGTTATGGAAAGTTTTACATATATATGAGATCATAGATATAAGGCGAAGGGAAGAGGTTAAACAAGGATCACGTCCTGGTTTCAGAATCGGCACTACTACTATATCGCGCAATTGTTTATGTACAAACGAGCAACCGGAAAATTCATAAAATAAATTGAGTAGTCTTGTTTCACGTTCTCAGGTAAGTATTTTATTTTAGAGTATGTGATCTTGTCACAACCAGGGGCTGTATCTTTATTTTTTAAGCATTTAGTAAGCTCTTGGATTGTAATAGGTACTTCAAGTTTTTGGTTATTTGATGTGAGTATAGGGTAGTCGCATGGTACGAAATCGGGGGCTATACTACAAAGTAATTCGCTTGCTTTAGTGCTGTCCACATGGGATTTGTATCCCTTAATCACTATGGATCGTAGTTTGGTCAAGAGTAGAACATAAGTCCTGCCATGACTTGCTTCTAGAGCACCGAATAGATCTTTGAGCATCACTGATGATACTATTATACTTTGCAGGATTGTGAGGTTATGTGGTGTTGGATTATGTCGTAATTTAGAGAGTGCTTAACGGCGTTCTGCTAAAACTTTAGAGAGTGTGGGGCACCAATAAGGTTTTGGTGTAAAATTTCGCTCTGGGTTCGTATTAATTTTAACATATGGTATAAACAAATCTGCAGTCAAGTCTAAATAGTCTATAAATATGTCATATTCATTTTGTAAATAATTTGGCATCACGAACTTATCGAAAAGGTCATTTAAAAGTTTTTGGTGCCCTACCCAGTCAGCCTTTTTATGGTTTCGACGAGACAAATACAGAATCTTACCTTTAAAGTACGTTGAAATTTTAATAACACAATGATTGCTCCCCAATGTCTCATTTAACACTTGCCAGTTTAAACTTAAACTTATATCGGATGACGCTAACGAAATATCAGGGGACGACTGTTGTAGTACATCATTGACTAACTTAATACGCGTTTGATCGTTACCGTTTAGTGAAATAAAGCTACTACCAATAAGTGCGTCAAATATTTGATTACCTCTCCTGTCAATCTACATTATTTGACCAATTGGTATGGTGTCCATTGAAGTCACCTAAAACTAAGGTTTTATTACTAACCTGTGAAAATTACTGATCCCAGTCTGACTGGCTAGTATTTACAGAAGGTGGACAGTAAACCGATATAATATTTTCAATTTGATTACAATTATACACTTTAACGTGTATAATGTCTATACCCGAGTTAAAATTTTGAAAATCTTGGCAAACCTGACATTTAATTGACTTATATGTGAGTATGGAAACCTCCGTATGAATCCTCTGTCTTTGCGAAATACATTATAATCTTTAATTTTAAAATTTGTTTCTGGTTGCAACGCAGTACTGGTCGTGCGCCCGCTCGATGCCAAAATATAAATATTAAACCTCCTTTTGAACAGTTTTGTTTGCATAATATTATTTTGATTTACTTAAGTGATGCCAGTAATGAAGGAATTCCAGCCATCAATTTTTCTATGTAAAAATATATTTAAATATCCAAGTCGTTTTGGAGGAGTATCCAAAAGTTGCAAAAATATCGTGTTGCTAATTTTTTTTTTAAACAAAACTATTTGTTATACTAAAAAACCATGTTTAAAAAAATAATGTACATGAAACAATAGTATTTTTTTTGTTTTTCAAATTTTTAACCTAGCCGTTACTAAGGAGTATGCTTTAGAAAGTTACCGTTTTATGGCACTAAAGCGTATGCAGGACCTTAAGGCGTATATTCTCGACGCAGTACTGGCCATGCGCCCGCTCGGAGGCAGAATATCAATACTGAATCTCCTTTTGGAGTTCTGTTTGATAAATATTCTTTGATTTATAAATGCTATTTCAGTTGTGAAGCGATCCATTTTTATGTGTAAAAATATTTTTAAACATTCGTTTTGGGGGAGTATCCAAAAGTAGCGAAAAAATGAATATATCCCAACAAATGAACCCGTGTTTCGACACAACTATTAGTCTTATGTATTTTATAAAGTTTTTCTAAAGTTTAGAATAGTATTGTATGTAATGTACATAGGATTATAGTTGGTTTTGGTTGGTTTTTATTGTTTTTTTCACTTGCAAAAGTCGATAAGAATTCTCACAACGTATTAGTTTGACGTTTAGTTTGACTTACGACCTTCTATTTTCAAGTTTTCGCCAACAAATGATTGAAATTCACAATTTCATCAACTTAGCATAAATCAAGATGGCCCAGTGGTATAGAGCACCAATTTGAAGCGCAAATCAGTGTGCCGCAAGTTATTTGAACTTTTCAACCGACTTCACAAAAAGAAGGTTATCAATTCGACTGTTTTTTTTTTAATATTTGTTACCTCAGAACTTTTTATTGGGCGAACCGATTTTGATGATTCTTTTTTCATTTGAAAGCGGGTGCTTGTCATGTGGTCCATCTAATTGTGATCCATTTAATTTTCATCAAGATCTGATGAAGAACTTCGGAGAAATACATCAGAACTCTTCAATAAATGACGGCAAATCACCACTCTGGATAGACCCAATTGCATGTCTGTTTATTGTTTACACCATTTCATTACATAACATCACACTGGTACGCTCTTAAGGGTTACGCAGGTGTGAACAGTTCACCCTGGTATACGCTCATTGCACCGGTTTCGGTTAAGTTTCATGTTATTGGATTAATCTATTCTAGCTTCACTTTAGGCACTAAACGCGTAGGTACCTAGCCTATAGAACTGGTGCATTATGTACCACAACTAAAAAGTGAACAATAAAAATCTTTTTTACAAAAATTACAACTGACTTCCAAACAAAAACACTACAAAGTTAAAAATAACTTCAATTTCGGAAGTCGGAGTCAAAAAACGTAGAAACGAAAACAGAAACACCGACTTCCGAAATTGAAGTTATTTTTTACTTTGTAGTGTTTTTGTTTGGAAGTCGGTTGTAATTTTTGTAAAAAAGATTTTTGTAAGTCTTACCCGATTGGAAGTTATGGATTAGCATTACATATATTAAATTATTCTTTAACTTGTTCACACATTTCTTAGAGTTAGAAATAATTAGAGTTATTAAGAATTAGATTTCTGCGAGGTAGACATGAGTTTTAACTGACCGAAATGAACTGTCGTTTGGTTATAGTTGTTGGTTAGTGACGTGTGGTTAACAGTATTGTAATATTCGCAAAATGTAGGCTAATATTAGTATTGAAGTGAGGGCGACTATCATTGGGCTGCATAAAAGTGGTCTTAATAAAACACAAATACTTATCTGAAGAAATCGGACTGAATGTGAGTATAATAGCTATTAATGAATTGTAACTTTATTAATTGGTCATTGGATTTATAAATGCAGTTTTATTTTAAAATTATATTCAATAATTATGATTATTAACATTTTATATAATGAAAATGAAGTCAAGTAGGTATAGCTGCCTAATATATATTTTTTTTTGTTTTAGAAAAATACTGTAAGTCTTTGGATAAAAAGATATGAGGAAGAAGGTAGCCTTGCTAGTCTAAAGAGAAGTGGGAGACCGAAGCTTATTATCGAGGCGCAGCGACGACATATGGTGGACGTATACAAAACGAATGGTTTCGCACCAACGAGACATTTTGCGTAATTATATGACACCTCGATGGATACTGTTCGCCGTGCACTTCACGCTGAAGGCGTGCATCACAGAAAACCTGCTAAAAAGCCGTACTTGACCGAGAGGCACAAACAAGAACGATTACGTTTCGCACGTGATTATTTAGATTTTGACTGGAATACTGCGGTATTTTCAGATCAAAAAACATTTAAATTCAGTCAAAAGGTGTGGTATGTCGCTATTCTAAACCACATATTTTAGTTATTTCACTGAGTGAGCTGAAGTGTTCTCATCTAATTCACACTTAGGTCTCATAATACTTACTTACTCACACTGTATTCATATTATTCCATGCCAAAACATTTTACATCGCATCGCATCTATTATACGTTTTGTTGGTTTTTGCAATTCTGCGAATCGGTCTAAAACGATTCGTTTTCTTTTGAAATATCTAAAATAAAATAAATAATTAACATATTTTTCAATGTTATGACACCTACGTCAGGTTGTCAAGCTGTCAATACTTTTCCTTTTAAATTTTCTGTCATAGAGTTTCTCACTAGCTTAGCCTATGAAGATTACTTTTGATTTATATAATTTAAATTCTTTTTATCAATATGTTAGCTCAAATATTGTATTTTATAACTTAAATTAATTTACACGCTCTCAGAATTCATCGAAGAGGTTTTGGATTGAATATTACTGGCTGTTTTGAATACTGGCAAGTTGCATTTTTGTATGACAACAAGATGTCACTTTAAAATTCTAATAAAGAAGAAAAAGGACAGGCCGTGGATATAAAAGACGGATAGGCCGAAGGCTTGAGGGTCTTCAATCTGGTCTGAAACCGAAGAGTCGCCTAATCGCTAAGCCATAAAATACGAGGAGTTCCTGACAGTTGTGCTACCTGCCTAACCTACCAGCTACCTACACGGCTACCTCCCTGCCGACCTGTTCCCTGGTTGGCTGCCACGAAGAGTTCCTGTCAGTTGTGCTGCCTGCCTAACCACCAGCTGCCTACAATACGACCTGCCTGCCCGACCTGTTCCCCGGTTGGCTGCCCACGTCGTGCGAAGCCGGATCCTTAATTTCATACATAATTTTTTATAACTGTTTTTTTTATTTGTATTAACGTGGCTTACGTGTGGCTCAGCTCACCTGAGCGACCCGTAACGCTACAAAGGGCAGGCTTCACTTATGGCGCAAGAATAACACTCGCTGGTGTGATAACAACGTTATTCCTAACACCGAATCAGGTCGAATCACAATTAATATGTGGGGATGGATGAGTGCAGCAGGACCAGGAGAACTGGCTTTCATTTCTCCACGCGCAAACAGTTCAACTTATGTGGAAGTGTTAGACTCAATTATGCTACCTACTGTGCGCAACATTTACCCAGCTGATGAGTTAGCAGAATTTCCGTTTGTCCAGGACAATTGTCCTATTCACCGAGCGAGTACTGTGCGTGAGTGGTTTCACAATCACCCGGAAGTAATTGTTATTCCATGGCCAGCGCGATCACCCGACCTCAACCCCATAGAAAATCTATGGGGTTTGATGGTGCAAAGGTGGGACTCGCGGAATGAGAGGTCTACGGAACAATTAAAAACCCATTGCATGGAGGTGTGGGAAAGTTTTAGAGGGAGCCAAATATGCGGTAATATTGTTGGGTCCATGCGCAAACGTCTACTTCACTGTATCGAAAATAATGGGGGTTATACAAAATATTAGGTTTTAGTAAAATCAGTCGGTGTAACTAAATGTTTAGTAGGCCACTTTATTTTAACATATCCGTGATTATTCGTTAACAAACACTGTATTATATTGTGTTTACTTTCGTTTAAAAAAGCTATATCTTTTAACTTGTGCCATCGCCTTATCTTAAGAATGCAATGAACTCGCTATCAATTTTGTTGACAATAATCATGATTCTATTTTGTTTTTTATTCTTCTACCCGCACTGTTCTAACATAATTGTTCAATTTATTTTTCTCATCTAATTGACGATTATCTTGTGAGAACTAAAGTTCTTTTAACAGAAATTGAGGTTTAGTTTCAATCTTCTTTTCTTCAAGAAAATGAACAATTAAGCTATGACCTCAATACATTCATTGTGACGTTTCATAAAAATAAAATATTTACAAAGTCCAAATCATATATCACTTTTCAATAAATAACTGGATATAAACAGATATGTTTTATTTTATTTTACGTTACGTTACTTTCATTGTTACGTTATTCATATTATGAATGGTCTAAGTGGGTATACTTCCAACAAACAATCTTACACGTAACATAGATAACGGTTACAAGATAACTTTTTTGTCTAGGTAACAATTCGACGTCACAATTCTCATAAATGTTTAATTTGTAAATATAAAGAATAAACGGTTTTTATTAAAGACGTCTTTTTATTTCCACCTTACAACATCGAAAAGATGTAACAACGAAATACGAATGAATGTGATTCTTCTAGTTAATAGATCATATTCGTAATTTGCAACTATTTAGTGCAAAAAATGCAATAGTATTTTTCATAGAAATATAAAAAACAACTATATTAATATAGATTGGGAATTTTCAAAGAAATAACCGCAACGGACCGACCATGATTTGAACTCGGGCTACGTTATTTGCGAATCCAACACTTAGTTCATACGGCTACCAGCACATGACATATTTGCGCGAATTTTATCAATGCAATGGTAAGAACAAGTCGCCTCTGTGACTGTGTGATGCGTATTCAATAGCACAGAAAAATAATAATGATGTTTTAAAGCTCAGTGCGACGACAGTTCCTTAGTGTGTGGTATCTGTGGAATGTGGATACTCATACACGCGCACACATACGCACGGAAGTATCGTGCTCGCTCGGTTCGTAGCAATGTAATCTTTAGCGTTCTTATGGACTTTTGCGGCCTCACTGTACGTTACAGGTTTTTTTTCGCCTTCTGAGTATTTTGTTTGTATGCCAAAGTAGATAATTTCTTAGTCCTATCTAGAATTATCTAGCACATTGTAGTAACTTTCTTTTTATATGTTGTATCATGTTTGTGTGTTTTTTAGTGTATCATGTTTATGCTATTTGAATGGCTGGGCCGACTACGGGCACTTGCTGGATCATTTGTTCATGAAAATTACAATAATTATTTTTTCTTTTAAACTGTTTTTTATTCTTAAATATCGAATGGAGTGTTTAGAAAATGCAAGCATTCACAAAATAGATTATTGAGATAACAGTTTTTTTATGACCTATTAAAATATTAATCAGCAGCGCTGTTCTGTAAACATCTCACCGTGAAATCATAGGTGAAGTGAGCTGTCAAACCATAACTTCAGCCGGACTATTCTGTAAACATCTCACCGTTTAAATTAAGGTGGAATGAGCTTGAAGTGAACTCTCATTTCACCTTGATTGAATGGATTGACTCACGATCATGATCACTTCACCTGAATTTTTACGGTATGGGTTTTACAGAATAGCACTTCAGGTAAAATCACAGTTCCCTTCAAGCTCACGTCACCTAAGTTGTCACGGTAAAATTTCAACAGAATAGACTAGCTGAACAACTTAGTTTACCCATATCACAGATAATATAATACTAGCATACAGATGCCTCATTCCAAACATGGAAACAGTGCCGACGTAGCTAAAACTGATTATTTTTTGTTGAGCATCGATCGCGCTCGATTCCGTTAGCAGCAGCGACTTGCAAGTAAAACTGTTTACTCGCTTCGTGTTTTTTTTTTTTTTTAAATACAGTGACGATTTGTTTCATAGTATTTTTTTGCACAGTTTAACAGTTTAATTGTACCAAAATGTGCTGCTACAAAACAAATCAGATCAGAAACTTAAAACCGCGCCATCTATTGGAATCAATTTTAAATGATCTGTTCAAATAATCTTTGAAATCTGAACTATGAGCCCAATATTCCTTAATTTTGTGCTAAGGAGAGTTAATTCAACAAGAACATTTATTTTTTATGATATTCTCTAGAAAATCTTCATATTTCACAAAACTAAATAACTAATCAAAGCTTATCACGCCATCAAGTGCAATTTATTTGAACCAAATTGTCTTTCTTCGCGTTGAGTGCCCGTGCCCTTAAAGAATCCAAAAAAAGAAAGTATTTGTTCGAGAGCTTTGGATCAATTATAAGGATTTTTTTTTCTCTAATCTAAAATTGACACTCCCTCAGGTATCATTTCATTGTTCTGATATATCGATGAAGGGCTAGAAAATAACAATCTTAATGCAACATTGATATTGGCAGCAAGACAATGCTTTATTTCATGCTTTGAGTATGAGTAGGAATTCAAACTCACAACAAATTGAGCGTTTAGAATATGTATATGTACCTGTTACGTTTTCAATCTTAAAAAGTATGACCATGTTACTGGCTTTCGCAAGGTACCTTGAGTACTTTGACTATGTTCATGTTCGCAAGTCGCTCCCAATTTGACTTCGAAGGAACTCTCGGATTTTGTTTCTGCTGTGTAACATCCTTCATAACCCTACATACCGGCACTGGGCCTGCGTGGTAGATTACGGCCCATTCCTTCTCACAGAGAGGAGGCCTGTGTCCCAGCAGTGGCAACATTTAAAGGTTTATGATGATGATGATTTCATCACCAGGTATATACCTATTAGTATTTACTGTTGTGATATTTATTTTAATACTTATATGTAAATGACAGTACTTACTCCAGTAGTTTCCACAGTCAATCCATGACTACGGTTTTGTGGGGCTTAGTTTATAAGTTACTTACCATTATGTGAATATTAATAAATAATAATAAATGAAATGGCATATTATTTGTATGTACAAATGTCTTTGATCAGTTGAACATACAGTGAGTTAAATTCTTAGATACAATTAATTTTATTCTTATTGCTTACATTGTTGGCTTACAGACTGTCTGTGACATTTGTGTATATTGACAGTGTAGTCATGTATTACGTTATGTGTACACTGCAGTCCAACATTGATGACTTTCAAATATAAAAAAGGAGGTACCTAATCATTATAGTAAATATTAAAAGTAATAAAGAAGAAAGGACTGTCTACCTTCATTGTTGCCGGTAGATATTGCTATTAAAATATTAATATAAATAAGTTATCTACACTAATGATAATATTGCCGGAATTGGGTGATTCTTAAAAAAACCGATAGGTGAAAGACAATATAGATAAGCAGATACTGAAATCAAATTATGTAATAAATTAATAAGATAAACAGTTTTCATAGAAATTGATTAAATCAGTTTTGTTAATTAGCATTTTTCCTACTATCTTTTTAACTGATTTCATTATTTTTTCCAACACTCCATTCGGTATTAAGTGCCTAATATAAGACTTTTAATCTCAAAGAAGACCAGACCAAAGGCATTCGCGCCTGATCTAAATAGGAAAAGTCATACATCGAAAGATTTGACTCCAAAAAAACCCAAGCTAATTCCAACCACTACTTAGAACTACTTCTAAGTTCTCAAGAAAGTAATTTCTTTGAACAAGCATCAAGTTGTTCTTAAAATTTTCAGGGAATCGGCAAGGGCCTTGGAAAAGCACCCAATAATTGGAATAGGAAAGCATAGTCATGATGAAGCAGCACATAAGGACGAGAATAGAACCGTGGCCGACGAGCTACACAAGAAGGTCAGGGTGCTATGCTGGATCATGACTCAACCCAAGAACCATGAAGCTAAAGCTAAGCATGTGAAGGCTACTTGGGGCAAGAGGTGCAATAAACTGCTGTTCATGAGTAGTAAAGAAGGTACGTAAATTTTCTTTTATTATTGGCTGGGTCTTCCTTCTTCCTTTATAGAGCTCGAGGCGAAATAATAATCGCCGCACGAGTCGATCATCAATGTAAAGAAGGGGTTGCAGAGGTCGATCCGTGAATGGATGACAATCTTAATATACTGAGAATCCTCCGTGCCTCGTAAATTATTTTAAGCGGTTGGTCCCGGCTGTCATTTGAAGATCTTTGACGTTCGTTACGGCCTTACGGGTCTGAGTCAGAAGCCAGGAGATCGGTGTTACTCAGCCACTGAGTTGTGGAGGTCGAATATACTACGCAGTCGCTCCATGCAAAATACTGAATCCGGTCTAGAAGCCGACCTAAAATAATTGGGCAAGGCTAGATAGATTACAGGCTGGCTTTTCCCACGGATCCACAGACGTGGTCTATGCCTTGCCTAATGCCTGAGGCGACATTAGTGCGTTGTGTTGCTTCATCGCAACGAATCAACGCATTGTACGCTACACCTGCGTTGCGATTGCGACGAAGCACGACGTTGCAACGAAACAGGGCGACGCACGTTGTCACAACGCCAGATTCGACAATGGATCGTAACAAACACTGTCCGTCGTCGCATCTGAGCTCCGACAGCGCAGCGTATCACCCGTGAACAGGGCTTCCATTACGTAATTACGGAAAATTTTTAAAATATTCTCAAATACCGTAACTGAAGATGTCAATTCCGGACTTATGTAATTATTGTCATCGTCAATCAAAATGACTATTTTGATTGACGCAACAAATAATAATGCATTTTTCACATTTTATAATGTGGCAACACTATTCAAAATAACTACAAAAACGGGGTATTCTCCGCGGTTTATTTTATCCTTTGATATATCTTGCAAAAAGTAGTTCTAAGACGTACAGTATAGAGTTAATTCTAACTTATTGACAGCCGACGTTGCGCTTCGATTTATTCTACAGAAACTGATCTTCAAACGATCTCAATGGAAAATTAGCTCCAACTCTTAGAAAGAGAATAAATGTATTCGATCTTTTGCAATATTTATGTCGCAGCCATCTGGTTAAATAAGCCAGCTAATACGACGCCTAGGCCGTTCATTAAACGCCTCCAATCCATCCCGATCCGATCCAATTGGATGCCTAGGCTATATATATAGGCCTATAGTTAATTGAACTAGAATCATTCAATGTTTGACAACTTGGCGTAATGAAAGACAGCCTGCTAAGAAGACTGACTAAGACTCAGCCAAGTGCTTCAAATTTAGTTTTTTTTTCCATTGCGGCGCTAGTAGTCACCACAGCAGATATGGCGTCAACAGCGCAAACCATCAATGTTATTTTTCATTCTTGTGTAAAATTTTAAGTGAAATTAAGTGTGATAGTGTCAAAATAGTATGAAAACATGGAGGTGCCAAATAATACTACGTCTTCTGCATTTTTCGAGAAATATTTGAGCAACACAGCTAGCTAGCACAGTATTCTTAGGCTTAACTTTGGATGCTAAGCTTCAGTGGGGCCCACATATAGATAAATTGTCGAAAAAGCTCCGCAGCATATGCTGTTAGGAAAATTCGTAATTTAACTGACATAGAGACAGCCCGTTTAGTATATTTTAGCTATTTTCATAGTGTAATGTCGTACGGTAGAATACCGTACGACATTACACTGTGTTGTGGGGAAATGCCGCCGACATCCAGACTATCTTTGTTTTGCAGAAAAGAGCTGTTCGATCGATTTATAAATTAAGCCCGAGACACTCTCTCAGAGAGACATTTAAGGAGATTAATGTAATGACAGTGCCTTCTCAGTATATTTATGAAAATCTTTTATATGCCCATAAAAATATAAAATTGTTTAAAAAATACAGTGATATCCATAACATAAATACTAGAAACAAACACAAATTTGTAGTACCTGCAACAAGGCTCAAGTAAATAGGTGGCTCGTTTAGATGTCAATGTGTACACTTTTATAATAAGCTTCCAAGCCACGTACAAGATCTAAGTGTTAATAAATTTAAAACATTCATTAAACGTAAGTTGTGCCAGAAAGCGTTTTATACAATAAAATATTACGTTGAGGACAAACAGGCTTGGGATTGAGCTGCTCCAATTAATTTGTTTTTTTTTTTATATATTTTGCACCGTGAATTTTGTTTTTTTTTTGTTATCTTGCAATTACAAGAATATTTACTTTTTAAAGTATTATATTATTTTATTTTAAGTTTATTTTAATTGTTGTGAATGTGAAGACAATGTGGATTAAATTTTTGTTTGTTTTTAATTTTAATTTATCCAAATTAGTTTTAATCATGGTCTGGCAGTTTGAGTAGTTTATGCGGCCTACCCGAATGTCCTTTCTTTGGTATTGTTCGTCGAATCGTGGAGCTCCTTAAATTCTGAATTGAGCTGCACGGTTATTGACAAATGCGTGCACTGACTGGACAGGTCCACTCAATCTGGCTGATTCTTTCCTCAAAAGACCATTTCAGACTTCAGTCTACATGGTCTTCACATGATCTAACAAAGATTTTGTCTGGACCTTAAAAGAGACTGTGACCTCTGAGTTTGTTTCGGCCTTTCTTCTCAGAGTAGTCAGATAGGAAACGCCGACTTCATGTAGTTTTAAAAATATGATCGACATGTAAAAGTGTTTGTACAAACCTACTTACAGAAATAAAATCATTTATCATTTAACTATCTAGTCACCCAAACCAAACATTACAAATTCATCAATATTCAATTTAACAAAATGACTACTCGACATTCAGCCATCTGTTTAAACGTTGCGCTCAATGACTAGTTGTCCTTCAGCCATTTAATTGGATGCCGGCATTTAATGAACAGCCTAGGCGTCCAATTAGCTGGCTCAGTCAGATCTCTTGGAAATACCTTGGAGGCCTTATTCCGCTCAATCGCATCTTAAATACTTTCGGTAATAAAGCGGCGGAGGCCGCTTTTCAAGGACTTTGAGATCCGTCTATTTAGCTGCCGGTATTTCAACGCATCGTCTGAAGACTGCAGGATCATCTCATGCCTCTCCTTCATGAGCTTGAGAGTAGGACCAGAGAGCTTTTTTTTCTATCTTTACGGTGGGTCGTGGAAAACTTAGACCCGACCGCATGGACAGCTGCCACGAACTCATCGCTGTTTTCGTCCACGGAGCACCCTAGGCACTCGAAACGATTCTGGAGTTCAAGCTGAAAGCTCTGGGGGTTTTGGATCTGGATCTGTGCTGGACGGGGGTAGACTTCATCCCTGGAGATCTTTCAAGCTTGATATTAATGTTCAATGTGCCTCTTAACATGTGATATTCGCGTCAGATTTTCACCGAATTGATCATAGAGACATCATTGAATATGTGGTTCTTCGTCTAATGATAAAGTTAAGTCTATCTCATTTTTCGTAATGTCATCGGGGCTCTGCCAGGTCCACTTCCTGTGTTCACGCTTAATGAAGAAGGAGGTTCATCATATAGAACCTCCTTCTCCATAAAACTGGTCATTAGGTGACCCCGGTGGTTCCGACGTCCAACGCAAAATTGTTCCACTTGCAGCTCATCCTCGTCTCGTTTGCCCAGTTTCGCGTTGAAGTCACCCATGACAACGGTGAAGTGAGTTTTGAAACCATGCATGACTCTAGAGATATCCTCATACATGGTCTCTATCTCGTCGTCGGGGTGTGCCGAGGTCGGCGTAGTTCTTTACGACCTTCAGCGAATATTTTGAGTATATTCTGAGTATAAGGTACGCCACCATGGTCGACACACTCTCGATTTTCATCATGTTGCTCACAAGGGACTTGTGGACGATAATCCTGACACCACCCTGGGATTGCTGGTCACGCTCTCGGAAATAGAGCAGATTGCCGGATTTGAGGGTTATCGAAACCTCCCCCTCTCTTCGGACTTCAGATAACCCTATAATACTCCATCGCAACCTGCTCCAACCTGCTCAATTCTTCCTCGAGTTCGGCTATCTTCTCGTCAGTCCGGGGAGTTCGCGTGTTATATGTTGCCAAGTCCAGTCGTCGGTGTTTATTGGGGTAGCCGGGTCCACTCCGGGGATTCTTCGCACCCCTTGCCACGTCATCGCTTCGAGTAATACCGTAGTCGAGGGTAAACGGGCTGCCGGGCACTAGGGGCCGTTTTTTGTTGTGCTGTTCATTTTGGTTTGGGGGGAGTTTGTAGTAATCGCCACGCTTGACAGGCGGGTTGGCGATCGCAGTTTGAAGTGCACAGAGAACGCTGCATGGGATGGTGAAATTCTTTACGTCCAACACCACACGGTATACGTACGGTTATCGGTTGCAAGAGTAGAATCGGCGTATTATCAGGAAATAAAAATAAATAAAATAAAAAAGCCTTTATTTCTTCCTTAATATAAAAATAACAAAAAATACAAGATAAATTTAAAACTTCTTAAGATTAATTAAGGACCCCTCTTTGGGTAAAGGCCTCCTCCATTTGTTGCCACTTCTTTCTGTCTCCTGCTATAGTAGACCAGTTTTGGCCCGCCGTTTTATTAATTTCATCGGCCCATCTCTCTTTGGGCCTACCATGTCTTCTTTTTCCTTTTGGTCCAGACCACATAGTTGTTCTCTTTGTCCACTTTTCATCCTTTGAACGAGCTACGTGGCCTGCCCACTTCCATTTCAATTTTTGTGAGTGTTCTAATGCATCCAATACTCTTGTTCTCTTCCGAATTGTTGTATTTTTATCAGGAAATAACCAAAGGATAACTTTCCACAGGTGAGTTATGGACTAGCATACTGAAATTTTTGCGCAGGGAATTCATTCCATAGGCTGTCTAGAATAAAGTAATCTTAGTTCTAAATACGTTGAGGAAGTATAGCTTAATTTAAACCCACAGAACAATAATACTCAATAAACCATTCTACTTAGTGAAATAACAAACTGTATGCGTTTGCTAATAGAGCTTTGACAGTTGACGTAATTACGTTTTGATGTTAGAGAGAACAGTCATAAGAAAAAAATATCGAAACGATTTGTACAGTCGTACGAGAGCATAATAAAAACTTTCACTTAATATCATGATGTAGTATTTGCGCTAGCCGTTATTAAACATTATATACAACATGTATAATGCACATTAAAGTTACAAAAGAGTGGGAATGTACTTGTACAATGAGTGATAAGTTCACTGTTTGAAGGAGTACACGTCCACTCTTTAAATAATTATAAAGAATCTCGAAAGAAAACGTTAAAAAAATATCCCCAGTCAGGGACGATTGTTAGAGACTATTAATTGAGCAAATTTGTGGATCGGGGCAAAACCTACACTTGATACGATATCGATATGACAGTGGCACAGATCTTGTACTGATATATGTCTATAAAGAACTATTTGTAGCAGACTCAGCCACACTGGTACAAAAGATGGAATAGTCAAAAGTATATCTATCTTTTTTGACTAACTGTAATGACGTTATCGGTTAGTGCGAAAGTGAATACCGATATTGAAATTGGGTCATAAATATGTTCCATCTAGGTAAACAATGTCTCTGGGTATTTTGTCAATCCTTTAGGTACTTTACTATAGCTCACTTTCCACCATCACTAGATGGTATACCAAAACTAAAAAGAGAAAAATAAAAACATTTTCAAAAAATAAACCAACTTCCGAAGCAAAACACAAAAAAAAGTACAAAAATAACTTTCATTACGCAAGTAGGTGTCGCAAAACGTTAAAAACAAGAGCTGCCTAAAACACCGAATTCCGAAACGAAAGTTATTTTTGTACTTTTTAGTGTTTTGCTTGGAAGTCGGTTTATTTTTTTTTGGTTTTCAGTTCGTTTTATTGATTTTTCTTCAAATAGTTTGATTAGGATTAAACTTGATAAAATTCTAATTTATAATTATTTCGTTTCCAGACCCCTCACTACCAACAGTAAAGCTGCCTGTAGGAGAAGGACGAGACTTCTTATGGGCAAAGACAAAGGCAGCCTTCCGCTACGTCTACGAACATCACAGAAGAGATGCTGACTGGTTCATGAAGGCAGACGATGATACGTGAGTTTATTCTCAATGCTTTATAGTACACCAAACATCCGGTCATCGGACCACCTAATGGGAGGCCTTCCAAGGCAACGTCTTTCGGTTCGCGGTCGCCACTCCAGAACTTTTCGGCCCCATCGACCATCCGTTCTGCGAGCAATGTGCCGGTGTGCCCTGCATACTGCCACTTAAGTGTGGTAGGTATTTCTTCGAGCTAGGTATGTCGGTAGCCCTGGTTCTTTTGCGAGAATCTGCTGGAAGCGAAAGACACGAGAACGGTCACTGGCGGTGACACTTGGGGAGGCCTATGTCATGGGCACCCAACGCGAAGAAAGAAAATTTGGTTCAAATAAATTGCAATAGATTGCGTGATAATCTTCGATTTGTTATTGAGTCTTGTGAAATATAAAGATTTTCTAGAGACGATCATAAAAAAATTATGTTGTTGTTTAATTAACTCTCTTAAACACGAAATAAGGAATTGTGGGAGCTTCATTCAAATTTCAAAGATTAATTGACTGGATCATTTTAAATAGATTCCGATAGATGGCGCGGTTTTAAATCCACTCGATTTTTTCAATTTGATTTGTAGCACATTTTGATACAATGAAACTCTAAAAACGTGCATAAAATACCATAAAACAAATCGTCGCTGTATTTAAAAAAATATTCACTAACCGAGTAAACCCTTTTACTTGCAAGTCGCTGCTAACACCATCCATCGCTGTGGAACGGAACCGAATGCGATCGATTTTATTAGAAAAATAACCAGTTTATTAATCAGTCGAAAAACGCTAGTTACGTCGGCACGGTTTCTTTGTATGGGATGAGGCATCTGTATGCTAGTATTATATTATCTGTGCCTGTGTCTCCAATTTTTTTACACTATTGGATAGCACATGTACAAACAGGAGCTTAACTCACAGAGCTTTCTCCCAACAAACCTTTGAATAGATAGAGATAGATCATATTATAATATAATAATATCTTTATTGAAAAAAGAGCAAATACATTTCACACTTATCATAATATTATCACAAGTAGGTAAATTACGTTAAAAGTTCATGATAAAACCCTAACGTCTAAACTAGGCCGAGCCTGTACCTTAGACGTTAGTCGCTTCCAATGTTGTTACAATCAGAGATGAGTAGGTACTTATAGTATGATTATACATTACAAGGCAAATATTATATCAATAAGAAATTCATATTCTCAGTGTACAATGTGGGTAGATTTGTTAGTATGTTAAAAGCAAAGTATGAGTGTTTACTTATTTTTTATCCTCTATGTACCCTACATCCAACCAAACATAACAGAAACAACAAAATGTACGAACTTAGGCAATTTTTAGAAAACATGAAAGAATTTTTTTTTTCTCTTTTTGTTTTTGTTAAATGCTTACGTACGTTTTACGTGTAGTTAATGTTTTATACAGACTTTTAAAGTGGATCAACTGAAATAGGTTTCAAATTAATAATTAATTGTTGATTTTCTGGGCTTTTTATAACAATTTTAGTCTGCCGGGTTTTAACGATTATTTTAAAATAGTAAATAGGTTTTCTACACTGTCATAACTTTGAGATTTCAGCCAGGATATTAAGACCTTCTTGCATGCGTGTTGGTTTAATGGATACATTTTTAAAATTTTATTCAATTTTTTATACAGCATTGGTTCAAGATAACAATGAAATTTTTCGATAAATGCTGTTTTATACGCAACCTTAGGACACCCTATCAATGCGTCTCGAGGTCATTGTTGTTTTATCAACAAATTTCAGCTTTTGATGTTGTGCCATTACAGTTTCTCTAACGAATAACTGTCTAACTGTCAAGACATCACATTCTGAGTACAAATCGGCTGTGGGATACCTGAAAGGCTTAAAATTCATAACCTTAAGTAAGGCTCGCTGTGCACGTTCAAGTTTAATAAGATGGGTTTTTCGTGCTCCACCCCATGACGTAATGCAGTATGCTAGAATAGATTGTGCGAGTGCAAAATAAACAGTTTTGCGGAGAACAGAATCAGCCACGTGTCTTAGTTTCTTAAAAACATATATCAACTTTCTTGTTCTCCCTGCTAGTAGATCGATATATGGACACCACGTGAATTTTTCATCAAGGAGAATACCAAGATATTTAACTGTTTGAACCCTTTCCAGATAGCCACAGTTGCATGTGTATTGATGGTTCCTGCTTTGACAAGCGTGAATTTGAATTTTCAAATTTTGTGCCGTTTTTAGTGATTGTTCCGTATTAGCGAAAGTTATGAATTTTGTTTTAGCTATATTAAGCGTAAGTAAATTTTGACTGAGCCATTTGGCTGTTTTGTGAAGACCTATTTCTGCATAATATCTTACTTCATCCCATGTACGACCATGAAATATTAAGGCCGTGTCATCAGCGAATGTAAATATTTTACAGTTTCGTATCTCTAAGCTACATAAACAATTAATATAAATTAGAAAAAGGGTCGGGCCAAGAACGCTTCCCTGTGGCACGCCAAATGATACTTGCGCGTCAGGACTATAAAAGCCATCTATTGTAACTCTCTGTGATCTATTACTTTAATAATCCTTAAACAAATCCAATACCTTGCCCCGTATACCAACGTTTTCCATTTTTTTGATTAGTATGGGAACAGAGATTGTGTCAAAAGCCTTAGCCAGGTCTAAGAATACTCCAATGCATTTATTTTTGCTATCAACATGATTAGCTACGTGGTTAGTAAGTTCGGCGACTGCCTGTGCTGTCGAACGGCCAACTCTGAATCCAAACTGATTTTGGGGTAAAATATGTTGTTTTTCTAGGTACAACAGTAGTTTCTTATTAATAATCTTTTCCAAGATCTTAGACAGCACTGGTAACACCGAGATAGGGCGGTAATTACTGACACAGTCTCTGTTCCCTGCCTTGTGAATTGGATGGACAACAGAGATTTTAAACACATTAGGAAACACACCGGTCTGTATTGAGAGGTTTGCAATACGAGTTAAAAGTGGTACAATAATATTTCTTGTCATTTTGATTATTTTTGTGGAAATTCCATCCCAACCCACCGCGCTATCAGTTTTTAAGTTAATAATTATAGACTCAACTTCTTCCTCAGTTGCCTCCAACATAACCATAGAGTTAACCGGCGGACTAGGAGAATCTTCGATTTGATCATTACATGGAATTATCTTTGAAGCTAATTGTTTTGCTATGTTAGTAAAATAAAGATAAGATCTAATGGCGGTGGTTTTTCAATGTCTCTGTTTGTAATGTTGTTAATTATTTTCCATGTCATTTTAGGGTTTTTGGCATTTTTATTGAGCTCATTTGCAAGGAAATTCCTTTTCAGACGTTTCAACAAGTCATTGCAATTCATAGTTTTTATATCTACTGTACGTAATAGTGAGAATTTCATTATTAGGTTCATTTTTAGATCTTAGGTGCATGCGATCACGGTTTCTAATGCAACGAACTAAGCCTGGCGTAATCCACGGTTTGATGCAGCGTAATCTTCTAGTAGTTTGTAGTTTTAGAGTGTTGTTCATAATTGTTTTATTAAGGATGTTAAGTTACTGCGCTCAAGATGAATGCGCATCTTGTGATTCCATAATATGACTAAAATTTACTGAATTTAGATCTGCAAGAATTGCTTCATAATTAACTTTACTAATGGTCATTTGTTTTAGTGGTTTAATTGAATATTCAAGTTCAACACAGGAAAGTAAAAGAGAGTGATCAGTCAGAAGAGAATGAAGAACAAGTGCAGTCGTAGAAAAATTGCCCTTGACCATAGCGTGATCGATGCAGTTATTTTCTCTTGTTGGGTACAAATGACCAGGCAAGAATCCATGGCTGGCTAGTAAATTGAGGTAGTCTGTCGAATTACGATCTTCATTATTAAGTTTCACGTCTATGTTTAAGTCACCCATAATGATTATATTACTGCGATTTCTGTAAGTGTTTAGAAGGCTATCCAAAGACGTTATAAAGTTATCCACATTTGTATACGATGGTGACCTGTAGATACCAATAACGACAGTGTCCGAGTCAATCTGTATAACTAGGCAGGTAGCATCAGTAAGGGGTATTTCTGCAACTGAACAGGTAAGTCCCTCTTTTGTGTATGCTACAACCATCATTTTGATTACGATTATTTTTTGTGTAGTGGGTCTCATAGTTTTTTAAGCATGGGATATATGTGGCTTTTGAATTCCACGTTTCTGTCAGAATAAGAATTTCACATGATATGTGTAGTCTAGATTGAAGGACTTCAAATTGGCAAAAAAAAATTGTGATGCTTCTAATATTCTGGGTTAAGATTTTTAAATGGTTTTTAGTTGTTAGATCGGGTGGCAAGAAAGATGTACATGATTCTGGATCACATAAAAAGGATGGCCCAGCAGATATATTGTCTATATTAATTACTAAATTATTATTAATTGTGGAATTGAATTTTGATTTAAAAATTTTGGTGACTTGATCGGAGAAATTAATAATTTAATAACCGTTTGGTATGGCAAATTATGTCGTATGGTAATTAATTGTGTACATATTAAGGAATGGTTTACAATCTTATAGATAGTAGGTCCAATACACCACAGAAACTGATGAACAATATTACGAATAACATCAAAACAAAAAACTAAGTAGTCTCTTGTACAAGAAACTAAACAATGCAGTAAACAAGAAAGTAAGCATAATAAAAAGGTAAAAACTAAAAATAATGGTATATGATAAACTAAAAATAACCGCAAGTACATAACTAACCCTAGTCAAATGTGGTTTCGGAGAGTAGCTAGTTGAATTTGTATTCCTTGGTCTTCGCTACGTCTCTTGCGTCGAAAAATAGACGACGACCTTTACTTGTTAAAGCCTCGGATATGTAAACTGGAGCTTGCTGTCCAGCGAATCCTATATCAGCCGAGTTGAGGCGTTGGTTAGGATGGTTTTTATTATAGGATTTGATACCTTGGATGACATTGTCCTTTAATTTAACAGAGGTAAATTCTGCAACAATTGTACCTTTTCCTGACTTCGAATTAACTCGGAAAACGTCTCTTATGGCTGCTTCCTGCACATTTACATCAAGTAGTTTGCAAGTATTTTGGACAATTTAGGATAAATCGGTTTTTGATTCCTTTTTAGTTGATATCGGGATATTTCTCAATTCAATTGATGATGATTTTGAGGTTCTTTGGAAATCTTCAAGTGATGATTCAAGCGTAGTTATCCTTAACAAGTGCTGCTTGCGTTCACCCTCCAGATTATCAACTTTTTTCGCATCTCTTCATACTGACTATTCATGAAGAGTAAGCTTTTTTCAATTTCATCATTTGAAAGTTTTATTTCAGTGTTTTGCTTCTTTGTTTCAGCAAGCTCTGCGACAAGTTTTATTCAACATGATATTTTGGGTGTCTTTCCATTCTTCAAGCATGATTTTGATTTCTTCTTTAAAAGAAGCAAGCTGTTCTTCGCTTGACTGTCTTTTATGCGTTGGGATATAAAAGAGGGCGTAGAAATCCCAGTAACAATATTTGAGACATCAAAATCAGATAGGGCAAGTTGTACGCCGCCTCCTGTTTGTGTCTTGGAAACTTTGGGCAATATTTTTTTTTTGACGTGATAACGTCTTTAAAATCGTTTTAGTCGGGTGACATGTTCAGAAACTTGTGTCACACCAAAACCTCACGAGCGCGATCGCAGGTATAACGAGAGAGAGACGGACCGATCTCCCGTCTCATCTCGAGCGCTGCCAGTCATTCCGTGAAACTTGTCACGCGGAATCCTCACGAGCGGAGGCTGGCATAAGGTTCGAGTGAGTGGACCGATCTTCCGTCTCTCTCACTCTAGCGGCATACAAACGAATGGAGATTTTCTCGTGCGGTTAAGTTTTCGTTGAATGTTTAACAGTGAAACAAAATGTGTTTATCATAACATAGGTTTATATGTAGGTAAGACGTTATCACGTAAACATCTCGATCGTAAACCTACTTTATTTAATTTCAGGTTCACTGTGGTCGCTGAGCCGATGTACGATGAAACTTTTTGTCATGCTCGATCAGTGATATCGTTTCGCACACCAACGCTTTACCTTACTGCGCGCCTAGTACTTTTGTTTGAATTGAAATTGAATATTTTATGTTAAATACTGATATTTTAATGAAATTTGGAAGATAAGCCCACACGTCTATACTCAATGAAGTCTATGCGGAAGTTTTGATATTAGAGGGTAGGATCCAGTTTAGGAGTGTTTATATCGTTGGGCGGGGCTGTAAGTGTTTTTTTATACTGTCTGTATCTATGTGTAATGTTGTCTTATGCAAATTAATTGTTATATTAAAAGTAAGTTTAATTTTTTTTTATTAATTTAATTGGAATATTACTATGTCGTAATGGCTATCGCTATTGTATATTTTCATTGAGTATTTAAATTTTAGTATTTAGTGTAGTTAAGAGTTATTTATTTGGGGTGGGTAAGATATTTTTATGGTAAGTGCTGAAAGAGGGCGGGCTGTAAATCAGCTTTGACCAGCGTAGTAGCCATCCCAGCTCAAAATTATCGCAGAATTAATGTGACAAATTGTCAAGCACGCGTTATCTTCTGTGATTGGCTGTTGAAAATTCATTCAACCAATCACAGCATATAACGCGTGCTTGACAATTTGTCACATTAATTCTGCGATGCGTTTTTAATTTCAAAGTTGCTTTTCCGTTGACTTTTCTGCAGCTCCTCAATTTTATCTTCTAATAAGTTAATGCATTTTTTGTCTTCTTTAGCTTGATTTTCTAAAGTGTTAATTTTCTTCTTGAAATCTTCATTCTGTGCTGTGAGGAAAGCAACAGATTTTTCAATATTCTGATTAACTTCTCTAATTTCGCTTAGTGTAACCTTAATATCTTGGAGTTTTTCTTGGTGTTTGTCGAGAATAGTAATCATCATTTGTTTCATTTCTTCCTTGAAATTATCATAATCCGGTGTATATAAATCTGTAAGCGACCTCTTATTACGAGCGAAAACATAGCTCGGTGGTGTTTTATTTGTATGGGTCGTGCTTAGATCGGGGTCCGACATTGAGTTGTTCATCATGATGTTAATTTACTGCAGTCGTGAAATATGCGATGTAAATAATGTTTTTAATAATGAGCGCTAGCGCACACGCAACTTTTGTAAAGCAGGGTTCGCAGTAATTATTGCTATCTCTCTCTTAAAACCCCCGAGGGGAGACACCTTATATCTGTAGGCACCAAGCGCAAGCAGGAAGGACCGATTCCACAATGGAACCAAGCGTGCGAGACACTGGCGGCGGTACAAAGTTTTATATATCGAAGGGTCTTACTCGTTGGTCGATGCAAAAGTGAAAGGCAGGCTCGATGTCCAAAACGACAGTTCTTTAATCTTTTCATTAACGTGAGCTTTCTAATTAGTCCGTTGTCTGCGTATGATCTTTTCAAGTTATTCCACGCTTCAAATGCGGATTTAGCTCCCATTATTTTAGAGAAGACTTTCGCGGCAGCAAAGCCAATTTTAGAGCGGGCTCTGTCATGGCTGCGTAATATTTCTTGTGAGCTATCCTCCATAGGTGGATGCTTCACGCAATCCCATAGTCCACAATCAGCATAATTCCATAATTATAATTGCCATAATTTATTTATTTTTCCACTATTTCCATTGAAAATTCCCATGTCGTGTACTTTGAACGTCCTATTTATATAAAAGATGGAGTACTTACTGTATGTGCAATTGAAAAATAGGGTACTACACTAGTATTACTTGCATTCGTACTCGTATGATGAAGAGGTTTTGTGCAAGAATCTCTCTCCATTTTTATTTTCTAATCTCTGTAACACACTATTATAAGGAGTTTAGAGTTATAAATGTGATAAATAGTGCGCCATTATCCAAATTTCCACTTCCGTCCATACCAAGCACGAAACAGAAAAAACAAGGGCAATAGGCACAAAGGGTCGTTTACAACTGGGATAAGTTCAGTAGCCTAGCACCTCTGATAAAAAATACATTAATATTAATGGGTCCTAACATCTGCGCCCAGCTAGTATGATTTTGGCTAGGTGATTCCTAAATGCAGTAGTGAACCAACCAGCAAATATAGCTCCCGATAAACGCCGAGATTTTTTGTCTACCTACAGATCATTTTTTCAAAGAACTACGGGTAGGTAACTAAATCTTCATCATTCTCCTTTTTTCAGATATGTGGTGGTTGAAAACCTGAGATACATGCTGGCAGACTACGACACTAATGACCCGATATACTTCGGCTGTCGGTTCAAGCCTTTCTCGCCACAGGTACGCGTTTCTATACAAAACTTATAATATACATTTGTTTGTGAAGTATTCATATTTCATTTCTGTTGATCATCAATAATTATAATCATTCTGGCAATCACCCTTTTCAAAAAATATTGGGCACCTATTTTTGTTTTATAAAGTCGATAAAATTTTACAAATATAAAGTGCATCAAAATTGAGGAATAAGAACTTGTGGCGTCACTTATGAGTAAACAGAAAAAGTGTATTAAAAAAAACATTTTAATAAAACAATTAAACCGGCTTTTGAAGCAAAACATTACAAAGCGAAAAAGGAAATACGTTGTTTTCCGAAGTCGGTGTCTTTGGTACCAATTTTTTTTCGTTTTTCGACACCCAAGAGATATCTTATACCCATGACATAGTTATTAAAGTGTTCCAGTGGCCATCTGGTCTATTGGTCTTCTTCGTCAGTTCCATTTCACCAAATGATACTTTCTGAGTGCAAATGCTTGCCATGTTATTGTTATTGAAAATACAAAAACCGCTATGTCTGCCTATAATATTTGAGGAG
This sequence comes from Orthosia gracilis, assembly GCA_947562075.1. Taxonomy (NCBI): domain Eukaryota; kingdom Metazoa; phylum Arthropoda; class Insecta; order Lepidoptera; family Noctuidae; genus Orthosia; species Orthosia gracilis. The sequence continues at coordinate 24,256,691 of OX387275.1, forward strand.
TTCGCTCGATGTCCATGGGACCTATTATCAGATTCAGTTTTGGTGACAATGGGAGCACCTTGAGAGTACCTGTACCCTTTCAAACAAAAAATAACTTTGCAAATCCGTCAATATGTGACGAAGTTATGCCCGACCATAAATTATAATAAAATAGAAACATCCTAATTGAGAACCTCCTCCTTTTTGGGCAGTCGGTTAAAAAGTGACTTCAGGTGAAATTTCAACGCAATGTATCGTCGTTATTTTTTTGTTTACGTGATAAAAGAAAAATACGCGTCCAATATGTTTTATTAATCTACCAGACGGGCTAAAACATATTTTTAGGTGTCACTCCAGTCTGCTGGATGCGCGACCGTTGCTGACCGTTTAAATGACGGCCTAATATATCTGACTAGCGTCCGCGACTTCGTTCGCATGATTTCGTATTTTATTCAACTAAGTACAGATGATTTTATTATATGCAGTTAGTGAAGGCGACCTAAAATAAGCTATTGTTAAATCAATAATAAATGATATATTGTAGATCTATGCGGTTTAAGTTAGGATTTACGAAACTTAAATGACGTGTCCGAAATATTTTAGCTAAATAAAGTGCTCGTGGGTAAATAACAGTCATACCGGTTATTCGATCAAAATGTCAGTCATGAGGCTTTACAATAAGATCCATAGCGAGTACACCACTCACCATCTAATACTATGAAGAAGACAGTGCAGTGGAGCTTCCACACGAGTCTTACGATAAATATGTATAAAACTAAGTTCATTTTAAATACCCATGTAGCACCCATTTTCATGAAAATCGGTGACTTTGCAGAAGATATTCATCGCATCCGACTCGGAAACACGGACAGGGAAACTGAGGTAACCATCATAGCCCCAAGAATGACCAAACTTTGGTTGCATTAAGCAATCTGGTCTGCTTAATGCAAATGACCGCTGAACGCTGTAGATGGCCTATGGAACTGAAAGGTTCTGGAGTGGCGAGGTCGTTGCTGGAAGATGCAACATTGCAAGGCCTCGCACAAGTTGGACTGATGTCCTGGCAAGGACACAAGTCTGCTGAATCCGAAGCGCAGAAGATTTTTGAGTCGCATACTTTCGGGTGGAGCAAAAATTACTTTAGTATGAAAACGAATGCTGCGTAAATTACGCGACACTATAACGTCACTCATAAAATTACCTACGTTTGTTTGGCCTTACACTTTTTGTTGTGTTTTGTTTCGGTTGGTTCGGCCTGAGAAAAACGTTCCAGTTCGGTAGTTCCAAATCGAGGAAGAGGTCGTCTTAGTGCCGTAAGATTCTTCAAAAAACCGTTGACACCCCTTAATCATCTTCTGGGGCTAATTCTGAAAAATTAATGATGGCAATTTATTATTTTCCCAAGGAATAAGATATTCCATACTAATAAATGTCTCCCTTTTTAACCACTTTAACAGTTGAATTTATTTCCTTAAGGACCGGTTTTCCATCCGCCTTCAGGAGTTCAGCAGTGATTCCGTCATCATCCGGCGCCTTGTTGTTTTCATACTGTTTCAGAGCCATCCTAATCTCGTTCAGGCTGTCGTACGGGGTATCTACGGTATAGTGACGGATCAATCTAGCTCTTCGGTCGTTTGCTAGACTCGCAACGGGCTTGCTGATTGATGTGTACAACTGCCCATAGAATTTCTCGATCTCCCTCAGAAGCTCCGGTTTGGCGGATATGATCCTGCCATCGTCGGTCTTAAGTTTCGTGAGCTGGCTCTGCCCAAGATCCAGATCCCTTGACAAAACCTTGGAGCCTTTATTTCGCTTAATGGCGTCTTTAATACGCTCGGTATTAAAGCGGCGGAGGTCTCTTTTCTGTCTATTGAGCTGCCGGTATTTGCATGCCTCATCTGAAGACTGCAGGATCATCTCACGCCTCTCCTTCATAAGCTTGAGGATAGAGATAGTAGGTAGGATCAGAGAGCTTTTTGTTTCTAACTGTACGACGGGTCTTGAAAAACTTAGACCCGACCGTATGGACAGCTTCCACGAACCCGTCGCTATATTCGTCCATGGAGCTACCTAAGCACTCGAAACGATTCTCGAGTTCGAGCTGAAAGCTCTCGGGGTTTTGGACCTGGATCTGTGCTGGACGGAGCGTGGACTTCATCAGTCGAAACCTTTCAAGCTTAATATTAATGTTCAATGTATGCGCGCCCGGTTTTTACCGAATTGATCACAGAGACATCATTGAACATTTGCTTCTTGGTTGACATGATGAATTCGATCTCATTTTTTGTTGCACCATCGGGGCTCTCCCAGGTCCACTTCCTGTGTTCACGCTTTTTGAAGAAGGAGTTCAACATATAAATACATCCTTCTCCATAAAACTGGCCAGTAGGTGACCCCGGTGGTTCCGACATCCAACTCCAAATTGCCCCACTTGCAGCTCATCTTCGTCTCGTTTGCCCAGTTTCGCGTTGAAGTCCCCCATGACAAGGGTGAAGTGAGTTTTGAAACCATGCACGGCCTTGGAGAAATGAAAAAAAATGAAAATGTTTATTTTCTCAAAAAGTGTTACAATATTAGTTGGGGTCCTAGATCCCACACTAGGATTCCCTGTGTTGTGGGATCTAGGCTCTGCGTACCGTGTACAGAATTAAATTATAATATAGGTAACCAACATAGTATGACACACTAACATATACATTTTATTTATATTCCTAATAGAAAAGATAATTGGATAGTATAACTATTATCAAAGAAAGTGGTTATTCAACAAAATAGTTACTCTGAGTTATGTTTATATTATGTTGTGTAGTGCCTTAGTGTTTCATCTCATGTGTTAGTGTGTGGGGGGTGTATGTGTGTGTGTGTGGAATGTATGTGTGTGTGTGGGGGGGGAGTGTATATGTGTGTGTGCGGGGGGTGTATGTGTGTTTTATGTGTTTATGGGAGGGGTACGTGTGTGGGGGGATGTGGAGGGTGGAGGCAGATAGCGAGAGTCGAGAAAACAATGCGTGCGAGTGTGAGCATTATATGTGAATGGTATAGAAATGTCTGATCTAAGTGTGTGATGTGTATACAAAGTGTATCCAAGTCAAGTAGGTTATCGTAAATCCTCGGTCACTACCTCGTCGTCGGGGTGTGCCGAGGTTGGGCCGTAGACCTGTATGACCTTCAGCGAATATCTTGAGGATATTCTGAGTATAAGGTACGCCACCCTGGTCGACACACTCTCAATCTTCACCACGTTTTTCACAAGGGACTTGTGGACGATAAACTCCACTCCACCCTGGGACTCCCGGTCACCCTCTCGGAAATAGAGCAGGTTACCGGATTTGAGGATTATCGAGTCCTCCCCCTCTCTTCGGACTTCAGATAACCCATATCATATACTCCATCGCAACCTGCTCAATTCCTCTTCGAGTTCGGTGATCTTCTCGTCGGTCCGGAGTGTGCGCGTGTTGTACGTTGCCAGGTCTAGTCGTCGGTGATTGTTGGGGTAGCCGGATCTCGTCTGGAGATTCTTAGCACCCCATGCCATACCGTAACCTCGACCGCTACCGCAGTCGAGGGTAGGTAGGCTGCCAGGCACTAGGGGCCATTTTTACTTGTGCTATTCATGGTTTTGCTGAATTCTTTTTATCAACCAAGAGCGTAAACCTAAAATTTCACGTGACCAACTTACAAACTGTAGAAATTAAATTAAAAAGTAAAGTAAAAAAATAAAGTAAAGTAAAAGTACAAACTAGAAATTACATACAAACTTTCAACCCCCTTTTTACCCCCTTTGGGGTGGAATTTCCAAAAATCCTTTCTTAGTGCTCACTTACGTCACTTGAGAAACCTTCCCGCCAAATTTGATGCTTCTAGGCCTAGCGGTTTTGGCTGTGCGTTGATTGATCAGTCAGTCAGTCAGTCAATCAGTTTCTTCTTTTATACACCCTGAAATTTAATTGGTTGTTTTCCCGCGGCAGAACGACTTGCCTTAAGGAGTACTTTCGAAGTATAGAGTTAAAGTAAATAAATAACGATGTTTCTGTTTTAAAATAATTAAAAAAATATTCATCAACTCGAAAAAGTGAGTAACAATAGTAACTCTAGACGTAACTTGTAGGTACTAGGTACTACTCGTGTCACCACCTACAAAGAAAACCGATGCACAAAATAATATCAAACCAAAATAAACTCTCGCACGTAGTGATAAAGCATAAAATGTTTGCACGGAACAATACAAAAAATCACCGCGATACCGACAAAGAAAAGACCGATTTAGAAATGTTCAAAGTAAAATTAGCTCTCGCGTGTAGTGATACGGCATAAACTAGCCTGCGCGCAACAATTTCAAACGAAGCCGCCGGCGCCTATTTTACCCGTGCGGCACGCGCGGCTGTGACCCTGACCTACTTAGTTTTCCCGCGAATGTCGTACGCGCAGCACGCGCCATCACTGTAAACTGCAATGGATCGACATTACAATTACACCAATGTGGAGTACGTCGCTATGGTGCAGCTGTATGCTAGGGCTGATTATGACTCCCATGCTGCCCGGCGACTTTACGCAGAGCGGCAACACTTGGAGTCGCTCCGTCTTCGCGGGGTTCTGAACCCCCAAGTCCCATCTCCACGGACGATCGTAGCGGCGACACAGCGGCTACTAGATCATGGACAGTTCCATGCACCGGCACATGCACAGGGCAGAGATCGACCAGCCGTTATTTTGCCAGCGCTCGACGAGGAGATCATCGAGTACTTCGAACGGGATCCGCGTCGCAGTACGCGCCAGGCCGAGGCTAGGTTTGGCGTAAGCCAGTACCACGTCTGGAAACTACTCAACTCTGAAGGACAGCATCCTTATCATTTTCGCGGTGTTCACGCTCTCCACGAAAATGACCCCCAGAACAGAATTGCGTTTTGTCAGTGGTTGATCGCCAACCAAGATAAGAGCATTTTGTGGACGGATGAATCAACTTTTACGCGAGTTGGTATTTTCAACCAGCGTAACGAACATTTTTGGGCAATAAATAACCCACACGTTATTCGCGAGTGTGCGCATCAAGTGCGTTTTAGTGTCAAGTGCGTTTTAGTGTCAAATTTGAATAACATGTTGGATAACAGCTGATTGAAAAGCACGTGGGTCAATGGCCTCGCGGCCTTTAATAGTAACACTAGACGTAACATGTATTGTTGTAGGTAATACTGGCGTCGCACGCGCCGGCGCCGCAGCCCTCAAAGCAAAGCGATGCATAAATGGTCAAACCCAAATAAGCTCTCGCACGTGGTGATACGGCATAAAAGTTTGCACGCAAAACAAACGAGCGAGCCACAAGCCGACAAAGCAAAGACCGATTTATTAAATGTTTAAAGTAAAATAAGCTCTCGCGTGTAATTATACGGCATAATCTAGCCCGCTCGTAACATGATCAAACGGAGCCGTCTTCGAACCTAATCCTTTCGACGGTGACCTAGCACCCGGGTCAACGGCCTGCTGTCGTTCGGCCGTAGATATCGGGAGGTATACTATTGGTTCGTGATCGCTTTCGAGTTTAGTTTTTCACAATGTTAAATATGCCAGTTTTTGTTTCTAATATTTTATATAACTACGAAACGATTGTATTACATAGACAAAACCATTTCGCTGCGGGAAAACAACCATTTAAATTTCACGGTGTATATATAGATAGATTATGTGTCACCTAACTTGCAGGGCTTCATGGGTGGCGGCGCGGGCTACGTGCTGAGCAGAAAAGCGTTGGACCTATTCGTGAACAAAGCGTTACCGACACCGACACTGTGTCGCCAGGATGATCATGGACCTGAAGATGTTGAGATTGGTGAGAGTTATTGATAATAAGCTTTTGCCTTTTATTTTAGCCGTAAATTATTTATTTAAAGAAAATAGTAGTTTATGCAATGGTCATATAATAGGGGTTTATAAATCACGAGCGTGGGTTTAGCGAGTGTTTTAATACCTAATTATATGCCGTATTGCATACAATACTTTATCTTCACTCATACAGTTAAAATAAAACAAAAGTGGAAACGGAAAAAATATGTGGTATGGCGGGCCATTTAGATTCTCATTGCGCATGATTGCGCAGCGCTTGCATCCATAGACAACGACACTACTTTTCTACATTAAGTCAATGAGCCCATACGCGCCAGTAATTTAAAAAGTAAAAGTGTTCTATAAAAACTAAAATAGTATTATGCAACTAGTCAATAAAGGACGGATTTAAAGCGAGGGCCATAGATAAACCACGAACAAGTGAAGGATTCTAACAACTGAATCACGACCGTAGGGAGTTATTCATGATGATTGAATCACGAGCATAGCGAGTGATTCAAGTGTTAGAATCCTGAGCGACGCGAGTGATACATGGCCCTCGATATAAATCCGTTTTATTCAAGAGTTGCATACTATATTTTATACCATGACATGAAAAGTTTGAGCAAGAAGCACAAGGCATAATAATAAATAAATAAATAAATGTTTTATTATCTTCAAAGGCGAACGGCAGGCTTGTATGGGAACTTTGTACCGCAAATAAAATTTCGTGTTTTGGGATATTTTTTGTTTTAATTGGTAGTTAATACGATAAATAATCCTTTTTTTAATTCTTAGACTTTTTAGAACTTGGAACGTAAAAGTTATAACCAGTTTTGATTTTTAAGGTTATATACTAGTGTACCAATGTAAATTGTTACATATAGGTAAATGTTGCAGATTGTTACATAGGTAATGTGTAAAGTAAATTGTTTGTTGCTATCTTTGTAGTATTTTCCTTACCAATAAGTAGGTAGATTGAGATGAGGGTCGTACCTACTCAGGGTATTACTAAATACCTATATCCACCAGCAGACTGCGACAGTTTGATAATGATGAGTTTGGTTATATTTAATGTTATTTCTATTTCTAAATAATTAATTATCATTTCAATTTTGTGTTATTTTATGTAAGGCAACATCTAAAAACATAACTGCGTTGAGTGCACGATTTTATTACGTTTTTATATTAAATACTTTTTATTGATATTATTAATTAATCCGAAGTTCTAAAAATAGTAAACTTACATGAAAATAAATGGCTTAGTTGCCTTTATTTATATACCAAATTCTATAACCGAACAACAAAAAAAATATGCGGTACAAAATCTGCCGTTCACATTTACAAAGAATGAAACGGACCTAAGAATGATGTCGAGAATTACCGCCCTATATCTATACTGTCAGCTTTGTCGAAGGTCTTCGAGAAACTAGTCCATAGTAAATTATACCCTATGATGCACAATAACATCATCCAGGAACAACATGGATTCGTCAAGAAGAGGTCCACTACAACCAACCTGGTAACTTTTGTGGACTACTTGTACAACAGCATGGACTCTCGTGTTCAAGTGGACACTATACACACCGATTTTCGGAAGGCTTTTGACAAGGTTGACCGTGATACGTGGCGCTCTTTTGAGATGGTTTTCTTCCTACGTATCAAACAGAACTCAGAGGGTGGTGATAAAGGGTTTCCCTTCCAGCACTTTAGGTGTTACTTCGGGTGTGCCTCAGGGCTCAATTTTGGGGCCACTATTGTTTATAATTTTTATTAATGATATAAACACTTGTTTCCGAAATTCAAATTTGCTACTGTATGCAGATGATCTTAAAATCTTTAGGCCTTTCCGAGATTTACATGATTGTCTTCTCTTACAAGAGGACCTAAACAGGTTCACTACATACTGTTCTGAAAATAAGCTCCAACTTAGCATATCCAAATATTGCTGCATCAGTTTTACAAAAAACAAGAATATTGTAAAACATCCTTACGCTTTAAACGATATAATCCTTACAAGACAAACGTTGGTGCGCGATCTTGGAGTTTTGCTGGATGACAAATTGCACTTGGATGCTCACATTAGTAAAATTATCAATAATGCATTCCGTAATTCGGTTTTGTAATGAGATCAGCTAAAGAATTTACCCGTCCATATACATATTTATATCTCTACAAATCGTTAATCAGGTCTCAGTTAGAGTATGCTGTCGCGGTGTGGTGTCCCTTCTACAGTAAATATTCAGACGAAGTTGAAAAGGTTCAAAGATAGTTTTTGAAGGCCATGCAGTACCGTTGCTTTCATTCTTACGCATCATATCTTTTGAACAAATACAGGTTACAAGATCTGAAAACCAGACGTCTTGTTTTGGATAATAACGCACTCGACTGTACTGATATTGTAAGTAAGATTAGTTATATAGTACCAAGAAAAATCATAAGCCGTGGGGTGCGCGTGCGACCCCTGTTCTCCGTATCTTCGAGTCGTACGAACGCAGGTTTGCGGGCACCCTTACGCCGCCTTGTTGATCAATATAATAGGAACTTAATAAATATTGACATCTTCGCTGTCTAGACCAGGGTCGATAATTTTTAAAACCAAAAAATATAATAGTAGGATGAAACCCATTAGAAAAGGAGGGGAATATTATAAAAATGAAAGGAAAAATAATTTACGGGCGATCTGAGGTCGGGAAGGGGATGGGGGTGAGTTTTTAAGGGTAAAAAACGGTTTTCTCGATTTCCGGCAAAACTAAAAGTCCTATCGAAAAAAGTCAAATGGCAAAGTTGTAGGTAATAAAAAGATCTAAAACTTTTGTATTTACACTTTTTTCACATAACCTCAAAATTTATGTGAAAAATTCAAAAAACCAAGTTTTTGGTTTTTTATTTTTATCATTTACAATTTTTTTTTTTAACGAAATTTGGTGAAAACTTACCTTTTTATGTCCCAAATACGCTGTAATTTATTTGATTAAAAATATTTATTTTTTCACATTATTTTGAATTAATATCGAAAAAATGTTTTCTGTTCGTTGAAATCTCTACTTTCCGATGGTGAAAAAAAAATATATGTTACTATAGTAAATCTTCTCAGAAAATGCAAAAAATCGAAAGAAACTCGAATTCGATTTTTTTTTTTAATTATTATAAAAAAAATTGAGCTATTTATTAAAATTAACACTTTAATTACTCGAAAAACATTAGATTACATGTTACATTGATAAAAAAAATTGCAAATAAAAATATAATACTATAATTAACAAAACAATAAGTTAATAAAATTAATATTTAATAAGACATCTACAATACTTGAAGAAAGTTGTCGAATCTTCTTTAAATTATATGCGTAGATGTCTATTTATAACTTTTTTAAGATAAATTATATACCTGTGTGACCTACGAAAAATAGTAGCCCATCAAAAGGTATTTCATGGAGAAGTGGGGAAGGGGCTAGGCGGGTCTGGGTCTTACTACATACATACCTACTATTTCGTAGCAGCTGTTACAACCGTTAGCCTAACCAGTATTCGAAATACAGTACAGTATACAACATCGTTTATAAAACTACACGTGCAAGCTGAGTTTTTTGAAGATAATTGTGACAAGTTTACTTAAAAAAAAAAAACTTTTCGAGTCTGCATAGGAAGGTAAATACTATCTCTATTTTTATCTGTATCAATCAACTCAAACATAAAAATCGTAATATTTTCTTTAAAAAATAGTATGCTTAACGTAACATAACCTAAAGATTGAAATTAAATGATATTTCAGTACAAGATAAAAAAATAATAATCTCCTTAATTTTGCACAAACAAATTTAGTTAATCCCATGAAAAAAAAATATTTCAAAATACATAAAAAATATATTCAAAATCTATAAAAAATATATAAAATATATATCGTAAATATATTTTTAATAACAAACTTTTGGCCGATTTTCATATATATTTTTTTACATTTCAAATATATTTCAGATATATTAAAAATCTATAAAAAATATATAAAATATATATCGTAAATATATTTTGAATAACAAACTTTTGGCCGATTTTCATATATATTTTTTACATTTCAAATATATTTCAGATATATTCAAAATATATGAAATATACATGAAAATCAGCCAAAAGTTTGTTATTAAAAATATATTTACGATATATATTTTATATATTTTTTATAGATTTTTAATATATTTTTTATGTATTTTGAAATATATTTTTTTTTCATGGGATTAACTAAATTTGTTTGTGCAAAATTAAGGAGATTATTATTTTTTTATCTTGTACTGAAATATCATTTAATTTCAATCTTTAGGTTATGTTACGTTAAGCATACTATTTTTTAAAGAAAATATTACGATTTTTATGTTTAGGTTAATTGATACAGATAAAAATAGAGATAGTATTTACCTTCCTATGCAGATTCGAAAAGTTTTTTTTTTAAGTAAACTTGTCACAATTATCTTCAAGAAACTCAGCGTGCACGTGTATTTTTATAAACGATGTTGTATACTGTACTGTATTTCGAATACTGGTTAGGCTAACGGTTGTAACAGCTGCTACGAAATAGTAGGTATGTATGTAGTAAGACCCAGACCCGCCTAGCCCCTTCCCCACTTCTCCATGAAATACCTTTTGATGGGCTACTATTTTTCGTAGGTCACACAGGTATATAATTTATCTTAAAAAAGTTATAAATAGACATCTACGCATATCATTTAAAGAAGATTCGACAACTTTCTCCAAATATTGTAGATGTCTTATTAAATATTAATTTTATTAACTTATTTGTTTGTTAATTATAGTAGTATACTTTTATTTGCAATTTTTTTTTAATCAATTTAACATGTAATCTAACGTTTTTCGAGTAATTAAAGTGTTAATTTTAATAAATAGCTCAATTTTTTTTTATAATAATCAAAAAAAAAATTCGAATTCGAGTTTTTTTCGATTTTTTGCATTTTCTGAGAAGATTTACTATAGTAACATATATTTTTATTTTCACCATCGGAAAGTAGAGATTTCAACGAACAGAAAACATACCAACTTTTTGAAAAAAGCTGATATTTTGACGGGTGAGTTTTCGATTGAAAATTAGGGTGTTTTTTCGATATTAATTCAAAATAAGGTGAAAAAATAAATATTTTTAATCAAATAAATTACAGCGTATTTGGGACATAAATAGGTAAGTTTTCACCAAATTTCGTTAAAAAAAAAATTTGTAAAAGATAAAAATAAAAAACCAAAAACATGGTTTTTTGAATTTTTCACATAAATTTTGAGGTTATGTAAAAAAAGTGTAAAAGTTTTAGATCTTTTAATTACCTACAACTTTGCCATTTGACTTTTTTCGATAGGACTTTTAGTTTTGCCGGAAATCGAGAAAAACCGTTTCTTACCCTTAAAAACTCATCCCCATCCCCTTCCCGACCTCAGATCGCCCGTAAATTATTTTTCCTTTCATTTTTATAATATTCCCCTCCTTTTCTAATGGGTTTCATCCTACTATTATTTTTTTTCACTATTTTATTATTTTTAAAGGTTTCTACCCTGGTCTAGTCTCAGCAGTACAATTTAGACGCCTCGTTTCTCGTTTTTTCCTGTAATAAGAAATGTTATAAAACAGTTAGATGTAAAAGTTAATAACAAAAAAACAATAAATAAATAACTTAGATGGTGTGAGAGTAAATACCTTTCCCCGTTCCCACTGATTTCTTAATTTTCATACGCTCCCTTCTGTACGAAGCCAATAAATTAATCATTTTTTGTTTGCATGCTCCCCCACTTTCATTCATTATACCTCCGATTTTAGCCCAGGCATCTTCTTTCAAATGATTTTTGTAATAATCTTTGTCCTTAGGGTTCCATAGTACAGTATTTTCCCTGTAGGCGTCTATCAGCAAAATACATTTATCCTCTGACCATTCACTCATAATGACGAAGGAATAACTCGAAATTTAAATGGTATGCATTTAAGGTGCTAGGATTCTTGAACGATCGTTTCACACCTCGAAAAGGACTTGAGGTTGGAGACGTGAATGAACAGGTAGATAGATTTTTACTATCTCCGTTTTACGCATACATGTCTTGCCCTGGTATTTTACATTCATTTAAAAATTAATGAGTAAGTTCTTCACGATTTTCTTTAAAATTTGCCGCTGAACGGCGAGCAATGGCGTGTAACGGACGAAACGATGTTCCTTCCGCTTCGTTTCGCCTATTCCTGGTATATCTTCACCAGTCTCTGTGTTTTCATTATCAAAAGAGCCTTGGGGTGTGTATACCGAAAATAAGGAAGAACGCCTTAGAAAGTTGTGCAGAAGCACTAGTGTCATTACGATCGTTTCAACTTTTTCTGGCTGCAGTAATATTGGTTTTCTTAGTACTCTAAAAACGCTAGCCAAAATCCCAAATGCGTTTTCGACCACTCTTCGGCCTCTTGATAGCTGATAGTTAAAAATTCTTTCTTAAGATCCTTTCAAATAGGTGCCCGCGTATGGTTTCATTAGATTTTCTCCCAAAGGAAATGCTGCAACACCGAGGAAGTACAAGGGAAGTAGCCTGTTGCGATTTTGTAGGGATACGGGTTCCGGTAAATTTAAAGATTTCTCATCTGAGGTACTCCATATTAAGATCTATATATTAGTACTTTAGCGACCGAGCTCTGCTCGGGTAAAATAAGAGAAAACAACTTTTTCTAAAAATGAAACCTAGCTAGATCGATTTGTCGTCCCCGAAACCCGCTGAATACTAAATTTCATGAAAATCGTTAGAGCCGTTTCCGTGATTCAGATTATATATATAAATATAAACAAGAATTGCTCGTTTCAAGGTATTAGATAGATTATAATCATAAATGCACCATTATTTATAAAAATCTCAATACTGTTAAATATGAGTATAGATTAGAGCATTTACTTGTAACAGAATATCAAGAATTCGCTGTTTTTAAATTGAATCGAACCACACTTCGAACATGACGTTCGATGTTTTGTTACAACCTCATTTTAAAAACCAACGTTTTGGTGTAACATTTTATCGAGCAAAGGCACGACCGCGGTTGACGTGGAGTTAGGTCAGTAATGAACACAAGGTACAAAGAAATGTTACAGGTAAATGCTCGCCGCGAGCATTACGTCGAACATTCGCAAAAACGTTACATTACATGGAAATGCTTTAGGAACCTTTAGCAATTGCCATGGCTAAGCAGATTTAAGATTAAAATTTTCTATGGAGGATTTGTATTACCCCACCCCTCACCCCTGCTGTCACATGAATTTGCTACTACGCAGCGAGTCGCGTACTATTTCGAGCAACCTGTCTTGATTCTACCTGTATCATTTCTGATTATTTACATTGAATTTCAGGTAAATGCCTGGACAAGATAGGAGTCCGTGCGATGGATACCCGCGACGAACAAAAACGAGGCCGCTTCTTCACGTACGGGCCGCAAGAACATATGTTCGCCTACAAGCCCAAAGACTACTGGTACTGGAAATATATCTTCTATCCTACTGATGAGGTTAGTATACTAAACGTTTCTATTTATTTATAAATGTTCGATCTTTTTTTCATCTTCTTCTTTTCGTGTGAGGTCGTGGCCACCGCTGGTGTCAGAGTTAATTAAGCTTCCTCTGGGAACCCCACAGGCCTCTGACTTGGCTAATTCTGACTTACATTAACTACATATGTACATGTTTCCTAACGATGTTTTCCTTCACCGTTGCCTGTGTTTTCCAAGATAAATTTAGAAAGTAAATATGAATTTGAAAGTTATTTTGGTTCTTGCTCGGATTTGAACCCAAGCACGAGAGGCGAGGTCTTGGCCCAGTGGCCACCACGACATATGCTCGCTTATGGTTTATTACACGCTAACGTTTCAGCCTACCCGGCTGAATTTAACTTTTCACACATATGTGTATATATATAACAGTAATAAAAGCTTTTAAGCAAATAAAGATAAATCTGACCGAAGATCTATGGGGAATGTCCATCAAAGTTAGTACCCCCATTATTCAGACTATAACGCCGTACTTAGCTTTAAATTTTAATTTGTGTGTAGATCAAGGACACTTTCCGGATCTAATGAGACATAGTAAGGTTATGCTACTTTTTAAATCCGGGGACAGTAAAGACACAAATAATTATAGACCAGTATCCGTGTTGCCGGTTTTTAGCAAGGTATTTGAAAAGATAATGCTAAATCAAATGAACATTCATTTTAATACGAATAACATCCTACACGAGAAACAGTATGGTTTCACCAAAGGACGTTGTGCAACCGACGCTGGTGTCACCTTATCAAAACACATCTTTGATGCGTGGGAGGAGGGACAAGATGCCATAGGTATCTTCTGCGACTTATCGAAGACGTTTGATTGCGTTGATCATGAAACATTGCTTTTGAAACTTGAGCATAATGGGCTAGGCCAATCAGCATTAAGTTTAGTAAAATCCTATTTGAATGATAGGCAGCAATTAGTTCAAATAAACGGTGTCCATTCGTCAGGGTTGAACGTGAAAATGGGGGTACCCCAGGGCTCAATTTTAGGTCCTTTCTTAGTATACATTAACGATTTACCATATCTATTGAAAAACAAACTAAACATAGTGTTATTTGCTGATGACACTTCTCAGATTTTTAAGATAAATAGACGTACGACTAACGTTGCCGACGGAAATAAGTTAAGTAAAGTTTAAAATTGTTTCACTGCCAATAATTTAGTTTTAAATGCAAAAAAAACTAAGTGTGAAAAATTTGTCTTGCCAAATGTCAAAAGTTATGATTGTAATAATGTTTGGCTTAAAGCTAGTCCTGCTCCATAGCCACTAGGGCACAAAAACAAATGATAAGCAGAAAAGTTCTGAATTATTGTAGGACCGGCTGAAGACTGTATGAATATATTTGTGTTGTATAAACTCATATTATTTTAGTATTATATAACTGCACAGCACGTATGTTATTACTATGTACCAACTATAAATCTACCATTTACTGTACCTATGTGTCGTTCGTTGACTTCATGGTGCCCTGGCAGTTGATAGTATGTCATGCTCTCTCTAATGTCTCTCTGAACGTGGTCATTCGGTTCCCTCCATGATGATTGAGTTGAGTGGTGCCGATCCATGTGTCATGTTCGTGAACTCATACTCGTCATAACTTAGCTGCCTCGGCCAGTTTTTATTTACCTTTTTTGTTGTATATTTGATTGTTTGTTTACTCCAGACCTTTTACGTGCTCGTTTTTTTTTACATCTTTCTCACATATATATATTTTTCCAACGGATGTAATGTAACCAAATACTGGTAAAACACCTTTTTTTAAGAGTATGTGTGGAATTTCTTGTCAGTTCTTCTCCAAAACTAGCTACATTTTCGAAAGGACGGTAGAATCAGTTATCATTACTTTTAAATTTAATTTTATTTGTCGTTCAAAAGTGCCGCGTAATGGCCTCATTGAATAAAGAAATTTTGATTTTGATATGATAAGTTTTTTCAACTAACTACTTGGGAATACTATTAATAAGAAACATTTTTCTCCTCTTTCCAGGGTCTAGACTGTTGCTCCGATCACGCAGTCTCCTTCCATTACATCGGGCCTCAACAAATGTACGTACTCGACTACCTAATATACCACTTGCGACCTTACGGCCTCAAGCAAGGCAACGGAACGTTGCCCAAGCTGCTCAGTGGTAACAATACTTTCACTACGGACATGGAACAACGTTAGGTTCTTGTATTTTACTATATATATAGGGAAGTTTTTTAAGGTACGATATTTTTAAACGACTTTCCAAAAAGGTTCTATGTGTGACTGTAATTTCGCTATCGATTGTAGACAGATTTTGAAAATTTCTTATTTTGTGTACAATTTTGGGATTGCAAAGCAGATTTATACTAAAAAAAAATAAAATATATTCAGCAACAGTTCTTGAAACAAGCTCGGTACACAAATATAACCATTATAATGGTATGCTAAATAGTTCTTCATAATATTGAAAAGTTTAACTTGGCATCTGCGAGTTGACCCTAGGGCCGTGAGTTATGCCTTAATTATGGTCTGGCTTTGAATCCATAGTGTGTCCCACAGCTGCGAAAACATAAAGTTAGACGTTAAAAGTTTAGACTGCTTCCGCCGTCGAATAGCATAACTAAAAAAAACTTTAAAATGTCACTTCTTGCCCCATCTGATCGATCAGAACCTGCCAAAGTAAACATACGTCTTGATTTGGTAAGACAACCCTCAAAATCATTCAATGTGTCATTACTATTAAGAAATCCATCATTTCTCAATACCTTTCCTGTTATATTAAGTTTTTCAAGAAGAAGAAAAGAGAAAAAACCATTCGTTTCATAAACTAATTCAGTACATTCCAAAAACGACTGTTTTCGCCTCAAGTCTGAAAAATATCTTATTGGAAAGTTGTAAATAATAATTTGTATATGTATATTTGGGCGTTTTAATTGTAACGTATTAGAAATAAGAAAATATATATAATAACGAAATTAAGTTACCAAACCGGAATAATATTTGCTACGATAGGTAAAGTCAGGTGTGAAAAGATGTTTTTACTTAGTTTTAAAAAGGTTTTCCCCTACAATTGAGGGGCCTTATTTATAAAAAAAGAAACAATACCATTACACAGTAGTAATATGTAACAGTATTCTATCTTCATACAAACGGTCGAAACGCAAGTCATACCTACGCGCGTCTAGTTCAGCCGACATTCGATACACTACAGTAGCAAACAGACACGAACGGTGTGATGGTTTTGTAAGCAGTAGGCGTGCGATTTGTGAATATTTGATTGAAATAAGTACAAGTACTTACTTACTTAATATGACAGAGAGAATTATATACTATACTAGCTGATCCCCGCGGCTTCGCTCCCGTCAATTGGCTACCTACCCTACCTACCCCACCCTACCTACCCTACCTTACCTACCCTACCTGCCCTACCCTACCTACCTACCCAACCCTACCTACCCTACCCTACCTACCTTACCCTACCTACCCTACCCTACCTACCATACCTACCCTACCTACCCTACCTACCCTACCCTACCTACCCTACCCTACCTACCCCACCTTACCTACCCTACCCTACCTACCCTACCCTACCTACCTTACCCTATCTACACTACCCTGCCAACGCTGCCCTACCTACCCTACCTACCCTACCCTACCCTACCTACCCTACCCTACCTACCCTACGCTACCTACCCTACCTACCCTACCCTACTTACCCTACCCTACCTACCCTACCCTACCCTACCTACTCTACCCTACCTACCCTAAAGACAGACAGACGTCAGATCACATGAAAATGTCAGTTTAGTTACAAAACGTTTGTATGGGAAAGGGCTGTTTTTAGGGTTTTCCCGGTAATTATTCGTATTTTTCTCGTATTTTTCGCCGTAAAAACCATCCTTGGACTTTAACGAACATTTAAAAAAAAGAATTGGTAAAATTGGTCCAGGCATTGTTGAGTTATGCGCTTACCAACACATTTTGCGATTCATTTTTATATGATTGATTGTCCTGGTTTTGGTTGCTTGTATTCTTCTATAACGCACCCAGAGATATTATTTTTTAGATACCTGGAACCTCCGAAAGGCAAGACTATAAAAAAAATATGTACCTAACCTTCTAGTACGTAGTTTGTTTCTTTTTTTAATGGGTAGGTATTTCGTTTTTCCACCGAGAAAAATTCCTGGATTAATAAATAAATAAGCGGATAGGGTGATAAAGTGACATACGAGTGACCTACCTACGCTAGGCTATCTACTTACTTATGTACTTAGCTACTTACATATATTATTGAATTAGACGAAATATCATTATGAAATGATTACCTATGATAGAAATGATTTTTTTATTAGATTTATTTAAAATCTTACTGGGTATGTACCTACACATACCTAATAAGATTTTAAATAAGTCTAATAAAAAATATAATATTTACCTCAGATTAGAGAAAAGAATCTGAGATATTTACAATCACAAAACTAGAAAGAAACTCAATTAGGTAGAGGCGACCAGCCCTAAAGCGTGTTTACGTAACGTGCGCTTGTAGGCACTTATTTCAAAGACAGGGCCGATTCAGAATACTGTTAGATATCATTACCGTGACCATTAGTTTAAGCACTGATTATCAGATTCTTATTTCAAATTATTCTCCATAGAAAATGTGAATAAAAATTCTCCTTAAAATTAAGAATCTGCTTAACAGTATATAAAGGGTTTGAGGGTATTTGGAGAAAATACGCAACATGTTGGCGCCCTTTCCCTTGAAAAGGCAGAACTTCTTGTAGTAGAGGAGACGTGGAAGATCGACCTTCACCCATCAGATAACTGGATGAGACATATTTTTTTTGTTAACAAACATGTTAAATTATTTATTTTTGATTATTTCATAGCTATAAGTATATAAAATATGTAATAATACAAAAATTGTGATCAAAATTAGAGTTATAATAAATTAGAGTTCAAAATTACTGTCGAGTGTAAATAAATGCTGTCTCTCTCACTCACATGTACACGAGCATGCGCACTCGGATACATTCAACGTTCAGGTAGCGTGCAGCTGTTATGTTGTGTCCTGTTCTATCACACGGACCTGGGACGCTCTACTTTCACTCTCGCTCCTATCAAATAGCTCCAATTCAAAAACTATATAGTTTCGCAATAATATTTCATGAACGATTTTTTGCAGGCAAGCCTATACGTTTGGTTTTGTAATTAAAATATCTTCCTTATGATATAAATTTCGATTGGTTAACATGTCTTACCTGTTCACATCTGCTTGCCAGGTAGCCATGACATAAATAAGTAGGCAAGCCTACCTAGGCATATTCTGTATGTTAAAAACTATCAGTTGAGATGAAATTAATTCGGTTATCAAAAGAGTGAAGGTGATGAAAGAAAATTGATTAAAACTAATTAAAAATAACTATGAAAACTTTTCGATAGGCAAGTTATCATAAGAATGTTTGTTAATAAATTACATTTGATATAAATATGTCTCTTCCAGTTATCTGATGGGTGAAGGTCAACGACGATATAACCACTTGACGGCGCATACAGTGCCCCGACGCACGAAAACTATTAGTATTTTGTCGCCTATGTAAAGGCTTCGGTACTAGTAACCATTTTAGTTGTGTCCAGTTATTAGACCTGTATGCACGCTAAATAAATACAAATTGTTTTATCTTTTTATTGCAATTATAACTCATCAAAATGCCCTCATGCGCGGTAAAGGGGTATGGGAAACATGCCAAGACATCTAGATACAAAAAGGATGGCATAACTTTTCATCGGTAAGTAAACAGTAGGAAAATTATTTTTAATTTAATCAGATTATGAGACACCGCAGGGATCTAGTTAAAATGGTGGATGGGGTAAACGAGCACACTTTTGAGACCCGCGTTGATGTCTTTTGGAAAAGTCTCGCTCTTTCACTAGACAATTCTAATGCTTCTATCCCTTTCTCTCCCTTTGTATTTTTATCGTAAATATCTGTGCTGTTACTTTTAATAGCTGAAGTCGATATCGATGTTAATAAAATTAAACTTAATAAAAAATGTATTAAAAAATATCTATCTACTTTTAACCGACTTAAAAAAAGGAGGGGGTTCTCAGTTCGTCGATTTTTTTCTTATGTATTATGTTCCCGGATTACTCGTAGATGGCTTGACCGATTTGGAAAAATCCTTTTGTTTCTCTAAGTCCCCGACATACATATTTATTTTTGTAATTGATTGATTTTGATTAAATCATATTTATATGATTTTAATTGAGTATTTTTAATAATGTTAAAATCCATTTTATCGATATCGACAATTTTCCCTTAATCGAGTTGATCAACCCTAACGATAGCCATACCTACGCAACTTACTTTGAACTGACCAATTGCAGCCGCGCGTTCTTCCTCGTCCCCCGGCCCGCAGTAGTGAGTCGTGTGCTTAGAAGAAATCGGCCTATGAGCTCTCTAGTGGTTATATTCTCTTTGGTGAAGGTCGATCTTCCACGTCTCTTAGGCTATTGCCATATGTCGTTAACGTGACGTTGACGTCAATTTAACAATTAATGTCAAAAAACATAAGAATTTTGCTAGGTGATACCTAGTGCACATCATTTCAGGAAAACTCATTTAAACAAATATGAGTAAAATATGGTTAAATATTCTGTATAAATAAGGCTGTTATACTCCATTTACAACTCTATCTTACAGTCCATTCAATCGATTTTGGGTTTTATCCCGTAAATATAAGTATGGTATAAAAAGCATAAACCTGGGCTATAAACGGGCTATAAAATGGGTTTATTTAATTGTCTTATGTTATCTCATAATAACAGTCATCATAAAATCACTGAAGGATCTTTTGACACCTGAATGTTTTGAATAGTTCGTATGGCCTTTGATTATAAGTAAAAATGTAACATCTTATAACATCACACTTCACATTACTGAAGCTTATTAGTTGAAAAATTTACCATCACAATAATTTTACTATAATAATAAAATTATAAGTAGTAACAAAAACCTATTATCACATAAACTAAAGGTTTCTTGCCATGATATTTAAAAAAATAATTTGAAATCGTCATAATAATAACAATTTTGAAGATTTTTATATCAGGGTGTTGTGGCAATTTTCTATTTAATTCGAGTTATTTAAATTATTTTATTATATTAATAAATTTATATTTTTTTAGTAAACGCTGATTTCGAAATTAATATTTTGACTAAAATAGCGTTCATACCAAATAATTTACAGTTACTGAGTATTGGCGCGTTTGTGTTGAAAAAGATAATTATGTAGATTAAAATCTGTATCAAAAAGTTGTCAGAAATCTAAATTTTATTTTTTACCAAAAGAATCGGCAGCACCAATACAAAGTGAATTTTTAAATCATATTAGTCATTAACACGTTCCTTATTATAATTTATTATAAGTAACAATGTGAATTAATCAATAATTAAATGCGTCAGCCAAAGTAGTACCTATAGGTACATAACGATAATTATTATATATGTTGGCTAGTCTCACATACGTGGTGTTTTCATACAAATTATTATTTTTTATTTTAATAAAGACCCCGCAGACAAGTTTGAAAAAAAAAACGGTTTAACATTGTCACGTCGTTCTTGTCTATGAGAGTCTTAAAGCGTACATTTTCTACAATAATAAACTGGCTTTTGGAAGACATGTAATAGTTTATAGCTATAGATTACTATACTGTGTTTTCAATAGACTAAGAACTAGCTCGCACTGTAAGACTAGTTCAGGGCCCCTGCCTTGGTGTGAGTTTTTAACGTAAACGTCAATTTGATTTGAAACTGGCTAAGCGCCGTCTGGTGACATTAATTAAAATTCCCTCTTTTGTAATACAAATTGACGTAAGAGAACGTTTACGTTGAATCGAAAAAACTCGTGCTAAGGCCTCTAATATTTGATTCTGTCAACAAGAAACCTGTGTAGAAAGTGCACCAAAATCAGGCGATCAAACCAAAGAAAACTCTGCCGACTAAAAAGTCTAAGAAATAAATCTAAGAATACTTTGATTTCCACAACAATAATAATATGAAGTAATCTAGACACCAAGTAAATTTTTACATATTATTTAACTAGCGATCCGCTCCGGCCTCGCCCGTGACAAATTAGATACAAAAGCCTTCCTCGTTTCTCACTCTTTCTTTTGGTGAAAACCGCATCAAAATCCGTCAAGTATTTTTTGAGTTTATCGCGAACAGACGCGGGGTCTTTGTTTTATAATATGTAGTGATTTGCTACACAAATTAACGGTTGTCTATTGTTTACCCGAAGATTATATACCATAATCATCATATTCCCGAATTTCCTTTAACCGAATTTCATTTGCCCGAATGTTTTGTTTGCCCTAAAAGACATACTGTTAATTGCCCGAAACTTAGATACCATAAGATACGAGTGCCATACGTATTGTTTTTCATATTTTTAAGTGCCATAATAATTATCAAACATAATATTTAAACGCCATAATGATTATTAGACATAACATTTAAATTCCATAATAATTATTAGACAAATATTTAAACGCCGTAATAATCATTACACATAAGCTTGGTCGACGGAGCCCCGCTTTGCGGGGCTCCTACTTCTGTGTGGTTTATAAAAAAATAACCACGAAGGGGATGGCGCCATCCCCTAAAGTCCCGATTGCATCCAGTTTCTACTGATATAACAACCGTTACATACCCAATGGCGATGGCAAATGATGTTATGACATATGATAATTGTGGCATGTGATAATTAGGGCATGTGATAATTAGGACATGTGATAATTAGGGCTTACAGTGATTATGACAAATGATGTTATGGTAAGTGACTTTATGGGAAACAAAGCTTCTAGCACGTGACTAATATAGCAAATAAGAGTAGGGCAAATGAATATTACGTCGTATAATATTATGGCTGTTGACTATTATGGCAAATGATATTAGGGTAAATAAAATTCGGGCAAACGGCGGTATACCCAAATTAACAGACATTCGAAAGTAATGAAATTAACAGACTTCGTTTCCATTTTAATACTTTTTTAAAACATTATTATTTAAATGGTAAAATAATTTTCACTTAAATTTAACCGTGGCAAAGCCAAGTTTTATAGAGACTAATATTTTCAAACGATGGCGTCATTAGATATTGAGGCCTAAGATTTAGTATGAGACATACCTTTAATCTTTACCTTAGACTCTTCACAGATTTAAGAGTAAAATGTAGAAACAATGAGAATGTACGGCAATAACATTTTGATAACACTGTTACCATTATGAATAAGTGTGTTACGGAGTAGTAAGTAAGGGAACTAGCAAAAGTGAGTATGTACACTATGTTTGTAATCATAATTCGAGTTATCAAATTTTGAAACAATAAACTCTATGGCATACATGACCAATGGTTACATAAAAATAAAATTTATATAAACAACGCTATAGTCGATATTTGAGTACTTGAATTGATGGCAATGGATTGAATTTATCTCGAAAATTCCCAAATTTACAATAGGGTCAACAAGAACCTCGCAATTTACAGACTTACTGTGCATAAACTCAAGCAGAGCCTTAAGCCATGGTTATTGTCCCTCAGCTACGAAGAAACAGAGCAATTACTAGTAAGTAACCATCTCTAGAGACAAATCCTTCCATTAGTACAATACAAGTAGATACATTATCACATTCGTGCACACACACAATCACACACACACAAATACACTCGCTCATACACTCACACACAAACATATTCGTGTGTACTTTGATTTTTATTTTATTATTAGTTTTAATATGTAGCTTAGTTTTAAATTTAATGTTGTATTGTTAATCTGCATAAGAATTAATTGTAATTGATTCCCGGAAGAGGGCACTGGCTCCTGTAACATAGGTCAATCACCTAGCACAGGAGTCAGGGAATCCATGTTTTTGTATGTTATTTTCTTATGTAAATAAAGTTATTATTATTAATATTATTATTATTAATTATGAGTTCAATTTATGAGCATTTTCTCAAGCATTTCCATGTAATGTAACGTTCCTGCGAATGCTCGAGACGTTGTTCGACGAGTGAACATTTACCTATAACATTCTGTTCTGAACTGTCTACCTACCCCCATAGGAAAAAGTCGTGAGTTTATGCATGTATCCTTTTCTATTTCGCATTTACTCTTAGAAATTTTACTGTTTTTTGCTCGATGAGATGTTACAGAAATTCTTTCGTTTGGTTACAAAATCAAGTAATATCTGAGCATCGAGCGTCGTGCTCATTGTTCGGTTCATGAATGAGTGTCACTGAATGGCTCGATGTTTTGTTACAAATAATGCTGCAGTATATACTCACCTCAAGATCACGACTAGTCACACGGTTGATGGGCCTTGTCGGCAGAAGCTCCGGCTGAAGAATATCTAGTCGTCCACCGGGCGACCATATCTTCTTCAGCTGTAGATTTTGCGGTCAAGCTTGTAGTCGGTCGTGCGACTAGTAGAGGTCTTGGCCAGCTTAAATTTTATTTTAAAAAATATCTAATATTTCTTTAGCCCGTCAATTAGATTATCAAAAAATTCATCAAATCAATTAAAAAAATCAAAGAGAAAAATATCAAAGATCCTGCACTTACACAATTAGACTGCAGGTCCAAAAAGTAGTTTTTAGTCGCCAATGTTTTGTGTAAATAAAATCATTGACACAATACTTGCTACTCCGTTGTGTAAAAAATAAATTTTAACGATCTTTATTTCCTTCATTAATCCTAATTAACCTAATTTTGGGCGCAATATCTTCTATTGTCATATGTCTTTGCGTCTTTTGAGTCGTAATCTCAGCGTTTACTTTCTTTGAAGACATTGAATTTAAAATCCTTGTTACTTTAGTCATTTACTATTATTTAACGTTATGTAGTCTAACTCCGAATTCGAGCTCAAAATTATCGCAGAATTTATGTGACAAATTGTCAAGCACGCGTTATCTGCTGTGATTGGCTGAATGAATTTTCAACAGCCAATCACAGCAGATAAGGTGGGTTGATTTTTGAGTGAACGATTTGTATTAAAAAGATAAATAAAATTTTGATTGCAATGGAAATTGAACTTTAACACGAAAGACGTTGAGCTGATTCTTATGATTCTGTATTCAGGTTTGGACATTCTATTCATTACATTATCTATGTCATCTTCTATTTTCTTTTTTGGTCTGACTCTATTTTTTTTAATTTTAAGGTTATCGGTCAAACATATCGATATGTTTAATAGTAATTTTACTATGTTGTAATTTCCATGATGTTATTAATTTATTGACAACATACATTGATATAATAAAAAGTTGAAAATTACATTTTTATAGTAAAATAGCCAGTGGCATGTTTGATTACGAATTTAGTTGTATGTAACAAATGATTTAATATTATTTGGCTGTAATTTTTCGTATTTAGTTAATAAGCTGAAATATTTATATTTATTGTATTTATATTACACGAAAAAATTAATTCGTATATATTGATTTGTCAATAAAATTGAACCCATCATTTCGAACCAACGCCATGTTTCGTTTCGGTGCCATTTTATTCTTTGAATGTTTTACATATTTCCTGTGAAAAAGACACATTTTCTAATATCACAAACCAAATTATAGGTTTAGCAATCGGAAATTAGAGTCTATGAAAATGGTACGAGAGTACCAACTGATCTTAAAAACAAATGTTAGTGGATTTGACGCCTTTTCGATATGTCGGGTTCAATTTATCAGCTCAATGTGTTTTGTTTCTCAAATAAAGACAAACGTGAAATGAGATTTAAAAATCTTTTTATTTACCGCATAATTGTTAAGTTTCCTATATTTTCTTAGGACATTATTGAAACACCATGAAGATAAACATCGTGACCTGGACTTAATCCTTCTCCAGGGTCGGACTGGCCATATAGTCGAGGGTAAGTTTGCACGCCGGGCCCCAGCCTGCGCGGGCACCTCCACGGGCCTGGCTTGCTGCTAGCCGCAAGACGGTAGGGGTCCGCACAGGCTAGGGCCCTACTTTTGCGACCTACCTACATCTAAAGTAGTTAGTTGTTATATACCATGAGAATTTAAACTTTTACTACAATATGACATGCATGCCAGCATGTACATCACCATATGAATTGCATATTGAGAAATTCTCACCATTTCGTTCACGAAAAAGTCTTGTGAGCGGGGTCGGATCTATCTTATGGCTATTTGGGCTTCAGCCCAGAGCCCAGTGAATATAAAGGATCCCCATCCCCCATTAAAGACAGTCATTTAATATTCTACTTGTGTTGAGAAAAAAAAAAATTCTGTAAAACTTACCATTCCGTGGTGGTCCGAGGAACTCGCTGTGAAGAAGAGGGACGTTACCAGGAAAAGGAACCGCATCCGCAACGCCGCGCCGGTCCGGAGAGCGATGGTCGTCGACGAGTACCTGAAAGCTAAAGAAGAGTATGAGATGCAAGCAAAGAATGCCCAAATCGCCAGTTGGAAGGAGTTTTGCCAGAAACAGGATCGGGAGCGAGTTTGGGAAGGAATCTACAGGGTCATCGGTAGGACCGCCAGAAGGCAGGAAGAACTGTCCCTATGCTGCGATGGTACATTCCTTAATCCAAGTGAATCGGCCGCCCTACTAGCAGATACGTTCTACCCCAAAGACAGAGTAGACCAGGATAACGCTGACCATAGGCGAATTAGAGAAGCGGCCAGTCGAGTAAATGAATGGATCCATGATGAATATCATGATCCTTCATTTACGACGCTGGAGCTGAAGACCGCCGTGGCAGGTTTCAATCCCAAAAAGGCACCAGGAGGGGATGGACTGACGTCTGACATCTGCAGTCGAGCGATCCACCAGGACCCGGAATTGTTCCTTGCTCTTTACAACAAGTGCCTCGAGTTGGCACACTTCCCGAAGATCTGGAAGGAGGCTACAGTTGTAGTCCTTAGGAAGCCGGGCAAGGACAACTATCTGACCCCTAAGGCATACAGACCAATCGGTCTACTGCCTGTTCTGGGGAAGGTCCTGGAGAGGATGGTAGTGGCGCGTCTAAAGTGGCAGCTTGTACCACGGTTTAGTACCCGTCAGTTTGGCTTTATGCCCCAGAGGAGCACCGAGGACGCCCTCTATACGCTAATAGAGCACGTACGGGACAAGTTGAGGCTGAAGAAGCTAATTGTCCTGGTGTCATTGGATATAGAGGGTGCCTTCGATAGCGCTTGGTGGCCCGCTATTAAGGTCAGGCTGGCTGAGGAAAAGTGCCCGGTCAATATCAGGCGGCTGATAGACAGCTATCTCGACAGCAGGAAGGTTAAGGTTCGTTATGCCGGGGAGGAATGTACGAGAGAGACTGACAAAGGCTGCGTTCAGGGGTCAATCGGCGGTCCAATCCTGTGGAACCTCGTTCTCGACCCACTCTTACAGGATCTGGAGCAACGTGGGATCTTCGTGCAGGCGTTCGCGGATGACATCGTCTTGGTCGTGGATGGGGACACGGCGGCTGAAGTCTCGAGATCTGCCAATGCAGCCCTCGCCCATGTTCAGGATTGGGGCGTCCGAAATAAGCTGAGGTTTGCACCGCACAAAACCTGTGCGATGATCATAACCAATAAGCTTAAGTACGACACTCCAATGCTGAGCATGGCCGGGGTCGATATCGGTATGGTCAAGAAAATGAAGTTGCTGGGTCTAACCATAGACGATAAGCTCACTTTCAATGAGCATGCCGCGAATGTCTGCAAGAGAGTAGCTGCTATTTACAAACAGCTGTCCCGCGCCGCCAAAGTTAGTTGGGGATTAAACGCTGAAATAATACACATTATATACACCGCGACAATAGAGCCCATAATCACCTACGCGGCTGCCGCCTGGGCTCCTGCTGCGAAAAAGCTAGGGATACGGAAGAAGCTAGGCTCAGTCCAACGAGGATTCGCCCAGAAGCTTTGTAAGTCTTACCGTACTGTCTCTTTGAACTCGGCACTGGTACTGTCTGGGATACTACCTCTAGACCTGCGCATACAAGAGGCAGCCGCCCTCTATGAAGCGAGGAGAGGGTCATCCCGGTTTGTGCCAGGAGGCAGGTTTGCTGAAACCCCTCATCCAGCTTCGCAAATGCCCCTGGAGTTCATGTACCTGACAGACCAGGATTTGCTAGATAGCAACAATGTGCAGACGGTGCGAATATTCACCGACGGCAGCAGGATTGAGGGGAAGGTCGGAGCCGCATTATCCATATGGGATAATGAAGGCGAAGTCCGGAACCTCAAGGTTAGCCTCGCCGCGTACTGCACAGTCTACCAGGCGGAACTCCTGGCCATTTGTAAGGCGACGGACGTGATCCTCACGCGGCAAGAGACGAGCTATGGTTTGTACAGCGACTCAATGTCAGCATTGCAGACGCTTGCAAGCCATGGCTCTCTCCATCCCCTGGCGGTTCGCGCGCGCGCCAACTTGGCTCAAGCCCTGCGCCAGAGCAAAGCTGTGTCTTTGTTCTGGATCAAGGCCCACGCGGGCCTGCCAGGGAATGAGCGAGCGGACGAGTTGGCAAAGGAGGCAGCATTGTCGTTACGGAGGAAGCCAGACTACGACCAGTGTCCGGTTTCATTCATCAAGCGACAGATCCGTTTGGAATCGCTTGATGAATGGAATCGAAGATATGTGACGGGCGAGACGGCCTCTGTGACGAGAATGTTTCTTCCGGACGCCATTGCGGCTTTCCGTATTGTACAGCAGGTGCGGCCAACGGGTGTTCTCACGCAGGTTCTAACGGGGCACGGTGGGTTCTCTGAATACTTGAATCGCTTCAAGTGTAAGTGCGTCTGTGACCCAAGCGTGGCAGAGACTGTCCAGCACATAATTGTAGAATGCCCGCTATTTATCAGGGAGCGCTACCAACTTGAATGTGAGCTGGACAGGAGACTGACGAGGGAGAGCCTGCATGGGTTCATGTCTAAAAAAGCAAGGGAAAAATTTTTGATGTACTGTGTAAATTTGGCCAACATAGTTATCTGTAGAAATAAAAGTTGAAAAACACTGTACTTCATTAATATTATAAGAATATTTAATTAGAAGCACAGACAAAACAGAACAAAATTATATAACAGCAGTAGATTAAAATAGTACCTAAGCTAATTATATATATATTAGATATGTGTAATACAAGAAAATTTTAAATAAAATAACAGCACCAATTTTTAATTATTGCCCAATCTGTAAATAAATAATGCCCATAGAATAGATTAACCAAAGTGGGAGTCCTACCCACAGAATGTAAGATGATGAATGAAAGAAAGAATCAGTATGAAGAGTGAATGTACGAGAGGCATAAAAGAAGGAAGTAGAATGACTGAGTTTGCAGAGAATAGGCACCGACTACGTTGGTGGGATTAGTATTTACGAATTAAAAAAAAAAAAAAAAAAAAAAACCCTACCTACCTACCCTACCTACCCTACCTACCCTACCTACCCTACCTACCCTACCCTACCTACCCTACCCTACCTACCCTACCCTACCTGCCCTACCCTACCTAACCTACCCTACCCTACCTACCCTACCTACCCTACCCTACCTACCCTACCCTACCTACCCTACCCTACCTACCCTACCCTACCCTACCTACCCTACCCTACCTACCCTACCCTACCTACCCTACCCTACCTACCCTACCCTACCTACCCTACCCTACCTACCCTACCCTACCTACCCTACCCTACCTACCCTACCCTACCTACCCTACCCTACCTACCCTACCCTACCTACCCTACCCTACCTACCCTACCTACCCTACCCTACCCTACCCTACCTACCCTACCCTACCTACCCTACCCTACCCTACCTACCCTACCCTACCTACCCTACCCTACCTACCCTACCCTACCTACCCTACCCTACCTACCCTACCTACCTACCCTACCCTACCTACCCTATCCTACCCTACCTACCCTACCCTACCTACCCTACCCTACCTACCCTACCCTACCTACCCTATCCTACCCTACCTACCCTACCCTACCTACCCTACCCTACCTACCCTACCCTACCTACCCTACCCTACCTACCCTACCCTACCTACCCTACCCTACCTACCCTACCCTACCTACCCTACCCTACCTACCCTACCCTACCTACCCTACCCTACCTACCCTACCCTACCTACCCTACCCTACCTACCCTACCCTACCTACCCTACCCTACCTACCCTACCCTACCTACCCTACCCTACCTACCCTACCCTACCTACCCTACCCTACCTACCCTACCCTACCTACCCTACCCTACCTACCCTACCCTACCTACCCTACCCTACCTACCCTGCCCTACCTACCCTACCCTACCTACCCTGCCCTACCTACCCTACCCTACCTACCCTACCCTACCTACCCTACCCTACCTACCCTACCCTACCTACCCTACCCTACCTACCCTACCCTACCTACCCTACCCTACCCTACCTACTCTATCCTACCTACCCTAAAGACAGACAGACGTCAGATCACATGAAAATGTCAGTTTAGTTACAAAACGTTTGTATGGGAAAGGGCTGTTTTTAGGGTTTTCCCGGTAATTATTCGTATTTTTCTCGCCGTAAAAACCATCCTTGGACTTTAACGAACATTTAAAAAAAAGAATTGGTAAAATTGGTCCAGGCATTATTGAGTTATGCGCTTACCAACACATTTTGCGATTCATTTTTATATGATTGATTGTCCTGGTTTTGGTTGCATGTATTCTTCTATAACGCACCCAGAGATATTATTTTTTAGATACCTGGAACCTCCGAAAGGCAAGACTATAAAAAAAATATGTACCTT
Source organism: Orthosia gracilis (assembly GCA_947562075.1). NCBI lineage: Eukaryota > Metazoa > Arthropoda > Insecta > Lepidoptera > Noctuidae > Orthosia > Orthosia gracilis. Next base: position 24,286,832 of record OX387275.1, read on the forward strand.
ACCTTCTAGTACGTAGTTTGTTTCTTTTTTTAATGGGTAGGTATTTCGTTTTTCCACCGAGAAAAATCCTGGATTAATAAATAAATAAGCGGATAGGGTGATAAAGTGACATACGAGTGACCTACCTACGCTAGGCTATCTACTTACTTATGTACTTAGATACTTACATATATTATTGAATTAGACGAAATATCATTATGAAATGATTACCTATGATAGAAATATTTTTTTTATTAGATTTATTTAAAATCTTACTGGGTATGTACCTACACATACCTAATAAGATTTTAAATAAGTCTAATAAAAAATGTAATATTTACCTCAGATTAGAGAAAAGAATCTGAGATATTTACAATCACAAAACTAGAAAGAAACTCAATTAGGTAGAGGCGAGCAGCCCTAAAGCGTGTTTACGTAACGTGCGCTTGTAGACACTTATTTCAAAGACAGGGCCGATTCAGAATACTGTTAGATATCATTACCGTGACTATTAGTTTAAGCACTGATTATCAGATTCTTATTTCAAATTATTCTCCATAGAAAATGTGAATAAAAATTCTCCTTAAAATTAAGAATATGCTTAACAGTATATAAAGGGTTTGAGGGTATTTGGAGAAAATACGCAACATGTTGGCGCCACTTTGGCAAGGGGCCCTTTCCCTTGAAAAGGCAGAACTTCTTGTAGTAGAGGAGACGTGGAAGATCGACCTTCACCCATCAGATAACTGGATGAGACATATTTTTTTTGTTAACAAACATGTTAAATTATTTATTTTTGATTATTTCATAGCTATAAGTATATAAAATATGTAATAATACAAAAATTGTGATCAAAATTAGAGTTATAATAAATTAGAGTTCAAAATTACTGTCGAGTGTAAATAAATGCTGTCTCTCTCACTCACATGTACACGAGCTTGCGCACTCGGATACATTCAACGTTCAGGTAGCGTGCAGCTGTTATGTTGTGTCCTGTTCTATCACACGGACCTGGGACGCTCTACTTTCACTCTCGCTCCTATCAAATAGCTCCAATTCAAAAACTATATAGTTTCGCAATAATATTTCATGTACGATTTTTTGCAGGCAAGCCTATACGTTTGGTTTAGTAATTAAAATATCTTCCTTATGATATAAATTTCGATTGGTTAACATGTCTTACCTGTTCACATCTGCTTGCCAGGTAGCCATGACTTAAATAAGTAGGCAAGCCTACCTAGGCATATTCTGTATGTTAAAAACTATCAGTTGAGATGAAATTAATTCGGTTATCAAAAGAGTGAAGGTGATGAAAGAAAATTGATTAAAACTAATTAAAAATAACTATGAAAACTTTTCGATAGGCAAGTTATCATAAGAATGTTTGTTAATAAATTACATTTGATATAAATATGTCTCTTCCGGTTATCTGATGGGTGAAGGTCGATCTTCCACGTCTCTTAGGCTATTGCCATATGTCGTTAACGTGACGTTGACGTCAATTTAACAATTAATGTCAAAAAACATAAGAATTTTGCTAGGTGATACCTAGTGCGCATCATTTCAGGAAAACTCATTTAAACAAATATGAGTAAAATATGGTTAAATATTCTGTATAAATAAGGCTGTTATACTCCATTTACAACTCTATCTTACAGTCCATTCAATCGATTTTGGGTTTTATCCCGTAAATATAAGTATGGTATAAAAAGCCTGGCCTAGCCTAAACCTGGGCTATAAACGGGTTATAAAATGGGTTTATTTAATTGTCTTATGTTATCTCATAATAACAGTCATCATAAAATCACTGAAGGATCTTTTGACACCTGAATGTTTTGAATAGTTCGTATGGCCTTTGATTATAAGTAAAAATGTAACATCTTATAACATCACACTTCACATTACTGAAGCTTATTAGTTGAAAAACTTACCATCACAATAATTTTACTATAATAATAAAATTATAAGTAGTAACAAACACCTATTATCACATAAACTAAAGGTTTCTTGCCATGATATTTAAAAAAATAATTTGATATCGTCATAATAATAACAATTTTGAAGATTTTTATATCAGGGTGTTGTGGCAATTTTCTATTTAATTCGAGTTATTTAAATTATTTTATTATATTAATAAATTTATATTTTTTTAGTAAACGCTGATTTCGAAATTAATATTTTGATTAAAATAGCGTTCATACCAAATAATTTACAGTTACTGAGTATTGGCGCGTTTGTGTTGAAAAAGATAATTATGTACATTAAAATCTGTATCAAAAAGTTGTCAGAAATCTAAATTTTATTTTTTACCAAAAGAATCGGCAGCACCAATACAAAGTGAATTTTTAAATCATATTAGTCATTAACACGTTCCTTATTATAATTTATTATAAGTAACAATGTGAATTAATCAATAATTAAATGCGTCAGCCAAAGTAGTATAGGTACATAACGATAATTATTATATATGTTGGCTAGTCTCACATACGTGGTGTTTTCATACAAATTATTATTTTTTATTTTAATAAAGACCCCGCAGACAAGTTTGAAAAAAAAAAACGGTTTAACATTGTCACGTCGTTCTTGTCTATGAGAGTCTTAAAGCGTACATTTTCTACAATAATAAACTGGCTTTTGGAAGATATGTAATAGTTTATAGCTATAGATTACTATACTGTGTTTTCAATAGACTAAGAACTAGCTCGCACTGTAAGACTAGTTCAGGGCCCCTGCCTTGGTGTGAGTTTTTAACGTAAACGTCAATTTGATTTGAAACTGGCTAAGCGCCGTCTGGTGACATTAATTAAAATTCCCTCTTTTGTAATACAAATTGACGTAAGAGAACGTTTACGTTGAATCGAAAAAACTCGTGCTAAGGCCTCTAATATTTGATTCTGTCAACAAGAAACCTGTGTAGAAAGTGCACCAAAATCAGGCGATCAAACCAAAGAAAACTCTGCCGACTAAAAAGTCTAAGAAATAAATCTAAGAATACTTTGATTTCCACAACAATAATAATATGAAGTAATCTAGACACCAAGTAAATTTTTACATATTATTTAACTAGCGATCCGCTCCGGCCTCGCCCGTGACAAATTAGATACAAAAGCCTTCCTCGTTTCTCACTCTTTCTTTTGGTGAAAACCGCATCAAAATCCGTCAAGTATTTTTTGAGTTTATCGCGAACAGACGCGGGGTCTTTGTTTTATAATATGTAGTGATTTGCTACACAAATTAACGGTTGTCTATTGTTTACCCGAAGATTATATACCATAATCATCATATTCCCGAATTTCCTTTAACCGAATTTCATTTGCCCGAATGTTTTGTTTGCCCTAAAAGACATACTGTTAATTGCCCGAAACTTAGATACCATAAGATACGAGTGCCATACGTATTGTTTTTCATATTTTTAAGTGCCATAATAATTATCAAACATAATATTTAAACGCCATAATGATTATTAGACATAACATTTAAATTCCATAATAATTATTAGACAAATATTTAAACGCCGTAATAATCATTACACATAAGCTTGGTCGACGGAGCCCCGCTTTGCGGGGCTCCTACTTCTGTGTGGTTTATAAAAAAATAACCACGAAGGGGATGGCGCCATCCCCTAAAGTCCCGATTGCATCCAGTTTCTACTGATATAACAACCGTTACATACCCAATGGCGATGGCAAATGATGTTATGACATATGATAATTGTGGCATGTGATAATTAGGGCATGTGATAATTAGGACATGTGATAATTAGGGCTTACAGTGATTATGACAAATGATGTTATGGTAAGTGACTTTATGGGAAACAAAGCTTCTAGCACGTGACTAATATAGCAAATAAGAGTAGGGCAAATGAATATTACGTCGTATAATATTATGGCTGTTGACTATTATGGCAAATGATATTAGGGTAAATAAAATTCGGGCAAACGGCGGTATACCCAAATTAACAGACATTCGAAAGTAATGAAATTAACAGACTTCGTTTCCATTTTAATACTTTTTTAAAACATTATTATTTAAATGGTAAAATAATTTTCACTTAAATTTAACCGTGGCAAAGCCAAGTTTTATAGAGACTAATATTTTCAAACGATGGCGTCATTAGATATTGAGGCCTAAGATTTAGTATGAGACATACCTTTAATCTTTACCTTAGACTCTTCACAGATTTAAGAGTAAAATGTAGAAACAATGAGAATGTACGGCAATAACATTTTGATAACACTGTTACCATTATGAATAAGTGTGTTACGGAGTAGTAAGTAAGGGAACTAGCAAAAGTGAGTATGTACACTATGTTTGTAATCATAATTCGAGTTATCAAATTTTGAAACAATAAACTCTATGGCATACATGACCAATGGTTACATAAAAATAAAATTTATATAAACAACGCTATAGTCGATATTTGAGTACTTGAATTGATGGCAATGGATTGAATTTATCTCGAAAATTCCCAAATTTACAATAGGGTCAACAAGAACCTCGCAATTTACAGACTTACTGTGCATAAACTCAAGCAGAGCCTTAAGCCATGGTTATTGTCCCTCAGCTACGAAGAAACAGAGCAATTACTAGTAAGTAACCATCTCTAGAGACAAATCCTTCCATTAGTACAATACAAGTAGATACATTATCACATTCGTGCACACACACAATCACACACACACAAATACACTCGCTCATACACTCACACACAAACATATTCGTGTGTACTTTGATTTTTATTTTATTATTAGTTTTAATATGTAGCTTAGTTTTAAATTTAATGTTGTATTGTTAATCTGCATAAGAATTAATTGTAATTGATTCCCGGAAGAGGGCACTGGCTCCTGTAACATAGGTCAATCACCTAGCACGGGAGTCAGGGTCTCAGGGAATCCATGTTTTTGTATGTTTTTTTCTTATGTAAATAAAGTTATTAATATTATTATAATTAATTATGAGTTCAATTTATGAGCATTTTCTCAAGCATTTCCATGTAATGTAACGTTCCTGCGAATGCTCGAGACGTTGTTCGACGAGTGAACATTTACCTATAACACTCTGTTCTGAACTGTCTACCTACCCCCATAGGAAAAAGTCGTGAGTTTATGCATGTATCCTTTTCTATTTCGCATTTACTCTTAGAAATTTCACTGTTTTTTGCTCGATGAGATGTTACAGAAATTCTTTCGTTTGGTTACAAAATCAAGTAATATCTGAGCATCGAGCGTCGTGCTCATTGTTCGGTTCATGAATGAGTGTCACTGAATGGCTCGATGTTTTGTTACAAATAATGCTGCAGTATATACTCACCTCAAGATCACGACTAGTAACACGGTTGATGGGCCTTGTCGGCAGAAGCTCCGGCTGAAGAATATCTAGTCGTCCACCGGGCGACCATATCTTCTTCAGCTGTAGATTTTGCGGTCAAGCTTGTAGTCGGTCGCGCGACTAGTAGAGGTCTTGGCCAGCTTAAATTTTATTTTAAAAAATATCTAATATTTCTTTAGCCCGTCAATTAGATTATCAAAAAATTCATCAAATCAATTAAAAAAATCAAAGAGAAAATTATCAAAGATCCTGCACTTACACAATTAGACTGCAGGTCCAAAAAGTAGTTTTTAGTCGCCAATGTTTTGTGTAAATAAAATCATTGACACAATACTTGCTACTCCGTTGTGTAAAAAATAAATTTTAACGATCTTTATTTCCTTCATTAATCCTAATTAACCTAATTTTGGGCGCAATATCTTCTATTGTCTTTGCGTCTTTTGAGTCGTAATCTCAGCGTTTACTTTCTTTGAAGACATTGAATTTAAAATCCTTGTTACTTTAGTCATTTACTATTATTTAACGTTATGTAGTCTAACTCCGAATTCGAGCTCAAAATTATCGCAGAATTTATGTGACAAATTGTCAAGCACGCGTTATCTGCTGTGATTGGCTGAATGAATTTTCAACAGCCAATCACAGCAGATAAGGTGGGTTGATTTTTGAGTGAACGATTTGTATTAAAAAGATAAATAAAATTTTGATTGCAATGGAAATTGAACTTTAACACGAAAGACGTTGAGCTGATTCTTATGATTCTGTATTCAGGTTTGGACATTCTATTCATTACATTATCTATGTCATCTTCTATTTTCTTTTTTGGTCTGACTCTATTTTTTTTAATTTTAAGGATATCGGTCAAACATATCGATATGTTTAATAGTAATTTTACTATGTTGTAATTTCCATGATGTTATTAATTTATTGACAACATACATTGATATAATAAAAAGTTGAAAATTACATTTTTATAGTAAAATAGCCAGTGGCATGTTTGATTACGAATTTAGTTGTATGTAACAAATGATTTAATATTATTTGGCTGTAATTTTTCGTATTTAGTTAATAAGCTGAAATATTTATATTTATTGTATTTATATTACACGAAAAAATTAATTCGTATATATTGATTTGTCAATAAAATTGAACCCATCATTTCGAACCAACGCCATGTTTCGTTTCGGTGCCATTTTATTCTTTGAATGTTTTACATATTTCCTGTGAAAAAGACACATTTTCTAATATCACAAACCAAATTATAGGTTTAGCAATCGGAAATTAGAGTCTATGAAAATGGTACGAGAGTACCAACTGATCTTAAAAACAAATGTTAGTGGATTTGACGCCTTTTCGATATGTCGGGTTCAATTTATCAGCTCAATGTGTTTTGTTTCTCAAATAAAGACAAACGTGAAATGAGATTTAAAAATCTTTTTATTTACCGCATAATTGTTAAGTTTCCTATATTTTCTTAGGACATTATTGAAACACCATGAAGATAAACATCGTGACCTGGACTTAATCCTTCTCCAGGGTCGGACTGGCCATATAGTCGAGGGTAAGTTTGCACGCCGGGCCCCAGCCTGCGCGGGCACCTCCACGGGCCTGGCTTGCTGCTAGCCGCAAGACGGTAGGGGTCCGCACAGGCTAGGGCCCTACTTTTGCGACCTACCTACATCTAAAGTAGTTAGTTGTTATATACCATGAGAATTTAAACTTTTACTACAATATGACATGCATGCCAGCATGTACATCACCATATGAATTGCATATTGAGTAATTCTCACCATTTCGTTCACGAAAAAGTCTTGTGAGCGGGGTCGGATCTATCTTATGGCTATTTGGGCTTCAGCCCAGAGCCCAGTGAATATAAAGGATCCCCATCCCCCATTAAAGACAGTCATTTAATATTCTACTTGTGTTGAGAAAAAAAAAACCTTTTCTGCTTATGACGACTAACTTTCTCCTAATAAATAAAAATAAATAAATAATTTAAGTTATTGTGATCTGATTATTATTTAATTTGATCTTATTTACAGTATTTAAATTGTTGTGATTTATTACTATATAGGTTTTACGACTTATTACTTATTTTTGAATTCTCAATTTATATTTGTATCCTATCAATTATATTTGAACTATTGTTATTACGATTATTATTTAAATTATCCGACTGGTTTTTAATTTAAAAAAAAAACATATAATTCCACTATTAATTTGGTCTAATCTGTTGTACTTAAATTATTGTGATTTCGATTACAATTTAATTTTTTTTTTGCTCTTATCAGTTGTACCTAAATTATTGTGATTTCGATTATAATTTAAATTTTACGTCAAATTTTACAATTTGATTTTAATTTTACTATTTAATTTCCATTTTTTTTTTATATTGATCCAGTTTATTGTGTTTTAATGTATTATTGTGATTTCGATTTTGACTGAAATTTTACATTTATTTTTATTTTACTGCTTTACTTTTATTTAATTTCTATACTAAGTTTATTGCGTCAATGTTCCTATGGATGGAGCTGCATGCTGAAATACAGGCTCTCGCCTAGTTCGGCTGCAGATGATCCCTCCGAAAATAATTGTATACGCTCGTAGTTTTAAGTCATTAATAATCTAATTTGTGAACTGTTGTCCAACTCAATAAATAAAATTAAAATTAATTAATTTCTGTACAAAAGGTTTAAAGAAAATCTAACCCAATCCAAATACTGCGCGTACATATTTACAAAAAATTCGGCGCTCGCTTTTGCACCTTACATTCACATTTCTGCATAAGTCAATAAAGTTGACAAAAGATTTTTTTTTGAAATAGACAAAAAAAATAGAACCTATTCGAGCCTGGGTGCACACCATTTTCGATCTTTGTAACCTCTGCACTGGAAGCTCATGAAAATTTTACGGAAAAGTACTTTATCTTCAGTACTTTTAGTTACTCACTAGCTTTTGACAGCGGCTTCGCTCGCGTGAAGTATTTTCTTATCCCAAGCGAACATTATACCGGGATTGGTGTGGCAGATATTCGCCCCCTATTAGCCTATAGCATAATATTTATTAGTAATATTCTATGACGTGATGGCTTGGGAGACCTTTGACATCTGCCTTGCGAGATTTGCTATCTTAAAACGATAACTCCCCGAGGGCGCCACACTAGCAGAATCGAATATGTGCATGTGACGGCCTCTTTAACTCCAGTTGAAAAACTCACCGCGCCGCGCTCGCATTTTCTATTTTTGAGCGTCGAATCTGGTTTTGTTGTGTCTCCATCTTGTTTTCCTATTATAATTATCTTACATCGTATTCGTCAAATCTTCACAATGGCTGTTAATAAGCTTGAAATAAAAATAACTCAGCTTACAGCCAACAAAGAAGCTATTTTTGATAGAATTAACCGCTTATATACCTCATCCAAAAATATTTCAAATTATGATTTACGCTCAAATGAGTTATTTTTGGCACAATCTGAATCCATTACTGAATTGTATAATAAGTTTGAAACAATAATTGATCAAGTTAATGAGTTACGGTTTTAAATTGATAATTTGTACTTCGCCAGGCTACTCATCCGAATTCCATTGATTCATGCATTAAATACAAACGTAATCTCATACTTGGAATCAACAAAACATTCACGCCAGAACAAAAAAAGGAATCGTAAAACTGCACCTATACAGCTACTTTCCTTCGATGGAAAAACTGAGAACTGGCCAATATTTTACGAAATATTTTATATATATTTTACCTAGCGGACTCGCAACAAGTGCAGTATTAATCAGTAATTTGACGCATGATGCCTTAAAGTTAACTGCAGGTACTGTTCCCACAGGGAATACCTATAATATAATTTGGGACAGTCGTGTCAAAAAGTACCAAGACGAACGTAGTTTAGGTGTTCATTATCTGAATAACATTCTGGACATTAAAAGTTGCGCCGGTACCACCGTTGTTGGTTTAAATACAAACATAGAAAATTATTCTGCGTCTGTCGCTGCATTGAAACAGAAATTCCCGACCTATTAGATTTGTATTACTGCTTTACGGTTTGAGGAAACTTGATTCCCAAACACTACAGCAATTTGAGAGTAGTGTCAGGGGGAAAGAATCACCTTCTTATATCTTCTTTAAATCTTTTTTGAATTTATCTTCTTTATTCCAGATTATGTCAAAGTACTCGAAAGGTCACATAATAACAATTCACAGGCCGAGCCGCACGCAAAGTATAGTATAACAAATTCACGTAAACAAAACACGCAAGATACTTCTAAGACCTTCTTATCTAGTAATGAACCGGTTTCGGAAACCAGCTGCCCGCTTTGTAAGAAAAATGAACATCAGCTGTTTCACTGTCAAAAATTTAATTATATGGATTCAACGCAAGTTATAAATTGTTTATAAATTGTTTAAGTTTGTCCCACTCATTAAGTAAATGCCAATCACATATGTTTGTAAAACTACACAAAAACAACACCACTCTTTATTGCACTTTTCTGACTATAAAAATGATAATACGACTGAGCAGTCGCCGACTCAAGCCTCGGCGACGGAGCCCGAGCGCTCTGTCTCGCTTAGCGCAGGCGCTCGTTCGACCGGCTCAACTATTTCGTTGTCTACCGCACAAATTCCGCCCCTAGGAGCACGGTTATTTATACGCCTGTCCCTACAGGGATGAAAAGCTTATGTGCTATTCCAGACTATAATCTATATCTGTGCCAAATGTTATCTAGATCCGTTCCGCTGTGATTGAGTAACAAACATACATCCATTCATCCAAACTTTTGCATTTATTATCGATATCAGTAAGATAAATTAAGATGACCAGTAGTAGACATTCTCAGACGATAGAACTACAGGGCTGGTGTCACACCTTTTGGCACCACCTACTCTCCTTTAAAAGCTCACGCTAGCGGGAAAGCACACTTTCAGAAAAATAGAAACACGTTTTTGGACAAAAAGTCAATTAGTTTGATTAATTCGATAGTTTAAGTCGTCTATGTATTAGCGGTAGGCCCTCAAGCTTGAGAAAAGCCAGGGCCCTTCCGTGTCATACATATTTATATGTCTATAATTAGCTTCTGCCGCGTGAAAAGTGTTTTATCATCCCAAGGGAACATTATACTGAGATGAATAGTATCGTGTTATGTCCTAACCCAGTTCACGGATTATATAATACGGCCATTCTCCGATTAGCAAGTTTTACGTGTCCGGGCTTGCAAAGTCATATCAATTATCATATTCAATAATGCATTTTTTATATGTTAGTTAGCAATCGTACCTAGCTGTAAACAAAAACATTGGCTACTGTTTTAAGTAGTTAAGACTAAAAAATATAACCTCTGTTCAAAGAACCTCTGTCCGCTAATTACCGTGGCGAGTCCGCACACCAACTTAATGTTAAAACTTGTAAAAAAAAATATAACGTGCAGATTTAATTTGATCTATTCAACGATATAAACGATACTTGTATTAAGCAACGTGTATCGCATAGCAAAATATCGACTCAATAGAACCAGTCTGTAAATAATTATCATTAAGTAACCACATGTCCAATTGAAAGTTATAATTGCCGAGATATTTTCTGTTCTCGGGTGCACACTCCTAAATAACAGTATTTGCGTGCGCCGTCCCGTCTCCTTGGTGTGTGCCGCGGCCCATCAGCAGTTGCATGTCTCTAACGTTAATGTACCACCAATGAAGCACGTGAGTATATAATTACCGTAGCCTTGGTTAAAAACTTTTCTAATTACCGTTGTATATAATACTTGATTTTTTAAGTTAGACCCTAGTTGATCATGTAAATGGAGACAGTATTTTGGCCTCCGTACGTTGTAATGAGCTAGTAGTTGCATACTGTGTTGGATTTCGAAATTTTAAAGAAAACCTATCGTTTTCTAATAACCGTATACTAATTACCATGTGTTTATAATTACCGTTGTATGAAAAATTAATACAGTTTCTTTACTAACTGTAGCCGCAACGTCGTACCAATGGAAAGTTTATCCGCGGTTTTTTTAGAATATTATTATCCTCCGTAAACTCTTCTGTACTATATGCAAGTTGTTTAATTTTGGGATGGGAAAACCCAAAAAGACCAAAGAGAAAGTTGAAGAAAAAAGAAGGCTCCGCACGACAACGCCAAGAACATATTAAAATCAAACTGTTTTATATTAACAATCGAAAGAAAAAGAGAAAGAAAGGTATAATAAATAAAAAAGATAAAAAAATACTTTCTATCTGCGAAATGTCAACAAAAAACTAAAAAAAAAGACTCAAAAAAAGAATAGGGCAAATTTCAGAGCTTACTATAAAAGACAAAAGGGAAAATTGGAAACAATTGAGGAAGAAGTGGTCGTAAATATATATGTGCTTGATAACAATATAACAGATCCTCTTGAAACTCTGCCAACACCGCTACATCTCATAGAATTGTCATACCTACTCGCTGCGCTCAAAAAATTACACTAAAAGAGTATCTACACAATTTTTTTCTAGGATTTTCAGTGAAATCAAAAATGAACATAATCAGCAAGACGAGATTCGTCTACAGTTACCTTCTTTATTTATAAAGAAGTAGTTGTCTTGAACAAGATACCAAATAAACCTACCTTAATCACCCATCTATTGCAACATGACAGTTCATCACCTTCTACTGAAAGTATGTTAATAATAAGCAATTGACAGAAAATAAAGTTACAAATGTAAATGTAATGTAATTACACAAATTTAATTACGGGACGAGCGTCTTCTTTGTGTTTAACACTAACTTCACCATCTTCGAAAAGAATTGTCAAGAAACCGAAACGTAAAAAAATCGCATCCTTATTGTTATTATGATGACATGATTTTATATGAAACAAATAAAGAAATGTCATTTATGGGAAAAAGATCGAGGGGTTAAAAAGAGCAAAAGAAAAGTACAAGAAGCAAGCAATATAAAATTAATAGATGGTTATAAGGGACATCGTTAATTCTATTGCTTTAATTATAATTAGGTATATAGAATAGAATAGAATATCTTTATTTCGGATGCAAATATCCATAGGGTGTTATTTGCGTCCGTCGAAATCGTGATGAATCGTGACCAAGGAAAATAGGGATTCATTTTTATATGTATAGATAAACACTTCACCCGACCCGGGGATCGAACCCAGGACCTCATGCCCAGCAGTAGCGCTTGCAACCAGAACACCAACGAGGCAGTTACTAAAACAATGTTGAATATTTGTCAAATTAATGATCCAATTTCAGGAGGGCTGCATCTCAGACTACGCACCATCCAGCCCACCGATGGTGCCGGCGCTGCTGGTGCACTGTATCAACGAGATGGAGAAGCGCGGCCTTAGCGAGAAGGGCATTTTCCGCATCAGTGCCACCGACAAGGGCATCAAACGACTCAAGGTATATCATTTAAAGATAAATATAATATAATCATTTATTTTAACTCAAAAACTAATTGTATAAATTAGTTATCTGACGACTATCATTATATGCAGTTTGAGTTGTCATCAAAATCGGTCCCCTTTGAGTGTGTTTCGCTATTCTTCATAGTTTCGAATTTGGCCATCCACGCCCTTTTGGAAAGCTCACCTTGTATATCCTACAGGATCAAAGAATTTTCGTTGGATGCAAGATGGCCAGCAATGAAGAAATATTTTTTTCATCAGATCTATAGAAAACAATCTCAACTCTAAAAAACCGGCCAAGTGCGAGTCGGATTCGAGCAACCAAGTGTTCCGTACCATTATCGCAAAAACGGTAAAATATACACGTTTTTTGTATGGGAGCCCTACTTAAATATTTCTTATAGCGGCAACAGAAATAAATCATCTGCGAAAATTTCAACATGCTATCACGGTTCTTTTTTTGATAATACTTTGAAGTACAGCCACGTCATATATAACTGGGAATGAGGAGATTCCACTTGTACGAATTTGGAAAATGATGATGAAGAAGTTATTTTTGTGAAAGTGAAAATCTTCTTATAGCATTATGCCATCTTGTTTTTTAACAACAAACTTCCTAAAAACTTTACTTAATTACTAAACACCAAAACAATAATAATAACCACCATTACCAATACCAAGTAGACAAATTGTAAAAAATACAACTAGGTACTTATTTTAATTGTTTCCCTTTTGTATAGAAAAAAATAAAGAAAGATAAATAGTATATTATGCAACTAGTGAATAAAGGACGGTTTTAAAGCGAGGGCCATAGATGAATCACGAACAATTGAAGGATTCTAACAACTGAATCACGACCGTAGGGAGTGATTCATGATGATTGAATCACGAGCATAGCGAGTGATTCAAGTGTTAGAATCCTGAGCGACGCGAGTAATTCATGGCCCTCGATATAAATCCGTTTTATTCAAGAGTTGCATACTATATTTTATACCATGACTACGAGAAAAAGAAGGATTTAAGCCAAAAGCACAAGGAATAATAATAAATAAATAAATGGTTTATTACCTTCAAAATTTACAGAAAATGAGAAACCTCAGAGCTTCACATTTTTTGTAAATTTAAGCTGAGCTAGGTAACAGCACCTGTTTTTGCAGGGGCCAGTGACCACCTCCGTTACGTTACATAATTATAATTAATTAAACACCAATGCAATTAATATTAGAATCACAATCCAAATAAGTATTCACTAAACATCCTAGACCAAAATCAAAATCATTATCAAAATCCTAAATATAAACAAACTCAAAATTAAATCGACGAAGGAGTTTGAAATTCGAATATTCTTTGTTTGCACAAGAAGTTTGTATCGAGTATTTTATGCGCAAGTAGGTTGCATTGCATTGAGATGGAGGTCAAATATAATATTTTTTTTTTTTTTTTTTTTTAAGATAAAGATATTTTATTTTGCAAATATGGGTACAGGTCATGGTGGTACACAATAAATAAATACAGAAACAGCCATATTTTGCCAATTACAAGGCATGCAAAAGTACAGAGTTTAAAATTTAATACTATAATTCCATTAAATAATATAAATTTGGTTCATCATTTACTAATAATAATATCAATGTTCAACCATTCAATTCATTCAATAAATAAAATAATTCTATTTCATCAGTCAATAATATCGTTAATGTCGCAATTTCTAATAATTATTTAAATACAATATATAAAATAGTCAAACAATTTCTTTCTCCAATAAAAATCTGCAATACTATAATAAACCTTATCTACTAAAAAATTCCGAAGTCTTTTTTTGAATAATGTCAAATTATATTCCTTCCAACAACTTGGTATTTTATTATATATCACCGGTGCCATGCAGCAGACACCCTTGCGCATCAGAGTTGTTCTAGCACTGGGGATACACAGACTAGTATTGTCACGTCTATTCCGTGGAAATACATCAGCCATTCGTGCGAAGCGCTCTGGGTTTAATTTAACAAATACTGCCATTTCTAAAATGTACAAACATGGTAGGGTTAAAAGTTTATATTGTTTAAAATATGGCACGCAGCTATCAGTACTTTTCAATTTAAAAATAGATCGTATGCATCTTTTTTGTGCCTTAAATGCCGTTTCTTTTTCTGTTGAGTTGCCCCAAAAGATAACTCCGTATCGCAGATGGCATTCAACTATACCATAGTACGCAGTAAGGCATGCATCCAGATTTACAATATACGATAGGGTATATAGAGCATATGCAGATGTACTTAGTTTCTTGCAAAGTACCTCAATGTGCTGTTTCCAGCTAAGTTTTTTATCTATTTCAAGCCCTAGAAATTTTGTACTAACTACCTCGCTAATTTTATTATCATTATATTTCACATTAAGATTGTCCATATCTGTCATGCGTTGGTTAAATTGAATTATTTTTGTTTTACTTAAATTGATTCTTAAGTTGTTTTCCTCTAGCCATTTTATAATAGTTTTTAACGAATTATTAATGTCACTTTGGTATGTATCAACGCTTCTCGAAGGTATTGTCACGGTACTGTCATCTGCAAATAGAGTCAATGGTTGTTCAATCCATTCTGGTAAGTCATTAATATAAATTATAAATAACAAGGGACCCAGCACACTACCCTATGGTACCCCATAACTAACATTTCGCTCTTCTGATCTAAATATCTCGTCATGTTTATTAATTAAATTTATCCTGTTGATTTCTGTTATTTGCCGTCTATTTTGTAAATAGGATTGAAACAGTTCTAAAACATTACCCCTTATGCCATAAGCTTCTAGTTTTTTTAATAGTGTAGTATGGTGGACATAATCAAACGCCTGCGTCATATCGCAAAAAATTGCGCAGACTGGGTTTCGTTTATCGACATTATTTATGATATTATGAATAAAATCGTAAATCGCCATATTTATTGTTTTTCTTGGTCTAAATCCCTTTTGTTGCTCACACAGAATATTATATTTGTCAAGGTATTTAAATAGCTCTTTGTGTAGATATTTTTCAAATATTTTTGAAATAACAGAAATCAATGAGACTGGCCTATAATTTTCCACTAGCTCTCTATTTTCCTTTTTAAATAATGGTTTAACAATGGCAATTTTCAAAGCATCTGGGTACACGCCAGCACCTATACTGAGATTAAGTATATAACTTAAATGTACACATAGTTCCTTAGCCACTGATTTAATAATATTTGTGGAGATGCCATCATAACCAACGCTATTTGTGTTTTTTAGTGACATTATAATTTTAAATATATCATCTGGTAAACTTGGTGCCATGAACATTGATTTACATCTTGTGTATATCTTACGTTGTGGGTTAGGCTGGCTACAGTCATTAATTATGGGCTGTATTTTGTCAACAAAGTAGTTGTTAAACGTTTCAGAAATGTCTTTAGGATCTAATATATTATTATTATTAACTTTAATTTTATCAATTTGCTGGTTGGGAGTATTGAATTTCTTTCGGTTTATTAATTGCCACGTAGTTTTTGCCTTGTTTGCAGCTTTTTCTATTCGGTAGTTGTTTTGTGCCTTTTGTGTCAGATTTATTATTTTTTTATATAATTTAGAATAGTTGACCAACTTTATTTTATTGTCACGGCTCGGGTTTAATCTCAGTTGCCATAGAAGGTTCCTTTTCTTTTTACTACACAATTTAATACCCTTTGACACCCAATTACGTTTTTTTACTAAGTTAATTTTTACTCGAATAAGCGGGAAACACAAGTCATAAAACAACTTTAAAGTGTTGATAAATGCATTATAGGCTATATTAGGATCGTCTGTATCGTATATCTCTGAGAAAGAAATATTTTGCATACAGTGATTGAATTTAGCTATGTTTTCTTTATTGTAATCTCTTCTTGTCCTATACCAATAGTTTATGGCACACGCCTTTCTAACGGGGCACTGAAGTAGCTGTGCTGTGTGATCCGATAACGCAAACTCTAATACTTCACTTTTACATGTTTTACTAAAATTATGTGCAAAATTATCTATGCATGTCTTGCTGGCCATGCGAGTCGGTTGTTTAAATACTAGTTTTAGATTATAACTTAATAGTAGACATTCAAACGTAGCAGAATGTCTATTAGATTTTAGTAAATCTATGTTAAAGTCTCCTGCTATGACAATCTTTTTAGAAGTCGTCTTTGATATTATTCGTAAAAGTCTCTCAAGTTTATTCAAACAATCATCATAATTATTAACATTCTGCACCCTATAAATGCAGACGACAATTATCTTATAGCTTATAAGCTCAATGGCGCAACATTCAAAAATACCAGAAGTCGACAATTTAACAATTTTAGGCAGTTCTTTCCATTTGTGGCCATTTTTAACAAGAATACATGCACCCCCTCTTTTTTTCCCTTTTCTGCAATAAGACGACGCTAAACTATAATTAGGTACATACAACTGACTCTCGTAGCCTTCCATAATGAAATGTTCGGTGATGCATATTATATCAATACATATTTGATTATCAGCTAGTTGATCCAAACATACAGATAAATCATCCGATTTTTTTAACAAACTTGCTATATTTTGATGTAAGATATTAATATATTTATTCGAGAAAAAACAACTCTTTAGCATTTGACTCTGAGTTGTTAATGGTGTCAATTATTATCGGAAATAACTCTAAGTCAATTTTGATCCTATTCATTATATTTTTAAATATGAAATGTATTCCAGCTTTATTCAATATACCTGTTCTATGTGAAAACATGTCAAATTCAAATGTCAAGTCATAATTTGTGTCAAAATAGTATGCGCAGCTATGAAGTTGGAGGTTCACATAAAGTAGGTCATTAAATATCTCAATATATTGGCGTGTTCTAAATTCAAACACCAAAACAGTGATTAAAAGTGCTTTTTATTCACTGTTTTCAGTGAATAAAATAAGCTTTTTAGAGGGGGAATGGTATAAAATATATTTTTCTTCCAACTATGCGTTAATTTCATCACAATCACACTAAAAACTCAGTACAAAGCGAGTCTTTAATGCTCTAGAGCAATAAAAATGTATGAAATTTCATTATTTAACAGTTTATTTTTTAATCGCACCAAAAGGTGCCAATCTCAATGGATTAGCTCTATTCAGCCAGCCGATATCAATACTTTTTTTTTTACGTACGTATTATTCGTTTCTATCCTACTTGTTCCAAATTTAAAAAATGATTGCTGCTAACTCTGATTTAAAAATGAAAGAAATTTAAAAAAGTGATTTGGCGGGAACTTTGTTAATTTTGCTTGACAATATTTTTGGAAACGATAAAGTGTGATACTATCTGATTTTGAGTGCTTCGGCTTCGAATTAAAATGGAATCATCTAGTGACACATTAACTCCGGAAAACATTCTAAATGAAGCCGACAGTGTTATAGAAAATCTTTTACCCTTAAAATCTCGAGTACAATACGTAAAATCTTATGAGAAATTTATTGATTGGAAAGATAGAAATGGAGCAAAGTCGTTCTCAGAGAGTGTATTTTTGGCTTACTTTAGTGAACTATCGAAAAAAATGAAGCCATCTTCATTGTGGTCCATTATACTCAATGCTAAAATCCACTATTAGCACAAGACACAATGTGCATATCAAAGAATATTCAAAACTCACAGCGTTTTTGAAACGATCATCGGATGGGTTCAAAAGCAAAAAATCTGAAGTTTTTACAGCTCAAAACGTAGAGATGTTTTTAAATAAATCCCCTGATGACATATATTTGGCTACAAAGGTATGTTTATAAAAAAAAAACAAATATTTTTATTTTACTATATTAATATTATTTTTTATTTGAATGTACGAATATACAAACAAAATTATCTATCTTTCCAGGTTACTCTAATTTTTGGCGTTAGTGGTGCTTGTAGATCCTCTGAATTATTGAATATTACGGTTGACGATATAGAAACTCACGACAACATGTTGCTTATAAAACTTGTTAACACGAAAACGAAAAAAGATCGAATGTTCGTAATTCGCGATGAGTTCGTGAAAGTCGTGGATAAATATCGACTACTTCGTCCAACAGAAACAAGCACGCCGCGGTTCTTCTTGAATTACAGAAATGGTAAATGTACGAAACAAGTTATAGGCAGAAACAAATTTCTGAAATTTTCCTAAAGAGATTGCTGCATTTCTAAAGCTTCCGAACCCAGAACTCTACACAGGCTATTGCTTCCGTCGAACCTCAGCAACGCTTCTCGCAGATTCCGGCGCAAATTTAGTAGCAGAGGGCTATATTGAAGAGTCTGTTGAAAACAAAAGTAAAATTACTTCATGTATTACGGAAGCAATTAATTTAAATCAATCGACATCGCCGCGCCCATCTACTTCCCGTGATAACGACTTCATTGTAACATAACAAATCAGCCAGGCCCATCTACCTCGTCTGATAAAATTATTCAGTCCCAAGTTAAACAAACAAATATAAATTTGCCCAACAAAACTCTTAACCTTACGTTTAATAATTGCTCAAGTATAACTTTTAATTTCAATATTTAAACTTCTATTTTAACTGTTTGATATGAGTTTCTTTTATCTACTATTCCTATAGGTAATAGTTGAAAGAAAAGCAGATTATACACCTTGCCTTAAGTAATTTATATTGCCCTCGTGACTGTTAGATTAGAGCCCTCGCTAACGCTCGGGCTCTAAATCAGGCACTCGGTGCTATAATAAATTACTTTGTGCTCGATGCAATAATCTACTATTATTTGTCACGTGTGTGTTTGTAGATGTGCATTAGTGCATAATATGAAGAAATAAGAGCATCAAAACACAATACGTAAACAGAATAATTGAATGTGTCGCATCAAGGCTGGCCGATAGATGCAAACCATCGGGAAGTCAGGATGTATTCCCTTAGGTTAAGACATCGTGTATGGGCAGGTCGGTGGGTACAGTCGTGCAAATGAAATAACATAAATTATTCGATACACTGGGTTTATTTAAATAGTTCACAGTTACAATCTTGCTCACTAATATTACTGATCGATACCGATTCTACAACGTCTTAGCTCCAGGGCGGTCAGTACTCAACCCTTATATACTGTGTCCCCACCACACAGGTCGTTAGAGGAAGCGCGCCACAGCGTAGTTGTTCTTGATTTGCCGACAGGTGGCGTGCTCGTGATTTGTTTTGACGTCCGTACTATTGACTAAACCCGACACGGCCATCCTGTGATACAGGCGTCCTCGTCTGTTCCTCATTGTCAGGTTTTAACAGTGTATCGAATCATGTGGAAATCCTCAATGGATGTCCTCAGCCCTTGGGGAAAGCTGAGGGGTCTGTCAGACTCTTACTGACTAAAACCACATGGTGTTCTCTAGGCCGTAATTCCTATTGAGAGGCGAGCGTGGAACACAGCACGTCGCCTTCTCTGGCCTCTCTCAGGTGACAGACTTCCCAAATCTATCACCCGCAGGCATTATCTTCTTGTCCTTGCTCCATGCCATCTCATGTCGTGTTGCGCTACACGTTCTTAGTCCACTCCGTTCTACCAGTCTCCCATCATACAAGGGAAGTTTTCTGAAACACACAAAATCTCCACACAGTATTCGCTCGTCCAATCCTGACTCATATTCTAGGTGAGTGAGGAAACATTTTGCATAGTTACATATCGAAAGGATCACTGGTCTAGGTATTTCTTTACAACAGAAAACCCCTACAGTTACAATCAAGCTGGTCTAAATCGTCACCCACCAATGCAGGTGAGATTCCTGCAGCACCTCTAAAGGATCACTGGTCTAGGTATTTCTTTACAACAGAAAACCCCTACAGTTACAATCAAGCTGGTCTGAATCGTCACCCACTAAAGCAGGTGAGACTCCTACAGCGCAGTTACAGTCAAGCTGGTCTGAATCGTCACCCACTAAAGCAGGTGAGACTCCTACAGCGCAGTTACAGTCAAGCTGGTCTGAATCGTCACCCACTAAAGCAGGTGAGACTCCTACAGCGCAGTTACAGTCAAGCTGGTCTGAATCGTCACCCACTAAAGCAGGTGAGACTCCTACAGCGCAGTTACAGTCAAGCTGGTCTGA
Source organism: Orthosia gracilis (assembly GCA_947562075.1). Taxonomy (NCBI): domain Eukaryota; kingdom Metazoa; phylum Arthropoda; class Insecta; order Lepidoptera; family Noctuidae; genus Orthosia; species Orthosia gracilis. The sequence continues at coordinate 24,307,624 of OX387275.1, forward strand.
ATCGTCACCCACTAAAGCAGGTGAGACTCCTACAGCGCAGTTACAGTCAAGCTGGTCTGAATCGTCACCCACTAAAGCAGGTGAGACTCCTACAGCGCAGTCACAGTCAAGCTGGTCTGAATCGTCACCCACTAAAGCAGGTGAGACTCCTACAGCGCAGTTACAGTCAAGCTGGTCTGAATCGTCACCCACTAAAGCAGGTGAGACTCCTACAGCGCAGTTACAGTCAAGCTGGTCTGAATCGTCACCCACTAAAGCAGGTGAGACTCCTACAGCACAGTTACAGTCAAGCTGGTCTGAATCGTCACCCACTAAAGCAGGTGAGACTCCTACAGCGCAGTCACAGTCAAGCTGGTCTGAATCGTCACTCACTAAAGCAGGTGAGACTCCTACAGCGCATCACAGATCAACACCCACAACAGCAGGAGTGATCTTGACATCCCATTTACAAAAATGATCATCTTCCACAAAAGTAGAAAAGACCACATACTAATTGATCATTCCAAAGATTCTATTATAGCTTCGGAATTATCTACACTTAAGGTGCGAGAGCATATGGAAAATGTTTCCTCCGACTCCGAGGGCGTATTATTAATTACAGGTACAAAAGACATACCGAACTCATCATCTGTCGTCACGGTCCATTCATCATCATCATCACCATCATTTTCGCAAATTTCCAAATAACCTTCTTGCCCTTTAGGAACTTACTTAAATTTTACTACCCTTAAATTTTTATTAGCAATTTTATAAATTCTGTTAATCAAAATTAGAATACCAAAATTATTTAAATTTTCGTAATGAGGGCTTGACGATTCGAACGTCATCAACATTAACATGGTGACCTCACCTCTGGCGTGACTATGTGAGTTTACCTTCTTTCAACGTCATAACTCAAAATGAACCTTCTGCAAGGTCTCTAACATAAACATGAACATTCACACCAGACATAGTGTCACACAGACTTACAGGTGCCATACAGGCCTTCAGTTGACACACAGGCTCACAGTTGCCACACAGGTCAACAGCTGCCACACAACGCTCGGCTACTCCTGACCAAAATAGATCATTGGGTTCGTGAAAATAGGGAAATTTTAGAACTCTACTCTTTAACTGAATCATTACCCTGGGCCATGTACCACAAATCCATCCAAACCAACTTTAAAAATTCTGCTGCTGCAAAAATTGTCAAGCTTAAAGAAACCCTCGAGTAAAATCTTCAACGCCACGGCCCTCTAGCCGACCAGCAATTGTATTGCTCTCGCAACGGTCTCTAGACCCCGACCTCCACCAGAATCCACTGGTACGGTCAATCATAATACATTCGATAGACTGAATTACTAGACACTTTAAGCTTGCTCATCATCATCAAAATTCCTTTAACATCAACATCGACTGGTACATGACCCGTTGGCATCTTCCCTAACCTACCGCGTGCATACTTGTAGGTCCTAAGTGTTCCTATTTAAAGCTTTCATTGTATAACTATCACTGTCCTGTCATAATAACCTATCGCGGACTTAATAAAGGGCCCATTTAGTTTTCACACTAGAGTTTCCCACACAACACTATTGATTAGAAAAAGATCCGACGATCAACAACTAAATAAAGTAATTGTAACATTTCCGTTAATCTTTACCATAATTCAAAGGCAATGCATACTCAACGAAACCTCTTCGTAGACCCATCGCCACATGTTACTCATGAGGGGTGGTCCAGAATTTGTCACATGAGTAGACATGTTAATCAGATTTGGTTTCACTACCACTGTCATCAACTATGATGTCTAATTCTCAAGGAACTTGGTGATCGAGGATCCTTCCCAAAAGATTCGCACTTTTTACTCAAAGATTTACATACCGACTGCTAATAAAAGGGAAACAACTAACCCTGATAATATTAAGGAGCTTCACGAATTAATTCGGATCAAAATCTTTAAAATTAAATATCAACAGTAACCATTTACTATCGCTCACTACCTCAGTTTTTATGTAAGGAAAACGATCGCGAGATCTACTGCTATCCTAATGTTACTTTGAAAGTAAGCAAGTGAATTCAGATCTGAAGACGGTGGTCGTAAATCGTGACGCAACATAAGATTTGTTCTGAATACACGTAAATGACCAGTACCGTTACTAACTCGATACAATTGCGATGGCCCTACGTCATTACTAACTGGCTTTGTTACTGAAAATCTCCTTCTTATGGGATATCTCATCCTAAAGTTCGTATTGAACCAAAACTTGAAACTATACTGCCAATAGGAAACTCATTACCTAACTAATTGCTTTTTACAAGTGTGTCTTAATTACCTAGTGATAGTGCTAGATATAACCACTACCAATTCGGTGATCAAACATGAACACTTAAAACTCGAAATAGCATCTCTTCAGAAGAGAACTTTCCACCTCACTATCGAAATAACATGGAAGCGACTCACCGAGTATTCCATTTCAAACTTGCGCGCTCCCAACCTCAAACTGCTAGTCTGCCGATCCTCCTAACCTCTCAGATGTTGACAGGTCAGCCTTCGCATACAGCATCTGAACTGCTAGTAGCAGCAGAGGCTCCACTGCGATACAATATGGTATCTGAAACATGAAAAACACTACGAGAGTACTTGTTTACACGGTTATCTTAACCATACACAGCTTTGATGGAAATTAACCGGTGTAGTAACCTAAACCGGCACGGCAAAATGGGTTATTATGAACACTGAATGTGAATGCAGAGACCTTCAGTGTCTGACCACAATGTCCCAAGTGCCCAGGTAGGTATTCTTACTTCCAAACAATGATAGTCAGCCAAGGCCAGTCAAGGGCTACCGCCAGTGATAGTAGAATAATAACCCTTCAACAACACCCAACTTGACCATCGATAACTAACATGAAATTATAACCTAACACGGGCCACCCCGACGATCCATTGACCGCCACAAAACCAGAATTTTGAATAATTGAACACTCTTGACCATAGTCAATAACAAAATGAAAACGACTCACCAGATTGGCTTAAAGATCCCTGTGTATGGATCTTTCCACACGTCCACACGCTCCTCCTTGACCTGTCCAGCTCCTTGGTTGTTGCTAGCTTCCTTGCTGCTCCGCTTTAGACTGTTTTTTTTTTTTTATTCTAGACTGAGGGTAGTCGCAGAAACGAACCACTACTGTTTTTTTTTTTTCTCAACTGACACCGCATTTTTTTTGCAAGAATGTAACCGCCATTTTCACTAGCATTGTTTTTACGTGTGATCTCATTAGCACGACCGAATCCCAATTCTGATGTCGCATCAAGGCTGGCCGATAGATGCAAACCATCGGGAAGTCAGGATGTATTCCCTTAGGTTAAGACATCGTGTATGGGCAGGTCGGTGGGTACAGTCGTGCAAATGAAATAACATAAATTATTCGATACACTGGGTTTATTTAAATAGTTCACAGTTACAATCTTGCTCACTAATATTACTGGTCGATACCGATTCTACAACGTCTTAGCTCCAGGGCGGTCAGTACTCAACCCTTATATACTGTGTCCCCACCACACAGGTCGTTAGAGGAAGCGCGCCACAGCGTAGTTGTTCTTGATTTGCCGACAGGTGGCGTGCTCGTGATTTGTTTTGACGTCCGTACTATTGACTAAACCCGACAAATGCAAAAAACTGTAATGGGGAGAAAGCGATGACAGTTCTAGTTTTGTTAAATGATATTTCAGTCTGTTATAGACAATCAGAGCAAAACACTCACTTACTAAAATACTCATTTGAGAAGCACCAAAACCCCTAATTAGCATTTTAACACTAATAATGATTAGTACAGATCCTATTTCATGAAAGCCGATGATAAGAGCGCATGAGAATAGTAGTTTATGCAATGGTCATATAATAGGGGTGATTAAAACACGAGCGTGGGTTTATCACATGAGGCGACGCCGAATGTGATAATAATAACACGCGAGTGTTTTAAATGCCGTTGCATACACTATTTTATCTTCACTCATACATTCGAAATAAAATAAAAGTAGAAACGTAAAAATATGTGGTGTGGCGGGCGATGTAGATTCTCATTGCGTATGACTGCGCAGCGCGCGCCTCCATAGACAATGACACTACATTATTTCTACATTAAGTCAATGAGCCCATAAACGCAAATAAATTAAAAATTAAGTGTGCTATAAAAATTAAAAAAATATTTTATGATGCAGTTGTTTGAAAATAGAAGGAAAATGCACTGTAATGGCTTTTTTTTTAATTTTACCTATCCACGAATATAAAGAACGTGTTTATACAATATTTTTTTAATTCATATTTGGAACATTACGTCGTGAGTGTAGATAAAAACTATGACGTATTTGTATCAGTATGAATCAAATAATACGTCGCGTAAGTCGTGAGTTGTCATGGACAGTGCTCGTGCGAACGTTTTCATATTTACAACCGCTTTTATATCTAACTGATCGCACTTGAAATAATATGTAAACGTATTGACAAGTCTAATAGCTGTAAACTACAAGTAGTGTAAGGCCGCTTCGACGACTCGTCGCGTAGACAGGCTGCCGAACGCAGTCTATGGAAAGAAAATATTTTAAAAAAGAATTGAGCGTAGATCGTTAAAGGATCGGTCGGGTGATGGGTCGCCGTTTCTTTTTTACTCTGGCTATTGGTATTTCCGCTGGATTTAGTTTTGCATACATACTATTAACATTGATTGGATTCTCACAAGACACTACTGCTTGGCATAACTACAGGTAACTCTATCTAGAATTTTGCATGTCGCAAGCTGCCTTTTATTGTTTATTTTTTTTGTTTTTTGCATGCATTTGCATGGCATGTTTTTGAGCTAATTTTGTTGTTTTTTTTTTTGCCTTTTTTAATATTAATTATACTGTATTCATAAAATAATGTTAATCCGCAAAATAAAACAAAAGTATATTCTTAATTTTCACAAAGTACACTGGCAGGAAAAAAATACTGTGCTTATTAATATTGATTAGTAATTTCTAATTATTTCGAACACTTTATCTGGAATAATAATTAAAATATTAATTATTTTCAAGTATTTTTACATAAAATACTAGGGTGACATGTTACATGGTTACCGTGCTACATGGTTATGAACAAGTTTTACAATGCGACCAATTCTTAATCGTGAAAAAGAATCAGCGAAATCTAGTCGGTTTTTTGATTTTTGAATCTTTATTTATTAACGAGGGTTTGATCAATTAATGAACATATCATCGCTGGAGAACACGCATAAGTTATTTAATGTTTCAGAAATATGTGCTATAAGTGTTTTTTTTTACGTCTCCAAAAAGTACCCTGACAACAAATATTAAGTTTGGCAATAATTTCACATGTGTCTCCATTTATAAAAGATTTCAGTTTCAAAAAGAATTTACTGGCTAAGTAATATCTGCGAATATGTAACGGTTGCAGATGGAGTTCGCATTCCATCACATGAATGGCTGTACTTTTAATAAAACCACCGATGAGGGTTCAAGCATTGATTTTGAATTTTAGTTAATTTATTTAAATGGGTTTGACAGCTATTATCAAATAAAAAACTGGTATAATCTATTCTGCTGCATATGATAGCAATGTATAAACGTCGTAAATGAGGGGGCATTCCCCAACCTGGACCAGTTAATATTTAAAAATATTCAGAAATTTGGAAGATTTGTCACTTAACTCATTAATATGTTTAGACCATCTTAAAGATTGATCTAGCCACAATCCTAAATATTTATAATTGTCAACTATTTGTGGGGATCTCTTATTTATTTTAATATCAATAGTATCTTTCCTAAAGCCATTTTTAAATATACAAATTTTAGTTTTACTAGTTAAAATATTCAAACCAATATCTTGAACTAATACATGGTTTTTTCGTATAACAAATAGCGTTAAGCGTTAAGGCGATATATACGCCTCAATGTAAACGCAGTACTGGCCGTGCGCCCGCTCGATGCCAAAATATCAATATTAAACCTCCTTTTGAACAGTTTTGTTTGCAAAATATTATTTGATTTACATATGCTATGTCAGTTATGTAGGCATTCCAGCCATCAATTCTCCTGTATAAAAACGTTTTAAATATCCAAGTCGTTTTGGAGGAGTATTCAAAAGTCGCGAAAAATATCGTGTTGCTAATTATTTTTTTAAAGCAAAACTATTTGTTATACGAAAAAACCATGTTAAAAAATAATGTACGTGAAACAATAGTAAATATATATTTTTTTCAAACCTTTTAACCTAGCTAGTAACTAAGGAGTATGGTTTAGAAAGTTACCGTTTTATGGCGTATGCAGGCCCTTAAGGCGTATATATTCTCGACGCAATACTGGCCATGCGCCCGCTCGGAGCCAGAATATCAATCTTGAATCTCCTTTTGGAGTTATGTTTGCTAAATATTCTTTGATTTATACAGGGTGTTTGGAAGGGAGCTGTACATACGCCTAGGGTAGAAACTAGGGATAGTCTGCTACCTACCCCCGCCCATTATATTGACCTTGGCCTCAAGGTTTTTTTTTAATTTATTATTATTTTTTATTTGACTTTTTTATGATTTTTTGACTAAAACTACCTGTAGCTCAAAATCTATCCATGGGACCGGTCGGCTAATGGTCTTGTTTTAATCGTTAGAGTCTTAGGGTCCTGCAAAAAATTATTTTACACCAGAAAATTGTGGAGAAGAAAAGTTATGGGGCCTGAAGTACCGTAGTAAGGTAAAGAAATAATTTTAAGGGCAACTTTCTATGGGGTTTTAAAAAAAAACTAACAGGGTTGGAGTTCTTCTGATTTTTTTAAAACATCCTCAGTCCATGCCCTTTCTAACGATATGCTAAAAGTGTAATTATCACTTTTAGTTTTAAAGTTATTAATTAATTTCCGCAACTAGGGCACTTCAAGCAAAAATTTCAACTAATGAAAATTAAATGTGTTCGATCGTAAAAGGATGGCAAATGAAACAAAAAATTTGGTAATGACTAATGTCATTAAATTACAAATTTTAATTAATTACTAATTTTAATTAATTACAAATTTTGTTCAAATTGATGACCATTGACCTGTAAACATGCTCGGCACCTCTTCCTCATCTCCACGGTCACCGTTCTAAGCAGCAGTTCCTCGCGCATTGTATCGAATGCGGCGTGGATCCTGTTAATTAGAACCTCCCTTGTTGGTACTTCTTCTGCGTACACCAACTCTTTCGCCCTTCCCCAGACGTAGAAGTCGAGTGGGGTAAGGTCAGGCGACCTTGGGGGCCAGGGAATTGGCCCACCCCGATCAATCCAAGAATTAGGAAAGCAGTTGTCCAGAAGCTCCCTCACTGCTAGGCTCCAATGAGCAGGACAGCCGTCGTGCTGGAAGACTATGGGCCGATCTTCGTCAAACACTTCTTCCGCTAAATCAGGCAAATCGTTTTCGAGGAAATCTAAGTAGTTTTGCCCGTTTAGGTTGTCTGGCAAAAAGTGCGGCCCTATCAACCGATTACCGATGACGCTTGCCCATACGTTCACGGAGAACCTTCGTTGAAAACCTCTGTGCCTCTTGACTCTCGGGTTTTGATCTCTGGGTGCCCAGTGATGGAGATTGTGGTAATTTACAATTCCTTCCTTGTCAAACTTGGACTCGTCAGTCCAGAGAATACTCCGTAAAAAATTAATATCTTCCACGTCCGTATGAAGCAAGTGGCGGCAAAACTCCACCCTTCTTGCATAGTCGTTATCCTCTAAGCCTAAAACAATAAAAATATCAACGTTAGCGGTTTCCTTATGAATTAGTAGCTATGTAACATTGATTGCTATCTCTGTCTTTCCATTTCTCTCTCTCTCACACACATGCTCATGTTAATTTAAAAATTGCCTATGAAATTCACATGCTAGTTCATTACATAAGAGCTAAAAACAAAAACTTTATGTAAAAAATTACCTTGAACAGGGGTGTAGTGGAAAGGATGACGTCCATTTTCGCGAAGAACCGACCAGACTTTCCACACGCTTAAACCAAGCGTCCGGGCTACGGTTCTTACGCTTCTGGTCGGATCTTCCTCAAATTCAGCCAATATGCGTTCTTCCGCAGCCAAATTTGGTTGAAATCTGTTCACGGCTGATTCCCGGAAATTTAAATTTCCGGTTTCTCGCAGACGCCGATAAGTTGAGCCAAACGTTTGGTGGTTAGGCACTCGCCGGTTAGGATACCGTTCTTGATAAATCCTCCGTGCCTCGCGCCCATTGCAATCAGCCATTCCATACACCACCAGCATGTCGGTGTACTCTTCACTGGTAAATCCAGCCATTTTGCCAACAACAAGGTAACAAATAACAAAACTTAACAAAAACGAAGTAATAACAAACTCAACAAAATTAACGAAAACAGTGGAGCGTCGTAACGGCAAGTACGTAAGTTAGCTAAGATGGGTAAATCTCGACTGACTAACAAAGACCCCAACGAGTTACCTGCCCGGCCCCGTCGACCCAAGAGCGAAAGAGACATGACATGACATGTTTTGTCTCTTACATGTTGCTCTCGTGTAAGAGTGAGACAACAAATTTGCCAACTGTAGGCCAAACTGGTTTAAATTCTGGAAATTACATTTGTCCTACAAATGTCGACTCGTGGTGGTAAAAGTGCCCTAGTTGCGGAAATTAATTAATAACTTTAAAACTAAAAGTGATAAATACACTTTTAGCATATCGTTAGAAAGGGCATGGACTGAGGATGTTTTAAAAAAATCAGAAGAACTCCAACCCTGTTAGTTTTTTTTAAACCCCATAGAAAGTTGCCCTTAAAATTATTTCTTTACCTTACTATGGTACTTCAGGCCCCATAACTTTTCTTCTCCACAATTTTCTGGTGTAAAATAATTTTTTGCAGGACCCTAAGACTCTAACGATTAAAACAAGACCATTAGCCGACCGGTCCCATGGATAGATTTTGAGCTACAGGTAGTTTTAGTCAAAAAATCACAAAAAAGTCAAATAAAAAATAAAAATAAATTAAAAAAAAACCTTGAGGCCAAGGTCAATATAATGGGCGGGGGTAGGTAGCAGACTATCCCTAGTTTCTACCCTAGGCGTATGTACAGCTCCCTTCCAAACACCCTGTATATGCTATTTTCCTTGTGAAGAAATTCTAGCGATCTGTTTTTATATGTAAAAATATTTTAAACATTCGTTTTGGGGGAGTATCCAAAAGTAGCGAAAAAATGTATATATCCCAACAAATGAACCCTTTTTTCGACACAACTATTAGTCTTATGCATTTTATAAAGTTTTTATTAAATGTAGAATAGTATTGTATGTAATGTACATTGGATTATAGTTGGTTTTATGTATGTACGTTACAGGGTTTTTTTCGCCTTTTGAGTATTTTGTTTGTATGCCAAAGTAGATAATTTCTTAGTGCTATCTAGAATTATCTAGCACATTGTAGTAACTAGAATTTTAAGTTTTTGTTTATTATGTTCATGCTTTTTGAATGGCTGGGCCGACTACGGGCGCTTGCTGGATCATTTGTTCATAAAATTATAATTTCTATTTTTTCTTTTAACCTGTTTTTATTCTTAAATATCGAATGGAGTGTTTAGAAAATGCAAGTATTCACAAAATAGATTATTGAGATAAAAGTTTCTTATGGTCTATTAAAATATGAATCAGCAGCGCTGTTCTGTAAACATCTTACTGTGAAATCATAGGTGAAGTGAGCTGTCAAACCATAACTTCAGCCGGTCTATTCTGTAAACATCTCACGTTAAAATTAAGGTGGAGTGCGTTTGAATTGAACTCTCATTTCACTTTGACTGAATGGATTGACTCACGATCATGATCACTTCACCTGAATTTTTACGGTATGGGTTTTACAGAATAGCACTACAAGTAAAATCACAGTACCTACCCTTCAAGCTCACGTCACCTAAGTTGTCACGGTAAAATTTCATCAGAATAGACTAGCTGAACAACTTAATTTACCCATATCACAGATAATATAATACTAGCATACAGATGCCTCATCCCAAACAAAGAAACAGTGCCGACGTAGCTAGCGTATTTCGTCTGATTAAACTGATTATTTTTCGTCGAGCATCGATCGCGATCGGTTCCGTTCCACGGATATAGATGGTATTAGCAGCGACTTGCAAGTAAAAGTGTTTACTCGGTTCGTGAATTCTTTTTTTTAAATACTGCGACGATTTGTTTCATAGTATTTTTATGCACAGTTTAACAGTTTCATTATACCAAAATGTGCTACAAAACAAATCAGATCAGAAACTTAAAACCGCACCATCTATTGGAATCAATTTTAAATGATCTATTCAAATAATCTTTGAAATCTGAACTATGAGTCCAATATTCCTAAACAACAACAAGAACATTTATTTTTTATGATATTCTCTAGAAAATCTTAATATTTCACAAAACTAAATAACTAATCAAAGCTTATCACGCCATCTAGTGCAATTTATTTGAACCAAATTGTCTTTCTTCGCGTTGAGTACCCGTGCCCATAACGAATCCAAAAAAAAAAGTATTTGTTCGAGAACTTTGGATCAATATATGGATAAATTTTTCTCCAATCTAAAATTAACAGTCCCTCAGGTACCATTTCATTGTTCTGATATATCGATGAAGGGCTAGAAAATAACAATCTTAGTAAAAAATTGATATTGGCAGCAAGACAATGCTTTTTTTCATGCTTTGAATATGAGTAGCAACTCGCAATAAATTACATAATGATACGATGGCATATTATTTGTTTGTACAAATGTCTTTTCTTCTCTTCCTTGTTCGATCAGTTGAACATACGGAGAGTTAAATTCTTAGACACAATTAATTTTATTCTTATTGCTTACATTGTTGGCTTACAGACTGTCTGTGACATTTGTGTATATTGACAGTGTAGTCATGTATTACGTAATGAGTACACTGCAGTCCAAAACTGATGACATTTAAATATAAAAAAGGAGGTAATCATTATAATAAATATGAAAGTAATAAAGACGAAAGGACTGTCTAAAAATAATAAGAAAATATCTGCCTACCTTCATTGTTGCCGGTAGATATTGCTATTAAAATATTAATATAAATAAGTTATCTACACTAATGATAATATTGCCGGATTTGGGTGATTCTTAAAAAAAAACGATCTGTGAAAGATAATAAAGATAAGCAGATACTGAAATCAAATTATGTAATAAATTAATAAGATAAACAGTTTTCATAGAAATTTATTAAATCAGTTTTGTTAATTAGCATTTTGCCTACTACCTTTTTAACTGATTTCATTATTTTTCCCAACACTCCATTCGATGTTAAGTCCCTAATATAAGACTATTTATCTCAAAGAAAACCAGACCAAAGGCATTCGCGCCTGATCTAAAAAGGAAAAGCCATAGAAAATACATCGAAAGATTTGACTCCAAAAAACCCAAGCTAATTCCAACTACTACTTAGAACTACTTCTAAGTTCTCAAGAAAGTAATTTCTTTGAACAAGCATCAAGCTGTTCTTAAAATTTTCAGGGAATCGGCAAGGTACTTGGAAAAGCACCCAATAATTGGAATAGGAGAGCATAGTCACGATGAAGCGGCACATAAGGACGAGAATAGAACCGTGGCCGACGAGCTATACAAGAAGGTCAGGGTGCTATGCTGGGTCATGACTCAACCCAAGAACCATGAAGCTAAAGCTAAGCATGTGAAGGCTACTTGGGGCAAGAGGTGCAATAAACTGCTCTTCATGAGTAGTGAAGAAGGTACGTAAATTTTCTTTTATTATTGGCTGGGTTTCCCTCTTCCTTCCTTTATAGAGCTCGAGGCAAAATACTCCGTCGTCGCACCTGAGCTCCGACAGCGCAGCGTATCACCCGTGAACAGGGCTTCCATTACGTAATTACGGACAAATTTAAAAGTACTCTCAAATCCGTAACTGAGGATGTCAATTCCGGACTTATGTAATTATTGTCATCGTCAATCAAAATGACTATTTTGATAGACGCAACTAATAATAATGCATTTTACACATTTTATAATGTGGCAACACTATACCAATTAACTTCATCAAAACCGTACAAACGGGGTAATCTCCGTGTTTTATTTTATCCTTTGATATATCTAGCAAAAAGTAGTTCTAAGACGTACAGTATAGAGTTCAATTCTAACTTATTGACAGCCGACGTTGCGCTTCGATTTATGCTACAAAAACTTGATCTTCAAACGATCGCAGTGGAAAATTTGCCACATCTCTTAGAATTAATGTATTGGTTCTTTTGCAATATTTATGTCGCAGCCATCTGGTTAAATAAGTCAGCTATTACGACGCCTAGGCCGTTCATTAAACGCCTCCAATCCATCCCGATCCGATCCAATTGGATGCCCAGGCTATATATATAGGCCGATAGTTAATTGAACTAGAAGCATTCAATGTTTAACAACTTGGCGTATTGAAATGCAGCCCGCTAAAGAAGACTGACTAAGACTCGGCCAAGTGCTTCAAATTTAGTTTTTTTTTTTCCATTGCGACGCTAGTAGTCACCACAGCAGATATGGCGTCAACAGCGCAAACCGTCAATGTTATATTTCATTCTTGTGTAAATTTTAAGTGAAATTAAGTGTGATAATGTCAAAATAGTATGAAAACATGGAGGTGCCAAATAATACTACGTCTTCTGCTTTTTTCGAGAAATATTTGAGTAACTATCTAGACACCCTAACCAAACATTACAAATTCATCAATATTCAATTTAACTAAATAACTACTCGACATTCAGCCATCTGTTTAAACGTTGCGCTCAATGACTAGTTGTCCTTCAGCCATTTAATTGGATGCCGGCATTTAATGAACAGCCTAGGCGTCCAATTAGTTGGCTCAGTCAGATCTCCTGCAAATACCTTAGAGCCCTTATTCCGCTCAATCGCATCTTAAATACTTTCGGTAATAAAACGGCGGAGGCCGCTTTTCAAGGACTTTGAGATCCGTCTCATGCCTCTCCTTCATGAGCTTGAGAGTAGGATCAGAGAGCTTTTTTTTTCTATCTGTACGGTGGATCGTGGAAAACTTAGACCCGACCGCATGGACAGCTGCCACGAACCCATCGCTGCTTTCGTCCAGGGAGCTCCCTAGGCACTCGAAACGATTCTGTAGTTCAAGCTGAAAGCTCTCGGGGTTTTGGATCTGGATCTGTGCTGGATGGAGCGTAGACTCACTCGAGACCTTTCAAGCTTGATATTAATGTTCAATGTGCCTCTTAACATGTGATATTCGCGTCCGGTTTTCACCGAATTGACCACAGAGACATCATTGAATATGCCGTTCTTCGTCTAATGATGAAGTTAAGTCTATCTCATTTTTCGTTACACCATCGGGGCTCTGCCAGGTCCATTTCTATGCTCACGCTTAATGAAGAAGGAGTTCATCATATAGAACCTCCTTCTCCATAAAACTGGCCAGTAGGTGACACCGGTGGTTCCGACGTCCAACGCCAAATTGCCCCACTTGCAGCTCATCCTCGTCTCGTTTGCCCAGTTTCGCGTTGAAGTCACCCATGACAACGGTGAAGTGAGTTTTGAAACCATGTATGGCTCTAGAGATATCCTCATACATGGTCTCTATCTCGTCGTCGGGGTGTGCCGAGGTCGGCGTAGATCTGTACGACCTTCAGCGAATATTTTGAGTATATTCTGAGTATAAAGTACGCCACCCTGGTCGACACACTCTCGATCTTCATCACATTGTTCAAAAGGGACTTGTGGACGATAATCCTGACACCATCCTGGGATTGCTTGTCAACCTCTCGGAAATAGGGCAGATTGCCGGATTTGAGGATTATCGAATCCTCCCCCTGTCTTCTGACTTCAGATAACCCTATAATACTCCATCGCAACCTGCTCCAACCTGCTCAATTCTTCGTCGAGTTTGGCTATCTTCTCGTTGGTCCGGGGTTTTCGCGTGTTATATGTTGCCAAGTCCAGTCGTCGGTGTTTATTGGGGTAGCAGGGTCCACTCCGGGGATTCTTCGCACCCCTTGCCACGTCATCGCTTCGAGCAATACCGTAGTCGAGGGTAGACGGGCTGCCGGGCACTAGAACCCGTTTTTTTGTTGTGCTATTCATTTTGGTTTGGGGGGAGTTTGTAGTAATCGCCACGCTTGACAGGCGAGTTGGCGATCGCAGTTTGTTGTTAAAGTGCACAGAGAACGCTGCATGGGATGGTGAAATTCTTTACGTCCAACACCACACGGTACACGTACGGTTATCGGCTGCAAGAGTAGAATCGGCGTATTATCAGGAAATAACCAAAGGATAACTTTCCACAGGTGAGTTATCAACTAGCATACTGAAATTTTTGCGCAGGGAATTCATAGGCTGTCTAGAATAAAGTAATCTTAGTTCTAAATACGTCGAGGAAGTATAGCTTAATTTAAACCCACAGAACAATACTCAATAAACCATTCTACTTAGTGAAATAATAAACTTTATGCGTTTGCTAATAGAGCTATGACAGTTGACGTAATTACGTTTTGATGTTAGAGAGAACAGTCATAAGAAAAAATATCGAAACGATTTGTACAGTCGTACAAGAGCATAACAAAAACTTTCACTTAATATCATGATGTAGTATTTGCGCTAGCCGTTATTAAACATTATATACAACATGTATAATGCACATTAAAGTTACAAAAGACTGGGAATGTACTTGTACAATGAGTGATAAGTTCACTCTTTGAAGGAGTACACGTCCACTCTTTAAATAATTATAAAGAATCTCGAAAGAAAACGTAAAAAAAATCCCCAGTCAGGGACGATTGTTAGAGACTATTAATAATTGAGCAAATTTGTGGATTGGGGCAAAACCTACACTTGATACGATATCGATATGACAGTGGCACAGATCTAGTATTGATATATGTATATGAAGAACTATCTGTAGCATACTCGGCCACACTGGTACAAAAGATGGAATAGTCAAAAGTATATCATCTCTTTTTGGTAATGACGTTATCGGTTAGTGCGAAAGTGAATACCGATATTGAAATTGGGTCATAAATATGTTCCATCTAGGTAAACAATGTCTCTGGGTATTTTGTCAATCCTTTAGGTACTTTACTATAGCTCACTTTTTAGTGATGGTATACAAAAACAAAAAGAGAAAAATAAAAACATTTTCAAAAAATAAACCAACTTCCGAAGCAAAACATGTACATTTTGCCTTTGTACCTTTTTAGTGTTTTGCTTGGAAGTCGTTTTATTTTTTTTGGTTTTCAGTTCGTTTTATTGATTTTTTTTCAAATAGTTTGATTAGGATTAAACTTGATAAAATTCTAATTTATAATTATTTCGTTTCCAGACCCCTCGCTACCAACAGTAAAGCTGCCTGTAGGAGAAGGACGAGACTTCTTATGGGCAAAGACAAAGGCAGCCTTCCGCTACGTCTACGAACATCACAGAAGAGATGCTGACTGGTTCATGAAGGCAGACGATGATACGTGAGTTTATTCTCAATGCTTTATAGTACACCAAACATCCGGTCATCGGACCACCTAATGGGAGGCCTTCCAAGGCAACGTCTTTCGGTTCGCGGTCGCCACTCCAGAACTTTTCGCCCCATCGACCATCCGTTCTGCGAGCAATGTGCCGGTGTGCCCTGCACACTGCCACTTAAGTGTGGTAGGTATTTCTTCGAGCTAGGTATGTCGGTAACCCTGGTTCTCTTGCGAGAATTTGCTGGAAGCGAAAGACACGAGAACGGTCACTGGAAGTGACACTTGGGAGAGGCCTATGTCATGGGTACCCAACGTGAAGAAAGAAAATTTGGTTCAAATAAATTGCACTAGATGGCGTGATAATCTTCGATTTTCTAGAGACGATCATAAAAATGTATGTTGTTGTTTAATTAACTCTCTTAAGCACGAAATAAGGAATTGTGGGCGCTTCATTCAAATTTCAAAGATTATTTGAGTGGATCATTTTAAATAGATTCCGATAGATGGCGCGGTTTTAAATCCACTCTATTTTTTCAATTTGATTTGTAGCACATTTTGATACAATGAAACTCTAAAAACGTGCATAAAATACCATAAATCAAATCGTCGCTGTATTTAAAAAAAATATTAACTAACCGAGTAAACCCTTTTACTTGCAAATCGCTACTAACACCATCTATCGCTGTGGAACGGAACCAGTTTAGGAGTATTTATATCGTTGGGCGGGATTGCAAGTGTTTTCTTATATTGTCTGTACCTATGTTTAATGTTGTCTTATGCAAATTATTTTTTTTTATTAATTTTATTGGAATAATACTATGTCGTAATGGCTATCGCTATTGTATATTTTCATTGAGTATGTATAATTTAGTATTTAGTGAAGTTAAGAGTTATTTATTTGGGGTGGGTAAGATATTTTTTATGGTAAGTGCTGTGAGAAAGAGGCTGTAAATCAGCATTGACCAGCGTAATAGCCATCCCAACTCAAAGTTATCGCAGAATTAATGTGACAAATTGTCAAGTACGCGTTATCTTCTGTGATTGGCTGTTGAAAATTCATTCAACCAATCACAGCATATAACGCGTGCTTGACAATTTGTCACATTAATTCTGCGATAATTATGAGCTGGGAAACTCGGGGTAGTTGCGAGAAACGAATCATCAACTTTTCGATTTATTTGCTGTAATCGTTCATGTTTCGACATAATCTCATTTACATAAGTTTCCATGTTATCAATATAACGACAGTTCTTTAATCTTTTCATTAACGTGAGCTTTCTAATTAGTCCGTTGTCTGCGTATGATCTTTTCAAGTTATTCCACGCTTCAAATGCGGATTTAGCTGCCATTATTTTAGAGAAGACTCTTTCGCGGCAGCAAAGCCAATTTTGGAGCGGGCTTGCTTGCTTGGGTGCTTCACCCAATCCCATAGTCCACAATCAGCATAATTCCATAATTATAATTTCCATAATAATTTATTTATTTTTGAAAATGCCCATGTCGTGTAGTTCGAACGTCCTAATTTTTTAAAAGATGGAGTATTCACTGAATATGTACCTAATTGAAAAATAGGGTACTACACTAGTATTACTTGCATTCGTTTGATGAAGAGGTTTTGTGCAAGAATCTCTCTCCATTTTAATTTTCGAATCTCTGTAACACACTATTATAAGGAGTTTAGAGTTTTAGAACTCTGGGCCCATAACCTGAAGGTTGTAGATACTTTTATAGTTGTGGTTACGCCAGTTTTATCAAAATAATTACTTGCTTGTATTTTGAAATTGTAATAAATACACATAGTTGTTTATGTCAAAATTACTCTGGTTTGGATGCTTGTATGTTAGGCGGGTTAATGTGACCCTTGCTCGCCATTGGCCCGTTTGGATTGCGAACCCCGAACTGTCATACATCATCAACCAATGAAAAAAAAAGTGCTAATGTCGGCGCGCGCGAGCTAACGCATCTTCCGGGAGCTCCCGTTTTTCGGTTGTTTTTTCTGAAGATTCTACGTTAAAAAGACTGTGTGTGATATCAAATCTGTGCGCCTGTGGTTCCTGAATGGAGGCAGGAGCATTCGCCTTCGGGATATGAAGGTACGTCCAAGCCTAGGTAGAATTGTCACATGTACAACTACGAGTCAGTCAATCAGCACCTATCTTAAAATACAGTCCACAATCTAGGTATTTCCATCATCCCCTTGTTATTTACGCACCAAGTTGAATTTTCTGTAGGTACTCCAAATTAAATGATATTTTTTTTATTTTCAAAAATTC
Source organism: Orthosia gracilis (assembly GCA_947562075.1). Classification (NCBI taxonomy): domain Eukaryota; kingdom Metazoa; phylum Arthropoda; class Insecta; order Lepidoptera; family Noctuidae; genus Orthosia; species Orthosia gracilis. Next base: position 24,325,372 of record OX387275.1, read on the forward strand.
TGACGATTTACAGTCGATTTCGATTAAAGGTACATTCCAAATCAAGTAAACATTTACAAAATATTGCGAAATTGGATAAAACAAATTTAAAGATTGATTTGATTAAATTCTTTGTTACATAAAATAATTTAATGAACTACTATGAATAATAACAAGGGTAAGACAGTGACAAAAAAAAGTATAATAATTTGCAATTATACTATTATCAATAAACCAATTAGATAGTAATTTTGTAGGGGATCTTAATATTTTGTTGACCTGTAGTGACGGGGCTATTTCTATGGCTCATAATACTTTTTATGTAGGGAGCTCTTGGTTAAGAGCTGCCTGATATGAAATGGTTGTGTTATATCTTTAAGCCCATGGATAGAACTGCGTAGAAGTCGGTATTTATTAGAGATGAAACGGTTATCAGGTAATTATCCGGTATCCGGCCTGATTACTATCCGACTGTAGACCAGATAAAGAGCGCCTTCCCGGCCAGATACCAGATTTAACAGAATTCACATTTCGGGCGAGTTAAATTAGTGCGAATCGATCCTGTTTACCCGACTGCCGAAGGAGGGTAATGTGTTTATCAGTCTATGTATGTATGTATGTTTGTTCCCATGTGGCGACCCAGAGACCAAACGCATTGGCCGATTTTGATGGTTTTTACGTCAATCGATTCTTCTTAACCTTGCGAGTGTCACTGGCTACATTAAAATTGGAAAACAGAAAAATGTCGGATTTTGGGCGCCATATTGTTTGGTCCCAATTTTTTTTTTTCAAATGCCTTCCTGTGGGGTATCAAAATAAAGGGTTTTAAGAGGTGATTTCAGAAATATATAACACATATATGTTTAAACTAGCACTTCGCCCGCGACTTAGTTCGCGTGATCCGTGTTTTATCCTATAGATGACTTTTTAGTTTCACCCCCTTAAAGGTTGAGTTTCCAAAAATCCCTTCTTAGTGCTCCCCTTAAATTATAAAAAGAAGTCCTGTAAAATTCATCGAAAATCTTTAACACCCCCTAAATCATCTTTTAGGAGTAGTTTTGAAAAACTAATAATGAAAATCTTTACTATTTACTTATGTTAGTATATGCCTAGTTTCAAATAAATTAATAAGCCCAACAAATTTTCACCTTTTCACCTCCTTAGTGGTAGAATTGCCAAAAACCAATAAATAGATGAATTCTTTTTATCAACCAAGAGCGTAAATCAAAAATTTCATGTGTCCTATTTACAAACTATAAAAATTTCTTACAAACTTTGAACCCTTCTTTTACCCCTTTAGAGGTAGAATTTCCTAAAATCAATAACTGCATAAATTATAAAGATACTGAAGTAGTCTTGAATATGAAGTAATTTCTTGATAAGGATTAATACCAAGATACAAATAAAGAGCCTTTTCTAGAGACGACAATTCAATTAAAATTTTAAAATATAAGAACACTTATTGTGGCATAACTATATTAGTAAGACATATGTTGTTGCTACACTTTTTGTAAATAATGATGTGTTCTGCAAAGTCGTAGAACATTATTTTATTCTATCGTCAATAGTTTTCGCAGCACACGCGATTTTAAGAATATTTTAGGTAATTTTTTTACACCTTGGGTTACATTATTGGAGTTTTTGTAAGGATCCCTAATTTTTTTGAAAAAATATTATTGCCTATGTCACCCGCAGATAGTGTAGCTTCCCATCAGTGAAAGAATTTTTCAAATCGGTTCAGTAGTTTCGGAGCCTATTCAATGCAAACAAACAAACAATCAAATCTTTCCTCTTTATAATATTAGTATAGATGTACCTAATTCAGTGTAGTCGGAGGTTTTGTTTAGCCAGCTCGCGAATATGTATCTCCAACTGCACAGCATGATTTTCTTCTTGTTTACGTCTTTTTAGTTCGCTTTGTAAGCAGTCTGTTTTTGTTTATAATAATATTTTTTCTGTGGCGATTCGCACGAAGTTAATTCATTGATGTGCGAATTGACCACTCCAAAATTATGTGGTAGGCAATTGGCACACACTGTGTGTTTTATGCAATACCGTTAAGATAAAGTACACTCAAGTACAGAAGTATTAAGGGTTAAATATTGTTATAGATATGAAATGAGGCACAAATTAATCAAAAAAATCTTTATTAAATTAACTACTATATGGTTTGAGGACTTATTCCACATTGGGCACCCACTTAAACGGAAACTGATTGAATGGCACCTGAGGTATGCCACATACGGCACCTATCGATATTTTTCGCAATTTTATTCCACAAAATTAAATGGTACCTACGGATCAGTAGGTACTAGTGTTGGGACGTTTATTTTTTTAGGAAGTAAAATCAAAGATTCCATTAAATTCAGTAGAATGTTTAATAACATGATAAAAATATAACTTCCTCTTTTGCTTTTTTAGGTAGATGTTTACATTGTAAGCATTTATACCTAAACTACCAGAAGGCCAAAATCATGAGGAAGTCTTAAAGAATAAGTATTAACACCAGGAATCAAACCACAAGGAGGACAGAATCATGAAGAACTATTTGCAGGGCTAGAATCATAAGTGGTAGAGACTAACGGAGTACTAGGACTTCAGAATCGAAAATTGCCCGGTACTCTTTTTACCGCTCATGATTTTAGCCTAGCTTCTTCATGATTATAATATCCTGGTAATTAAGTTAGTCTTTATCGGTACCGGAATGAGCTGATAGCGTATAGTGCTTTCTCTTTATTTTTTTTGTAGCGAATATTGCTGTCTCCCCCTTCGGCACGGAGGAGAAGAGACGAGAGGAGATGTGTTTTGAATAACCAATCAGATTTCTTTGTTGCCACATCTCTCCGCTTAGCTTCGGTGGAAATGGATCAAGTGGAGAGGAGAGGAGATGTCTCATTTTTCAATAGAATTTTGTGCCGCGAGCAAGCAAGCGGCGCGGCAGAGCGGACATGTGTGTAGTCGGTCGGCCGGGCGGCGACCGTGCCTGCGCGCCCCTTTCCCCGCATGGCGTCTTCCTTTCGTAGACAGCACTTGACTTATTTCGAGCTCTCACAGCTCACATCTCCGCTACGCACAGCTCACATCTCCTCTCCGCTTAGCATCTCTTTTCCACTTTGGTGAAAATAACCTGCCAGCTTCGAAGTACATCTCCTCTCGTCTCCTCTCCGCTTTGGGGGAAACCGGGCCTCATTGATTTGTCGCCTGTCTATCTTATCTAACTTGCAGATCTCCACGTTTTAAGTGGTAATTACTTATTGAATGCATTGCTTTCCTAGATTCAAATAATTATCAAAAATAAAAAGTACTATATATTATATTAATATAGTACTTTTTTTTTTGTTTTGGAGTGGTCGATTCGCACACTATAAATTTAATTAGTGCAAATCGCCACATACATAATAATATTATTAAAAGGGTCGATTCGCACATTTCGGGCGAGTTACATTCGTGCGAATCGTCCAATAATCCGAAGATACACATCTTTTGTTCCGATTTCCATCCAAATCCGTTGCGGTGTGACTCTAACGCAACGTCTAACGCAGTGGGCAGGGTACATTTCTCGCAGAACGGATTTCTGCGAGAAATGCACCCTGCCCACTGCCACGCAAAGCTGCACGAAATCGTTGGGGATACCACGGAATCACGGCATTTGTCGAATATTCTTGTTTATTACGTCTTCTTACTAAAAATTTTTAGTGATATGAAAAAATGCTAATTTAATGTCGGTGATTATGTCGTTTCACTAAACTAGTTTCAGAAGTTGGTGAAGCAAAACGTAAAAAAATAAGAGGTACCAAAGACACCGACTATAGAAACTTGCTCTTTGCTTTGGACGTTGGTTTATTTTTTACCCAACTGCCGAAGGAGGGCAATGTGTTTATCAGTCTATGTCTGAATGCCTAATCAAATTCAGTGCGGCTCATTGTATATTTTGTCTTAAATTAAACACCATTGACTGAACTAAAAGTAGTGAGAATATCTAATATCGAGGCTTCAATGGCGTTTGTTACATATTTATTATAAGGATATCAAGTGATCGTCAAGCCAAAACATTTTTTTCTTCTTCCAAAGTCAACATTATATTCAAACAAATTAATCTTAAAATTTTAGTTTTGTTAATCTGTTGTATCCATTCCTTGGCAAATTAAGGCCTTCCTCCACTCCTGCCACTTTTCGCGAGTCCTTCCAGTCTTGGCGAATTTTGACTACCTAGTTCGTCCCACGTCCTTCGTGGTCTACCAAGACCCCGATTTACCGGATATACATACAGGAAAATCTTGTTACCACCGCCATCGTGGGAATATTTTTGGTGGTTCAGTGTACTAACACTTTATGCAATTGCCTACTACATAATTTTGGAGTGGTCGATTCGCACACCAATAACTCAACTTCGTGCGAATCGCCACAGAAAAATAAAATTATTAAAAAGGGTCGATGGGCGAGTTAAATTCGTGTGAATCGTCCAACAATACGTATTATTTACGCGCGAGCACGAATTACGTATCATAAAAAAATACAAATACCTGCTTATTAAAAGTTCTTTAAGTTTATTTTGACAAAAATTCAACGGTGGGAAAATATCCTGTAGGTTTGCCTTTTTATCATGATCATCAACAGCCTTTAGCAGTTCACCGCCGGACAAAGGTCTCTCCAATTGCTCGCCATTTGTGTCGATTTTCGGCAGCTGTCATCCAGCCACCCTGCGAAAATCGTCGCTCCACCTAGCCTGAGGGCGTTCCACATTTTAACAAAATAATGGAAAGTCAATGAATTTTAACTCTTTTTGTCAACCCTGAAAGGGTTTACTAAAACAGACATCGTTACGTACATACCATAAATAATAATTATTTATCTAATAACTACGTCACATTGCCGCTATCCGCAATTTGTTTCACAGTTATAAATGTGTGTGTAATTTCCGTTCGATCCATTTGATAAACTACTTTAATACTACGCGCCACAAAACAGCTGCAATTTTAACTTTTATCGTTATAATTGCAAGGGTAATAATATAGTTGTAATTTCAAGGTGACATATCCCCGATTTCTGGATTGAAAATGTGAAATCAGCACTGTAATGCAAAATTTGTTAGGTTTTCATACATGTGTTTGTCAAGTTATCAAGCTGCAGAATAGGATGTTGGTTAGTTTATTGTCAAATAAGAGTGTAATTACTAGCCGAACACAGAAAGTTTGCCGATGACTACCCCTCCCGTCTACCTGCGCGGCTTTCCGCATTCGCCTCGTTTGTTCGCTAAATGCCAGATTTAAGTTTGCCGATGACCTCATGTTCGTCATGAGGTCATCGGCAAACTTACAGCGCTCAAATGGTTTTTTTTTTGGTCTTTCCCACAGCACTATTCCCAAACCACTGCAACTCCTGAAAGCCAGAATCAACAGTGGCGACCCCCAGAAAAGCGCCGAGGCAATGAAGCTCGATAAAGTCCCGGAGAATGAATTTAAATGTCTTGGATCCCGCAACGAAATTAATCAGAAAAGAATAACGGAAGAGTAGGAAAAATACAAATTTCCACTTCCGTCTATACCAAGCACGAAACAGAAAAAACAAGGGCAATAGGAACAAAGGGTCGTTTACAACTGGGATAAGACCAGTTGCCTAGCACCACGGATAAAAAATATCATTAATATTAATGGGTCCTAACATCTGCGCCCAGCTAGCATGATTTTGGCTAGGTGATTCCTAAATGCAGTAGTAAACCAACCAGCAAATATAGCTCCCGATGAACGCCGAGATTTTTTGTCTACCTACAGATAATTTTTTCAAAGAACTACGGGTAGGTAATTAAATCTTCATCATTCTCCTTTTTTCAGATATGTGGTGGTTGAAAACCTAAGATACATGCTGGCAGACTACGACACTAAAGACCCGATATACTTCGGCTGTCGGTTCAAGCCTTCCTCGCCACAGGTACGCGTTTCTATACAAAACTTATAATATACATTTGTTTGTGAAGTATTCATATTTCATTTCTGTTGATCATCAATAATTATAATCATTCTGGCAATCACCCTTTTCAAAAAATATTGGGCACCTATTTTTGTTTTATCAAGTCGATAAAATTTTACAAATACAAAGTGCATCAAAGTTGAGGAGTAAGAACTCGTGGCGTCACTTATGAGTAAACAGAAGCAAAAAAGGAAATACGTTGTTTTCCGAAGTCGGTGTCTTTGGTACCTATTGTTTTTCGTTATTCGACACCCAAGAGATATCTTATACCCATGACATAGTTATTAAAGTGTTCCAGTGGCCATCTGGTCTATTGGTCTTCTTCGTCAGTTCCATTCACCAAATTATACTTTTCTGAGTGCAAATGTTATTGAGAATACAAAAACCGCTATGTCTTCCTATAATATATATATTACCAGATTCAGTTTTGGTGACAATGGGAGAGTACCCTGTACCCTTTCAAACAAAAAAAATAATTTTACAAATCCGATAATAATATGACGAAGTTATGCCCGACCATAAATTATAATAAAATAGAAACATCCTAATTGAGAACCTCCTCCTTTTTGGGCAGTTGGTTAAAAAGTGACTTCAGGCGAAATTTCAACGCAATGTATCGTCGTTATTTTTTTGTTTACGTGATAAAAAAAATACGTGTCCAATATTTTTTATTAATCTACCAGACGGGCTAAAACATATTTTTAGGTGACACTCCAGTCTGCTGGATGCGAGACCGTTGCTGACCGTTTAAATGATAGCCTAACACTCCGCCCACGACTTCGTTCGCATGATTTCGTATTTTATTCAACTAAGTACAGATGACTTTATTATATGCAGTTAGTGAAGGCGACTAAAAATAAGCTATTGTTAAATCAATTATAAATGATATATTGTAGATCTATGCGGTTTAAGTTAGGATTTACAAAACTTAAATGACGTGTCCGAAAAATTTTAGCTAAATAAAGGGCTCGTGGGTAAATAACAGTCACACCGGTTATTCGATCAAAATGTCAGTCATGAGGCTTTACATTAAGATCCATAGCGAGTACACCACTCACCATCTAATACTATGAAGAAGACAGTGCAGTAGAGCTTCCACACGAGTCTTACGATAAATATGGATAAAACTGAGGTCATTTTAAATACCCATGTAGCACCCATTTTTATGAAAATCGGTGATTTCACAGAAGATATACATCGAATCCGACTCGGAAACACGGACAGGGAAACTGAGGTAATCAACATAGCCCCAAGAATGACCAAACTGTGGTTGCATTAAGCAGACCAGATTGTCCGCTGAACGCTGTAGATGGCCTATGGAACTGAAAGGTTCTGGAGTGGCGAGGTGGTTGCTGGAACATGCAACATTGCAAGGCCTCGCACAAGTTGGACTGATGTCCTGGCGAGGGCCACAAGTCTGCTGAATCCGATTACTTAAGTATGAAAACGAATGCTGCGTAAGTTACGCGACACTATAACGTCACTCATGAAATTACCTACGTTTGTTTGGCCTTACACTTTTTGTTGTGTTTTGTTTTGGTTGGTTCGTCCTGAGAAAAACGGTCCAGTTCGGTAGTCCCAAATCGAGGAAGAGGACGTCTTAGTGCCGTAAGATTCTTCAAAAAACCGTTGACACCCCTTAATCATCTTCTGGGGCTAATTCTGAAAAATTAATGATGGCAATTTATTATTTGGCCAAGGAATAAGATATTTCATACTAATAAATGTCTCCCTTTTTAACCACTTTAACGGTTGAATTTCCAAAAACCCCTCCTTAGTGTTCCCCTAAATTATATAAAGAAGCTATGTGCAGTAAAATACTTCAAAATTCTTGATCACCCCCTTAATAGTATTATGGGGCAGGTTCCAAAAATGTAATAACTAATAATAAACTACATTATTTAATGAGGTTAGTATTTTTGCCAAATTTCAAGTTTATTAACCCAAGATCTTCAACACTCCACAAATCATCTTTTAGGTGTAGTTTCGAAAAACTATTTATCTCGAAAGACATCCTTTTATTTTTTACTGAGGTTAGTATTTGTGCCAAATTTGAAGTTTATTATTTCAAGAAATAAGATTTCCCATTCTAACTTTAACACCCCTTAAATTGTGTCTTGGCGAAAAACTAATGTTACCTTTATTATTTTGCCCAAGGAATTAGACTTTTCATACAAAAACATATCTCTCGTTTGCTATCCTACCATAAAAAGAAGCAAATATTTACAAGCCCAACAAATTGCCACCTTTATCCCTGTAGGGGTAGAATTAACGGAAATCTATAAACTCATTGTTTTTTTTTTTATTAATCAAGAGCGTAAGCCTACAATTTCAGATGTTTTACGTTGCAAACCGAAAAAAAATCATATAAAGATTCAATCCCTTTTTTATCCCTTAAGGGGTAGAATTTACAAAAACTAATAAATACATGAATTAATTTTATTAACCAAGAGCTTAGATCTAAAATTTCACATGCCCAACTTACGAACTGTAGAAATTAAATACAAACTTTCAACCCCTTTTTACCCCCATAGGGATAGAATTTCCAAAAACCAATAAATACATTAAATCTTTTTATCAACGAAGAGAGTAAACCTAAAATTTCACGTGTCCAACTTAAAAACTGTAGAAATAACATACAAACTTTCAACCCCTTTTTACCCCCTTAGGAGTGGATTTTCCAAAAATCAATAAATACATGAATTCTTTTTATCAACCAAGAGAGTAAATATAAAATTTCATGTGTCCAATTTACAAACTGTAAAAATTTAATGTAAAAAGTTCAAACTTTCAACCCCCTTAGAGGTCGAATTTCCAAAAAACCCATAAATACATTAATTCTTTTTACCAACCAAGAGCGTAAATCTAAAATTTCACGTATCCAACTTACAAACTGTAGAAATTTCATGCAAAATTCCATTTTGCAAAATCCTTTCTTAGTGCTCACTTACCTACGTCACTTGAGGAACCTTTCTGCCAAATTTCATGTTTCTAGGCCTTGCGGTTTTGGCTGTGCGTTGATCGATCAGTCAGTCAATCAGTTTCTTCTTTTATATATATAGATTATGTGTCACCTAACTTGCAGGGCTACATGAGCGGCGGCGCGGGCTACGTGCTGAGCAGAGAAGCGTTGGACCTATTCGTGAACAAAGCGTTACCGACACCGACACTGTGTCGCCAGGATGATCATGGAGCTGAAGATGTTGAGATTGGTGAGAGTTATTGATAGCTTTTGTCATTTATTTTAGCCGTAAAATATTTATTTAAAGAAAATAGTAGTTTATGAAATGGTCATATAATAGGGGTTTATAAAACACGAGCGTGGGTTTAGCGGGTGTTTTAATACCTAATTATATGCCGTATTGCATACACTACTTTATCTTCACTCATACAGTTGAAATAAAACAAAAGTGGAAACGGAAAAAATATGTGGTATGGCGGGAAATTTAGATTCTCATTGCGCATGATAGCGCAGCGCGTGCATCCATATGCGCTGCGCAATCACAACGACACCACTTTTCTACATTAAGTCAATGAGCCCATACGCGCCAGTAAATTAAAAAGTAAAAGTGTTCTATAAAAACTAAAAAGTTATTTTCGATGCAGTTGTTTGAAAATCGAAGGAAAATTGCTCTGTGATATTTTTTTTTTTAATTTTGCCTATCCACGAATATAAAGTACGTGTTTAAAATATTTTTTGAATTCATATTTGGAACATTATGTTTTGAATGTAGATAAAATACATTTCGCCACACTAGAGACAAATCCTATATCGTGGGTGCGCTTGATAACAGACGTGCGTTTAAACTCGCATAAGTAAGTAAGTAAGTAAATTTTATTTGTTGAAACATGGTGTACATGAAATATTGCATGCAAGGTAATAATGGGATACAGAAAAGTTCTAACATGTTCAGCCGCATGCATACTCAAATAAAACCAGACCAGTCCTCCAGCCAGCCAGAATTAACCCAAAAGAACGTCCTTCTCCAAGATCCAATCTATCTCTAAAATAAAAAAAATGTGGTTCAGAGGTAAGCCTGAAAATGTTACCAATAAACTGAGATAGAGGTACTCCATATTAAGATTTATATATTAGTACTTTGGTGACCGAGCTCTGCTCGGGTAAAATAAGAGAAAACGACTTTTTCTAAAAAATGAAACCTAGCTAGATCGATTTATCGTCCCCGAAACCCGCTGCATACTAAATTTCATGAAAATCGTTAGAGCCGTTTCCGAGATTAAGATTATTTATATACATATAAACAAGAATTGCTCGTTTAAAGGTATTAGATAGATTATAATCATAAATGCACCATTAATTATAGAAATCTCAACACTGTTAAATATGAGTATAGACTAGAGCATTTACTTGTAACAGCAGAACATCGAGAATTCGCTGTTTTTAAATTTAATTGAACCACACTTCGAACATCGACACCGCGGTGATCGTTGACGGTGGACGTGTGCTTCTCCAAATAATTTTTTTGTCAAAAGTTAGCATTGCAAACTGTGCGTTATTAGGTGCGCATTTGCTTCAGTTTTGATTGCGGATCGAGAACTAAATAATCAAGTGAAATAATTCGTCTCTCTTCCTCGGCATCTGCTGCCCTGTTCTCGCGTCGCTTGCAGTGTCCGCGAACTGTCAAACTTATAAGACTGTGTTGTGCTCGCTAATTATCTGTGTGAGTGTTTTCGCCACCACCTAGGACTATACGCCTACAAGTTGTAAATAGGTATCTATACCTATGGCTAACCAACCGTTATCTGCCGCATCGGAACCCGAGTTACACAAACTTCACTTACAAGACTCTGAGTTTGTGAATATTATTCGACGCAAACGCAAAACAATGGACAACAATTTGGATGAGTTATTTGAAAAGTTTTCATCGGACCTGACCGACAAGCTAACATCCATGATGACAGATCTCCGTGACAAGGTTTCTGACATTCAATTGAACATTAACACTGTGATCAAAAGCGACCTTGACAATATAAAGTCGAAGCTTGCAGTTATAGATGTCAATCAATCTCAGCTGTTTACGGATATGGAATCGGTCAAGACTGCGATTGAACATCAGGATAGTCTTCAAATGTGTTTGTCTAAACGAGTCGATGACGTCTCCAAATCAACCTCCACCCACAGCTCCGATATATCTCGCATGCAGGAGCAAATAACTAAATTAGAAGTTGAACTCAATAACCAGCAGCAGCGTGACCGAGCTTTCAATCTTGAAATTAATGGTATTCCTGAAAAATCCAACGAGAAACTGATTGATTATTATTGCGCCATAGTGAAGACTTTGGAAATAGTATCGTCGGCGACCGATGTTGTATATGCTACTAGAGTTCGCCCAGTAAATCCAGTACCAGGTCGCCCGAAATCTATTGTGATGAAACTCAACTCACGCCTCCTACGTGATGCCATACTATCTGCAGTCAGAAACAGGAAGGGCCTCAGCACGAGCGATATCGGTATGACAGGTGACCTGAGAAAAATATTCGTCAACGAACACCTTACACCTGCCAACAAGCTGTTACACAAGAATGCGCGCCAAAAAGCAGTTGCAGCGCAATACCGGTTTATTTGGATACGAGATGGAAAAATTTTCGTTAGAAAGAATGACACTTCAGCCACAATTCGTATCATAACATCTGCAGACCTCCGTAAAATTGTGTGACTAGTTATTCTTGTTTTTTGTAAGTTTGCCCTCAATTTTGTACGGTTAAATAGTTGTTTTTCACCTTATAACCCAGTTGTGATGATTGGTAAACAACGATGTAATATTCATATAAAATATCGTATCTATTATTTAATATACCCACATGTCATTTACTATATTTTTTATTGCATAAAACTTATATATTTTCTCACTATAATTACTTATTTTATTATTGTTTAGTATATATTACTTCTACACTTGTTATTCCTGCCTTTTATGTTATCCTTGCTGTAAATAGCTATACACATAACATCACGACAGCTAATAAAAATGGCCACTTTAACGGATAGCAACCGACTTAATGTTTTTTACCAAAACGTTCGTGGTTTGCGCACAAAATGCCATGAGTTGTATAATAGGATTCTTTTACACGAATATGACATTATCTTAATTACCGAGTCTTGGCTACAGAGTGATATATTAGATAGTGAAATCTGTGATCGTAGGTATGAGATTTTTCGATGCGACCAAAATCTTGATGCTACAGGTAAGCGTGCGGGTGGCGGTGTGGTATGCTGTGTCCGCCGTGAGCTTTGTGCTGTCTTGCTCAGCGACTGGCGGGGTAATTCACTATACGAATGTATTTGTCTGAAAATCTCGGCACGGAATCTTGGTGCATTAGCAGATTTAATTGTTGTTTTATCATATATGCCACCTGACACTTTTAATCTGCCGACTAGCTTGGATAATTATTTGATTAACTTTAACACTATTTTTGATAAATACAAAGACGTGAATTATTTTCTTGTAGGTGATTTTAATCTACCATGTTTACGTTGGAATAGTGACGGTTGGACGCTCACACATGTTGGTGGCAGCCTGGTACAAGACAGAGCCTGTGCATTTGTAGAAGATTTAAGCTTATTAGGGTTGTTTCAATATAATTATACACTTAATTACTGTGACAACACTCTGGATCTTTGTTTTTCTAACTTACCTTTAGATGTTTCTGCGACTGAGGGATTAACCAAAATAGATACACTTCACCCACCACTATCTATTGATATTTTAGACCTTTCCATTAAATCTTTAATTACGAATAAAGTATGTAGATTTAACTTCCGAAAATGCGATTATGAAGATGTCAACAGATATTTCAGTAATGTTAATTGGGACCAATTGTTGACTAGCACTGATTGTGTCGACATAGCAGTCGATTTATTTTATGAAAAAATAAGAGAATGTATCACTCTTTTTGTGCCCTTTATCAGTCATGAAAGTAATTCTTATCCCATATGGTATAGTCGTTCTTTAATAAAAATAATTCGCGAAAAAAATAAGTTACATAAAAAATGGAAACTGTTTAAAAATCCTCGTGATTTTGATGAATTTAAGTTACTTAGGGATAGGCAACATCGTGTGCAGGGTCAGTGTTTTGACAACTTCACTCGCAACGCTGAACAGAACATTAGGAAAGCGCCTAAGTACTTTTGGAACTACATTAAATCAAAAAAAGCTGGTTCCGCTTACCCGCATTATTTTACTTTGGGTAACACACAATATAATAATGGTCAGGAAATATGCACCGCTTTCAATGACTTTTTTTACAGCGTCTTTAATATAAATCGGTCCTCGTCACATACCGATCCTCAATGTCCTCTGCAAAATTACCACACATTCGATGGTATTTCTAACATTACAGTGTCGCAAGAGACGGTATTCAAGCACCTCTCAAGTTTGGATAAAAACAAAGGTGCCGGTTGCGACGGAATTCCTGCTATATTTTGGTCATCTTGCGCAAAGAGCTTATCGCACCCCATTGCCCTTCTGTTTCAACATTCACTAAAGAATTGTGTGTTTCCCTCTCTGTGGAAATAGGCGTACGTCATTCCTATTCATAAGAAGGGTTCCAAATCTAAAATTGATAATTATCGTCCTATCTCTATGTTAAACTGTATTGCCAAGGTTTTTGAACAAATTATCGTTACTAATATTTACCCAGTTGTTAGTCTCGGCATTCCGGAATCTCAGCACGGATTCATGCAGAAACGTTCCACGGTTTCAAATTTGGCGTGTTTTACAGACTATGTGGTGGGTGAAATGGAAAGTGGTGGTCAGGTTGACGTGATCTACACTGATTTCGAAAAAGCTTTCGACCGTGTGGATTACGTCATCCTGTTACGCAAGCTTTACGCGTTAGGAATTCATGGTGATTTGCTCAGGTGGATTGAATCGTACCTAACTAATCGATCTCAAGCTGTTGTATTGGGCGGGTTTAAATCTGACTTCGTATTCATCCCTTCTGGTGTGCCCCAGGGATCGCACCTTGGTCCTCTCTTCTACAATGCCTATATTTTTGACATCACTCACCACATTAAGCACTCACATCACATTCTCTATGCTGATGACAAAAAGATTTACACATCCATCAACTCTTTATCTGACTGTGTCTTGCTTCAAGAAGATCTCAACTCTTTATTTAACTACTACACTAAAAACAATATCACGGTTAGCATAAAAAAATGTCAAAGTATATCCTTCACTCGTAAAAAAAATCCTATAATTTATCAATACAGTTTCAATGGCGTTGTAATCGAGAGGGTCAAGTTGGTGCGGGACTTGGGTATACTATTAGACTCGGAGATGTCCATGCGACAGCACATCGACGCGATATGCAGCAGGTCATTTCGGAATCTAGGTTTTGTTATAAGATCTTGCCTACCTTTCAAGAGTTTGTTAAGCTTAAAAGTTGTTTACTTTGCTTTCGTCCGTAGTATATTGGAATACGGTTGTCAGATATGGTCTCCCTGTTATGCAATACATAAAAATAGTCTTGAACGCATTCAGAAGAAGTTTATTGATCACCTCAATTTCAAATTTCATCACTGCTCACTCGATTACAAAGAGAACTGTCGGTTTTACAATCTTTTAACTCTGCAGGAGAGGCGTATTCTCATGGATATGGGGTTGCTATATGACATATTACGGGGACGGACCGATTGCCCTATGCTTTTAAAGAATATTAAGTTTAACGTTCCAAGAAAACGCACTAGACACACTACATTATTTTGCACTCCATTTCACTCCAGTAATTATGGTAAAAACAGTGTAATGCCACGTTTACTCGACTCTTATAATAAACACTTTAACAGTGTGGACTTATTCATTGGCTCCAAGAATGATTTTAAAAAACGCGTTTTGCTTGACTTATCATCAAAATAGGCTATTTACATTTCTCATCAACATTACACTAAATGGCTGGTTATTTAGTTGGTATAATTAGTATTTTTTTACATTTCCATATATATTTTATTTTTCTTCACATATATATAGTGATACTATTCATATATTTGCATATGTTATTCTGTAATTATATTTATTTATTATATAACATATTTTATATCTTAAATATACTTATCGCTTCATAGTTGCCCAATCAACTTTAATGTGGACAGGTTAATTTTAGTCTAAATTAGCACATTCATCCACCCTGTGTATCTGCCGTGGATAACTATAATTGGCTACCCATGTAATCCTAGATAAGTACCTAGTTAAGTGTTGACAGCTGTTGTTATCCCTAAAAATAAAAAAAAAAAAATAAAAAAAAAAAAAAAAAAACATGACGTTCGATGTTTTGTTACAACCTCATTTTAAAAACCAACGTTTTGGTGTAACATTTTATCGAGCAAAGGCACGACCGCGGTTGACGTGGAGTTAGGTCAGTAATGAACACAAGGTACAAAGAAATGTTACAGGTAAATGCTCGCCGCGAGCATTACGTCGAACATTCACAAGAACGTTACATGACATGGAAATGCTTTAGGAACCTTTAGCAATTGCCATGGCTAAGCAGATTTAAGATTCAAATTTTATATGGATGATTTGTATTACCCCACTCCTCACCCCTGCTGTCACATGAATTTGCTACTACGCAGCGAGTCGCGTACTATTTCGAGCAACCTGTCTTGATTCTACCTGTATCATTTCTGATTATTTACATTGAATTTCAGGTAAATGCCTGGACAAGATAGGAGTCCGTGCGATGGATTCCCGCGACGAACATCAACGAGGCCGCTTCTTCCCGTTTGTGCCACAAGACCATCTGTTCCCCTACAAGAAAAAAGACTTCTGGTACTGGAAATATATCTTCTATCCTACTGATGAGGTTAGTTCATTAAACGTTTTTATTTATTTATTAAAACTTCTTTCAATATAAAAGGACAAAGTTGAAATTAATGGTTTAGGCATTCTCTACCAGCCAACCAAGGGCGATGAAGAGATATCATGGCAGATGGATTAAAAAAAAGAAATAATTGATATAAAAAAATAATAGGGATTGCGTGGTACGAAAAACAAATTCTAATTAGTTACAAAGTAAAAAAATATTAGATTCGTAGTTTCTACTATATCAAATTAATAAAAAAGAATTACTATAGTTCAATCGCGTTAAGAAAATAGAGAGTCATCGTTGTCAGCCAGCCCCTCGATCAATCGGTTCGCAAGCTTTCTAATTTGTTGCAACCAGATTGGTCGAGAGGTCGGATGAAAACGATGACTCTCTATTTTCTTAACACGAATGAACTATAGTAATTCTTTTTTATTCATTAGATATAGTAGAAACTACGAATCTAATATTTTTTACTTTGTAACTAATTAGTTTTTTTTTAAAACGATTTTCTTAACACGAATTAACTATAAGATAAAATGGGGGCAATAGCTATGTCATATCTTCGTATAAAATGCACTTAGGCGTGACGTCTTGCGAAATTTCGACTCAATTTATCGTTGTATTTTTTGGATTACGTAGAAAAAGTAATAATTGGTCTTTTTTTAATAATCTATAGTCTCGCGTTTGACCACTATCCCGCCTGATGTTAAGCGATGATGTGGTCTACGGTGAAGCACGTTTGCCTAGAAGAAACTATTTCATTCTTGACTTAAAGACCCCAAGGTTATAGCTATCAGGTAACAAAGACTCCGCAAGGGAGTTCCACTCCTTAGCAATGCGCACAATGAAAGTATTAGCAAAACGCTTTGTGCGTATGGGAGGGATGTCTACCATGTACCGATCTTGTACCTACAATATTTATAATATCGTGAAAATGGGGGACGTGGTAAGTACTCCACCGATCTTTTTTTCATCTTCTTCTTTTCGTGTGGGGTTGTGGCCACCTCTGGTGTCAGAGTTAATTAAGCCTCCTCTGGGAACCCTACAGGCCTCTGACTTGGCTAATTCAGACTTACATTAACTACATAAGTCCAGGTTTCCTCACGATGTTTTCCTTCACCGTTGCCTGTGATTTCCAAGATAAATTTAGAAAGTACGTATGAATTGGAAGTTATTTTGGTTCTTGCTCGGATTTGAACCCACGACCTCAAGCACGAGAGGCGAGGTCTTGGCCCAGTGGCCACCACGACATATGCTCGCTTCTGGTTTATTACACGCTAACGTTTCAGCCTGCCCGACTGAATTTAACTTTTCACATATATGGGTTTATATATAACAGTAATAAAAGCTTTTAAGCAAATAAAGATAAATCTGACCGAAGATCTATGGGGAATGTCCATCAAAGTTAGTACCCCCATTTTTCAGACTATAGCGCCGTACTTAGCTTTAATTTTTAATTTGTGTGTAGTTCAAGTAGTCTTTCCGGATCTAATAAGACATAGTAAGGTTATGCCACTTTTTAAATCCGGGGACAGTAAAGACACAAATAATTATAGACCAGTATCCGTGTTGCCGGTTTTAAGCAAGGTATTTGAAAAGATAATACTAAATCAAATGATCATTCATTTTAATACGAATAACATCCTACACGAGAAAAAGTATGTTTTCACCAAAGGATGTTCAGTACATGTTCGTTGTACAACTGACGCTGGTGTCAGCTTATTAAAACACACGACGTGTGTGATGCATGGGAGGAGGGACAAGATGCCATGGTATCTTCTGCGACTTATCGAAGACGTTTGATTGCGTTGATCATGAAACATTGCTTTTGAAACTTGAGCATTACGGGCTAGGCCAATCAACATTAAGTTTAGTAAAATCCTATTTGAATGATAGACAGCAATTAGTTCAAATAAACGGTGTCCATTCGTCGGGGTTAAACGCGAAAATGGGGGTACCCCAAGCTTCAATTTTAGGTCCTTTCTTATTTTTTGTATACAGTAACGATTTACCCCATCTATTAAAAAACAAACTAAACATGGTGTTATTTGCTGATGACACTTCTCAGATTTTTAAGATAAATAGACGTACGAATAACGTTGCCGACGTAAATAAGTTAAGTAAAGTTTAAAATTGGTTCACAGCCAATAATTTAGTTGTAAATGCTAAAAAAACTAAGTATGAAAAATTTGCCTTGCCGTAGGCAAAAGTTATGATTGTGAGATTCTATTAAACAACGAGAAGCTAGAATTCGTCGACAAAACGGTTTTCCTGGGGATCACCTCAAGGTTACAATGGGGTCCTCATTTAATATCACTTGCGGGGCGGTTAAGTTCGACAGCTTATGCTGTTAGAAAAATTCGTCAATTTACTGATGTAGATACCGCGAGGCTGGTCTATTATAGTTACTTTCATAGTATAATGTCTTACGGTATATTACTATGGGGAAGGACTGCAGACATTCAGTCAATTTTTATTCTGCAAAAACGAGCCATCAGAGCGATATACGATCTTCGTCGGCGCGATTCTCTAAGGGAACTGTTTAAGGACATTACGAGTAACATCATGACGGTACCTTGTGAATATATTTACGAAAACATCATGTACGTTAGAAACAATTTACATCTTTTTAGTTAAAGCAGCGATAGACATAATTATGTTACTGGAAAAAGGGACCAATTAATTCAACCAGGTTTCAGGCTGGCTAAAGTTGCGTTGTATAAAATATTACAATAAAATACCTCCCCACATTCTAGAACTGAATGAGGCGAAATTCATAACTTGTATAAAACGCACACTATGCAGGCAGGCATATTATAAGTTGGGGGATTACATCGCTGATAAAAATGTTTGGCTCAAAGCTAGTCCTGCTCCATAGCCACTAGGGCACAAAAACAAATGATAAGCAGAAAAGTTCTGAAGTATTGTAGGACCTGCTGAAGACTGTATGAATATATTTGTGTTGTATAAACTCATATTATTTTAGTATTATATTACTGCACAGCACGTATGTGAGTACTATGTACCAACTGTAAATCTACCATTTACTGTACCTATGTGTCGTTCGTTGACTTCAGTGTGCCCTGGCAGTTGATAGTATGTCATGCTCTCTCTAATGTCTCTTTGATCGTGGTCATTCGGTTCCCTCCATGATGGTTGAGCTGAGTGGTGCCGATCCATGTGTCATGTTCGTGAACGGGTGCCATCAGTTGGGATTGGTCATAACTTAGCTGCCTCGGCCAGTTTTTAATTACCTACATATTGTATTTTTGATTATTTGTTTTACTCCAGACGCTTTTACGTGCTCGTTTTTTTTTACATACTTCTCACATATATATATTTTCCAACGGAAGTAATGAAACCAAATACTTGTAAAACACTTTTTTTTAAGAGTAAGTGTGGAGTTTCTTGTTCGTTCTTCTCCATAACAAGCTATATTTCCGAAAGGATGGTAGAATCTGTTATCATTACTTTTAAATTATTTAATTTTATTTGACGTTCAAAAGCGCCGCTTAAAGGCCTCATTGAATAAAAGATTTTTTTTTGATATGATAAGTTTTTTCATCTAACTACTTGGGAATACTATTAATAAGAAACATTTTTCTCCTCTTTCCAGGGTCTAGACTGCTGCTCCGATCACGCAGTATCCTTCCACTACATCGGGCCTCAACAAATGTACGTACTCGACTACCTAATATACCACTTGCGACCTTACGGCCTCAAGCACGGCAGCGGAACGTTGCCCAAGCTGCTCAGTGGTAACAATACTTTCACTACGGACATGGAACAACGTTAGGGTTAAAAAGTTCATAATTTCTCAATTCCTTCCCTGTTATATTCAGTGTTTCAAGAGGAAGAAAAGAGAAAAAAACCATTCGTTTCATAAACTAATTCAATACATTCCAAAACCGGTTGTTTTCGCCTCAAGTCTGAAAAATATCTTATTGGATAGTTGTAGATAATCATTTGTATATATTATATATTTGGGCGTTTTTATTATAACGTATTAGAAATAAGAAAATATATATAACTAGCTGACCCCCGGGGCTTCGCTCCCGTCAATTGGCTACCTACCTACCTACCCTACCTACCATACCTACTCTACTCACCAACCCTACCTACCATACCTTATCATCCCTACCGTACCTACCATATCCTGTCTACCCTACCCTATCTACCCTACCCTATCTACCCTACCCTACCCTACCTACTCTACCCACCCTACCCTACCTACCCTACCCTACCCTACCTACCCTACCCATTACCCTGCATTATATTATTTAAAAGACGATACTTGATCAGTTATCGAGCGGGATGAAAAATGATTAAATTACTAAAATGGCTATTAAAAAATAGGGGTCGGTGATAAAAGGGTAAAAATTTAGGGTTGTATATATTTATAATGCCACATTATAGAAAAATAAAAACAAAAATTTTGTCCAAAAATTAAAAAAAAAAATAAGGGTGAACAACCCTTATCACTTAGGGGTATGAAAAATAGATAGTAGCCGATTCTCAGACCTACTGAATATGCATATAAAATTTGGTAAAAATCAGAAAAGCCGTTTCGTAGGAGTAAGGTAACTAACATTGTGACACGAGAATTTTATATATAAGAAGATATATAATATAATAATAACGAAATTAAGTTACCAAACCGGAATAATATTTGTTACGATAGGTAAAGTCAGGTGTGAAAAGATGTTTGTACTTAGTTTTAAAAAAGGTTTTCCACTACAATTGAGGGGCCTTATTTATAAAAAAAGAAACAATACCAAAACACGGTAGTAATATGTAACAGTATTCTATCTTCATACAAACGGTCGAAACGCGAGTAATACCTACGCGCGTCTAGTTCAGCCGACACTCGATACACTACAGTGGCAAACAGTCACGAACGATGTGATGGTTTTGTAAACAGTAGGCGTGCGATTTGTGAATATTTGATTTTAATAAGTACAAGTACTTACTTACTTAATATGACAGAGAGCAATTATATACTATATTGTGCTGTTTTTGTTTGCTTGAATTCTTCTATATCGCACACAGAGATAATATTTTTTAAATTACCTGGGACCTCCGAAAGGCAAGACTATAAAAAAAATTATATACCTAACCTTCTAGTACGTAGTTTGTTTCTTTTTTTAATGGGTAGGTATTTCGCTTTTTCCACCGAGAAAAATACCTGGATTATTAAATAAATAAGCAGATAAGGTGATAAAGTGACATACGAGTGACCTACCTACGCTAGGCTATCTACTTACTTATGTACTTAGCTACTTATTATTGAATTAGACGAAATATCATTATGAAATGATTACCTATGAGAGAAATAATGGTACATACCTAGTAAGATTTAAAATAAGTATAATAAAAAAATATAATATTTACCTCAGATTAGAGAAAAAATCTGAGATATTTACAATCACAAAACTAGAAAGAAACTCAATTAGGTAGAGGCGGGCAGCCCGTGTTTACGTAACGTGCGCTTGTAGGCACTTACTTCAAGGACAGGGCCTAGTCAGAATACTGTTAGATATCATTACCGTGACCATTAGTTTGAGCACTGATTATCAGATTCTTATTTCAAATTATTCTCCATGGAAAATTTGAATGAAAATTCTTCATAGAAAATTAGAATTAAGAATCTGCTTAACAGTATATAAAGGGTTTGAGGATTTTTTGATAAAAAAAATACGCAACCTGTTGGCGCCACTTTGGCAAGAGGCCCTTTCCCTTGAAAAGGCAGGACTTCCTGTAGTAGAGGAGACGTGGAAGATCGACCTTCACCCATCGGATAACTGAATGAGACATGTTTTTTATCAAATGTAATTTATTAACAAACATGTTTATGATAACTTGCCTATCGAAAAGTTTTCATAGCTATTTTTAATTGAATTAATTTTAATCAATTTACTTTCATTATTTTCTTTTTAATCACTCTTTTGATAACCGAATGAATTTCATCTCAACTGATAGTTTTTAACACAGAATATGCCTAGGTAGGCTTGCCTACTTATTACCGTTCATGGCTACCTGGCAAGCAGATGTGAACAGGTAAGTCAATATAGGTAACTAAACCGATCTGTTAACCAATCGAAATTGATATCATAAGTAAGTTATTTTCATTACAAAACCAATCGTATAGGCTTGCCTGCAAAAAAACTACTACATGAAATATTATAGCAAAACTATTTGATAGGTATGAGAGAGAAAGTAGAGCGTCCGAGGTCCGTGTGATAGAACAGGACACAACATAGCAGCTGCACGCTACCTAACCGTTGAATTTATGTACAGTCGAAAATCATTTTATCTACTCTCATATCGTAACATTCTAATTATACATTTCAAAACGAGTTTATATTGTCATACTTTATAAACACAACACTGAAATTTTAAAATAGAATTTAATATTGTTTTATTGGTTTTTAAAAACTGTAAAGTTGTATATATATTACTAGCTGACCCGCCAAACTTTGTTTTGCCATAAAAAGACGCTACCTACCTACCCTACCTGCCCTAACTGCCCTACCTACCCTACCTACCCTACTAACCCTACCAACCCTACCAACCCTACTAACCATACCAACCCTACCAACCCTACCTACCCTACCTAGTCTCTCGCGATCCCCCTCGCGAAAAATGATTAAATTACTAAAATGGCTATTAAAAATTAGGGGTTGGTGATAAAAGGGTGAAAATTGAGGATTGTATGTATTTTTGTATGTTGCATCATAAAAAAATTGAAATTAAAAATTTTGTCTATAAAATAAAATGTAGGGGTGGACTACCCCTAACATTTAGGGGGATGAAAAATAGATGTTGGCCGATTCTCATAGATACCGGATAAGCACAAAAAATTTCATGAAAATCGGTCAAGCCGTTTCGGAGGACCGACCGAGTATGGCAACGAAAACTGTGACACGAGAATTTTATATATTAGATTATTTCATTATAATGTTATTATGCTAAAAGTAGCTATGAAAAGTTTTCGATAGGCAAGTTATCATAATCATGTTTGATAATAAATTACATTTCATAAAAAATATGTCTCATCCAGTTCTCTGATGGGTGAAGGTCGATCTTCCACGTCTCTTAGGCTATTGGCATATGTCGTTAAGGTGACGTTGACGTCAATTTAAATAAAAATTGAAAAATTTGAATTGCATTTTGTTAGGTGATACCTAGTGCACATCATTTCAGGAAAACTCATTTAAACAAATATCGAGTAAAATATGGTTAAATAGTCTGTATAAATAAGGCTGTTATACTCCATTTACAACTCTGTCTTACAGTCCATTCAAAAGATTTTGAGTTTTATCTCTTAAATATAAGGATGGTATAAAAAGCATAAACCTGTTACCAAAACTGTTTAATACAGCTGTTATTTGTCATATCACCAACACAATAGATGTCAAAATCGGTTGAACGGGCTGTAAAATGGGATTATTTAACTGTCTTATGTTATCTCAAATGGAGTATAGATTTGTCATAATTACACCATAAAATCACTGAAGGATCCTTTGACGTCTGAATGTTTTGAATAGTTCGTATGGCCTTTGATTATCAGTAAAAATGTAACATCTTATAACATCACACTACAAATTACTGAAGCTTATTAGTTGAAAAAATTACAACACAATAATTTTACTATAATAATAAAATTATAAGTAGTAACAAACACCTATTATCACATAAACTAAAGGTTTCTTGCCATGATATTTAAAAAAATAATTTGAAATCGTCATAAAAATAATAATTTTGAAGATTTTTATATCAGGGTGTTTTGGCATTTTTCTATTTAATTCGAGTTATTTAAATTATTTTATTATATTAATAAATTTATATTTTTCTAGTGAACGCTGACTTCGAAATTAATATTTTAATTAAATTAGCGTTCATACCAAATAATTTACAGTTACTGAGTATTGGCGCGTTTGTGTTGAAAAAGATAATATGTACATTAAAATCTGTATCAAAAAGTTGTCAGAAATCTAAATTTTATTTTTTACCAAAAGAATCGGCAGCAACAATACAAAGTGAATTTTTGAATCATATTAGTCATTAACACGTTCCTTATTATAATTTATTATAAGTAACAATGTGAATTAATCAATAATTATATGCGTCAGCCAAAGTAGTATACATAACGATAATTATTATAAGTTGGCTAGTCTCACGTATGTGGTGTTTCCATAAAATTATTTTATTTTAATAAAGACCCCGCAGACAAGTTTGAAAAAAAACGGTTTAACATTGTCACGTCGTTCTTGATTATGGGAGTCTTAGAGCGTACATTTTCTACAACAATAAACTGGCTTTTGGAAGATATGTAATAGTTTATAGCTATAGATTACTATACCGTGTTTTCAATAGACTAAGAACTAGCTCGCACTGTAAGACTAGTTCAGGGCCCCTGCCTTGGTGTGAGTTTTTAACGTAAACGTCAATTTGATTTGAAACTGGCTAAGCGCCGTCTGGTGACATTAATTAAAATTCCCTCTTTTGTAATACAAATTGACGTAAGAGAACGTTTACGTTGAATCGAAAAAACTCGTACTAAGGCCTCTGATATTTGATTCTGTCAACAAGAAACCTGTGTAGAAAGTGCACCAAAATCAGGCGATCAAACCAAAGAAAACTCTGCCGACTAAAAAGTCAGTTGCAACCTGAGATATTGAATACTTTGATTTCCACAACAGTAATAATATGAAATAATATGGACACCAAATAAATTTTAACATTTTATTTAATTAGCAACCCGCTCCGGCCTCGCCCGTGACAAATTATATGCCAAGACCTTCCTCGTTTCTCACTTTTTCTATTGGTGAAAACCGCATCAAGATGCGTTTAATAGTTTTTGAGTTTATCGCGAACAGACGCGGCGGGGAACTTTGTTTTATAAAATGTAGTGATTTGCTACACAAATATAGACATTCGAAAGTAATAAAATTATCAGACTTCGTTTCCATTTTAATACTTTCTTTAAAACATTATTATTTTAAAGGTAAAAATATTTTTCATTTAAATTAAACCCTGGCAAAGCCAAGTTTTATAGAGACTAATATTTTCAAACGATAGCGTCATTAGTTATTGAGGCCTAAGATTTAGTATGAAACATACTTGTAATCTTTACCAAAGAATCTTTATAGATTTAAGAGTAAAACGTAGAAACGATGAGAAGGCACGGCAGTAGCATTTTGATAACATTGTTACCATTATGAATAAGTTTGTTACGGAGTAGTAAGTAAGGGAACTAGCAAAAGTGAGTATGTACACTATATTTGAAATCACAATTCGAGTAATCAAATTTTGAAACAATAAACTCTATGGCATACATGACGGTGGTGTTACATAAAAATAAACTTTATATTAACACCGCTTTATACACCGCGATATTTGAGTACTTGAATTGATAGCAATAGATTGAATTTAAGTCGAATTATGAGTTCAAGTTATGAGCATTTTCTCAAGCATTTCCATGTAATGTAACGCTCCTGCGAATGCTCGAGAAGTTGTTCGACGAGTGAACATTTACCTGTAACATTCTGTTCTGTAGTGTGTACCGACCCCCATAGGAAAAAGCCGTGAATTTATGTATGTATTCCTGTTTCGCATTTACACTTAGAAATTTTGCTATTTTTTTGCTCGATGAGATGTAATAGAAATTCGTTCGTATGGTTGCAAAATCAAGTTATATCTTAGCATTGAGCGTCGTGCTCATTGTTCGGTACATGAATGAGTGTCACTGAGTGGCTCGATGTTTTGTTACAAGTAAATGCTGCAGTATATACTCACCTCAAGATCACGACTAGTCACACGGTTGATGGGCCTTGTCGGCAGAAGCTCCGGCTGAAGAATAGGTATCTAGTCGTCCACCGGGCGACCATATCTTCTTCAGCTGTAGATTTTGCGGTCAAGCTTATAGTTCGTCTTGCGACTAGTAGAGGTCTTGGCCTGCTTGCGGTTAGGTTCGCCATCTCTGGTTATATAATAGATATCCAGTGACTATTCTGATGTCAATGCGGCGCGGACATTCTCTGCTCTTTGATGACATCAGTGCTGGAGAAAGTATCTCATCGTATCAGGACAAATAGATTAGATTAAATTAAAAATAAAAGCACAAAACAATTGTTAGAAAAGTTTATTCATTTATACAGTGTATGATTACAGACTAATTAAACATCTAATACTATAACATAGGTACAGTATACACAGCTTTAGTGTAACACTACAATACTAGTCTGTGACTAGGCACATGTGTGAAAGCGGCTGAGTTATGAAGAAGACATGTGATGGGCCTTGTCGGCAGAAGCTCCGGCTGAAGAATATCTAGTCGTCCACCGGGCGACCATATCTTCTTCAGCTGTAGATTTTGCGGTCAAGCTTATAGTTCGTCGTGCGACTAGTAGAGGTCTTGGCCTGCTTGCGGTTAGGTTCGCCATCTCTGGTTATATAATAGATATCCAGTGACTATTCTGATGTCAATGCGGCGCGGACATTCTCTGCTCTTTGATGACATCAGTGCTGGAGAAAGTATCTCATCGTATCAGGACAAATAGATTAGATTAAATTAAAAATAAAAGCACAAAATAATTGTTAGAAAAGTTTATTCATTTATACAGTGTATGATTACAGACTAATTAAACATCTAATACTATAACATAGGTACAGTATACACAGCTTTAGTGTAACACTACAATACTAGTCTGTGACTAGGCACATGTGTGAAAGCGGCTGAGTTATGAAGAAGACATGTATGTGTGTGTGGCCGACTAGACTAAATAATATGACTGATAATAACATACATAAAATAATTAGCTTATAATGTTCGCACTGCTCGGACACAGGCCTCACTGTGAGAGGGAATGGGCCGTAATCCACCACGCGGCCCCAGTGGTGGATAGTTTTTTAATTATTTGAATGGTTAGTCTTTGGAGCGCTTATTGAAAGTGCTAGGACCTAATAAAGCATATTTCTATTTACTAAAATAACTTCAAAAGGGTGCATTATTGTGGATTACTTTATTGCGTAACAGATTATATCTGATTAGCCAGATGTCATGTACAAAAACTATAATCATCCGTTTAGTAAATTCCGAGATGCGGTAATCGTGCAAACGTTACCGCAGCAGGATTCTAAATATCTTCGCAATCATAGCAAATACAAATACAAATTAAGTTGTACCATTTATTTCAAACTGATATCTAATTATTTAGATGGCATTTATTTCAACATACCCGTTAGAAAACAAAAGATCTGGCTGCGGTAACGTTACTCCAGTCGGAACTGTTTTTATCAAATAACTAGCTGTCCCATGCGGCTTCGCTCCCGTCAACTGGCTACCTACCTACCCATTTACCCTACCAAGCCTACCCTACATACATGATTTTTGCGAAACATTAACCGCTTACGCAGCGCACGCGACGGAAGCTCTCAAAAAGGAATAATTTTGCCCGTTTTTGCAACATTTTTTCATTTGTTCTCCGCTCCTATTGGTCGTAGCGTGATGTCATATAGCCTATAACCTACCTCGATAAATGGACTATCCAACACAAAAAGAATTTTTCAAATCTAATCAGTAGTTCCTGAGATTAGCGCGTTCAAAAAAACAAACTCTCCAGCTTTATAATATTAGTATAGATTATCTATTGCACTTAGATTAAGATTTTCGATATTTTTTGGCAGGGCTAATGCACACGCTACAGTGCGGGTTGGTGGATGTCACATATCTTCGGATTTTTGGTTCTAATACATGCCGGTTTCTTCACGATGGTTTCCTTCACCGTTTTGAGAGCAGTGGTGATGATATAAATAACACAAAGTAATGCGCCTGCTTGGGTACGAACCCACGATTCACAAGTCGGAGCATTAACCATTGGGCCACCACAGCTGCTCCATGCTACTGATGGTAAGCCATAAAAAACTATAAATGATGATGTTTTTGTTGTAATAGTCAAATGATAATGAACAAAAGAATAGATGCATCACACGTCTAAATGTCAAAAATTTTGGAATGAGAATGCAGAAACGCATGCTAAAAAAGTCTCTTAAACTGGACCATGGTTTGAAGAAAACTACTTGGGTACTAATTGCATTAGTGTGTTTAATTATTATTGTTACGAAAAGCCTTCCAAAATTGAAAATATGAGCAGCTTCATTGCTCGTCTGCGTCTGTACAGAAAGGACTTTATTTTTGAAAATTACTAAGCAAGCTGCCAACTAAGCCTAGAATCCCGTCGGTCACGCTTTGCAGAAGCGCAGCTAATAAGTTTACAAAGAAAATACAAACCCAAGCTTGCACCTGGGCTAAAACCACAGATACATTTCACATCGTTTATTATTGCTATATTTGAAATCAGAATGTTATCTACATTCATAACGCTAAAGTAGAAAGATGAGTACTATTACTCAACTTTCTAATTTAGCTCAATGTAGTCTAAGTTGACTTTTCAATGACCATTTTATAGTAAAAATGTCCATACAATGTAATTTTAACTTTATAATGTACGACATAAAATTCTAAATTCAACTTTATGAAGATTAGTATATTATGCAACTATACTCCATTTGAAATATCATTAGACATGTTTCCAAATCTTTTTACAGTCCGTTCAACCGATTTTGAGTTCTATCCCGTAAACATAAGGATGACATAATAAGCATAAACCTGTTACCAAATCAACTGTTTACTACAGCTACCATGTGTCGTATCAGCAACGCAATAGAAGTCAAAATCGGTTGAAGGGGCTGTAAAATGGGCTAATTTAAACGTATAATAATGTATAATGTTATCGCAAATGAAGTTTAGTGAATAAAGGACGGATTTAAAGCGAGGGCCATAGGTGAATCAAGAGCAAGTGAAGGATTCTAACGACTGAATCACGATCGTAGGGAGTGATTCATGATGATTGAATCCTGAGCGACGAGAGTGTTTCATGGCCCTCGATTTAAATCCGTTTTATTCGAGAGTTGCATACTATATTTTATACCATGACTATGAGAAAAAAAAGATTTGAACGAAAAACACAAGGAATATTAATAAATAAATAAATGCTTTATTACCTTTAAAATTTACAAAAAAGTGAAACCCTGAGACCCTGAGCTAGGTAACAGCACCTGTGTTTCGGGGGCCAGTGACCACTTCCGTTACGTTACATAATTATAATTAATGAAACACCAATGCAATTAATATTAGAACTACAAACCAAATAAGTATTCAATAAATATCCAAGACTAAAATCAAAATTATTATTAAAATCCTAAATATATACAAACTCAAATAAATTGAAGGAGTTTGAAAGTCGAAAATCCTTTGCACAAGAAGTTTGTATTTAGTATTTTTTGCGCATGGAGGTTTATAGCATTGTGATGGAGGTTGAATATATTCTATTATTATTGGTGTTCTAAATACAAACACAATAAAATAAGCTTTTTAGAGGGCGAATGGTATAAAATATTTTACAAAGTCGTTGATCGTAGGCGGTAGCGTGACGTCACGATAACGGAAATAAGAACTTAAGTATTACTTAATAACGTAAACGAAGACTTAATACTACGGGCAGATTCTTACAGCTAAGGGCTGTTACGAACCATGTGTGGTGCAAGTGTACGCTAATTAAGGTAATTTTGTCCTGCATATGAATTACTTGCCTTGAATATTGTTTTTTAAGGTTAGCTGTAAAAAAAGGCACCAAAATAACATTCATTTTTAGTAATAAAAGTGAATGAATGTGACCGTAAGACATATTTTATTCAAAAATAACAACTAAATTTATAACAAAAAGAAATTAAGTACAAAATGAAAATTATGAGATTGCGGTGATAGAAAGATAACTGGGTTTTTTAATACTTTGTATGTGGTAAATAAACAATAACTACAATCTCAACACTTAAACATAAATATGTTATATTCATTAGAATACTACAAATGTAAGGATGGTAGCAGATAGTGTTCTGTAGCGTCTGCCTACTCCCATAGGAAAAATGCATGAGTCTATGTATGTATGAAAAATTGTTTTAATTCAGTTTCCCTCGATTTCTGAATTAAGTATTTGAAAATAAGAAAAAAAAACTGATGATGATTAAAAATCCTGAAAACATGTCAAAAATTGGTACTAAAGTAGAATTTGACACGTTCTTAACTCGAATTACTGAATAGGGATGTTTAAAAAAAAATTATAATCCTATTTAGTCCGTTAGTGAGATCATCAAATAATTTTGGATACGTATTCTTTGCTTTACCAAATCAATAAAAATTCACAAAGATAAAGCGCATCTAAGTTCACGAGTGGGGTCTTGTGACGTCACTATGTCAGTATAAAGTGTATTGACGGCGTGACGTCACACGATATTTCAACGCATTATATCGTCGTCACTTTATGTTATTGTGCTTTTTATTAATCTACCTGACGAACAAAAACTGATTTTCACCATGAGTTTCCCAGCTAATCGGCGAATCACAGCTGATAACTCATGCTTGACAATTTGTCACATTAATTCTTCGATAATTTACAGCTGGGAAACTGAGGGTCAGTTAACATTCCTATTCAGAAACCTGCCCTAATTGAACTGTGCCAGTTTCGAAATATGACATATCTCGAGATTTATCCAAGAAAAAAATAACTAAAAAAAACGAAAATAATAATACAGTAAACCTAATTTACAAAAAATGTCACTAAGTTAATAATGATCTATAAATTAAGTTAGTCAAAATTATACTAATTAGTATGAAAAACTAAAAATATCGAAGTTATAAATAAGAAGTTAGAATTTACAAAGGTAATGGTTAACATAAATGTTCTCCTATACGAACAATCGAAAATGAACTCTAACGTACTAACGATAAGGTTGAAGTTGTAAATGTCACTGGAAGTAATTCCTCTTTTTTCTGGATACCCTGCAAAATGGAGAAAAAAAAAGCGTTAAGAATATTGGTATTTTGGAGATGTCCTTGAGAACAGTAATTTAGTAAAACATAAAACCAGAACAATAGTGTCCATACAACTGCGATAGGTTATCGTGCGACACCCTCTCTCGAGTTTCAAAATGGATAGCGTTGTTGTAACAAAAATCGCATTTTCTCAAACACGCTTGGAAATTTGAACATTATTTTGACAACCTTCTTCGAGATAAATCGAAATTGCAATACATGCGAGCAGCGACCGACAAAAGTATGAAAATCCATAACTGTCGTGTTTAGCGGCCAAATAAATTACATAGAAAACTCATATCTGTCGTGTAATTTAAAAATGGAACGATCTTTTACTCCGAAACATGGCAACCAAGGAGGTAACTTATGAAAGGTTTTATTTAAATTTCGAATTGGCTTGCAAATAGAAAGCTGTTTATTGAAAAAAAACACAAATGTACACTTTAACGCGGCAAAAATTCGTCATTGATTTTGAAAGTAATTGTATTTGACAAAACGAGTTTCAGGTACTACTTAGTTTTAATTTCCGCGCATTATTTGAGAAAAGTACTATACAAGCCTTGGCCGCAACTAGGCATTGATAGACTTACGTATGTGTTCGCCTCGGCCCACATTTACACGTTCGTCCATCAATGCCTCTTTTGCTGGCTGCTGCAGTAATGTACACACACACACTTGTC
The DNA here is from genome assembly GCA_947562075.1 of Orthosia gracilis. Classification (NCBI taxonomy): domain Eukaryota; kingdom Metazoa; phylum Arthropoda; class Insecta; order Lepidoptera; family Noctuidae; genus Orthosia; species Orthosia gracilis. The sequence goes on from OX387275.1 coordinate 24,356,758, forward strand.
AAGTCTCGAGTTGAAGGAATTCGCCTGGCAAGTCACAAACCTAACCTATGTTTAAGTTTTTGTTTCTTCTTGAAGCGTCATTGTAAAAGCGCACCCTCTTTTACAGGACATTCTCGCCACCCGAGACACTCTTCTAATTTGCCAGCAAAAGAGAAATCAGAAACGAGAGAAGCTGGGTTGGATCGGGATCGAATGACACATTTATCCCGCGCACATTTATGCAAAATACACGCTTGGACGTGAAGTTGCGCCAGCCCGTTACCAGAGCCAGAAACTTTTCTCGTTTCAACTTTAGTTTTCCTGTAGTCGAATTTGCTCAAGTCAGGCATTTCCATACCTGAAAAAATAACATATGACTCAAGTGAGTTATAACTTACCCAGTATCAGCGGGTGAGAAAAAGAATCCTCTAGGCCGTGTGAGTGTGCCGGTAATAGGCGAGCCGGCGTCGTTGTTGGGGCACGCCCATTGCGACCAGTAGTCGCACGGCAGTCGCAGGAGTAACTGCATCACCTGAGAATTAATATTTATTTATTTTTCACATATTATTTATTTATTTATTATATACTTTTATTTATTTATTTATTATATACTTTATTGTACACCAATCAATCTGCCTAGCCTTTTCCCATCTTATATTGGGGTCGGCTTCCAGTCTTACCGGATGGGGCCGAATGGGGCTATGCCAATCACCCCATTCGGAGTGGTGGTCACCGAGGGAGAATGGAGAGGATAAAAATTTAATAAAAATGTCACTTGGTATGGGTAGCTAGCTTGACCTAGCTTACCAAGGGATATTACCAAATGAAGCAGCCTCTACAGTGCCACATAAGAACTACAAAATGATATCACACAAATCCTACATCGGGCTATCAGTTCTCCGCGGGATTAGAACATTATACAACAGCCTTAACAGATGCCCATCTGGTCAGGGGTTCCTTCCTTTTCAGTGGAGGATGCGAGACTTTACACCCTACTCCACATGCCTTCATATCCAATAACCGAGTTGTGGAGGTCTAATAGGCAGACAAATAAAGTTGGAAAAAAGCTAGGCAGATGATACTGATAAAGTGATAACTCACATTGAACATCTGAGCAGTTGCGTTGTACATCTCGGTGGGCTGCGACATGAGTCCGTAGCCGATGAGTGTGGGCCCGAAGATTTTCGCCAGGTTGTCGATGCCCATCTCACACTCCGCGCTCTCCGCTACCCTAGGTACCAAGTAATTAATGAAAATCAAACAACGTTTATTTAAGCCCCAGTCGCAACACTCGGCTCCGATAGTTTGCAGCTGTCACAAAATACCCCTTGTATCATAAGCAGAAGCAGCGACAACCACTGTTGGTATACAGGCCTTAACTCTGTTAGAGGGAGTGAGCCGTAACCGTCACGACAAATTTTCAAAATGTTGGATCTAGGTAAGCCAGTTGCCTGAGTTTTCCTATAAAAGCAGTGATAATAAAACAAATTCTGCGGCATCTGGCAAATGTTCGTCTGCGGCAGCTGGCTAACGGAATACACTATAGCCCTGTTCGCATCACTGAGCACCGACAGTTTGGCGGCTTCCATGAAGTCTTAAAATAATGTTCCCACGGCTGGGACACAGGCCTAAGCTCTGTGAGAGGGAGTGGGCCCAGTGCGTGTCAAATGTCTTCGAAATGTTGGTTCTAGGCACTTGACCATAAAATTTATGACTTACTTGTTAATATAAGTCTGCAATCAGAAACCCGCCTTGAGCAAGCGTGATGATTAATGTGTGTGCCTTCTCTGAACGAGAAGAGGCCATTGTCCTGCAGTGGGAAAGTAACAGGCTGGCATTACATTATGACTTACTTCTGTAAATGCAGCACCAAGAACGCCAAAGTATCCCTGTTCGGCTGCGGCAGCTGGCTGACAGCTTGCACGATAGCGCCGGTGGCGTCGCTGGGCTCCGCCAGCTTGGCGGCTTCCATGAAGTCTGCCCACAAGGCGGACGTGACGAGCGGCTCTCGTAGGGAACGTAGGAAGTCCTTGATGCAGCCGCACAGCACGTGGATGTCTTCGTTTGTGAGCGATGGCGAGCCGCAGCCGCGAAGGAAACGTTCCTGGAAATTAAAGGATATACTAGTATTTTGGGACTAGAGAAAAAATCTAAACTATTATTTAAAGAGGTGAGATTGTTTTTTGTGGACGGTAATCTTTGGAAGTGTGATCCAATTAAGAAAATCATCTTACATTGTTGGTAAGCTTCATTATGGCAAATTACCATATTGTATCCGAGAAAAATTCTTTGTTCCTGTGGATATCCCACAGGAACAAAGAATTTTTCTCACCTTCTCTCAAGGTGAGTTTTTGAAATGGGTGTAAATGGCCAAATTCAAAATTATAGCGAATAACATTCAAAAGAGTCCGATTTTAATGAAAACTAAAACTGCATAATAATGATAGTCGTCTGATAACTTATATACAATTAGTTTTTGAGTACAAAAAAGAAGTATATTCCATACATGTTTAAATTTAATATACCTTGAGTCGTTTGACATCCTTGTCGGTGGCACTGATGCGGTAGATGCCCTTCTCGCTGAGGCCGCGCTTCTCCACCTCGTTAATACAGTGCACCAGCAGCGCCGGCACCATCGGCGGGCTGGATGGTGCGTAGTCTGAGATGCAGCCCTCCTGAACATGGATTGTTTTAGTTACTGCCTCATCGGTCTAGTGGTCACAAGCACTACTGCTGGGCTCATGAGGTCCTGGTTTCGATCCTCGGGTTGGGCGAAGTGTTATTATAATATAAATGTGTTACTGGATTTTTCCATATATAATTATTCAGTAACAGTTCGGAGTTTGGATTTCTGCCCACTTGATATGCTCAAATAATAGCCTCACCCCTATTATTTGAGCAGTAGTGACCCAGTGGTAACAGCCGCGACTTACAAGTCATAGGTTGTGGGTTCGAACCCAGGCGGGCGCTTTACCATGTGTAAGTTATTTCATCACCACTGCTCTCAAAACGGTGAAAGAAAACATCGTGAGAAAACCGGCATGTCTTAGAATAAAAAATTTGAAGACATGTGACATTCACCAAACTGTACTGAGCCCGCGTGGTGGATTACGGTCCACTCTCTCTCACAGAGAGTAGTCCTGCACGCCGAACAGATGAAGTAGGAGTCTAAGTGCGGAAAAGGTGGTCCATCTACCCTATTCCCTGTTATTTATTTATTTTAATTTTCAGCCTGAATTGTCCCACTGCAGGTTTTGGGCAAGTGCAGACCATTCTGTAGGTGTCAAGTTCATCCCGCCCTTTTTTGCCTACACCTACTGCGATGCCCGGGACCCACATTGTGGTTGCTATTACACGGGACTATGTGCAACTCTGCCTAACGCTTTCGAAAATACAGACGAGATATTATGTTACGTTTTTATTACAATAGTGAGATATGTTACCTGTGGAGCATTAACACGTCTCGGGCCAGGCCCAGGCGGCACGCACGGCAGCGGCAGCAGCGCGCGGCACTCGGGATGCGCCTGCGCTCGGCAGGATTCACACTTCACACCTAGCTTCGCAAACTTTATGCTGAGGAGCAGCAAAAGGAACAGTTTAGTCAAAGCAGTCACTTGTGCAACTGAGGGATTCAATAAAATACACAAAATATTCAATTATGAAAAAATATTATGAAAAAGCCTCGTATTTCAGAGACGAGGTGCTAAAATGTTTCACCTTGATTCATTAGCTCTTGCAACCTTCTTCTATAGTTCTGAAGCCATGGGGGTAAGTTCGAGCATAGTGTGCAAACTGACCAACCAGCACATAGAGCAAAAATAACGAGGACGTGACGCTATTGGTCAGTCGATCCTTGTGTCAACTGACCAACCAATCACGCGCTCGGAACGTTCCCAGCGCCCCGCTTCACTACCAAAGAGACCTAAAAACGACTTCTGCGCATCTAAAAACTCTTGCCAACTTACGTGCCGGGGATTATAACTTATCCAGTTACTAGGTTATGGAGATCAGATATCCCTTAGTTAGCAAGACTGGTGACAAATTTAAAGATCTGCTTGCCAACCGCTACCAACAGCTTTACGTGCTTTCCGAGGCACGGAGGAGTTCCTAAAGGATGATCTCCCATCCACGGAAAGACGACAGGGTTATTTAATCTCGGAGCTTGGAAATTGCGGCTGTTATCATTTAAAGCCACAATAAAATACAGATTAGTAGTTTATGATACTGGTTATTTATTTATTTAATACTTCATGCACAAAAACGTACAGAGGTGGTCTTAATGCCATAGGCATTTTCTACCAGTCAACCTTTGGGTGATGCAGAGACAAATAGTGGTAGGTGCAATATTGAAAGTAAAACACAAGGTGGTTTTGGTTATCTGATACACGAATGTGTTAATTCCTAATTATGTACAGTTTCATACAATACTTGATCTAATCTCATCATCGCAGTTAAAAATTTCCTAAATATGGCGTCAAAATCGGGAATCCACATCGCGTCTTTCATCTCGCATATGATTGGTCGATTGATGGCGGTAAAACCCTTTGCCTTGCCGAATTCACTTGCGAAATTAGGCTACAGGTGCACAAAAGTGCGAACTCAACAATGAGACAAATAGAACCGAACTCCGAAGTAGAAAATAAGAACGAGTTGAACGTGTTTTCTTAAAAAAAAAACAATGTATATTTCATGCAAATAACCATCTCACATAACAGTCATTATCGTGTTATGAATTCCTTTACCTGCCATTACAAATCACAACGGTTCGGTCGATAGATAGATGGGTAACGTAAAGAGAATCAATTATAGCGTAACCTTTGAGAGAACGGAATGGCCCTGTAGGCCTCTGTTTATAGTTTTATTGTATAGACTGGTAGTTTTTTGGGTTCCAGACCGACGCTGTATAAGGGAAAGAATATGATCATATTATAATATAGCCCCGGACAAATCAATACTCACTTCTTCCCACAAGGGCCACAAGTCTCTCGCTTGTAGAAGTTCTTGGCCACGAAATTATGTTGCCGAGGTCTGCCGCGCGGGGAGCCGCCGAACACTGCCGACAGCACTGATGGAGTACGCTGCGGAACTGCGCGAGGAGTCTCTGAACCGGATTCTGTGTCTGTTACAAGGAAAAAAAATTGTTTTTATATTGGGTCATGTTTGCAAGCGATGATGTGGTCTACCATGTATATGTCTAGATAAATATAGATATATCGAGAAACATATAATATTCCATACTAGCTTCTGCCAGCGACTTCGCCTGCGTGAAAGTCGAAAATTATCCTGAGGGAACATATTCCCGGAATGACAAGTATCCTTTGTGCTATTCCATACTATAATCTATTTCTGTGCCAAATTTCATCCAGATCCGTCCAGGTGTTTGAGCGTGAAGAAGTAACAAACATACAAACACACAGACTAAAGGAAAAAGTTTGTTTTTCCTTTATAATATTAGTGTGATTGAGTCAAAGAAAAAGTTTGGGATTTTAATAACTCTATTAGGGTGTCACTCATACCATCTACTTATTATCTTGGGTGGGTACAAAATTTCAGGTAACTTAGATTTAATGCTTCAAAGAAATATTATTAACACACTTCACTTCACGCGGTCGGAGCCGCTGGCTGCAGCTAGTATCATATCACACTTATCCCACACTATTTAGCCAAGTTTTTAGCTTAATTTATATTTTTAATTTATCTGAAAGATCATAGTTTAAGCAACTTCTTTCTTCTTAATACCTTCTCTAGTGGCCATGAGCGCTACTACAGTGTCAGTGTGTAGGCGATTATGATGCTCTGTTTTCAAATTCTTTAGGACGGTAAATTTTCTTTCGACAGATGCTTTTCAGAAAGGTAGAACGAGCGAAAGGCTTGTTTTTATTTAGCTTTGGTCATGAATTTTACCTTAAAATAACCTCTAAAACCTTCCTGCTGGATAAGTTGAGTTAAGCTTAAATTAAATATACATATAAGTACCAACTTCTAGTACTACTTTTATTATTTCTAAGTTTAGTACAAGTGTAAATGTTAAATTCCCCGCGTTTACCCCACATAATCGCTCTCCCCACCAATTTCCCAATAGGACTGAAAATTCTCGCAGTTTGGGGTATTCCCCACAGATAGGCAATGCTAGTGTTGTCTGGTCCTGTCTTTTGCCCAATGGTTGCTGTCGGATTATTGTGTATGTTCAAATCACGCCGAAAACTTTGTTAGTTTATAACGAAAACATGATTACTATACTTTTAAATTAAAAGTTCAAGTTTACAACTGTCTTACCAGTGCGTGGCGGTGCAGTGGGAGTGCATTCCTCCTTGACAGAGTGCTGCATGCGGCCCGACAGGCGCGCCGACGACTTGCGCGGGGGAGGCGCCTCGTCACTGCTCTCCGATATCGGTTGCTGAACAAACATATTGATGGCATGGTATAGTCACTTAATAATTCAAACACAACTGATTTTGACTTACAAAAACCGAACTTACTGGCACGAAATAAAGCCGCAAGGTCAGATTGTTACGAAAGTGCGGTTGACTATATTGTTATTGTTTATTTTATTATTAAAAATACGGAGTATACTTATAAGCTACACACACTCCCACAAAAATGCACATACAGTTTGACGACGGGATCAATGATACTCGCTTACTTATATGTAAATAAACTGCCTCTCAGGAAAAGGTCAAGTGAATTGATTGCAGCAATTCTGTCACGACTCTTGCTTTGCCAACCTGTGATCACAAACTCTTAGAGTAAGGTTGCTTTGAGTGTGCGTGAGGAACAGATGTATACAAGTCTTATACATCTGTCCCTAACACACACTCAAAATAACCTTACTCTAAGAGCTATAAGGTCACCCCTCTGATAAATAGCTAGGTTATTTTCAACAAGCTACCTTTTTGGGTGTTTTCGCTGTTAGAGCTTCAGTTTACACAACAAAATGCAAAAAAAACCGGCCAAGTGCGAGTCGGATTCGCGCACGAAGAGTTCCGTACCATTATCGCAATAAACGGCAAAAAATCACGTTTGTTGTATGGGAGCCCCACTTAAATATTTATTTTACTGTTTTTAGTATTTTTTGTTATAGCGGCAACAGAAATACATCATCGGTGAAAATTTCAACTGTCTAGCTATCACGGTTCATGAGACACAGCCTGGTGACAGACAGACAGACACACGGATCGCGGAGTCTTAGTAATAGGGTCCCGTTTTTACCCATTGGGTACGGAACCCTTAAACGGCTGAAATCTAGTGCAGTAAACCTTGCCACTGGACATTGTGCATGAAGTATGCCATCCGGCAAAGTGCTGAGATCTAGGCATGACAAATTTCTCAGGGTAGACGCTTCTTCAGTCTCCCCAGAGATGTGCCCTCACAGGGGTTGCAGAAAGGGGTTTCATTTTAAGACGTCACGGTTCGTGTGCTGATGGTGATACCTGGTGAGGTTAAAGTACCACATTCCCTGCTCTGTTGTGGAATTGTGGGGGCCCAGGCGAAGCTTGAAGATTTTCCCCCGAAAACAAAAAGAAACTTACGAAGTTCAGGGGCGGCTTGAGGTCATGGCTGGTGGGTGCACGCTCCAGCGTGAGGGTGGTGGTGGCAGTGGCCAGCACTTTGCCACCTTGCAGCTCCACTGTCTGTTACAAAAGATAGGTATTTAGTTTATTGCTTGAGGGAAGAAACATAACATCACAGTATACAAACAGAACAGTAGATAAACACAGAAGATCTGTTTCAAAGTATAGGGTGATTTATAATAAAATCAAACAAATGCTAGCATACGTAAACGAATGTCGCATTGCATTAACGCAGCTGTGGAGAGCGCTACTCGCTGCGCAGGACCCCACCCTTGCAGTCACAGTCATATTATTTGCGAGTGTTCCGAGCCGCCATTAGGTTTGGATCGATCTATCTATACTAATATTATAAAGCTGAAGAGTTTGTTTGTTTGTTTGAACGCGCTAATCTCAGGAACTACTGGTTGGAATTGAAAAATTCTTATTGTGTTAGTGTGATAGTCCATTTATCGAGGAAAGTTTAAGGCTATGTAACATCACGCTACGACCAATAGGAGCGGAGCATAAATGAAAAATGTTGTAAAAACGGGCAAAAAATATTCCTTTTTGAGAGCTTTAGTTGCGTGCGCTGCGTAAGTGGTTAAAGTTACGCAAAAATCATGTTTGTAGTGTAGGTAGGGTATGGTAGATGGGTTAGATGGGTAGATACGTAGCCAGTTGACAAGCCGCGTGGGACATCTAGTACCATATATTTTGCGCTTAAAAGTAGAACTTATGGATACAACATAAATCAAAACGATACAACTTACGTTCCTTTTGCTAAAATCTACAATTCTAGAGTAACATGAATCATAAATATACCTAATTAAAGTCGTAACGCAAATTATAGTTCTCGCCAATGGTCTTGGCCGCCCTGAAGTTGGCTGCAATGACTGCGCAGTAGTAAATCTCATACAAAAACAGCACTGATCCGTGCCTTGCGCATCGGAAAGCCAACTTCAGGGCGGCCAAAACGTTTTGCAAGAACTAGCGAGAGTCTCAGTACTCTAAAACATTACTGTTCTACCCTAAGAATATGAAATTGTTTTGTGACGTCATGAACTTGGCGAGTGTTACATATATTGATGACCACTCACGTGAGTTGCAGGTAGTATCGCCGGACTACTCTCAAACTGTCTCTAAGAACAGAAAACGTAGAATTCTATTTCATAATAGAGTAGATTAAATATAACTATCGAAATCTGGGTGTACTAATACGTGCAAACTGGCCAACCCTTCAGGGAATACAGGCGTGTTGTTAAATAATATATAGTGAAGATACGGCCGTCCGAACTTGTACTTATATGGTCTGCGCACACTGACGGACGGGACGGCAGAGGATTTTAATTTTATCCAAACGAAATAAGGTATTTATTTCAATGCAAACAATCGCGTGGTACTTTCTAGCCGCGCCACATTCGCATTTTGAATCGGAGTTAATAAGAATAAATGTACATAATATGTTCATTTTTGTACGAAATAAAGTAAAAATAGTACTTGAAAGCTTCGCGAGATATTTAACAAAATCGGTGGCGCAGCCGCGTACACTGCAATAAATAGGCTTTTTATGTACAATCTCAATGGTAAACAATTGTACGTCTATTGTTTGTTCTACTGATGATGAGAAATACTGCAAAAGCACCTACATGACAAAAATATCGTAATTAAAATACTAATTCATCTATGGCAGAACTGTCAGACATTTGTGCTATGAATTTTATTCGGAGGTTATAATCATTTAAGTACTCTGTTACTATACAGCGTTAGTATTCAATGACCAGATTAAAATTAAGATTTAGTTAAGGTCGTTGCTCTTACACATTATTGTCAAATTATATATTTTAAAATAATATAAAGCTGAAGAGTTTGTTTGTTTGAACGCGCAGTCTCAGGAACTACTGATTGGAATTGAAAAATTCTTTTTGTGTTGGATTGCTATCGAGGAAGATTATAGACTATATAACATCACGCTACGACCAATAGGAGCGGAGCACAAATGAAAAATGTTGCAAATCGATTCCTATTAAAAAAAAAAAACCTTTTTGAGAGCCCTCGTTGCGTGCGTTGCGTAAACGTGCGCTGCGTAAGTTTCGCAAAAATCATGTATGTAGTGTAGGTAGGGTAGTAGGGTAAATGGATAGGTAGTTAGCCAGTTGATGGGAGCGAAGCCGCGTGGGACATCTAGTAATGGATAAAATGTTATAAAAAAATATATATTTCATTCCACATATCTAAAAAACAATACTTACATATTATGTAGGTAGTTGCAAAAAATACTCAGTATTGATATTAAAGTACCTACGAAAGCCATAGCATTTCTTTTTTACAAAAAATGTATTAGTACTGTTATTAGTATTGGCATAACCGATTTTAAAATTTTGATATAATTATCATAACATAATTATTTGCAGTATTTCTTATCATCAATAGAACAAAGAATAGACGCACAATTGTTTACCATTGAGTTTATACATAAATAGCCTATTTATTGCAATGTACGCAGTGGCGCGGCTAGAAAGCATGCTTTCTAGTCGCGCCACCGATTTTGTTAAATATCTCGCGAAGTTTTCAAGTACTTTTTTTACTTTACTTAGTACAAAAATGAACATATTATGAACTTATATTCTTATTAACTTCGACTCAAAATTCGAACGTGGCGCGGCCAAAAAGTACCACTCAAACAATCGGTTTGCGAGTGAGATTGAAATTAGGAGCACTCACGTGATTTCCAGATAAGTTTGCCCGACTACTGTCGAATTGTCTCTACAAAGAAAAATAAAAACTATAAGCCCATTATGATATTTTCACTGATTCTAATTACAAGTGTTATTATAGAGCATAAGGCCCTAAATTTGATCCTCAGGCTAAACAGTATTCCTTCAGAAATCTCTTAGAAGCAGTCCAGAATCCAGATTTCTTTACCATTCATGACTTTATGGCACATCTCTAAATACACGAGAGTTGCAATGACTAGTCAAATTTGGGTTTTTTAAGCAGCCATATTTGGCTTCCTCAGTGTCTGATGGTCATTGACGGTACAGAGTCTTAATTAGGGATGGACTAGAACATAAGAAAGGCAACTATAGGTTGATTCTAAGTTCTGAGCTGTTACCCACCTCAGACCCAAACTGTCACATGAATTTGCTAATAAACAGCGACTCATAGAGTCAGTTTAGAGCCGCCTTTAGGTGTGATTCTACCTGCACTAAAAATTTCTTGTGTTTGCCCACCTTTTATTTTTTAGCATGTCGAGTTATATTATCTCACCTTTGTAGCAGAAGACGTAGAAGAGCGTCGTTTCTTAGTAGCGGGAGCGTTCTCCCTCGCGTTCCACCCACCGCGCCCGACCCACGAGCGACGAGTTGATGCCAGGGACAGGTCCAGATCATCTTCAGAACGGGAGTACGACATCTCCGATAGAAGGGTTCCTGGAAGACAAGCACGTTATTAGTATAATTAAGTAATATGAAAGTGAACAACACCAATTGCCTACTTTCTCTTTGTCTCATCTAGATACTAGATTTTACGTTATCTGACTTCCACAACCCATTCACTGCATATTATAAGAACAAGATACTAATGGCATCAGGCAGCAGACCAGCACTGTGTCAATATGAATAGATTTGTACCTTAGTGTTCTTACTTGTGCTTGATTGCATAACTTAAACATCAATTTTTAACCGACTTCAAAAAAAGGAGGAGGTTCGTCGAAAACTTTTTTTTTAATGTATTTTCCCCGATTATTCAAAGACACCTGGACCGATTTGGAAAATTCTTCTTTTGTTTGAAAGGGGTATACCCTTTGGCTTACTTTACCCAGTTGGTCCCATAGTCATCAAGTCAGGATCTGATGAGTAGGATCGTAGGATCGATCGATTTCTCAAAGATAGTAGGATCTTGGAGAAATCGAGGGAGCTCCTCAAATATTATAGGCATACCTATAGCGATTTTGGTAATTTCATCAGCAATGCAAAAATTTGCACTCAGAAAGTATCATTTGGCGAAAGGAACTCCTTAATGCTAAATATGTCATGGGTATAAGATATCTCGAATAGTTAAACGACTACGATGAAGCAAATACTTATAAATACATAGTACTAATGAAAATGGTACCATCGAACTGATCGTCACTGGAACTCCGAAATAAAACAATGTATCCTAGTCGTGTTTGGGCATATTGGAATCGTAATGAGATGTAATTTGGCTATATATGTTTTTTACGGCAATTGGAGGTACCTAACAAAACAAACGATAAATAAAAAAACTTTTTAACATAAAAACAAACCTACTTCCAAAAAAAGCACTACAAAGCGAAAAACAACTTTCTTTTCCGAAGTCGGTGTTGAAACACGGAAAACAATAGGTACCCTTATTTTGCATTCAAATTGACATCAGAGAATCTTAACGTGATCAAGTACATTAAAAAACTCCCACTAAGGCATCTGTTCTTAAAACAAAACATGCCATTCAAGCCATTAAATTTACAATCCATCAATAATTAAATGTTTACCAGTAGAATTAAGCTCTGGCACACAGTTGAGTTTAGCGTTGTGGTCCTGCTGAGCAGTTCCGTTGAGGAACGCCAGTTTCTGCAGGGTCTCATCATTTAGCTTGGCACGGTTGTCATTGAAGAGTAGGTCGCGGGCCATGTCCAGAAGTTTGCTCTGAAAACATAAATATGCTCCTTGTAATCCTTCTTTTTGGCAGGAAATCCTCACAGGGCAACCTAAAGCTCCACACTATAAGACAGTCTAGCCTTTGCTAGACTCATACCAGCTAAAACGCACTGCAGCCACATAAATTATCCTCCGACTGCATCACAGCTCTTTTTAGCAATTAGTTTCTATGGACTGGTAATCTACCTTTGGAAATATTCTGCTATTTCTTATGAGATAATCCTTATACCTGTGTATGTTTGCTGATTTATCATTTGTTTACAAAGCAAAGGAGCACTGGAATATAATGATTTCTTTGATTACTGATAGTTTAAGTGGCAGAGTAACACAGGCTTCTTTATTTATTTTGAGCCCGAATTGTTCCAATTAATTTTAAATAATTTATTTAATACTTCATGCACAAAAACGTACAGAGGTGGAATGCAGCATTGTTGAAGGATTTTTTCTTATGGGTCAGAAAACTGCAAGGTAGCTGTGGGATAAACCACAGGAGCAAAGCAATAAATAAAACTGATAATATAGGGGAACATTACTAAAAAGAAGTTTTGACTGCATTGTATTTGGCAGCAGAGGGCAATTCTGCATTCAAGCTGGATCCCTGGCATGTAAGTTGGCAAGAGTCGTTAGGTGCACAGAAGTAGTTTAGTAGGTATCCTTGGTAGTGAAGCAGGTTGCAGAGACTGTTTAGGTTCATTCTGAGTGCGCAATTGGTTGGTCAGTTGACACAAGGATCGACTGACCAATTGTGTCACGTCCACATTCCATTCGGTCTATATGGTGGTGGGTCAGTTTGTGGAAAATGTGTGTACTTACTCCCACTACGCCAAATCCTTACCAACTTAAGTGCCAGCACTATATTTTAATTTATGATGATACATACCAATTCATTATATTTCTTCAGCACAATATTCCGCTCCCTCTTCTCTCCGTCCAGTAATTTCCTCACATGTGCAAACTTGGCCTCCCACTTGGCAAGCGTGCGGAGAGCTTCGTCCAACTCTGACTGTATCCGAGCTGCCTCTTTCTCAGCCGCAGCCCATTGGCCACGGACCCATTCCATTTGTTTTAGGAAGGCAAGGAAACCTAGACAAATAATTACAAGTTTATGAATTGTTTTTTACAAACAACCTATTCATAATGATGACAAGGACAATCCGAAATTGTTTGTGAGAGGAGCAGGGAGAAAGCATAGTTATAAAATATACTGAATCCCTGGGAGAGTTTTCTATCTCATCATAGACCTAATTATGTTTTAAAGGGTCTGTAATGATTCACGATCCAAGTAAAATTAATCAAATACATCTGATCCCGTTTTAGTAATGAGATAAGCTCCCAAAATTAAATTAGTTTGTTTTATTTGTTTCAAGGTCAAAGGATGAATCGAGTGATAAACGATAACAAAGTAAAATATAAAATGAACACATGGGTTCTATGTTCAACAACGAATTTCCAGTGTTAGTGACGAATTGATATTTAGAAAACATGACTAATGAAAACTGATAACGTTTTAACAAATGAGGTTGGCGGTAACTGAAAATCTAACGAGGAATGTAGGTGGATGTAGAGTAAAACAGTTGGAACTTCAAACCCAACGTACATGATTCTAAATTGGCTTGTTAACAATAAAAATAGAAATAAAAGAATTACAAAACTTACATTCTTCAGCTGCCCCGTCGTTGAGGATACCGTTCAACCGATTTATATCATCGAATTGTGCCACCAACGACAACGTTAAGCCAGGACCCGAATCTGAGTTTTCTGTACTCATCTTGGTTCAATATCTTGATAAACACACGAAATAATACAAACACTTCAATAATCTTGCAAATATTTCACATTTCAGTTAGCAAAGAACAGCAAAACAATTTGTCAACCGCAGAAAACTTGAAAATTAACGGCTTTCTTTGGCCTTCTGTTGAAAAATTGAAATGGCTGACAGATCAGAAATGCAAACAGATTACGTTCGAAACATGCAAAATCAAAATCTACACGTGGGTAAGTCAATTAAATCATGAATTTTTACAGCACATTGATTAATTAACATTTGATTATTTCTCTTTTCTAAATTGATTTATTTGTAAAAGTAATTAAGTACATGTTTGAATCATAATCAGATCGTTATTATTCGTAATGGAAGTAATGGAACGAGTTCGGATTTACCTATTGAATAGTTTTCGAACGGCATCTTCGATGTTGCCAGTATCGACCGAATAATCATTTATGGGAGATTTTAATTAATTTATTATGCTTAGGCCGACCATGGCATCCTGAGGTCCTAGACAAGTGACTTTCTATCACTGAAAGCGTGTCGATAACGAAAGGAAAGATGTAAAAATGTTTGGGAATGTCAAACGCCATCGAAATGTCACGTGATCAATTCAATCCCTAGCTTTAGACGGAACCACACTTACGTGGCGTGGTGTGTCGTGGCGCCTTCCGACGCAGTTGATAGGCTACAAAACTCGTTGCGTTATGACGTAGGCTGGAACAGAGTCGTTTGATTGGTGGATCCCACGCCACGCCACGACACGTAAGTGTGGTTCCGACTTTTATAACATTTTGGCAGTTAGACCATCGTCGGCATGGCTTACATCGAATGACACTTCTCCAGAACCTATGGTTTCGATTTCCGGGTGTTCAAAACATTATCCCTTCAGCCGCTACGGCCATTTTTGCGTGGTCGGCGCAGCCGTCACGTAACATCTGGGTGATCTCTTACGATAAAAATCTTCTAAACTATTCAAAGGAGCTGTTTATAAGTTATGTCGTTAGAATCGTTATAAAACACGTTATGAAAGGATTGATGCAGTTTGTAAGTGTAACAATAACGTAAGCACTTTAAAATAAGCGCAAGAAACATCCTCTCACAATTTGTGTCACTGTTTAAATTCTGTTGCATTTAACAATTAACATACTACATTTTGTCTTGGAATAATAATTATGCGAGACTCAAACAAAATTAATGAAATGTTGGTTTTTATGAGGTACCCCTCTGCCCTACCTTTCGTTACCCTTGTTAAGTTACAGTAATGTATTTTCCATCCAGAAAATCTCAGCAGCAGCCTGCAGCCCAATGTTTGGCTTTATTTCCATTTGGTGTTATTAAGCATGTTTCATACGTCGTTGCGACTTTAAGACCTCTTACGTGTCACTTTTGTCAATATCAAGTTTTTACGCCTATCATGTTTACGTTTTGATGCTCGATCGAATGTAAAAACTCTCATGTGTATATGTCAAATTCAAGATCTCCAATGTGCTTATTGCTAATAAAAACATGGTACTTTATATGTCAGAGTACACATAAGAGTTTTGATCGCAAAGGCATTGAGGCTTTCGAAATGTGGTGCTACAGAAAAATGCTGCGCATCTCGTGGATGGTATATAGGACAAATTACTGCAAGATACTGCAAGATATTATTTTGACTTCTATAGCCATATCGCTGCAAACTTGGTGACAACCTACTTAAGGTGATTGTTACTGTTAAAGTCGAGGGAAAACGACCCAGCACCTGTAGCCAAGTTGACAAACTACAATCGATAACGCTAGTAGAAAACGAATCACGTGGTCAGACCATACAAAACAAAGGCGTTAACGATTGCAGCAACTTGCTGAGGCTGAGGTTGAATCCCTATGCGCTGGTCAGATCAAATCCGAACCTCGCTGAACAATAAGCCTCAGAAGCTGTGCATGTTGCTCAAAGTGGAAGAAACATACTAAAGGATAAAGTTTTGAAACCACGATGGGGTCACGAACCCCAGCATTCGGGAAACGACACAAGCAGGAGATTCAAAGATGTGCGGCCAGGTGATGACGGGAATATGACCGAAATCCTGAAGGCGGGTGGAAAACCGGTTCGTAGGGCCCTTCAGAAGCTTCCGTCATACTTGAGGGGATAACTAACGCCACAGGCATGGGGCAAACGGTCCAGTTAGGTAGGTCCAACTTCAAGAAAGAGGTCAACCGTCGAATCCGACTCGGCTGGGCAGCTTTTTTTAAGTAGCGTGGTATCTTCTTGTCTAACATACCACAGTGTCTCAAAACGAAAATCTATGACCATTGTGTGTTGCCAGTGATGACATAAGGAACCGAACCGTCGCTCACAATGGGACAGAAAGCTTAATGTCACTCAAAGGGCAATGGAGAGTTTCTTGCGTGATTGAATCAGAAATGAAGGCATCCGCAGGAGAACCAGGGTTACCGACTTAGCCCGAAGCATTGCCAAACTTAAGAGTGGCCGCAAATTAGAAGACGGAATGTTCGAAGGCCCTAGGTGGACCGATGACCCGATCAAGGCTGTGGTAATCCGAAGGATGTGAGACCCACAGAACCGATAAGTGTGGCGATGCTTGGAATAGGCATATGTCCAGCAGTGGATGACAGCAAAGAAAAAAGCAGGCTAGCCTGTGGCCGTAAACTATATTTTTATTGGAGTTGGTTTCATTCTATTTTTTCAGTAGACAGTTTAATGATTTTCTCGTAAAAGTAATTTTTAGGTCATAAAACCGTAACGACGCTTTGTTTTGTAATATGACCTCTGCCTTATCCCTAACTAGTGTAACAGAGATAGAATGTTATGGGCAGATGACAGAATAATCACAAGACAATATCGATGTTATTTTACCTGAGAAAACAACTGCATTAACTGGTTAATTGCTCAACTTACTGCATTTTAGATCGAACTTAATTATCGTATGTTAAACTCCGGTCACTTGGTGAATAAAAGCTAGATCGAAGAATGTATGACTCTGACCGTAACGACACGGTGCTTTTGAATGGGCGCACGGTTGGCGCAGTGGTTGAGCGATTGACTGCTGCGCTGCGTGTCGCGGGTTCGATTCCCGCACGGAACAAATATTTGTATGACCTACAGATAGTTGTTCCGGCTCTGGGTGTTGTGTATGTGAGTTTATATATTTGTAAACGTACCCACGATACAGAAAGAAATTCCTAGTGTGGGGCAACGTTTTTTTTTAAAAATAAATTAATAAAATAAATAAATATTTCATTTAATTAATTTCTAAAGTTGTCAATTTATTCCTCTGTGACTGTTTTTTTAATACATAGTAAGAGGAATTTCAATCCAATCAGGTATCCGATGACCACGATACTGTTTCTCGCATATTGGTTCTCATTACGGACAAAGAGCAATGAAGAGGAAGAAAGCAAAGACCATGACACCTCTCCTTTTACAAAATTTTCCGGGCCTTCGCTGCCGCGATCATTTTTCTGTGAAATTATAGCCAATGATACTCCTCAATAGCGTTGATCTCGTGCAGTGAAAATATTTTCGTACGTGGATCATTTCTTCACTTCATTTCATCCAGCAGTTTAACATCTTTCTAAGTTTCAGTTTACTTAGAAGCTTAGATTTCGCCAGCATTATGTAGTAGGTCATAAAATCTTAGTATGGCAACTCGATGTGCTAGTTTCAGTTTGACAGTGACAGGTCCTCTCAATTCTCATTGACAAATCGCGATGACGTTCCGTTGAGAGCGGTGGTTTGTTCGGGTGGGCCGCGCTCTTTGGCGAATATTTGTGAGATAATTATTATTTCCGAGTTAACCGGCGCCCTAGCGACCGCGGGTAGCTATGGCGGACGAGGAGAATAATGGTGATGACGGTGGTGGTGAATATAAAGCGGGGCAGGCGTTCCGTTTGCGGGGCCGCAAGGGTGCGCTCAAAAAGAAGAATGTTTATCTGATAAAAGACCACAAGTTCATGCCGAGATTCTTCAAGCAGCCTACGTTCTGTTCCCACTGCAAGGACTTTATATGGTAAGTCAGCTTCTGTTGCAGTGTGTAGGCTGTTTGTAGGATATTTAAAATGTAAAATTAAAAATACACTATTTGTTTACAATGAGGAGGCGCCCTGTACGACTTAGCTTTTTTTGGTTGTCTTGCGTGGTGATGATAGCAGGCAGTTCAGCCTAACGATCACATTGTAAAAAAAAGTAGGCTGTTTATGTGATTGTAATTGCATGAACAGTTAGTTACCTATTTCGTGTGTATTGTTTGGGATGACAATGATAACATGTTTTCCTGTTAGTGTATTTATAAATTACATGCTTCGATAATTTTAGTTGTGTGGGATGGATTACAGCTCTGGCAGATTATTATTCCAAACCACAGTATGTGACACCTATTAATAAATTTTCCTATTCAAATAAAATCAGGTAAAATTCATATAAGATTCTTATTGGTCTGATTTTAAAATAACTGCTCTCAATTTTTTACGCTATCTCTTATGCCACTGTTGAAAGCCAATAAACTTAAAAATTACTATTAACAAATTACTTCCAAACTAATTTGTGTTTTAAATTTAAATTTATTTAGTTACATTCTAAAAAATCCTTGGCAAAAGTGTTAGGCCAGTTTACTAAGTTACAATTTAATTCATAAAAATGTCTAAACAAAGCAGAGTAGTATAAATTATTAGATTAAAATTGTTCCATAATTTAGAAATATTTCTAACATATCACCCACTAAATTTAAACATGTTTTTATTTTAAAGCTCATAAATACTAAAATATTTAAGGTAAAAAGTTACAAAATCTTTATACAATTTATTGGCCTCATATTCTTTAAAATAAAAGGCAAAAGTACACTATAATTCATTTAAGGTTAGCTAAGGTTCTAGCAAGTAGCAAATAATCAAATGAACCTATTATATTAAACCTTCAAAAACATTTAAAAAAAGAACATAAATCAACTAGCAAATAAATAACTGACGCACAAAAAAAGAATACAACCAGCCAGCCAGTAAACCAAGCATCCAGCCAATATTTTTCTGACATTACCTTGGCCTTACCATAGAAGCACAATGACTTTTCTGTATCAAACCGAAATCAGCATGAAAAGGTTCTCTGGCGATCATTCACATCTATCCAGATGAAATATTTATAAGTTACAATAATATATGATCAATAAATCTGACTCAATCCAAACTCTTGATTTGATAGACACATGTTCAAATACTAGAAGCCGGTAACATTGACATACATGTCATAACAACCGACTGTAAACATACACAGATACAGAATAATGTGGTCTATGGTTATTTTTATACTATGACTGTGCTTTACTGGATGTGTCATTGGAGGGAAATTTTATTTAGATTTTTGTTTTTATTTTAGTGTATTGAACTCTTCAGCCATTCCATTTAAATTACAAGGTGACCCAAATCTTTATTTGCTTTCTTTGCTCTCAAAAAGTATTGTAAGGCATACCTTTGTTCAGGTTGGTATAATTTTAAAGGCAATTAAAATAAGAGAAAAAAATTATGCAAAGTAGAGATTTAAAATTTAGAGTCGCATAATATATTCGCGAAAATGTTGGATAGCCTTAGAATTATCATAAAAATGTAGACCATAGCCTTCTTAAGGAAACAGACACGTTATCTATCCTGATAACTTTTAGATCCGTAAATTATGTACTTAGGTACACCAATTTATGTATAAACTGCGCCAAAATACTTTCATTCCTATTCCTTCAGAGTAGAAGGCCAATTCTACGTATTTGGGAAAAGACTAGCACGATCTTTGTATCCTAAGGTGTACGCCGAAAAAGAACAAAATACTTTTCGTCGCATCTTACTGGCTTTGGGTGGTATCGACCTTTTTAGAGCCTTTGACCCTCACGTAACGACTGATAGATATTGGCCATTTGTCAACAGACGACACGGTCTTATTGCTGGAGCCGCATATTCGCTGAACGAAATATGTTTCGTGAGTAACGGTCTTTACGCCATATTGGTCCTTGTTTTTTGGTCTACCTAAACCTAAACTCGTCACAATCTAAGAAGTCCGTTAACGTTTCTCATCTTACATGCCGCGTTAACTTTCCACGTAAGAAATTGAAAAATCAAATTCATAATCCTAATTAATTACTTTGTTACCCATACACTATAACAACGGGTATCATTCGCAAGTATCAAGTTTAATTATTATTAAGTATTTTTATAGCTGTCAAAACGGGCCTTTTGGTTTTTGACAACTTTAGAAGCCTAATTTTATTGGCTCACAGCAGATAAGATAGGAAAGGGCGTCAACACTAAAATAAGTTTTATGAGTTACGCCTCTTTGCTCTTTCCTTTTTGTCCTGCCCTTTTTTTTAAAGCCAGGGTTCAGGGTTGGTGGCGATTCGATCAAACAATCAACAGTTAACATGAGGTGCGAATAGCCTTTCGTAAATCACGAGCAACCCAGTTAGAATTGAAGATTAGTGTTAATCCAGCAAAGAGATTGACCTCACTCTTAGGTGAATGGACATGTGTATAAATACTGTATTACGAAATGTAACGTATTAAACACATTGTTACCTTCCTAATTCTGAACCTGACAGCAATCTGCACGAGTCATTCCAGTCATTTCCTACTCGTAACATCTATAACGATCTTACAAACCATAAAATAAACAATAAAAGGAAACGGAGTCTATTAATAAGTGCTCTGTTGTTATTTATATGCTGTTACGATTCAGCGCAGTTTCGTAACTGCAAAATCTCGGCGGTAGTTCTAAATTATCATGTCATGTAGACTTGCTTGATCTTGCGCGTCCAACATTTGTTTAGCTACGAGGGATCTTCCGTTCATCTATATTTGTAGATATGCCGCTAACATACAGATCATTGCCATTTATAAAGTAAGTCAGCGAAAAATAGGGCGGTAGTCGTCAACTGTTTTAGTTTATACGTAATCGCGAAGGTACGATCCATGTACGATCTGTATATGACCGACGACGCGAGTATTTTAACAGTAAATTTTGCTATGTCTATTTGAAACTAAATATTATATCGGACTGTACTTACTTGTTGATTTATTGACTCTATTTTTACATCAGAATGGTCGTAGAGAACAGTTTGTTGCATAAACCGCACGGCAGTGACATAGTCTTGGCTCCAGAACTAAATTTATTGATTTTCCCCACTTGAATGTTATATTATTAACTGGGGAATAATGTCGTGTTATATTTGAGGACGTTTACTGGGTACTTTTTGAAATAAGGCCAAGGTAGTGATGTCAGGACAGCAACAGGTAAATTTTGATTTAGCGAGAGACGTATCACCAAGATGTGTAAGCCAAAAAGTCATAAATAACAGTCTTATCCGGCCAAGCATGATTGATTGTGTCTTGTTAACATGGCAGTGTTAAAATATTTTAAGTTCGTAATAAGGAAAACATAATCTTCAAACAATATATTTAGGTCGTAAAAAATGGCATAAGGATACTTTGGTATTGATTCACATGAAACACAAAGCGCTCATAATCATCATCAGTCTATAGCAGTCCACTGCTGGACAAAGGCCTCTCCAATCGCACGTCATTTGTCTCTCGCCAGCTGCTACCAGCCACCTTGTGAAGATCGTCGTTCCAACTAGACTGAGAGTGTTCCATCTTACTTTTATCCATTTGTGGTCTCCACTCAAGAACATATAGATATAAAATCTTTACAAAGAAATAAGGACAATGCTCTAGGATTCCCTATAGTAAACCATGCGTGGGTGCGATAGAAAACACAATCGCTATATCAAATAGTGAGACGCGAAACCAACATTTGTTAGAGCATGCAAATATTTGTCCTATTTGAGTTGACATCCAGGCAACGTCAGCATACAGATTTATAATGTTCGCTTTTTCTTTTTTTTATTTCGTTTGTGTTAGAACGTTTATAACTATTTAGTAGGGCACTGGTAGAATGGTGGCGTATTATGCCAGTTCGAGAGAGAGAGATGGAACTAGTGATGGCTGATATACCAGCCCTGTTTCGGACCGGAATAATGGTGGCATGTATGTTGTAATTGAACTGTGAAGGGTTATGTGGGTTTTTGGTCCATTCCATTTGGTTTACCTTCTCCTTGTTCAACATTTTTGTGTCTTTTCTAAGTTCAATCCGTTAAGAGAAGAGGTTTTAAACCATTGCTACTCTTTATCAGTTCACCTGTTTTATTTTTCCAAGTTTTACAAGACTACCTACGCCCTAGTTTTGATAGAAATTACAGTAGTCTTATTATGACGAGTGTCTATACATTTCTGGTCATTACGGTTCTTTCTGTTTTCATGTGTACACTGTCGTGCATTTATAGGTAATTGAAACCCATTCAGGAACAGCTGATCTAATTATCTCGAGCCTCTACGGTTGATTATAAATTAATGCGTATAAGGTAAAATGTGGGCAAAATGTACTGTTTTGCTACTGTGTCTCTCTCTCGCCTATGTTTAAACGGTATTGCCGTCGCTGTCTTAATTAATTGCTTAGTCCTTAGTTTATTCTTGGGTTCCGTGGAATGGGGGACTTAGGTTTTCTTACAGTAATACAGTGTAGATTGTGGTTTGAAACAGACATTATAAAGGCGATTTATTACTGGGTCTTGCTTAAGACTCCATCCACAAAATTGTATCCATCTGTTAACTCGCTCAGGGGTTTCGAGTAAATGTTTCTTAGTGCTTCTTCGTGCCTCAAATCTTTTGTTCTTTAAAACGTACTTGTCTCACCCTCAGCAAGTGTGCGTTTTCTGTCAGATTAATCTATCATCTGATAGACATACGTCTTCCGAACCGTAGTGCTGTGATTTTGTGAATTCATGTCCTTTAATGTATGTATTTAAAAATATTGCTTGTCATTATCTTGTTAATAATTAACAACAAAAAACATTTTAACACTTTACTCTATTTAAATAATTTTGTAATAAATCAATTTTATTTACCTAACAGAAGAAATAAAATAACTGTTGTAATTTTCCTTTGCTGTACCTACACGTTTATCCTGTACGTAGATCGTGTTTTTACATGCTTTATATTAACTTGATTTTGTATGGTTTTTCCGGCAACTAGTAATGCATTTTTCTAGTCCTTCCTGCAGTCCGAATAAGCAGATACTTGGCGTACTTATGTAACTATGGAAACATTGAAATAATATGGTAGGTACTATGGAGCTTGTTTGAAGATTTAGCCGGCAGGAGGCCATAGCCACTCTTGTACCAGACAAGATAGCACCATCGTTTTTGGTCTTACGTATGGGCATCTTTAATAATTGGTCAAAAAAAAAATCAGTATACAAATATTACAAAAAATGCAAATTAGTGTATAGTGCGGTTAATCGCTAAAATGTGCAAAAAGTGCTGTTTATCACAGATACAGAAGTGCTGTTTATCACGGAGAAAAATCAAAATTATGAATTATGCCTTACAATTAGGAATCAGAAGCACAATAGTGCTTTTCATCATACAGACAATCTGTTCTAATTAGGTACTACCCCAGTGCACCGTTTGTCATTGCAATTTTGTGCGTGCTAGTTATATGCTTCTTACAAAATATTCTCATAATACCGGTGAAGCATAGAGGCGCTTCATCTTGGGTTTCGTGCAATGACTGTGGAGGCCACGCTTATATAGTACACTAGGAACTTGCCTAGCCTGCATGGGCTCAACACTAAGCAATACAGGGTATTGCTTAGTCATGAGCCCATGCAGGCTCTCCTTCGTCAGTCTCCTGTCCAGCTCACATTCGAGTTGGTAGCGTTCCCGTTGTTGCTGTCTAGCAACTGTTGGTCTGCCAAGCACATGAACTCCAGGGGCATTTGTGTAGCTGGGCTTCTGCAAATCTCACCATACTTTCGATCTCCCTGTCTCCTGGCACAAACTGGGATGACCTCCTCGCTTCATACAGAGTGGCTGCCTCCTGTATGCACAGGTCTAGAGGTAGTATTCCGGACAATACCAGTGCAGAGTTCAGGGAGACAGTACGATAAGATTTGCAGAGCTTCTGGACGAATCCTCGTTGGACCAAGCCTAGCTTCTTCCGTATTCTTAGCTTCTTAGTGGCGGGAGCTCAGGCTGCGGCTGCGTACGTTATTATGAGCTCAAACGTAGCAGTGTAGATTGTGTGTATGATCTGTGCGTCCAACGTCCACTCTCTTTAGCGGCGCGCGACAGCTGCTTATAAATATCAGTTGCCCTCCTGCAGACGTTTGCGGTGTGCTCGTTGAAGGTGAGGGTCTCGTCTATGGTTAGACCCAACAACTTCATCTTCTTAACCATACCGATGTCGACCCCGGCCATGCTCAGCTTTGTGGTGTCGTACTTAAGCTTATTGGTTACGACCATCGCACAGGTTTTTTTTGAAACAAGTTAGGCTGCAGTCCAGGAAAGAATTCGCGAAAATGACGGAACTCTTGTAATTAATTGATTATATAAATAAAAACTTCTGACACATATAATTAAGCTATTGAGATACCGTTATATAATAAAACTGGTTATTTGAGTACCTATATATACTTGAAATTTAAACATTTTGCTCGGATTATGTTTATTGCCACTTATTATCAATTCAAGGTCGGTGGTATTTATAAAGACGATCAATCTTATGGAGAACGGTGGGAGCAGTTGTGGCCCGGATCAGTGGTAATGGCCCCGACTTAAGACGGAACCACACTTACGTGGCGTGGCGTGTCGTGGCGCCTTCCGACGCAGTTGATTGGCTACAAAACTCGTTGCGTTATGACGTAGCCTGGAACAGAGTAGGCTGGAACAACACGTAAGTGTGGTTTCGACTTTACGTGTCGTAGGTGATGGGTTCGAATTCAAGCAGCGCTTTACTTTGTGTAAATTATTACACCACTGCTCTAAAAACGATGACGGCAAACATCGTGAGTATACTAAAAATCGAAGACATCCATCAATCCGCGAGAGCCAATTCCCACTCACAGAGAGGAGGCTTGTATCCCAGCTGTCTAAACGTCAAACAAGCTGAATATGCTTATTTAAAAAAAATAACGGTTAAATTAGGTCCGAGTTTTGAAAATTGTACTGAATCTGAGTTTGGATGGAATAGCTTGAGTGAAAAAGCCTTGAATTTAAAATACTTATGGCATATAAAACAACTCTTTCACTAACCTATCTATCCTTTTCCTGGTTATCTTGAAACCGCTGAATCCCTAAACCTCAAGCCCATCCCATTCTGAATGAAGATCCTAACTAAAAGTAACCTTCGTCAACCCTCGAACCCACTTCTGATACAAATCTTTTTAATATTTAAGCGAACAGTTTGACAAAAGGCGAATTTAGCTGAAATATCACTTTCATAGTTATGTACTGTAAAATTTGCACACACTTAATCATATATTTCTAATAAATAAATTAAGCAGAGTTGCTTGCTGTAAGCTTTCATTGTTATGTCATTAAATTAGTGGTCAAGAAATAATACGAATGGGGAAATACCAATTGGTGTAGCATAAGAAAAAAACATTAAAACGGTTCAAAAGGTTAAGCAACAGTGCAGGAAAAAAATCGCGAAAATGTCGGAACTCTTGATGTTTAATTGATTTTGTAAATAAAAACTTCTGACATTAATTAAATAATTTTTGCCGCCCAGCAAAAATATTATCCTAACTGAATTTGAACACGCATTCGATTTTAGAAGAGGTAATTATTATTGAACACACGGCTACCAGGCAGTTTACATAGAACTAGCTTCTACCCGCGGTTTCGCCCGTAAAACATGTGTATGATATCCCAAGGGAGCACACTACTGAAATAAAAACTATCCTATATCCTTTATAGGGTCCCAAACTATATCCATACCAAATTTCATCTATAAAGGAAAATATACAGAGTTAGGTACTAAATAAGAATAAATGCAAATATAATATTTATTATGGATGTAAAATAAATATTTATAGGAATAAATAACTATTCTAGCGCTGACAACTAAGTTTTTCATTTATTGAGTCCCTTCTCCGAAAGGCCTTGCACTGCACCTAATTTTCCACGGGGACCTACGGCAATCCTAAAATAAGATATGCAAGCCAGGAGAAGCCGCTCTACGTCAAAGGAGTAAAATGCAGTTTCCTTGCAGGTATATATCACAATACACAGAAGCTGTATATACCTGCCTTAAATGTGATTGCAACATCTGTTTAGTATAGTCGTTGTTGCCATTAGAAAAAAAAATATTTCAGTCACACATCAGATGAAGAATCCGCCATTGCGTTTTAATAAATACAAGATGAGAGACGCTTCAAGCCAGCCTGCGATCAAACGTGCTCTGTATTCTATTGAACTGAGCATTCGATGTTGCCAGATAGAAATATGAGGTCCATATTAGACTACAGATGGGTAGATATAATCAGCGATTCGAGGCTTGCTATACGGTTGAGGGAGCACGTAAACCGTCTGCCCCAATTAACTATGGCAGGCGTTGAGGCTCCTAGCCTTTATCATAATTTCAGAGTGGAATATATGTTGTTTATTTATCTGTTTGGAATTGTTATCTTTCTTTAGTATATAAGCACCGCTTAGAGACACGTTTGAGCTGTTATACCTAAATGAAAACAGGGAAATTGTTGCCAGTTCTGATGGGTCTTCAAATGTGAAGTTATAGACATACTGAAGCTGATTTAATAGTTTTAATGATACTACGAAGCTTCAAAAAGAGAAGGTTACGCGACAAGTATGATTGACTAGTATTATATTTTTACGTCTCCGTATGTTAATTACTAGGGACGCATGGGACCGTGAAGTATATGGTAAAAATAAATTAGGCACAGTTGTGGCGCCGCTTGCGTACTTTGTGGTGACACCTACCGGGCTGAATGATGTCGTTATGTAATTTGACGAATTCTTTGGGTACAAAGGGTAAAAACGGGACCCTATTACTAAGACTCCGCGATCCGTGTGTCTGTGTGTCTGTCACCAGGCTGTATCTCATGAACTGTGATAGCTAGACAGTTGAAATTTTCACAGATGATGTATTTCTGTTGCCGCTATAACAAAAAATACTAAAAACAGAATAAAATAAATATTTAAGTGGGGCTCCCATACAACAAACGTCATTTTTGGCCGTTTATTGCGATAATAGTACGGAACCCTTCGTGCGCGAGTCCGACTCGCGCTTGACCGATTTTTAAATACAAATGGTCATTGGTTCTTTGAGCGATTCATGTTCTAGTTTAGTCCTGGTTGCCAATGCTTTCCAAACTACTAAAGTCCTTTGATATGCTTGCATTTCGGCATTATAACCAGGGAAATGGTCCAATCTCTTTGCGAATACGAACGCAATTGCATTGCTTGCACACAAAGCACTAGTATTTGTCAAAGCACTCGGTTCTAAACCGCGGTAATGGATTGGTTCCCAATCCTATTTTGTAGTCGATAGGATATATATGTAGCCTGGTTGCACCGTTCGTTTTCCAAGAATCTGTTGAAGAAAAGCAGTCTTCACAATCTTCCACGCTCTATATCTAAACAAAGAGGTAGTTTGTAAAAGTAAGTTCTTGAACATTCTGATACTATTACGAAAATTCTTTCACTCATCGAAAACCGAGTGTCATAGCACTTTCCATCTCGAGAACATACACTCGTCCTTTGAGACATGGCACAAGAGCGAAGCCGCGGGAAAAAGCTAGTGTATATATTGGGCGCACGGTTGGCGCAGTGGTTGAGCGATTGACTGCTGCGCTGCATGTCGCGGGTTCGATTCCCGCGCGGAACAAATATTTGTAGGACCTACAGATAGTTGTTCCGGCTCTGGGTGTTTTTGTATGTGAGTTTATATGTTTGTAAACGCATCCACGATACAGGAAGAAATTCACGTGACTGTTTTTAATACATAGCAAGAGGAATTTCAATCCAATCAGGTATCCGATGACCACGACACTGTTTCTCGCATATTGGTCCTCATTACGGACAAAGAGCAAAGAAGAGAAATAATGCAAAGACCACACACACCTCTCCTTTTACAAGATTTTTTCGGGCCATCGCTGCCGCGATCATTTTTCTGTGAAATTATAGCCAATGATACTCCTCAATAGCGTTGATCTCGTGCAGTGAAAATATTGGAAGGTATTAAAAAAAAAAAAACAGTACTTATTTGTGTGGGTAATTGTTTAGTTTCGACTTAATTAATTAATTGTAATAGTCAAAATTAATGTTCCTATTGCCTTGTCAAACTGTCACCCAATATTATTTTGGTCTGCCACAAAAAGTAATAACAAAGAGTTAATAATCAATAATCAATTTCAATGTCAATCGAATGTTTCGATACGGAACAATTTAAGTCTGGTTAATCGATTTCGCAAAATAAAGCATTCACTCTCGCCTAGACAATGTCTAGCATTGATGCATTATGAACGAGAATCTATTGAACTTCATACAATACGTTCTTAAGTAGATAGAAACCCATCAATAACCACTGCAAATGCCAGCGTGGGCCATTGTGAAGATGCATGGGATAGTTGAATACGGAATATATTATTATTATTCATTCTTATTCCACCATTTTTCTTCTTGACTGTTGAGACCCAGCATCTAGATGATTTCACGAATTCGTAAAAAAATACACGTTTAATATTTGGTCTCAAGATTCCAGGGATTTTGCAAACCTAATCTAAGTATCAACGTTATTATCAAAAACAATAACTTCTCAGAAATAAATGTGAACCATATTTGATCAACGATCTAAGAACTGCTTATGTGCCGATGACGATTACGATCAGAAAAAAAGGCTGATTCATTATTGCGTAAAAGGTAAATGGTCTTTAGTTAGGATATAACTAGCGTTTACTACTTAAACCGGGGTTTTCAACGATGAGTCGAAAAAAAACAGTCTACATGTGAAGTCCTCAGATGCTATAAATGACGTCACCTCGTCTGCGTAAATGGTGGTTTTATTGCCAGTACAAACAAATGGGATTCAAAAATGGAATGCAATTGTGACGTTCTTCTTAGTTTACTGCTGTGCCCGCGTGTGATTGCTCGATCTATCTAGTCTGTGGTGATTATCACATCATTGTGTTTTATGACTCAACTAAAGACATTATGAGCTGTTTCTACTACATAACGGGACAAGATAGTATACTTGTCCTCTTTTATTTCTTCTTTCAATCAAATAACACCGCTAAAATCATCTGTCGCCATTTCCATCGTAGGTCAAACGCTTTACTTTGCGCAGAGAGTATTTTGCATACCTAATACTTACCTAATACTTTACTCCACCTGTATGAGTGAACTGACCTAGTTTCTCTGTAAAAATACGTTTGCGACGTACCTACCAATTGAAATTTCCTGTACTAGCAGTGCTACAAATTGACCAATCAGGGCTGCATGACATGTTATGGAGCTGTATAAACGTATACAGCGCGCAAAAGAAATAGTTTGTGGGCCAGAAATGGTTTTAACTCAATGAAGGTTTTGACCATGTAGACGACATGGTGATACTGAGTTGTCTATTCTTTATTCAAAATCACAATGTTACGCAAGTGTTTTTTTTTCTGCTTGTAACTCTTTCGTTGTCTATACCACATACGGTCATTTACCAAGTTTCCAGACACGCATAGAGTTAGATTGTGCGTGATTCCACATAATCTAATCTTTGGAGTGACTGGCTTAAACCTCAAGGACGAACCGGCAATGGTTTTCTAAACACTGGCGTTAAAAGCTGAAGCATACTGTTGTAGCTTTATTATTTTCCGGTGGTTCATATTTATGTAAATAAAAAGATTTTAGCAAGGTGCCAGTTTTGCGTGTTGGTTTCTAATGAGTTGAGCTACTGGTGTAAAAATGGTTCAGGTCTTTTTATAACCCGTTAAAGACTGAATAACATGAGGAGATTCAACTTAAACAACTTGTGTCGTTTAGGATACAGCTCGATCTCCAAAAACAGGCAACGAGCAAGATTTTTCCAAGAGAATGCTCATTAAATATGAACGAAACTGCTGTGCTTTTGCCGGGTTGCAGATAAATCTTATCTCAGTATCTTTTACTGCTCCTCGGATTGTTATTTGCAAGTTCTTAGTACGGGCTATTAAAAATAGATCCCAAAAAGTACGTGACATTTGTTCGTAACAAATTCTAAGAGAAACTCCTCGAGCCCGACCGTTGACACAATGTTCTTAGTTAGCTATTCCTTCCACATTAATTATTTGGTGCTTTGTGCCTTCGGGGATAATCTGCCTTATCCTGCCGCGTGTAAACAGGAAAATCCGTGCATTTTCTCCAAACGACAAACCATTAGTAACTACTTTTTCTCGATAAAGGTCAGTTAAGTTGGCAGAATCTCGCGAGTGCTTAATGGCCATTGGCTGAATCAGCACCTTTTAGCCAGTCACTCAGGTGCCTATCAATTTGGGACGGAGGGAGGAAATAATTTTCTGCATCGTCATCATTTCTTGTCGGAAATGTGGTCTTGTTTTTAGGCTACTATTTTTTTGTAGGACTGATAAGTTTAGTGCTGTCTTGTAGTATTATAATTTTATTATCTGTGGTTCTGTCTATCTTGCTAGATAGCTAAGTAAGTGAGTGCTAAACTTGTGTTCCAACTTTATCTCTGTTGTTCTTTACTTCTTTAGGACTTGCTAGAGTTCCGCTCCATTAAATTCGTAGTACGGAATTATTGACTGAGTTTAGCGAGTGGGTAATGTGTCTCCGAGATAAGTTCAGGTCACCAGATTTAGGCTTGTTCATATCTTAAGACATGTTTTCCAAGATGGCTGGGGACTTGTAGATGGAAATAAAACGGAATTGTATTGAAATACATCGTATAAAGATTGGTTTCTGGGTTTATCGGATTGTTAAAAAAAAATTACTCTTTGAAAATACGGGATGAACAATTGAACGATATTTCAAATGTACATACTAGGAAACAAGCAAAAACATGACTGAAACTATGTCATTATCGTTACCTACGGTTAAGTGTGCTACGAGTTTATGCAGCGAACCCGGATACTAACAACTTTGTAACGTAATGGGTATCGGAATATTGAAACTATTTCCAAGTGTGTTTACCAATAACGACATCCTGCACCATCCATGCATTTTAAATAAGACATTGAACTGAAAAAGAGGAAAATCTGGCTTACATAATGCACACAAACAATGTGACTTTTATTACATCAGTGTTTCAAAGTTTTGTAAACACATCATCGTTTTGTCACCGTACGGAAGCACTATCTCTGATGATGTAGTTTATCTAGAGCCTAAAATAAATAATCCGAACAATGAAGTGATGTAATTAAACAAACAGTATTGTGATTCATTCGTTCTCTCGGTCAGTGTCACAATGGAGGTTAGTAGTATGGTTCTAAATTCAAAGTCAAATATATTGGCGCCTTTTTCTCTTATTTTTCTTTTTCAGATAATAGGTATTTTCCAGCATTGTATATCGGCGGTATTAGACTTATTAGCATCTACGTGAGGTTATTAAACTTTACAATTCAGGTTGAATTGTTGATAATTTGCCCATTTCATACTTTTGTATTCGTTCTTCATAAAGGGTTTGTTATTGCCTTTACCTATTGATTTCCTGACAACACTGTGTACGCCATTGAAGAATAATTGATCGATGTCACCGATAAGCATTAAAAAAAGAAAAAGTTCTGATCGCGTAAAAAAATGGAACATTAAATTGATTTTAAAAATTGAATTTAGAATGATTATAATGGCGCCAATTCATGATGGCCAACTGCGTATATGGTTTACGTATGAAATCAACATGGCAGCGTGTTATCCTTTCGTCACGCTTAGCGCGGCGTGGCTAGCTAGCCAGTACCCAGTAGTGATGGAGAAATAAATTCACACTTGATTAAATGGAACGTGTTGAGCTACAACCTAAGTGCTGCATGTCATGGCACATTATGATAGCATTCTACTATGAATTTAATTTTTGTATTAGGTCATCGACAGAGATGTTTGTTTTAATTCATAGAATACAAAGGCCTTTTTCTTTTTCTGTTTCCATTTAGCTAATGGTTTTATATGTGTTGTTTTTCCTTATGGCCTTTGTCTGCTTTTCAATCACTTTTCTGCGTAGCTAAATCTACTTCGATTTTTGTTTCGGAAATTGGAGTAAGACCTACGTCTAGCTTTTGATGGCGATAAGCCGAGTTGATTGATTGCTCTACAAAACCAGTGTAAGTTACCGAAAAGCGCTTATATCAATGCAAAGCGCTTGCAGATTGTCAAAACTCTTTGAATATCAAACAAACGAAGCCGTTTCGTGTTTTGTTTGCGTTTTTCATTCCGGAAATCAAGATACACACATACTATCGTTAAGGATTTAAGTTTTAAACATAATTTATAAGTAGGAATGTCAGTTTCAATAAATACTTTTTCATTAATTCTTTTTTTTTCAAGTACTTTTATACCCGTCACGGAGTCAGACCAGCCAATCAGAATAGCGTAACACATGTCATTTGTTACCACCAACATGAGTATCAATGTCAGTATGTTTGCGTGTTGATAGCTCTAATGTGTCTTTCACAACATCAGCCGACAATCCATCACTGTCAAACTTAAATATTTGACCATAAACAATCATACAGATAATTTTGAACCTTACTTTTTTATTTTTTAGGTTTATATTAGATGTTGTGACTTCATTTCTTTTGTAAAGTGTTGCCCGTTTATTGAATATGTTTAATAGGCGATTGTATTACGATAAAATGATGTAGGTCGGTAACAATTTTTTTCTCCAATGATTCTACGTTGTTTCTTACCTTGGTTAAAGTTGTTATAATCAAATCGGTTACTTGGTCAATAAAGCAAAAACAAAAGCCTATAAAAATATTATTATAACAATAAGCGAGTGCTGATCTAATAATAATTAACTTACAATATACCTAGCTGTTGTTTTATGTCAGTAATTAATAGGTAATTATCGTCTGTTTTTTTTTTCATTTTTTGCAAATGTACTATTAATATACTTGTAAACATTTATAATCTGGTTTGTAAACCTGACGATAACGAGGATATATCTATCAAAACATTTCAATAAATACAAAACAGGTTTCTAATCATTTCATAACGTAAATAATAAGAACGGGTTCTATAAAGTTCAAAGGTATGACGTGAAAAAAAGTATCGACAGTGTTATTTAACACTAATAACAGGTATATATAAATACTTAATTTATGCATATTATTATATTAGCACGATATTATAAAATCCATCCTTATAATCTTTATGTTGTTGGCATCATGGTTGACATGCCTTATTTAATAAATAAATAAATAAATTATAAAAGCGAACGTAACTCTGTCTGTCAGTTTGTCACCTTTTCATGTCATAAAGGCTGAATGGATTTGGACGAAACCTGGCGCCCAGATAGATCATGTCCTGGATTAGAACATAGATACTTAGTAATAATAATGTATATTGTCTCGGGAGTACCTATGATCATTCAAGGAAACGCCGAGCATAGCTCTCTCCATTGCCCTTTGGGTGACTTCAAGCCTTCTGATGAGGCCCATTGTGAGCGACCGCCACCTGGCCTCCCTCTAGGTGGAGCGACAAACTGGTAGAGGCTGCGGGAGTCCGGTGGATGCGATACGCTCAGGACCGATCAGTGTGGCGACGCTTGGGGGAGGCCTGTGTCCAGCAGTGGACGTCATTTGGCTGAAATGATGAGAACCTACGTTCTCTTGGAATAATTTTCACGTGGAAGAAGTCGCTGGTAAAATAAAAGATTATTATTCGCATTCGGAACAACAACCTCGTTACTATTTTTTTTTTAGATATTAATGATAAGTTGCTAAGTAGCCAATAAGCCTGATATTATGATGGTGGTGGACCGAATCGAGAGGCGTGCAATGATTGTTGACATTACCGTCCCGCATGACGGGAACCTCGTGAAAGCCGAGAAAGATACTCGTAAGCAAATCAAGTATCTTACTTGGCTGGCGAGGTTGTCGACATGTGGGATGTGGACTCAGCGATCATTGTACCTATAATCGTGTCAGCCAATGACTTAGCCTCGAGCCTCGACCAACACCTTAGAAGGCTCTCGTTAGGCGGCTGTGTCAAGGGCTTGATTCAGATAGCAGGAATTCTGTTCACGGCTCGTATTGTCAGGAGATTGCTCTCTCTGGAGCCCTGACCGCCGGTAGCTTGGACCCTGTTCCTGATACTCTAAATTTCCCCGGGTCTCTAAATTTTATATTTTTAAATGATTTTTTTTGGATGTTGCTTGTTTAAAATAAAGATTATTTTATTGTATATTTATTAAAAAAAAATGTGGTATGTATTAGGTGTCTAAAATTTTCCTTAGATACTATAGAGACTTACTTTATTATTAGCGTGTTATATCACATTATTACATTTGACCTATCCACTGGAATGCAAATTGTTAAACTGGCTTCCATCCGTGTGTCCGAAGATGATTTCATACATTATTAATAGAAAATATTTATTGTTTTTGCTACTAGTGACCCGCCCAGGTTTCGTACGGGCATAATTATTTACACAAACCGTTCTCGTTTTCGCTCTTTCTATTAGTGAAAATTCTATCAAAATCCGTAGCGGGCAGAAGTAAGCGGAGAAACAGATAAAGGCCGACAGTGACTTTGTTTTGTACTGTTTAGAAGATGGATAGGGATCTTTTTATATTAGCCTATACTGTTCATTGCCGGCTAAAGGCCTCCCTCAAATCCTTCCAGGTGTTCTGTTCCTGAGTCACCTGGAACCAGCCATTGCAGTAGGTTTCTAGGTCGCCTCGCCACCTCTTTCTGGGCCGGCCTCGGTGGCGCCGTCCATCATCAAGCACCCAATTTGTGGAGCGGTCGCTGTGCATGATAGATGCTGTGATGGTTTTCTTTCATTATTAATACGATAGTATGAATATTATATTGATATAGGTAGACAATCAAATTAAAAGCGAAATAGTATAAGAAATATAAAGAACGCTAAAAATCCTCGAGCCTTACCATGAAGGTAAGGAAGTAAGCTTGGAATGGTGAGCGGTTAATCTCACCCAAGACCCCCGGGGGTGCTGGCTAAGCGCTGCTAATGAACTGCCCTACTAATTCGTACAATGGTGTCGCTTTATCACGACAATTCAGTTGAAGCTCCGTTACTGCAAGGAACATGAATGGTTTTGAGAGCTAGATATTTGGCAGAAGAAAAAAAAGAATCTTGGTAGTAAGATTTGGATGAGGAATTAGGTTGGTGACAAAACCGATTATAAGTATACGAAACGATGTTTGGGCTGTATTGAAGATGATACTGCAGAAAAGGTGGTGATGATGACGACTGAGATTATAAATTTAGAGATGCATGATCCATGGAAGTAGACAAGTTTGTGTCGAATGCACATACAGCTTCAAACTTTTATTAAAATCATCCACCCCTGGTATAGCAGATATCCATCGGCGGCGGTGATCGCTTACCATTAGGTGCGCCACAAGCTTCTTTGCGCCTCAAAGCCATAAAATAATTTTAAAATTTGCTGAAGGACACGAGTAAAAGACGATAATTTACATCTTTTAGAATTATGTGATCATCTCTTTCTATATTATGTATGCATGCAGTAAAAAGAACATGAAACACATATAGACCAACAACCATACACAGAATATTGCAAAAGAAAATATGAATCAGCTGTCGTAACTTCATCATCCCGAAACTCCTTGTGAAGCACAGGTCATCCCAGTCGCTCCGCATAAAATATTGATTTGCCGTTGCATCTGGATAAACTGGATTCCGACCTCAACATAGTTGGCTAGCGCGTCGGTGATGAATTAGATATTTCAGATTATTCGCATACACACAAAAGCAGTTTCGCGGCAAAAGTGATCTTCCAGTTTCAACGTAGCAAATCTCCGTAATATTACGTAATAGGTCGTATACTAGACATCTGGCAGATGTTTTCACAGGTGCCATATATTACTGGCCATCATAATAGTTTGCGGAATTCCGTTGATTACACAAACTGTCTTTGTTAGTGTGGTCTTTGACGTTCTGTATATAAACTGTGGTGGTTTCCTGGAGTTTGGGGATCTTTGTTTTTTATGGCATCGATTTCAATTAGTGGCGAGAGATAATGAGATCTATAATGTAACCAGCGTGCTTATCCAGAAGATGCCAATTTGCTTTTGCTTTATAGGTAAAAGCGTGTTAGGAAGGCGCATTTCAGGGGTCCGTCCCAAATTGGAAATTGTGACCTTTACCGCTATTTCGGGATCAGTTGGAATGTTTCTGTTTTGGACTAAAAGGTTTTTATGAGTATTGTGGGATATTTTCCGCTTCAGTAACTGCTAGCTAAATATAGAAGGGTAATTCCTGCAGCGTTTTGAGTTATGGGTAATAACGATATTGTTGAAACGTACAACGTATCTTTCGGTCGTTAAAATAGTATATTTCTAAAACTATGTTTTGTTTATGTTCTGTAGACACTATCTAAACAATTTATTAGTAACTAAACTTATAGGTGAAAGTGGGCCAATTTGTCGTTTCTGAGTAATAAATATCCAATTGATAATTATCAATATAATTCTGCTTGAAAAAAGAATGTTTATTCCTGACCTAGGGCAAAAGTGGAGTTCGCGTATTTAGGTCAATAAGGCTAGCTGTAATAACAAACAGACATCCGATTCTATTATATTACCGATAAGGAAATGGACAACGATTTCTGCAATATCAAAAATAACTTCCAGGTTTTGGAAACTTTGGAAAAAAGGGGACGGGTAAGCATGAAGCGTATGAAGGTAGAATACTAATTCTTCTCAAAAGGGGATTCTTTGAATGCCTTAAGTGCTTTAGAGCCCAATTCTTTGAAAAAGTCCCGTTTGAACCTAAGGTCGCGATCGCGATAGTTTCGGAGTTTAACAATGATTTTACCTTACTCAAAGTTTCACTCGATTGCAATGATATATTGGCGAACGATGTTCTAAAAATTCTTGGACCCTTTTGTAACACTAATGGAAAGTCAAAGATTTATCAAAATTTTCAATTTAAACCGTTTAATTAATAACTTGCAGAACCAAAAGCTTCACGCCAAAGCGATAATTGAATTCGTTTCTAACGTCAAAATTGATTCAATTAAATACAAAAATAGAACGGTCGTCATCCCGAGGTGAAACATTTGAGCAAACACAATTGTATCGTCTGCCGCTAGATGGCGTTGAAACGTAATATCATTACCGGCCGACAGCCGTCACTGGCGTCTTATCTCACAGTCGCTTTTGCCTTTATAATATCCGACGTCCCCGCTTCACTTACAAACAGAAGTTGAATAGTTGAATGAAAATGTATCTGCTCGAAGGAAAATTTTATGATCTTTCGTTTTGTTGGAGTCTCAAATGCAGCCTTGAACTTTTTAACACTGGATGAGTGAGTTTTAAAGGCGTCTAGACAGATTGTTTTTATTTTTTTTACTGCTGTCATTATCTCGCAAGCTGATTGCTCGAACATTTCGTTAAATTACTTCTACCTTCTGTCTAAGTGTCATATCGAACGAGTTTCGTGACTTTCGACAATAATGGCGCAAACAAATATCTAACATAATGGGCAACGTTTCAACTTCAACATAACCATTTTACACGGGTACTTTATGTAAATAGAACAAATGAAAAGCTTACGAACATGCGGGACTGCGGGTAGTATAACTTTTTGGCGCCCAGCGTGGGACCAAGTCTGTGTTTAATAGTTTCTTACAGTGTTGTCCGTTTAATATTCTTTATCTAAATAAGGATAGAATTTCCCGGTGGATAAGTTTTTGTATTGTTTTGCAGATGTAACTATTCATTTAGCTGGAGGTATAATTGGCCGACTTTAGTACAATATTATAAAGCAAACACAGTGCTCATAAAAAGAAAGATTTACTAAACCGCCAGTCATTAACGAAAAAAACGAATCACAAATGTGGAAGTGCCATTACGAGGGACTAATGAAGCGTTACCTGGACCCTTTGTGACGTGCAGGAACGTACCAAAGAGAATAATTTACATTTTTATGATTAACCTCACTTGGGTGATCCTGAAAGCGCTCACTCCGCCTCTTGTTTACACGAAATTCAGAATCATGTTACCTGTATTACGGATGGTGTGCCTCATAAAACTGTTTGTTTACTGAAAAAGGGACTTAGATTGAAGTGGTTTTAGGACCTAATACTCGTACATGTAAAGGAATCTCTGCCATTCGTTCCAGATTTCATTTCATTGTTGAAAGTTTACATTGTGGAATACATGTATGTACTGAGTAATGCTCTATTCGAGGTAGTAATGGTTAGAACTTGGCATTTATACGGTAATAGAAAAACGAAGGAAAAACAAAACAATGACTCATGAAACAATCATGTAGCTTCGTGTCGTCATACTACGCTGCGCGCTGGGATTTCCTGCAACCTGGTGCCTGTACAAATCAGATGCAGATTCTAAATAAATAATCCTAGTCGGTTAAGGCAAATGTGTATACGAGTATATCTACAAAAAAGACTCCAGATTTTCCCGCATAATTCGAGCTTTAAGATAGAATTTTACAGTGGAGGGTAGTAATACCGAGTAAATAAGACCGAAACTACATTCTTTGCATTTTGCTACCGGCCGTTTTTCGCCCGAATAACTTTATGTAAACTTTGAGAAAAGCTAGTCTCAGCGAGTAGGGCACACATAAGGTGAACAAATATGAAGGTATTTGTGATAACTGTGCTTATATGGCTGGAAATAAGTATAAAATGTAGTTTGCTGCTCTAATTTCCATGCATGACTGGTTACCAATAAGTGATGCACATAAAATATTGCTATTGAGTCAAGTAGCAATATATTTTATTTATTTATTAAACTGGGTCTAAAGTAACGGTTAAAAGTTAAGGTAACAATGAGAAAAATAGCTCCTGAAATATACAGAACCGATTTGGTTGATCAACTAAAATATGCACATTGCTCAGAATACCAACATTTGAGGTTGAAAACACAAATAAATAATTCAAATGGGCCTATTTAAATTATTACAAAGTCATCCAGAGAACGTTAGCACCTAGAGAATCCATATTTAATGAAAGCCCACGTTAGATGTTTGTTTTATAATATTAATAAATCTTTGGGACTATCCCCACAGAGGACATTAACATGAATATTATAATAATTCTGGCATACTGTTAGGTAAGAGAATGTGTAAATGAAAAATGATGTTAGTTTGTTAACATAGTTAATTTGATTTATTGCGTGTTGAGAAAGAAAAGTAGTGTTTTGCATGTTACAAAAGAACTCATAAGTGTTATTAATGGTAATGGCCAATTATACATATCAGCTTAGCTCATTATATTATCTTTATGAAGATTATCCTAAATATAATAATCAAATAATATATAGGTAAGATCATTTGACCGTATAATATACAGAAAAAGATTTTGTAAAGCACAAAGCACCACTGGAATTAAGAAGCCTTTTATCAAATCCCGATCCCTTAGCGAGAGAAGTTGAACACTAAAGTTGTTTCATAATATATCTCAAAATTGTGCGGGATATTCGAAACTGGGGCGTTTGGTTAATG
Organism: Orthosia gracilis; assembly: GCA_947562075.1. NCBI lineage: Eukaryota > Metazoa > Arthropoda > Insecta > Lepidoptera > Noctuidae > Orthosia > Orthosia gracilis. The sequence continues at coordinate 24,396,215 of OX387275.1, forward strand.
GCTTTTTAAGTGAGGCGGGGCAGGTTGCCTGTGACCTTGGCGCCCACAGAACAATTTCGCGTACCTCGATGATTGGGTTATATCTGCATTATTAAACTGCCGCTGTTTGGGCATTATGTGTCCTGTCTGATGTTACATACGTTTTTATTGCATTTGTATGGTTTGAATCTGTATCAAGGTTATGTAATTTCGAAAAAATCTTTTCTAAATTCTCTTTGCTAAATTCTCTGTATAATTTCTCAGCTATATTATAGTCATAAAACCGGAAGTCATTAGTTGAGAACGACTACTTCTCAAAAGACTAAACGTTTATAATGAACCCTTGGCTCTGTTTCCTCGAAAATATTGCGATATAACATGAAACTCGTTACACACTCTAGAACAGAGGAATGGATTGTCAAATAAAACTTTACTGCCGAGAATATGCAAAGAAGATGCGGGTACGTTGTTCATACGACATGAAGCTGGAAAACGTTTCGTTAGGCATTTCATTTTGCATACAAAATTCGTATGTGAAGATATTATTCATTATTTTAGAAGCAATTTATTAATTTATATTATTCATTATTTTAGCCCAGTGTTATATTGAATTTGCGAAATTTTATTAAAGGCAACAAGGCTACCTATTTACTTTGGAAAACAGTAGTTAGTACATTTCAAATGTCAATCTAAATATTATAATAAAAATTAAACTGCCTGTTTCACCTTGTTTGATCACTATCAACGAAGGCATTATAAAGATTTCAGAAGTTTAACGTTACTTACGAAAACTTATCTGAAAGTGTTGAACGACTGAATGAGGCCAGAAAACTGAATAAATAATGCTTCTAAGCTCGCTCTTGTACAAACTCTCAATTCACTGTGTATTATATTATTATTATTGTGTTTGGTTTCTAAAAAAATAAGAATTGAGTATGGTTGCCGCTCTGTTTGTTCGTCAAGTCATTACAGAAAAACCTTACAGATCTATCAAATCTCTTACTACCCTCTATGAAAGTAATATGTTCCGCCCATTGTACAATTATCTTTATAAATGATTGTCCTGTAATTTTTATATGGTGTACAATAAAGTACTAAATAAATATGTTCGAGTGGATTATTTTTACTTTTTACTTAACCAGCAACATCCCACACATTGGTTCATTATATCTGCGTAAACAATTTAACACTAATTAGAAGCTTACCCTCAATTTCGTGCAAATGATATCACAATACCCCTTTGTTCTAATTAAATTGACTCGCTGTGAAGTTGCTCGCCTTCAATTTGCGTATGTTTCTTATAATTATATTTATGTTAGGTAGGAACAGCCAATGTGTTTGCTTGTTATAATATTATGATTCTCTTTTTCAGGTAAGTTGGCTGGGCTTTTGCTGAGTTGAGGAGATTTTCGTAAGTTGACCTTGTTTTAAGTGATGCGGCTGATGATTGAAATTCATGTACGTGTTTTACTTTCTTAAGATGTAAGTACTTATTAAAGGTACACTCTTTTTCATATGGTTCTCATAATGATCATCTGCAATTCCTGCAATTGCTGCTGATTTCCCAATACCTCTAAGACAGGGCTGTAGAGTTCTGATGTATACAGATATAAAACGAAGAGTTCTCGGCCCTGCGTACTTTTTTTTAAATTATGTGCACCCTGCAAATTAGTATTCTTCCAAGAAAATCTAACCAAGATAAATGTCTGGACTTAAAATAAGGCTGCGACCTCTGAGTTTGTTTCCGTGTTTCCGTTCTTTTTAGTGTAATTGGCAAAGAAACTCTGATCTCAGCTGGTTTTAAAATACTATTATTTTCTTGTCGTGTAAAAACGTTTTTATTGACACAGTTTACACAAAATATCTTATCGTCTACTTAGTATTTTATGATATTTATCTAAAAAGGCTAAAAAAGAAACGCAAATTTTTATTTTATGAAAATATCCTCTGGTAATCGCGACATTAATCGACCATTACTTATGATTTACCGCTAAATCGTAATCTTCATCGTAAGATCTCTATTTAAGTACATAGATTTTAAACTAAAATTTACTAAAGCCTGAAAAATTGGCTAACAGAACCACCAAATACAACATAGCGCATGCCACTATGTTGTCGCCCTATTTGGTGGTTCTTTCCAAGGCGAAGATGGCTAGATTAGCTCGATTCCTACCGGAATGATTAGCCCGCATTAGCAAAAACATAAGCGCTATTCTGTAAAATTCTCAGTAGTTGAAGTGAGAATCCAATCAAAGTGAAATAATAGATAGATAGTGATATAGTGCTTCACCGAAGACCACATCATCGCTTAACATCAGGCGAGATAGTGGTCAAACGCGAGCCTAAAGATTATTAAAAAAAAATACAGTTCACTGCAAGGTCGTACAGTTTTCATGGTGAAATGTTTACAGAATATACCGGCAAAAATCAAAAAAAGGTGAGGGAGGCTATACTTAATATATATTTCTACAAGTATAGTACCTATATAGTAAACGCGCACGATAGTAAAATAATTAAAGTGCCAATTATTATTTCAACACATTTGACAGTTTGTTGTCGATCGTTAAAGTAAATTTAGAGGTTCTGCGTTTTGTCACCTTTGTCGTTATTACTTTATGATGCTACTAACATTGATTTATAGTAATTTTAGGCATTAATGTTATAAATAATCGTTCAGTAAAAAGTAATTTTAACTTTATAATTTCTTTTGTATCAAATTGCCAGCTGCTTCGGCCTATAGGTCTTCCCGAATGAATTAAAAAAACTTAAAAGAAAATACTACCGACTTCCAACTAAAAATACTACAAAGTGAAAAATTACTTTCTTTTTCGAAGCGGTGTCTTTGGTAGGTACCAATTTTTTTTTTCGTTACGGACACCGACTTCGAAAAAGAAAGTTATTTTTCACTTTGTAGTGTTTCTAGTTGGAATTTTGGTAGTATTTTTTTGTAAAAAAGTTATTTTATTTTTCTCTTTTTAGTTGTACCTATTAAGCAACTTGCCTTTAGTAAGGAACTTATAATGCCAGAATAGATTACCCGAATACCATGAAACTTGAACATAACCGGTGAAATGAGAGTGTACCAAGTTGAATTGTACACATGCTGCGTACTCCTTTAGAGCGTACTGGCTTAATGTTATGTTGTGAAATGGTATAAACAATAAACAGATATGCGATCGCAGCAATTCCGAGAGATTTGCCGTAATTTATTGAAGAGTTATTTATTTATTTATTTTACTTTTTAAAAAAAAAAAGGTTGCCCCACACTAGGAATGTCTTCCTGTATCTTGGGTGCTTTATTTCAAATAAACCTTAAAGGTACTTTTGAATTGTCAAACAAAAAAAAATGTGACTCTAGTTTGCGAATTCGCAAACGTCCGTAGATCACAATGGAGAAGAATTTGCAAGAAACTCTACGGACACTCTTTTCAATCAGTTTCAATTTTAAGTTTTTGGTTACATCATTCTTGTTCAAAAATAAATACATATATGTGAGAACGATGCATAAAGACGTGCACGTAAAAGCGTGTAGGGTAACAAACAATTTCAACATAAGAATGCTATAACAGGCCGAGACAGCTAGGTTATGACCAATCCCAACTGATGGCGCCCGTTCACGAACATGACGCATGGATCGGCACCACTCGGCTCAACCATCACGAAGGGAACCGAATGATCCAACACATGTGCCTCCATCAGAGAGAAATTAGAGAAAGCATGATACACTCAAATGCCAGGGCACACAGAAATCAACGAACGACACATATGTAGATTTACAGTCGGAACATAGTACTCACACATGTGCTGTGCAGTTATATAATACTAAAAGAAATTGAGTTTATACAATACAAATATATTCATACAGTCTTCAGCAGGTCCAACAATACTTCAAAACTTTTCTGCCCATCACTAATTGTTCTTGCGCCCTAATGGCTGCGGAGCAGGACCAGCATTTAGCCAAGCATTTTTATCAGCGATGTAATCCCTCCACTTATAATATGCTTGCCTGCATAGTGTGCGTTTAAACTCACATACTCGTACACAACACCCAGAGCCGGAACAACTATCTGTAGGTCATACAAATATTTCTTCCGTGCGGGAATCGAACCCGCGACACGCAGCGCAGCAGTCAATCGGTCAACCACTGCGTCAACCGTGCGCCTTCTGTTGTATATCTCCGAATATCTTCATCGAATCTTCACAAAATTAAAATAGGACCAATTTCGGAACATACAAAAAAAAAAAGAAAACATACAAGAAGTCGAACATAGAACCTCATCCTTTTTGGTAAGTCGGTTAAAAAAGAGCTAGTATGATCATGGTATACAAACAAATTAGCTAACAATGTCCCAACGCTCGTTAAATTATCTTTTACAGCTGTATTTCCGTGATGTAACCATTAATTACTTCAATAACATTGTCATTGACGAGTCTTCTTATTTTAGTCAATAGCAAAAGATACATGCTCTAAATTGAAAGGCCAAGACCAAACGATTCAACCAAGGTCCTTCGCAATTTAATGATTGACAATTCCACTTACGGCCTGCCCTGCCCATCTCTAACGTTTGACACATGTCAAATCTGACACTAAATACGACGCCTGAGTGACGTCACAATCAAAACCGATATTAAGGCAATCTTTCATCCTATTACTCACACGTCACCTCGGGAAAAGTATTCCGATATATTTTTTAACTCAGCAGAAAATACGTGTGAACCTGAAATGAACTGTGACCCGAATACATACGGCATAAAATCCTTTATTGCGCCAAGTCATTAACGAACCCTTGATTAGTCAGTGAAAGTTCGTCCTTGCCTGTTTTGTGCTTTTGTAAGCTTGATAATTAGGTGCTGCTGGTCTGCTTTGAAGTTTAGGTTGTGGTGTATTGGGTTGAAAATCGAGCGGCTTGGTCAAAATTAGGTGTTGGTCTGTTCAGGTGAAATCTCAGCGAAAATTTAATGTAACGGCTGAGTTTCGAATAGGACGTGATCTTTTACGGCTTGAATGGACTTTTGTAAATAGCTGGACGTATAATCAGTGCTATAAACGTGTTAGTGACTGTACCTTTTTGTTGGAGAAACTGTAATTAGGTTGAAGTTTTACTTTGCGTTTAATTTTCATTTAGAATCTTTTTCTGAGCTTCATGTCATCGTTCAGCTTTGGACAAGGCTTTGCCTACAAGATTATTCAATACTTTTAATTAAGTTACTACACCTTCGATCACATATCCCCTTACCATCAGGTGAGATAGTGGTCAAGCGCAAGCCTATCTACAATAAAAAAAGTTCTCTCCATTAACTTCAATATATACCCTTTATGAATAGTTTAGATTAACATTTATCTATTTGGTCATCTAATGGCTTGGTAATCAAAGGAATCACCTTACCTATCTAATGAATACTTTGCCCACTAGGTGAAATGATGCTCTCGAAGGAGCAATAGTGGCCACTTTCGGCGATACATTCTTAATAAACTGTAGATACATAGTTATTTATTATGGGCATCAATATACATTCCGAACAACACTGCCTGTTTACAGTGTCATAAATTAACATACCAAACACAAAGTAAACTAAACAGAAGACGGTCGCAGAGTTACCAGGAGCACAGAGTCGTACAGAAGGTCGAATGCGTACAAAAAGCGAAAACGCACGCACACTTCAGCGAGAGCAAGCGTGCTCGCGACCGGCATTTGTTTGAGATCGCCGTACTTAGTCACGCTTTGGATCTCATGTATTAAAATCGTTGAACTGTTTAGCAACTGATATCTAGATTCTTCATTCCAATTCTCTATTTAACATTTGAATATAGAATGTGTTGCAATCGCTAAACAGTGTCGTGATTTTTATACTTCTTGCGCCTGTTTTATGAAGCCGTCCTTCTGTATCTATTTTGTGGTGTGAGAGTCGATCCAATGATCACAAGTGCAGTCACCCCTACAACACAATCAACTGCGTCAGATCTCTATTGACACATGTGACTTGTGATGCAGATGATTTAGTTTACCTTTGTCAATCTGTTGGAAGCAGTTAAAGGTAACCTTAGGGCCAGCTGAGATATAGCAGCAATCTCTTTGCTGTCAAGTGTCAAGTGAAAATATGAAAGATCTTACTTGAACAAGCAAGTTTGTGGGAACCATCTCCTACAAACATGCTGTTTTGTGCAACAAGCTAGTTGTAATTTAATTCATCATCAATGTAAAACTGCTCAAGCAATTTACTGCTCTGTCCGTGCCACAGAGTCCCGAATTCTACGTTACTGTAATAATATTGTTAATTCCTTACCCGCGCCTGTAACGTCAAGCTGTCACTCATTAAGCCTCTCCGCTTTAGAGTCGTAAAACAGTTTGTAAAACATATTCCTTAATAACGGCTAGGTTAAAATGTCTGAAACAAATATATTTATTATTGATTAATATATTTTATTTGTGAAACACGGGTTTGTCGTATGACTATCTACCTAATACATTTGCATTAAAAAAAATATTAACAACACGATATTTTTTCGCTTCTTTTGCATACTCCTCCAAAACGACTTGGATGTTTAAAAATATTTTGCGTGGCTTAACACGCTTGGTTTTTGTAGAAAGCATCTCAGTGCTCTGTGGTCTTTGCTAACCTCAGGTAAACCCCAGGTAAACAGAAGACGGACTTAGAGACATCAATAGTACGGGAGCCTCGTGATCCGAAGTGCACTCAACCATACGAGGCGATCATTCCTGCGTCAGATGTCTATTGACACATGTGTCTTGTGATGCAGATGATTGTGTTTACACTTGTAAATCTGTTGATGTTCTTGATTATAGTGCATTATCTCTATGTTGATGGACTAGGTTTGCTCGTGGATCCGTCCTTATTTGCGAAAGAAAATATTCACAATATCACGGGGTCCCAGCGCTAACAAACAAAATTTGGTTCAAATAAATGTCACTAGATGGAGCGATATGCATCGATTCGTTATCGAATTGTGTGTAAAATTAACATTTTCTACAAATTGATCATGAAAATTTTATTTTAATCAACGTTCTTTTTTAATCAACTCTCCTAAGCATAAAATTATGGAATATTGGGCTCTTAATTCACATTTCAAAGATTATTTGAACGGATCATTTAAAATTGATTCCAATAGATGGCGCGGTTTTATATTTCTGAGACATGCCACTCGATTTTTATAAATTTGTATTGTAATACATTTTGGTACAATGAAATTGTAAAAACTTGCAAAAAATACTATAAAACAAATCGTCACTGTATTTAAAGAAAAACATAGTCACGAACCGAGAAAACTCTTTTACTTGCAAGTCGCTAGCAACACCTATAGCCGTGGAACGGAACCGAACGCGATCTCAGTACTTACAAAAAGGATCATCGTAATCAGACGAATAATGCTGGTTACGTAGGCACGGTTTCTCTGTGGGGGATAAGGCATCTGTATGCTAGTATTGTATTATCTGTGACAATATCGAGAATACGCGTGATACTTGCGTCGTTCTAGTTATAAGATCTGGACTGCCAACCGCGTACCGGAAGATGCAGTGTTGGAAGGCCTCCCTATAAGTGTAGAGATTACCTGGTTAGGACTGCGGGAACGCGCTGGATGCGAGATGCACAGGACGGATGGATGTGTCGACACTTGGCGGAGGTCTATGTCAAGCCGTGGACGTTTTTTGGCTGAAATGAAGACGATATCATCATAGTATTTGTTACATTAATAAGAATGATTGTGGTGATCAGTAAGCTATGCATGTTACTGTTATAAGTAACAGAATACAATATAAAATAAAACATTGCAAGTTATTGTGCTTTGAACAATAAATAATACGAGAACAAAAATTGCAAAAATCATGCTAATGTCTTTTCCATAAATATACCTTCACAAAGACTGCATACAATTTATCTTCCATTCTTCAGAAAAGAAAGAATTTAAAAATAGAAGGAAACGCCGTCATAATGAAGTCTTTTAATCCACAGAGTAAATAATAAACGGAGCGAACGTAAACATAGGAGAGACATTAATGCAGTAGACCAATATTGAGTCGTATTCATTTTTAATGCGCATTTTCGTTTGACATCTTATTTATTTTTCAGAACTTAATCTTAACGAATATTATTAAAAGACTAGTGGCTGACCGCGGCTCCGTCCACGTATAAGTCGAAATTATTCCAAAGAAACCTACTATCTGGATAAAACGTATGTTCTGTATTAATCTAGGTTATAAAATATGTGTACGGAATTTCATTCGAATCCGTTTAGCAGTTTTTGTGTGAAAGATTTACAAACATCCAAGATAGGATAGAATTCCTTGTAGAAGGTAATATTATCTGGATAAAACGTATGTTCTGTATTAATCTAGGTTATAAAATATATGTGTACGGAATTTCATTCGAATCCGTTTAGCAGTTTTTGTGTGAAAGATTTACAAACATCCAAGATAGGATAGAATTCCTTGTAGAAGGTAATATTATCTGGATAAAACGTATGTTCTGTATTAATCTAGGTTATAAAATATATGTGTACGGAATTTCATTCGAATCCGTTTAGCAGTTTTTGTGTGAAAGATTTACAAACATCCAAGATAGGATAGAATTCCTTGTAGAAGGTAATATTATCTGGATAAAACGTATGTTCTCTATTAATCTAGGTTATAAAATATATGTGTACGGAATTTCATTCGAATCCGTTTAGCAGTTTTTGTGTGAAAGATTTACAAACATCCAAGATAGGATAGAATTCCTTGTAGAAGGTAATCTATTGAAATTATTACAATGAAAGATTTTTTATTTTTTGTGGTCATCCGCGATCAGTTTTATAATTTTAGCGGATGAGTTGAAGGTATACATTGGCGGAAGAGCGTGAAACAAGCGAGCCAAAAAAAAAAACTGCTAGAAAATTAGTGCCGAACGAAGTTGCGGAAAAAGATTGCGTATAAAAGCAGGTCCATCTATTTTTTTATATTGACCTTCGTTCTAAACTACACTAAGAAGAAAATTTAAAGTGTCGTACAAAATAAGTAGCAATATACTCAATCAATTCGGGACCCACATGAAAAATATTAGCGTACATTTTAATTGACCTACTTAACTAGCAGTGGTTCAAGGCAACGAAATCATTTAGTCTGTGACGTCAACTTTGTCAGTTATTGTATTATGACTTTCTCTATAATATAACGCGGAGGTGGCGTTTCTGAAATTAAGAAAATGAATGAATTCGTTGAATATCTATTTTATAATGTATGAAAATCTTACTAGAACCTATGTTTTAGTAAGATTTTCACGTACACGAATGGAAAATATACAGAAACTAATAAAAAAATGTACGGCGATGCGCCATCGGTTAATAGTAAACATCCAACCCATACGCACAAAACGTTTTGGGAACACTTTTATTATGCGTACAGCTAAGGAGTGGAATTCCCTGCCGGAGTCTGTATTTCCCGATTGATACAACCTAGGGGTTTTTAAGTCGAAAGTAAATAGGTTATTTCCATCGACCACATCTTTCGCTTACCATCAGGTAAGGTAGTGGTCAAGCGCAAGCCTATAAATAATAATAAAAAGAACATGTTTTATTAGTTTCTATATATTTTCCATTCATGGACGTCCCGTGGCATAATGTTTCATTCTTTCATTAGAGCTTTTCAACACTTGCAATTACCCTGCAAGTCTCTGCAAAGGAAACTCTAGCAATAGCAGCACATCAACAGGAAATTACATCAAAAAGTTCGCCGCGCTACTTACGCCTCGTTAGTTACGAGAAGAAATTTCGGCATCACCTTACTTACTTGGCGCTTTATGAAGGCGTATTTGCTCCTCAAAAATGAGCTTTGTTGGCCTAGTGGCAACGGCCCCGAATTACGTGTCATAGTTTCAAACCCAGGCAGGCCCTTTATGCAAATTATTTCATCACCACTGCTCTAAAAAAATGGCAAAGTAAAACATCGTGAGGAAGTCGGCAAAGAAAAGGAAATTCAAAGGCACGTGACATCCACTAACCTACACTGGACCCGCGTTTTGGATTAAGTCCCATTTCCCCTTATAGAGAGGAGGCCATCGTTCCAGCACTGGGAACGATAAAAGTTTGATACACTTCAATTTAAAAAGCAATTGCGTACGTGAGCACCCCTTACTTCACTTATATTCCGTAGATGTGTCGCTAGACTAACATCCCTATCTTACCTTGATTGAAGTCTACACGGTAACTAAATTTGATCAGGTAGGCACCTGCCGTAAGTTAGATCAAGCAGGCCTGCACCTGCTAGTTAGATTACTGCAGTTATCAAGTTAACACGCTCGCATCTACTTCACACCCAGATCTCATTTCCTGCGAACTTGCTGTATGTAGAGCAAGTTTGGTTGGAATACAAACTAGGTGTGCGATTGCGTGACGGGAATGAAGCGAAAATGAGGCGGGATTCGGTTTGGCTAGGGTTTTATTATCAAAAGCGTTATTTGGGAAGTCAGCTTACAGAGCAATTCTCAAAATTAAATGATTAATTCCAATTAAACCATTGAGCAGCCAGGGAGCAGTGGTGGCCCAGTGGTATCGGCCGCAACTTACACCTTAGGTTATTTTTGAATTGTCAGCAAAAGATGAAGCTAGTTGCATAATCGCAAGCGCCGGTAGGTCTCTATGGAGGTGAACGTGCAAGAACACTGTCACTATTTTCAATGAGTATATAATTATGATGACAAAGAATTTGAATACATCATTGTTATTTGAAAATTATCATATACATATGTGAGAATGATGTAAAAACCCGACTGACTTGAGCTTCTTGGCGTAACGTTGAATTGACTCTCAATTTTGGCCCATACATTGAGACAAAGGCTCAGCTGGCTGCTAAAAAGTTAGGGATCCTTGCGAAAGTAAGAAGGTACTTCACGCCGGAACAGCTGCTCAACTTTTATCAAGGGCAAGTTCGATCATGCATGGAGTACTGTTCTCATCTTTGGGACGGATCTGCCAAATACCAGCTTGATGCAGAGGCGATCGAAAAGCGGGCCAAGAGACTCATCGGCGATGAGGCACTGGTCAAGTCAAAGCTCCAGAGCCTTGAACATCGTTGCCGAGTTGCCGGCTTGCCGGAGTGTGCGAAGGAATTGCATGATTTCATTCAGCCCAGCCCGTTTAATCATCGGACTACAAGACGTATGGCGATGCGCCATCGGTACATGGTGGATATCCAACCCATACGCAGAAGACATTTTGGGGACAGTTTTATTATGCGTACAGATAAGGGGCGGAATTCCCTGTCGGAGTCTGTGTTTCCCGATAGCTACGATCTAAGGATCTTTAAGTTAAGAGTGAATAAGTTTTTTCTAGACAAGCGTGCCACAGCGTCGACCACATCATCGCTTACCACCATACAAGATAGTGGTCAAACGCGAACCTATCGTTAAATAAAAAAAAACGGCCAAGTGCGAGTCGGACTCGCGCACGACGTATCAATATCGCAAAAAAAAGGCAAAAAATCACGTTTGTTGTGTTTTATTCTGTTTTTGTTGTTAGAACGGCAACAGAAATACATCATCTGTGAAAATTTCAACTGTCTAGCTATCACGGTTCATTACATACAGCCTGGTGATAGACAGACAGACGGGCCCTGTAACTAAGAGTCCACACTCTTAGTTATAGGATCCCGTTTTTAATCTTTGGGTACGGAACCCTAAAAATAAATTAGATTTAGTATCTGTAGTTTCCAAGAAAATAATGTCAAGCTACTTACTTTTTGTGGATGCGATTCCACGGTTTATAATGTAAGATTTAATTTGGAAGCACGTCTCTTTAGTTTGTCGCCGCATTGCGACTTACAGGATTTTACAGGATACAACTTTTAATTAGTGGAATCTTCTGAAATTGAAAGGCTAATGAGGTTCGGTTCTATTAGGGAGGTTTTATAAAACATTATTACTTGTTATTTTGTGCTAAGCTTGACTTTGTTTGGTCTCATTTTCCTAGTGCTGAACTGGTATCTGTTGGCTATGCTTAAGGGAATGGATTTATTCAGCTATGCAAAGCATGCAATGCAAAAATAAACAAGTCTGCATCGATTTTGCCTGTTGAAAATTGCTATTTTACAAGCTTGTATTCAACTTGCAATGTATGTATGTATGTAAATGTGTTCGGGCATGGGGTCTCATTGCTGAGAAAGAAAATTTGGTTCAAATAAATTGAATGTGTGTAAAAATTAAAATTTTCTGGAATTGGACATAAAATTTGTATGTTCTTTTTTAATCAACTCTCCTAAGTACAAAATTATGGAATATTGGGCTATTAATTCACATTACAAAGATTATTTGAACGAATCATTTAAAATTGATGCCAATAAATGGCGCATTGTTTAATTTCTGAGGCATTTAACTCGATTGTTAAAATTTGCATTGTAACACATTTTGGTGCAAAAAAACTGTAAAAACGTGCAAAAAATACTATAAAACGAACATTCACTGTATTTAAAGAAACAAGTATTCTCGAACCTAGTAAACCCTTTTATTTGCAAGTCGCTGATAACACCATCATCCATCACCGTGAAGCAGAACCGAACGCGTTCGATGTACAAAAAAAATCAGATTAATCAGACGAAAAACGCTAGTTACGTCGGTACGGTTTCTTTGTATAGTATGAGGCATCTGTATGCTAGTATTATATTATCTGTGGTTCGGGTCAAATCTTGCAACTGCTTTAAAGCAGTTTTTCTCCACCGATTAAGATGAAATTTTGCATACACGTTTAGTTTGGATGACAATGCATAGTTAGCTAAGTGACGTCATTCTAAATCCAATATGGCGTACGGTCCAAGATGGCGGACTAGTTATTTTTGGTGCGCTATCAACTGAAAGGTTTTGCTGAGAAGAATACGAAAAAAGATTATTTAAAAAAATATTTTTCATGAATAATTTATTTTATGAAGCTGCTTACGCTTCATAATTACCGTCTCACCGTATGGACTTAGCTACGGTTGTGATTATTATGATTGAAGCTCAACTAAGATCAAGCAATCTTATGGTTAGTTTGGCAACATATTCTACTATATATACATTGCTGTAGTACTATACGATGACACAAAAACTGTATCTGCTTGAAAGTTTCAGTGACAAATCAGTCGAAATCTCAAAAAGTATTACCGCTCAGTTGTAGTTTCGGATATCAAATGCGGCGGGATGTGTCGCGGTGGAATCGGATTTCTTTAAAATGTTATTAGATATTGGAATCCGGCTTTGGTGCGGTAGAACGTCAATTGTATAGCAAAACTTGATAGAATGTTCAGAAGCATATTAAGGCCGTGCGCCCGCTCGATGCCAAAATGTCAATATTGAACCTCCTTTTGAACAATTTTGTTTGCAAAATATTATTTGATTTAGTTATGCTATTTCAGTTATGAAGAAATTTCAGCCAAAAATTTTTCTGTGTAAAAATATTTTTAAACATCCAAGTCCTTTTGGAGGAGTATCCAAAAGTTGCGAAAAAATCTCGTGTTGTTAATTACTTGTTTTTTTAAAGCAAAACTATTTAAGAAATAATTTATATGAATCAATAGTAAATATACTTTTTTAAAACCTTTTAACCTAGTAGTAACCGTTTTACGGCACTAAAGCGGTGTTAGGCCCTTAAAAGTACTTCCAATATTGTAAGAGTGAGGTAATTTGAAGTAATCAGTACACATGGACGTAGCAATCATAGCGAAGTTGCTTACATTTCCTTAACGGATACGTTAAAATGCCTTGTGGCATTAAGTCCGCCTATGTACCTCTATTGTACATGAAGTTTAAATAAATAAATAAATAAAACCGATATTCATCATAAGTTTTATATCTATAACGTAGACAAAGCATATAACAGCCTTATTGGATCCGATTTATTAAAAGAACTAGAAACTACTATAGACATGAAAAATCAGATCGTAAGAACAAATACAGCAGAAATGCCCATTTTATATAATCCGTCTTATCAGATAATAGTACCACCTAGATCGGAAACACGCGTTAAAAATAATTCAGGCGTTTCCATTGTCCAACATTGTTGGCACATGGTTGGTACTAACAATGTTGGATAATGGAAACGCCTGAATTGCCTTGAAAGGTGACTATTGTTTTCGCAGTTTTAGTGGTTTTATTGAAAAGATGATCACGACGCAGAGATTGGAAAGCTTGTCAAGTTGTCTGTTTTCTGCAAGATTTTTTTATTGTTCGTTCAAATCTGAGGAGATAGGTATTTCTGCTTTTTCTGCTGCCAATTTATGATTAATTTCGTTGCGGGATCCTAGATAATCGTTTCTTCGGGATTCGACATTTTTCATTGGCAGCGCTGTGTTGTTGGTCGATACTGTTGATTTTGGCTTTCAGGATAATATATGATAGTGTGGCGTAAATTTAATAAGAAAATAGTGCTATGTAAATTGTTAAACCATAGAAGTGATTTACTGATGCCTAGATTCTTGCAGCTCTTGCTGCCTTGCTAGTAAATATATTTAACATACCATGAACTATTTTCATATAGTTACCGATACATGAAAGAAGGATAACCGTAAATATATCGCCTTATCGGAAACGCCTATATCCATTTGAAGCATCCTGCAAGCATAAGTTAATGTCAAAGTAGTTCGCAAGATACTTATGGCAAAAAAATCTGGATCACGCGCCTTTCACCAGAAGTATCTTTTCCAAAAGTAAAGTCCGCCATTTTGGGACACATTTTCGTAAAGATTTATCAGCAATTTCCTCGCTAAGCTGGAAATAAACATAAAAGTTTACCCTTTTACCGTGTCATGAAGGTTCTGGGGCAAAGACTTCGTTTTTTATACCATCACGTAGGTGAAATTGTCCTTCCACATACCTAATAATAAACAGTGAAATTATGGTAGGTAGAACATTGGTTGGCACCAGTGTTATTGCCGTTGTCCTTTTTCTTCACATCCGCTAATGCTGATATTTTATCATTGACACCATCAGCCTTATAATGTTCCGACTGCTGCGACACAGGCATCCACTCTGTGAGAAAGGTAATAGGCCTTAATACACCACGAGAGCCCATTGCAGATTGGGGTATGACGCATGTCTTCGAATTTGTGGTTCTAGGACATGCCGGTTTCATCCCGATGTTTTCCTTCACCGTTTTTAGAGCAGCGATGCTGATGCTAATTTAAATTGTTTTCTTCATAAAGTATTGCTACTTATGAATTTAAGTTTATGCGTTGTTGCAGTTTCCCTTGGTTTTGAAATGATAGTTTTTTTTTTTTTGTCAGTTTGTCATACTTACAATATTGTCAATTTAAACTCGTGTTAACTAGCTCTTAGTTAAGTTATTCGTGCCAGTGAGTTAAAAAACAAAATAATTGGTCGCAACAGAAAAGAACATTGCCATAAGCCCCGTAGTCTTGTCACGACTCGAACTAAAGTCTCTTCGCTTCTCGTCACTCGAAATAAATCAGCATTGATGCTGATATTGAAAGTGATGCTGAATTGCCACGGATGCTGAGGCTGATGTTCTCAACAACCCTGGTAGGTTCTATAGATTCAGCCTCTAGGAAGATTTTTTCATCTGGAGATTCTCAATAGTAGCCCGAAGCTTCTTTATTCTTTGGGGAATACAGGCCATATGTTTTGTTCGAAGAGCTCACTGTTTCATGTTAAACTCTAGTTTAGGACTGATCAAGGGTGAAACGATTGTCAGGTTCTTCAAGTCGCAAAGGCTCAGATGGGCAGGTCACCTGGAAAGAATGGGCGATACCAGAGCTGTTAGAGTCATGTCCAAATGGACTCCGGTTCAAAAAAGACCCAGAGGAAGACCCTGGAAGCGCTGGATAGATTGTGTCGAAGAGGATTTGAAGAGGATGGTAGAAAAACACCTTGGCGAAAGGAGGCCAGTGACAGAGCGAAATGAAAGAAGATCGTTGAGGAGGCCAAGACCCACAAAGGGTTGTAGCGCCAAAGGAATGAATGAATGAACTAGGGCTGGGTTTCACTTCTTAGTTGTGTGTTTACTTTTCCATTTAGGCGTGCATAGAAATGGCAACAAATATTTATTTCTAAGGAGGGAAGAGACTCTCTGGCTAAGCGCATGTACGTGCCTATGGCACTAATTGTCTCCAAAAGATTGTTTGCTCTTTTATATTTATCTTTACCCTTTGCTTAAACAGTTTTTTAAACTCTCATGCTATTCATTTTATTTAAATTACTTCAGAATAAACTTGTTGTTTTAAATTGTTTGTATGCATATGCTAATTTGAATTGTTTGCGTGGGATGGCTAGCAGCTGTGACACTTTTCTGTCTAAGTTGTGGCAAATATATCTACGTTTTACATTTTTGTAAAGCAACAGCTGTGTATTTAAGTCCTAACTGGCGTTCCAGTGTGATCGCCAGTTATCGGGTTTTAGGGTTCCGAAGTCAACAAAGAACCCTTATAGTTTCGCTATGTCCGTCTGTTTGTCCGCAGCTTAGCTCAGAGACTCTTAGTACTAGAACGCTTTAATTTGGCATGGATATACATATTATTAATTCGACAAAGTGGTAAAATAAAATCTGGAAAAAAAATTTTTTTTCGGAATCTTCCTATAGACGTAAACTGTGGATTTCTTTTTCTCGTCTATCCCATGGTGTGGAGTATCGATGGATAGGACATTCAAAAATATTATGGGTCTCTTAAAACCATTTTTCGATTCAGGGATCCGTTTGCGTAAAATTAAGCTTTATATTGAAAATTTTTGTTAGAGTCAAGGGGTCAAGCAACCATTTCACTGGCAGGGGGGGCGGGGCCCTGCCAGTGAAATGGTTGCTTTTAGCTATGTGAAAAAATTCACGGCAGTAGTATATATAACGAAATTAAAAGGAAAACTATCACAGCTAATTAGGCTTGACAAGTTTACGAGTAATAATCGACCAATTTAAAAAATGTACTTGGAACAGTAAAACATTTGTACAAGTGCCATTAAAAAATTACTTGAATAACAACTTTCGAGAACGAAATAGTGAATTCATTAAAAAAAAATCAAATTCCGAAAGAGAAAGAAACAAGGAGTTTGCGTGGGAGGATCCAGGAATGAACCAACCATTCCCCGTGGCTCTTACGCGCGCTCGTATCGCAATTGACGTACTTCATATAGCACACAAACACACACAAAGCGAACAATAAGTTTCTTTTCCGAAGTCTGTGTCGAATAACGGAAAACAATTGTTACAAACCTAGAAATAACTTTCTTTTCCGAAGTCGGTGTCTTTTGTAACAATTGTTTTCCGTTATTCGACACCGACTTCGGAAAAGAAAGTTATTTCTAGGTTTGTAGAATTTTGTTTTGGATGTCGGTTTGATTTTTCGTTAAAAAGTTTTTTTATCTAACTTCACTTGCAAAGTTGGATTTTAAAACTCCTTCTTCAGTTGCCATCGTACTATGTGGACTCGTTTTTAGACGTTGTGAGCCGCTGACCGTTTTAATGTTCATGTAACAACAAAAAACCTTCTTCTTAGTCCGCTTTATTATGCACCTTCGGAACCCTATTACTGCGAGTGGCCCGACACGCACTTTGGTTGTTTTACTTGTCTTCTCATTTTTGACAGTATTCTGCCAACCAAGAGCCAAGAAGTATAGGTTAGGTTAAAACGGGCTGGTTTTCGCAACTCCACAACCAAGGTCGTATTTTGCCAAGAGGTATAATTTTGCCAAGAGGTAGCCTGTAAACGTACAATTATTTTGAATCTGAACTGAACTGAAGAAAATTGATGTGATTGTGGTTGGTAATTAAAACTAAAGTGGTTCGTATCAACTTGGATTTATTTCTAGTAAATCTCATTACAAAAAGAAAGTGCAAATAAGTGCCCATAGATAATCTAGAATAATATGCATAGACTAGTACTAAAATGGTTGCGTTCCATTGTTCTAGCACTCACTCCAACATAGGTAGGAAAAAGCGAAGTAGGTTTGTTTCTGATTTTAGAATCAATCAAAAACAGTTAAACTATTTTCTCTGTTCTGTAGGTTGGTGAACAGTCAAATTTAATATTTATAAAACAGCAAATTTGTTATGATAAATTACGAACGCGACCTTCATAGAAATCAGAATGAATTCATTTCAGTCACATATGTATACTTGTATTTATACAGTATATAATATGCCAGTTCTTTTGTAACCCAGACACAAACATAATATTACTATGAAAACTTTTCGTACAGATGTAAGTTACACGTAAAATATTTTGAATGTTAACATTAGAAATGAATTAATACAAAATTGTATTTTTGCAGATTGTGAAGGCATTTAAATTACCTTCTCATTCAGCTCAAATAATACTAAATGAAATTAGAGAAATATTATTATAATATCTTGAAAAAATATGGGTGGCTAAATGAAAGTTGCTTTTTATTTATTAGACTATTCAGAGGCTTAAGATCTAGTTACTGGTGAACATCTGGAGCAAGCCTCCGTACATTTTGTGCTATGTCCTTTTACTATTAAATCATGTATCGATAACAAAGGACAAAATTACCGACATTTTTTTATTGTTAAAAAAGCTTTATTTTCGCTTTTTAACCGACTTCTCAAAAAGGAGAAGTTTCTATGTTCGACGTTAAGTATGTTCTTTTTTTGTGTTTGTTCACTGATATCTCCGTTAATTACGGACCGATTTTGAAAATTATTTTTTTTGAAATTGTATGTTCCGGCATTGTTCCCATTTTATTTTATTGAATATGTGATGAAGAACTTCGAAGATATATAACAGAACTCTTCAATAAATAACGGCAAATCTCTCGGGATTGCTGCAGTCGCATGTCTGTTTATTGTTTATACCATTTCATAACATAACATCACGCCAGTACGCTCTTAAGGGGTACGCAGATCTCTCATTTCACCGGTTATGTTCAAGTTTAATGATATTCGGATAATCTATTCTGGCGTTAACGTTACTAAACAACTTGTCTATTAGGTAGATACAACTAAAAAGTGAAAAATAAAACTTTTTTACAAAAAATACTACCGAATTCCAAATAAGAAAACTACAAAGTGAAAAATAAATTTATTTTTAGAAGTCGGTGTCCATAACGCAATAAATTGGTACCTATGAAAGATTACAAAATACAATGGGAAAATTATCAATAACTATTTTTATTTCTGTATTATTTTTCAAATTTAAATGGGACCAACTTTGCGGTATACTCTTTCCAATAAAAAGAAAGAGAATTTTTGAAATCGGTCCTCTTTATAAAAAGTTATAAGTGGTCGTACATAAAAATATACATTTCGAATTGAGAACCTCCTTGTTTTTTTTTCCGTCGGTTAAAAATACATTGAAAATGAATATTACCTAGATTGTCTAGATACGGGTTCGGACAAAATGTTAACGGGTTTTTACAACTGGAATTTCTCAAAAGCAGCCCTCTGCGTTTGTATCCGATTGGTGGCATCATAACTGAAGAAATGTCAAAAGGAGAAGTTTCTATGTTCGACGTTAAGTATGTTCTTTTTATGTGTTTGTTCACTGATATCTCCGTTAATTACGGACCGATTTTGAAAATTATTTTTTTGTTTGAAAGTGTATGTTCCGGCATTGTTCCCATTTTATTTTATTGAATATGTGATGAAGAACTTCGAAGATATATAACAGAACTCTTCAATAAATAACGGCAAATCTCTCGGGATTGCTGCAGTCGCATGTCTGTTTATTGTTTATACCATTTCATAACATAACATCACGCCAGTACGCTCTTAAGGGGTACGCAGATCTCTCATTTCACCGGTTATGTTCAAGTTTAATGATATTCCGATAATCTATTCTGGCGTTAACGTTACTAAACAACTTGTCTATTAGGTAGATACAACTAAAAAGTGAAAAATAAAACTTTTTTACAAAAAATACTACCGAATTCCAAATAAGAAAACTACAAAGTGAAAAATAAATTTATTTTTAGAAGTCGGTGTCCATAACGCAATAAATTGGTAACTATGAAAGATTACAAAATACAATGGGAAAATTATCAATAACTATTTTTATTTCTGTATTATTTTTCAAATTTAAATGGGACCAACTTTGCGGTATACTCTTTCCAATAAAAAGAAAGAGAATTTTTAAAATCGGTCCTCTTTATAAAAAGTTATAAGTGGTCGTACATAAAAATATACATTTCGAATTGAGAACCTCCTTGTTTTTTTTTCCGTCGGTTAAAAATACATTGAAAATGAATATTACCTAGATTGTCTAGATACGGGTTCGGACAAAATGTTAACGGGTTTTTACAACTGGAATTTCTCAAAAGCAGCCCTCTGCGTTTGTATCCGATTGGTGGCATCATAACTGAAGAAATGTCTATACCTGCTGAACCCGTTACTCAATACAGGCATGATAAAGTTACGTCATTAAAAAATAATAAACAAAAATCCAATGAATCATTTGCCTTCAATAGAAAAAGGTTTCATTCAAAAATTGTTACATCATAAACTTGAGGAATGATTGAAAGCATTCATTTCTATTGTTTATTGAGTATTGTTACGACTTGTTTAACATCAGTTTATAGTACTCGGTAAATAAATTGAGTAGCTCGTGACTTAGCTATAACAGCCGCACGGGTCGATCTTCAA
Organism: Orthosia gracilis; assembly: GCA_947562075.1. NCBI lineage: Eukaryota > Metazoa > Arthropoda > Insecta > Lepidoptera > Noctuidae > Orthosia > Orthosia gracilis. Next base: position 24,416,760 of record OX387275.1, read on the forward strand.
GGTTAAGCAACGCTAGCTTAGCTCGGTCTGTGGATGGGTGACCATCCATTAGGGACATACCGAGACTCTTCTGTGCCTCGGAAAGCACGGTAAAGCAGGAACATACTATTAGAGAATGGGATACGGTTGCAGAAAGAAAATACTTATTTGTAGTGCAACAGAAAAATATAATAATTTTTCGACTTTTATTACTACGGTTGCTAGGACACGTTAAGCAGTAGACAAGATGTAGTTTATATTAAACTTATAGGTTTGCAACCTCTAACACGGCCCCTTAAACTTATCTTGTTAACATACGTCAGTAGCCAAACCTAACTCGTTTACAAAATACTTATGTTTCTCTACCGACAAAGGTTTAGTCAAGACATCCGCCGTCATTTTGGACGTTGGCAAGTAATTTATTTTTACTGCACCATTGCTGACCGCCTCTCGGACGAAATGATGACGTATGTCTATATGTTTTGACCTACCATGAAACATACTACTTTCAGTCAATTTCAAGGCCGACTGATTATCATTGAAAATAGTTATTTCAATGTTACTACCTATACATTCGTGCAAGAAAGTTTTCATAAACAGTGCTTCTTTATAAGCATCGGAGAGTGACATGTACTCCGCCTCAGTATTCGATAACGCAACGGTACGCTGTTTCCTACTTTCCCAACATGTAATAGAATTCCCAATTTTGAAAACATATCCCGTATAAGAACGTCTATCGATTTCATTAGAAGCCCAGTCTGCATCAGCAAAACCTGTCACAGATAAGCCAGTTTTCTTATAGGTAATGCAGTAATCTACTGTACCTTTAAGATAACGCAACATTTAGCTGCTTTCCAGTGGACATCGGCAAAACAGTTATTGAATTGGCTTAATACGCTTACAGCGTGACATATATCAGGACGCGAACAGACCGCTACATACATAAGACAACCGATCAATTCTCGATACTCCAAACTGTCATCCTTTTTATCATCTTTGTTCAATTTTTGGCACTGCATTGGAGTTTCAACAGATTTGCAGTCTTGCATGTTGTATTTCTCTAATATCTTTTTAATATAGGCACTTTGATCTAGAGTGATCTTGCCATGATCTTTCCTGATTCTTAATCCTAGAACTCTTTCTACAGGACCAAGATCTTTCATGACAAATTCTTTCATCAGTAATGATTTAGTTTTAGTTTTTTCCGCATTACAATTGCTGAAAATTACTAAATCATCAACATACAACGCGATAATTACAAACTTGTCGCCATTTTGCTTTATGTATATGTCGTAGGATGATTTGATACTTCGAATCTTCGCGAAAATCCTAGGGGTATTGCGAAAACGCGGATAATTAGACATAGGCGAAAAATTATCCAAGTACGATTAGTACTTTGGCAACATAGTCGACGGAGCCCCGCTGCGCGGGGCTCCTATTTCCGTCCGCAGGGTCTAAAGTAACCTAACACGAACGAGATGACGGGAGCTGAGTTCGCTCGCTTTGCTCGCTCACTTCAGCTCCCGTCATCTCGTTCGAACCTAACCTGTTCGTGTCGGGGTGCCCTAAGCTCCCGAGCTCGCTTCGCTCGCTCTTGGACTTTTTCCAGTAAGATTGAGAAACAGTTTCGCCATTGTCTAAATATCCGTGTTTTCGCAATATCCCTAGGGTTTTCACGAAAATTCGAATTATCAAATCATCCTACGACATATACACATGGTTCAGAGACCAATCTCTTGAACTTGAGTTTGTTGACAAGAATATGATTGATCTTTTCATTGCATGATTTAGGCGCTTGTTTTAGACCATACACAGCTTTGTGTAGTCGATACACCTTGTTATTGCCTCTACCTTTTTCAAAATCTTCTGGTATTTCCATGAAAATGGTTTCTTTTAAATCACCGTTTAGAAAGGCTGTTTTTACGTCCATGTGGTCAATATCCATATCGTACTCCACAGCCAAAGCTAATAACATTCTTATGGTTTCGTATCTCACTACAGGTGAAAAAGTTTCAAAATAATCCACTCCATACTTTTGTGTAAATCCTTTTGCCACTAGACGTGCTTTGTATTGTAATAGTTCACCGTTAAGCCCTCTTTTCTTCTTAAATATCCATTTGGTCTTTATTGGCTTTGCACCTTTCGGCAAATCGGTTAAGGTAAAGCACTTATTGTCCAAAAAGGACTGATATTCGTCTTTCATAGCAGCTCGCCACTGCCTGGCTTCAGAACTATTCAACGCTTCTTCAACTGTTCTTGGATCATCACTGCCACACGCTTCTCCCGTCAAAAAACCACACAGGAAGGAGTTCTCATCAGCTTCCACGTATTCTGCTCTCGAGTCATCTGTCTCAAATGAAACATCTGGAACATAAGTAGCATCTGAGTGATGATCTGTGACCAAGCTACTGGTCGAAGCCTCGCTATCGTTAGCATCATCAGTAGTCACAGAAGTTTGTTCTGACTCTGTTCTATTCTCGGATACACAAGAAGTCTTAAGTTCTATAATCACATCTGATTCCACTTTAGTGAAATTCAGATGCTTGAGGAATTGATTCTCAATGAACTTAACATTTTTCGCTATTGTTAGCTTATAGCTCTCAAGATCCAAGAGCCGGTATCCCTTTGTGTTCTCACAATATCCCGCAAATATGTAAGGTTTAGATTTGCGATCCAGCTTTTTACGATTATTTTGCACAGCATATGCTAAACAACCAAATACACGTAAGTTATCTAAATTTACCTTATGTCCAGTGTAAATCTCTTCTGGAGTTGCACCTCTAACTGCCTTTGTAGGTGAACGATTTTTTATGTACACCGCAGTGTTCGCAGCCTCAGCCCAGAATCGTTGATCCAAACCTGCTTCCAGAAGCATACAGCGCACCGCCTCAATAATCGTTCGGTTCGCACGTTCGGCAACTGCATTTTGCTGTGGACAGTGAGGAACAGTAGTATGATGCCGGATTCCACACTTACTCAAATACTGCTTAAATCTCGTATTGATGTACTCGCCACCATTATCGCTTCTCAGGATTTTAATTTTGTTATTAGTCTCGTTCTCTACAAGAGCTTTAAAAATCAAAAAACACTCAAAAACTTTGTCTTTCGATTCTATTAAATAACAAAACGTCTTCCTAGAAAAATCGTCAATAAATGTTAGCAAATATCTCGCACCGCCTATAGATTTCACTGGCATAGGGCCGCACACGTCCGTGTGAACCAGTCCTAACATCTCACTTGCACGTGAAAAGGATTTGTTAGGGAAAGGTAAATTAGTAACCTTACCTTCAATACAGGCGATACATTGCTTGTATGTGGATACATCATAGTCGATACCAGCCGCCATACCACTCTTGAGTAGGTTCATGCTGCGACTATTCAGATGTCCAAGCCGACGATGCCATAAACCCTGAGATGGAAGATCTACCTGGGTACTCAAGGAGACGCTTACTGGCATACTGTGTACGCGCGAAACGGAATTTATATACGCATCCCCGGTTTCTAATTTATAAAGACCGCATGCATCCCGTTTTGCTACAGCTACTACCTTTCCGTTTTTGTAAATTTTACAAAAAATCGATGTAAATTTTACTTCAAAACATTTTTGTGTCAAAATACTGACAGATAACCGATTACATGACAAGTTCGGTATGAAAACTACATTACTGACAGTTACACATTGTTTTTGTTAAAAGAGTTTCACATTACCACGACCCGATGTAAAAAGTTTTTCACCGTTCGCAAAGCTTATTTCCTTTGGCGTATCACACACAAAATCATGAATAATGTCTCTACTATTGGTCATGTGGCAAGTTGCACCACTGTCAACGTACCACACATCTCGATCCAGCTTCACCGTCAGAGCCGACAACATAGTCGTCCTACCAGGAGTTTTCTGAACCTTTTCTTCCTCTTGACAACTGGAACTAGATGGCTTATCCTTATGCGGTGCTTTCTGTCTGCAATCTCTAGCGTAATGCCCTAATTTTTTGCATCGAAAGCACTTGGGACGCTTCGAGATCGAATTCGAAGTCGTTAGGGCATTCTGTTCCGTACCTTCTGCATCACCTCGTCTCTGTGCCTCCTGGAGTAGTTTACTTTTCACCAGTTCACTTGAGAGAGAAAGGCTACTATGCTCTAACGTCATAATGAGTGGGTCAAATTGCTTGGGAAGCCCACTGAGCATTATTATAGCAACGAACTCGTCTTCCAGAGAAGCATTTATGTTTTGCAGTTGTTGGGCAGTATCTAGAATTTTTGTAACATACGCCTCCATACTCTCAAACTGCTCTAATTTTAAGCTAAATAGCATTCTGAGGAGACCTAATCGTCTACACAGACCTTTGTCCTCGAACGATTTCTGTATATTCTTCCAGGCATCAAACGCAGTATTGCAATTCCTGACAACGGAGTAAACAGATGGCTGAACACTGAGGCAGATTCGTGCTAGCGCTTTTTCCTGTTTCTTCTTGTCTTCGCATTCCGATTTATTTTTCTTTTTTTCTTCAGGCCTATGTTTAGTTTAGACTCCAGATCGCCCACAAATTACAATTTTTATAAAAATATCTGTCAACGTAAATAGTTAAGATGAGGATGTAATATGTGGAGATGAATAAACGTTTTTTTATTATTATTTCTTTGAGATTATCGGGACTCTAGGCTGCCGGACCTTTGAAAGGCGTACCAGGGGCCGAATCCAACTCGCAAAGGCCTTGTTAGACATGTAGGATGAAGTGTGATAGCAACCGGCGATTATCCCTGTATCTAATAGTCTGTAGTGGATCGATTACCTAAAACTATAGAAGGACTATTGGCCCCTGCCTGACCACTGTTCTCATCTTCACGGTTATGAAATGGCAGGGAATGAGTTGCACACACAATTAATACTTCCCCCCCCCGCATAAACAGTTGCTAGCACTTTAGTGACGTAGCGCCAAGGGGGCAACATATACGGAGGTGCTTGAGGAGTGGAGAGCTATACCACGGCTATCAGGACAATCCCGGTAGTACGGTCAAGATCCCTACCAGCATCTTACTGGGATAACTTCCTTTCTCCGAGCACGTTTGCTCTTGCGAATCTCCACTCAACCCGGCCATTAAAGGCAAGCCAGAAATGAGGGACAAGACTTCTCCCGAGAGATCAGTCCGTTGGGTCGCCACAAAGCTGCCCTGCGGATTGTATCTCTGTCTGGCCCCTCATCCCCTCTGGGTATCGACTAACTGAATTGTAGTGGTCAGACAGGCTCCATGTAAAAATCTGGTAATCAGCTGCGTTCGGATAGACTTAGGTACATTCATTCCTTGGCGTACAGCTAAGCAGTGGAATTCCCTGTTGGAGTCTGTTTTTGCTGAAAGCTATAACCTGGGGGCCAGTCAAGAGGGAATAGGCTACTTCTAGGCAAGCGTGCTTCATTGTCGGCCACATCATCGCTTACCATCAAGTGAGATAGCGGTCAAACGCGAGCCTATCATTAATAATAGTAAAAAAGACGGCCAAGTGCTGTCGGACTTCGCACATTTAGGTTCCGTACCAAACCGCAAAATCAAGTTGGTTGTAATAGGAAAAAAGAGGGTATTTTTGTAAAAAAGCCGACTTTTGTGTCTTCTCATTCCTTTGTTTTCCAATATTTTTTAAAACAAAACATACAGTATTACTTGATATGGTGTGTAATTTTTATTTTTACTGTGAGAGCTTCTCTAAAAAATATGAATTGATAATTTGTATGGCTTTGCTACAATTTAGCAAAATTATGTGACAAATTGACAAGCACGCGTTATCTACTGTGAAAGGTTAAATGAACTTTCAACAGCCAATCACATCAGAACACCGGCGATTATTTATCGATCACGTTAACAGCCCGATAATCAAGTGTTGAGAAATCGGGGGTGGGTCAACAAGATACTTATACTGTGAAAATTTGAAGACTGTAGCTCCAATCGTTGGGCTTTAAAACCGGTGTGTCCGACGATGGACAAACAGACAGACACGTGAATAACAGCAACAGGGCTCCATTGGACCCTTCGGGTACGGAACCCTAAAAAAGAATGGAAGCTGATTCCAACATAAATATGTAGTTGGGAAAAGACTAAGCAGATTGAATACTCGGTAAATAAAGCTAGTGACATCATTTATTACGGTCCTAACCTATCCTAGAGGAAGTGGAGATGAAAATGTGCTGAAGTGGAAAGAGGTTGTAAAGATAACGCTTTTATATTAGGATCTTGTTCAAATTGAAATTTGAGCGCATTTCACTAGGGTCTCGATAAAATCTTTAATTTTGATATAAATAGGAGTAGCTAGTAGGAAGTAAGTTTTGGAAGTAGGTACTACTGCATCTATAGAAGTTCATTGATCCATAGCAACTTTGTATCTTGGTCACTTGGTATCTCGAAAAATAGACGATTCTTGTAGAATAGACTACGGAAACGAAGGCTCGGAAAAATACTAGTGATTAATAGTAGTTTTATAGTAAGAAAAATAGTAGTTGTATAGGTACCTACTTCTACAGGGATCCGGGATAGGTTTAATTATACCAAAATCTGTCATAATATTTGAGGTATAGATAGTTCAACTAATTTGTGCGCGCGGCGCTATGTGTGGGTAACCTTGTTTGCTCGGTCGACGACTGCCGCGTCACTGCCACACAAATGAAAGCTGTATAATTACAAGTGCACGCACACATGGCGCCGCGCGCAAAGATGAGTTGAACTATCTATAGTAATATTGCATTGCCAGGTAGGTAGATAATGTATACCTACATAGAAATTATAGAATCATTAAATGCCGCGCTAAATATGAAACTATTTTGTGAATACATCATTAATTCTGGGCCTTACAGTCAACAGTGAATAAGTTACTTCTAGGCAAGCTTGCTCATCATTGACCATATTATTGCTTACCATCCGGTGAGATAAAGGTCAAGGGCGTCTATCTATCCTGCAGCGCTGTGCTACAGAGATGAAATTGACGATGTACACTAATGAAAATCACTCTTGGACTTCTCCAACAGTCCTAAAAAATCAAAGACCGTTTGACTGCACTCTTAAAAAGATTAAATTTATTTATAGATTAGAAATAATTTAAATGCGATTTGAAAGACAAAGTGGTGCACAAACTCGGTTTAAAATTTTATTTTAGTGCCTTTTGCAAGATCTCCGAACGAGAAACCGAATTAGTAGGGTTTGCACATAGTTAGCTGTTAACTTTGCGAAATCGTCTCACCGTGTCCGCTTTCCTTTAAACAAAACAGTAGTTTCCGTCGTTTGAGTCTCTTCGAGAAAACTTTTTGCAACATTTCAGAATCGCTTAAAAATTCCTGGTTTTGCTTCTCAACTGTAGTTGTATTCTATTATTTCATTTCCGACGGGTTTATATTCATCCTCTGTCATTGACATCCCTTTACCGTTAATCAATTTAATTCTTGAAACATAACAAGTTAATTCTTGATAAGCATCCGTAATTAAATTTCAGTTTTCTTCACTCAAATCGTCACGAGACCTTTGACAATAGCTCGGGCTTTTTTAAAAATATTATCGATTAATCAAAACAATACAGGTAACAGATTACTACCCAGTCAATCTGACGTACGTTAGGAGACGTACGTAGGTACGTCGCCTAATATGATGTCACGCACACCCGTATTTACGACTCAGCTCCAATATGCAATGCATTTCAAAGTCATTACGCCGGTGATTTGCCGTTAAATGCAGTTGGCACCGCCATAACCAGTGTTTGATGGTCATGGCACATAATTTATGCCTTTGGGCGCTGGTGAGACGTGCTGGCTGTATATACGGCCGTTGGAGAGATCTTGTTTGAAATGAGAACGCATTTAAAGAAGTGTGAAATAAAAAGTTTTTTTTTTTAAGAACGGGACTGGATTGAGAGTTTAATTTGAAATGGCATAGGTAGTCATTTGATGGGAATAGTAATTTGATGGGAATAAACTGTTATTTCCTGTATGTGCATTAAAAAATTGGAAAAAAGAATCATTTATTTTAACAGAGAACGATGAATGAATTATAAACCTATTCTGAAATAATGTTTTTTGCTCAGTACCAGCACTTTTTCTTGGTGTGTTGCTTAGTTAGGCAACGTTCTTATTTTATTTTAACGTTTTCAACAAATTTACTTAATCAAATGTTTTGAAAAGGTAATTGGCTGATTAAATAACGGTGATCGTAGACCTTACAATCGTTTTATCTGATCCTTCACAAAACATTGACCAAAAAATACGAAACAAAATATCTAAAAAGAACACTCTTTCTAGTTAAATGCCGTCGACCGCGTCGGTAACCTTAATTAGTTAAAAAGTTTAGTCAGTTACGAACCCAGCTCGTGTTTTAAGGATCGTTAATTCTTTCCAAGTATAAATGAAAAGTTCTGGTTCCCGATTAATTTTCAAACTTCGAAACAGATCTGAACGCGTTCGGGAAGTTCCACCGCGTTCTTTTTTAAATTTAAACAAAAGATCGGGACCGTTGAAGTTGATCGGGATTGGTTGAATAAATATTATCATTATGAAAAAATAACTGGGTTTGTTAAAAGTGCAGACGCAGCGAAACGTAATAAATTGTTTGAAGATTGTTAATTTAGTAGTTTATATCATCGTTTTCTGAAGTCTTATGTGTTATTGGCCATAGCCTGTAATAATAATCCCTAGAACCTACTTTACCTTTACAGAATACATTGCCGATAATTGGATTTGAAAGTTCTAAAGTGGCGCCAGTGACAGAAAAGTTGAAAGGAAACCGTTTATCCTGGTACGGTCATGTGATGAGGAGAGATGTAACGCATGTTATTAAAAGAGTTATAAATATGAATATGGATGGATGGAGAGAGAGAGGGGACGGCCATATAAAAGAAAAGGGAGTCAGTGGTAGCGTGGCGGGGGACAGGACGGTATGGAGGAAGAAAACGTGTTGCGCCGACCACAAGTAACATGGAACAAGGGCAGGAAGATGATGATGATTGCCGATAATTATAACAAAAACATAATTAAATTTATAAAAAAACACTTCTTCACCAAACACCAAGTAGCTATGGACAAATATTCTCATTTTATCAATGAAACTGAAAATAATGAGCGTATCTAAACCGCATACAAGAGCTGTCAGTGTCAGTATTCTGTAGCAATGAAGACAATGACCGCTCTTAAAGTCGGTTTTTCATTTATTGATTGCCTTCGGTTTCAATAGAGACATTCGCCTCGCCATCATGAAGTAAAATATCTAGGAGAGGAACTCGTGGCTAAATGATAAAAGCCGCTCGGGTCAATCTTCCAGGTTAAGCAACGCTTGCAGAGATCGGTCCGAGGATGGGTGACCATCTTTATATAGCGAGTTTCCTTCGTGCCTCGGAAAGGACGTTAAGCCGTTTGTCCCAGCTGTCATTTGAAGATCTTTGAAAGTGACTTTCGAGTACGAGTCAGAAGCCTGAAACCTGACACCTTGCCAAGGGTTATCGTATTACCCAGTTACTGGGTTGTGGACACCAACATAGTTGGGAAAAGGCTACGGTGATTGATTGAAGTGAAATATATAGTGCTACTAACTACTACGAGTATAATGTGCAATTTATTTACATTTATAATATTAGAAGGATTACACATTTTTCATTTCTCTCTGGTTCCAATTCACGCAGACGAATAATGTCTTATTCTTGTAGGAACTGTATTGTTTGTTGCGACCTCATGTCGCGTCCGCGTTCTGGGTTGCCTGGAAGTGATCGCAGAACACGATAAGACCGCCTGTTTTTTGCTAACTTGCTGTTAGCTAGTCAGTTGAAATTTTCACAGATGATGTATTTCTGTTGCCGCTATAAAAACAAATACTAAAAACAGAATAATATACAACAAACTTGATATTTTTTACCTTTTTTTGTTATAATGGTACGGAACCCTTTGTGCGTGAGTCCGACTCGCTCTTGGCCAGTTTTTATCTTGGAATACGATAAATAAATAAATCTTAATAGTACGATCAATTACTAATACTACGCGGGCGGTTGTTAGTCCTTGATATTTCTGAAGTCCCAAAAAAAATAATAGAGTATCACTGAAATACTCAAGAAACACCAACAATTCATCAGAATTCGTCCAACAATATCCAACACACGTAGCTTTATCATTTACAGATAGGTAGGTACTCGTCCTCAGGACGTAATTATTACTTCCATTAATCTGAGGAAGCGACAATAAATGGAACAGATCTAGAGTACAAGCTGCAATAGAGTGGTAAGAATAGATGATTCCATTCAGTAGTATTTTGTTAGTTGTGTTGTTTTTACAGACTTCTTAAAAGAGGTTGAATTGCACAATATTTTATACTATTTGGGCTTCTAAACAAGTGTGCCATATTTCATTAGTATATGTTTGTCCACGCATTTTTCCAAAACTAGTAATCGTATCGTGATCATTCTTTTTTTATTGGATTAGGTATCTCGCAACTAAGGGCATAGTAATTTTCATCAAAATGGGTTCAGCAGTTGTCAAGATATGGAACATATAACGGAACACCTAAACGACAAACAGCAAGAATGGGTAAATTGGGTTGTCAAGGGTATTTTTTGCCATCCTTTCGGTACCTTACTATAAACTAAAAAGAGAAAAAAAATCACAAAATACATACCGACTTTTAAAGCAAAACACTAAAAAGAGCAAAAATAACTTTCGTTTCGGCAGTCGGTGTCATAACACGACAAAATAAATAAAAGGTATCAGAGAAAAAATTAATCCTAATAATCTTAATTTAATCCTGGTTTTAACAAGACTGCCGTTGTTACTCGTAACAATGTCTGTAATTGGTAGGACTTTTATGTTTCAAAGATAAAAGTGGTACTAATAAATGAATCTAGTGGATTTCTTTGGATATGAACGTGGTGAGTGACAGAGCTGTCCAGGTAGCTATATACTGGTCAGACAATATTTGAGATTAGTTAAGACAAAATTTGAGTACATCGATACAAAAAGAAGAAGGTGGGTTTGTCCACAGTAATCAAAAATAGCTTCTAATACAAATGAAAAATATTGTCATTAATCTTCTCTAGAATAGAAGCAACTAATTATTTTTTTCTTTTTGTGTCAATTAAATTTGTCAAATAAAAAAAAAGTTTTGTAAGTTTCTTAGGTAGATATATTAATAGGCTCACGTCTGACCACTATCTCACCTGATGGAATATCTAATTTAGTCTATGGAGCACGCTTTCCTAGATGTAACCTACTCTGAATCCCCATGGTTACAGTTATCAAGACGTACAAAATCAAAGTTACTTGTGCTAAATAATATTAAAATTAATAATTAATTAGCACACAAGCGAAGCCTGGGCACCGCTATTACAACACACTCCAAACAATACAAGCCTAATACCACCCCACTAACATAAGCCGCTAACACAAACAGAATCCGATTCGTGCCCCCAAGTTGTAGCCTATTAATTGCATTGTTGCATAATGCTTTAGAAGCAGCGAGCTTATTGTTGCATAAGGGTGATATTTCACCGGAGGTAGTACGGCTAGATATAGCCAAGCAACCCAGCAGCAATGTATTCTACTACTATCAAGTATCATTAATGGTCATTAAGTTTTATCAAAAAACTAGCTGTCCCACGCGGCTTCGCTCCCGTCAACTGGCTACCTACCTACCCATTGACCCTACCTACACTACAAACACGATTGTTGCGTAACTTTAACCGCTTACGCAGCGCACGCAACGGAAGCTCTCAAAAAGGAATAATTTTGCCCGTTTTTGTAACATTTTTCATTTATGCTCCGCTCCTATTGGTCGTAGCGTGATGTTATCTAGCATATAACCTTTCTCGATAAATGGAATATCCAACACAAAAATATTTTTTCAATTCCAACCAGTAGTTCCTGAGATTAGCGCGTTCAAACAAACAAACAAACAAACTCTTCAGCTTTATAATATTATATAAGTATAGTATAGATATACTTGCGAGCGGAGATGTGTAGCGTCGCTGTGAAAATGTGTGCTTGTTTCGACCAAAGCTGAGCGAGGAGCTTGCGGGGTGCGAGGATGCGTAGCGAAACTATGTTACTGGTTGGTACTGGTACTACTTGGTACTATGTTACTGGGTGGTATGAGGATGAGTAGAGGTCTGTTTTCAGCTACGCTTCCACGCACCACTCAGCAATGCACCGAGCGGGGCATAATCAACGGTGAGCCCTTGCGGTCCTCGCAAACATTCCTTGCTCGCATCCCTCGTAAACAATGCTCGTGCAAGGTTCAAGGTGTTCAAGGTTCAGCACCCTTTTTCACCAGAGCTGCACTCAGCTAGGCTAGGAAAATAAAGTTATCCCATTGATGCAGTAATTTTGTAAATCTTCGCCCACCACAGATTCGCAAGGTAACTAAGGGAGCTCCCGCGCACATCTCTGGTGAAAAAGCACCCTAATGCTCTAGAAGCTTTGTGAACTAGTCAGCGCCTCTCCGACATGTGGATAAGTCTTGTTAACAGTTTCCCGATGGGTAACTTCGTTTGCTGGATTAGTGATGATGTCGGCAAGATTAGATGGAGTTAGTACTGTCAGTAGTGTTTAATTGAAGAAAATTTTGAGCTTACGAAGTGTTTTCAGCTTCATGAGTGTAGACAATATTTATTTTTAAGAATGGGAATCTAACGGAAAACGATGGCTAAGACATGTAGTTTATGTTTAAAATGTCATATCGCATCTTAATTCTTAAGATGAAGGGTTTAATGTGGTTATATATATGTATTACATTTTCTCTATATATTGACTGCTGTTTAGTTACCTTAATTAACCTAAATCCTAAATACTGAAGTTTACTGGTTAGTGGCATTCGGTTTGAAAAGTATATTTAGATGCTCAATCACTTATTCATAGATTCTGATTCAGGTCTTCAGATAAACTTTTCATTGGTACCTTTTGATTTGGCGAATTTGAGGGCAAGTAAGAACTGAAATTCCATTGCACATTTGCACACAGGTGAAGCAAGCTACTCAAAAACACTAGATATAGACCAGTAGTTGAAACATCTTTCATTAATATAAACGAGCTATAAAGTTGACTACGTTCAGTAAATATTTCCTTAGTTCATCCCATGTTCATCCGAGTCATTTATCAGTTGAACATGTGATAATCTTATTTGTGTGTCGTATCATATGCAGCTAACATTATTGATTCTTTACGCTGTGCTAATATTAACACCCATATGTTCTGTCCGTGCAGTGGCTGAGTAATATACTTATGTACCACGGGTTGTGGGTACAAAACAATTTCCATTTGAACTGGAAAGCGGTTCCGTGTTTGCAGCTTTTTCTTCAGTACACATTATGACTGCATGGGGTCAAGATTTATATGATACTAGCGAACCGCCCCGGCTTCACACGGGTAGTAGAGCATATTATGTCAACATGTTTTTTTTTAAATAAGTACCTTTCTACCATACACAAAACAAAAATACAACCTCAAAATTCACTATGTAAAAAAAATACAACGCAATTGCAACCTTCCAAGAACACCCAAAAGGAAAACAAATACATACACGTAAGCCTCCATACATCACCTAATTGCAAAAACCATAAAATTATAAAGATTCGCTGCAATAGTCTGTTTATGTTTTTTACAGGAATATGCGAGCTTTTTTTTTAGTTTGTGGTGTCTCGCAGCTCAATCTAAGTGATTGGCTACTGCTTAACCGGGCCATCCTGTGGAGTCTAAACTATAGCCTGAAGCCAGGCAGGATTCGCGCGCGTTATCGTAGGACACGCGCGCGTTATCACTCGGCTTGTATAGCAATAGCAAAAGTGAGCGACAGCGAGCCGTGGAGTAGGGGTATATATTTTTAAAGTAACAGAAAAGTAGAACCCTAGAAGATACCTTTACCTATTAAATAATGTTACCAATCAATAAACATAGAAACTGTTAAATCCATAACACTACTTAAATTACATATTTGCTATCCTAATTAACCAAACAGTTTATACTAAACCAGTATAATAACTAAATATTTCAGCACGTATTTGATTTAAGTAGCTGTAAGCTATGTCTGGGACATAGCTTACAGCTGCCAAGTTTACATCGACGTAATTAAAATTTACACAACAAATCAAGCAATCATCTTTCACATAAGTACCGCTGTAGGTAATTATTTATTTCTGAACCAACTCGTGCTTCTACCCAAGGCTTCTCCTATAATATTTTTACAAGCTTTTATTTAACTTGTAATGTATGTATGTATTTAAGTGTGTTCGATTCAAATCTTGCAACTGAATTTTATAGCAGTTCTCCTCCACCGATTAAGATGAAATTGTGCATACACGTTTAGTTCGGATGACAATGCATGGTTAGCTAAGTGACGTCATTCAAAATCCAATATAGCGGACGGCCCAAGATGGCGGACTAGTAATTTTTGTGCACTGCCATGATATGGGTATCAAAAGAAAGGGTTTGCTGAGAAGAATACGCTTCGCTCCCGTCAACTGGATACCTACCTACCCTACCCTACCTACCCTACATACATGAATGTTGCGTAACCTTAACCTTTAACCACTTACGCAGCGCACGCAGCGGAAGCTCTCAAAAAGGATTTTTTTTCCCGATATTGCAACATTTTTCATTTATGCTCCGCTCCTATTGGCGTAGCGTGATGTTATATAGCCTATAACCTTCCTCGATAAATGGACTATCCAACTTAAAAATATTTTTCAATTCAAACCAGTAGTTCCTGAGATTAGCTCATTCAAACATACAAACAAACGAACTCTTCAGCTTTACAATATTATAAGTATATTTCTATCAAAGAAACAGTAAAAATGCAAAGGACATACAGTATGTACCATTTTATTGTACAAAATATTTACTTGTCTTTATTTACTTTTGCTTCTTACGTTTTGTTTGGAAACGATGTATTTATAAATATCTATATTGGTCTCCATTTATGTATGTAAATATTAGTTTAGTAAATAAGTGGTGGTTGAGATTGAGGTCGTTTAAAACCGCGGCTCCGCCCGCGTGATGTTAGTATTTCACCCAATATATTTATAAAGCCTATGTGCTATTTTGATATATGTATAAGCTATATTCCTGTAAAGTTTCATTAAAATCCGTTCAGTAGTTTTTGTATGAAAGAGTAACAAAAAAATAGTTAGGCATCAACTGATTAAGAACTGTCTTCTGCCAGCGGCTTCACCCGCGTGAAATCGAAAATTATCCCGAGAGAACATATTCCCGGGATAAAAATATCCTATGTGCTATTTCTGAATATAATCTATCCCTTTGGCAAACTACATCCAGATCCGTCTAGCCGTTTGAGAGTGAAGAAGTAACAAACATACAAACACATACACACACTCACAAATTTTTATAATATTAGTGTTACTATAGTGACCCGCCCCGGTTGTGCACGGGACATGTTAAATCCACAAACCCTCCTCGTTTATCGCTCTTTCTATGTGAGGAAAACGTTCCGAAATCCGTTGCAATGGTTTTGCAGAATACAATAGAATACTTAGATGAATACAATAGAATTCTGACTTTCTTTAGATGTAGGAATTGGAGAAACAGACCGAGGCAGACAGCGTCTTTTTAGGGTTCCGTACCCAAAGATTAAAAACGGGACCCTATAAGACTCCACGATCCGTCTGTCTGTCACCAGGCTGTATGTCATGAACCGTGACAGTTGAAATGTTCACAGATGATGTATTTCTTTTGCCGCTATAACAACAAATACAAAAAACAGTATTTAAGTGGGGCTCCCATTCAATAAACTTGATTTTTTTGCTGTTTTTTTGCGATAATGGTACGTTACCCTTCGTGCGCGAGTCCGACTTGCTCTTGGCCGGTTTTTCATACTATTTAATGATAACAGGTGTAAATTATTTTGCTGAAATGTTTTTTTAAAGGTTTATAATATCTATAACTTTTTCACCACACATTTTTAACTGCTATGAAGTGTACACTCTTAAAAAATGTAAGGGTCAAAGTCTAATGCACAACCTTTAATTCATTATTTTCAACATTGAAACATGAATCTAGTTATAAATCGACATAAACAGCGTACAATAGGTATAATTAATGAACAATCGCAAACATATATTTACATATGTATGTATGAGTGTTGTAATCGGCTTTGCTGGAATAATTATGTATGTTGTGTGCTTTCGGTTATAAGCTGCGCAAAAAGCTCTCGTTGTGAGCGATGGCGGAATAATGGAACATTGTTTATTTATTGTTTTGATTAAGTAGGCGTAAATGAAGTTGTTTTTGAGTTAAGTGTTTTAGATAATATACGTAAGTTTTACTTATTTATTTACCCCCGACGGAAAAAGAGGGGTGTTATAAGTTTGACGTGTGTACATGAGTGTTTGTGTATTTGCGTATCTGTGTGCACCATAGCTCCTAAACGGATGAACCGATTACGATTTTTGTTTTTTTTTTTGTAAGGTGACATTATCGGGAGTATGTTTAGCTATGTTTGATGAAAATCGGTCCAGCCTTTCAATAGCAAACAACAATTAAAACAAAAACAGATTTTTACTGTTTGAATCGGGGTATTTGCGGGTGCTTTAAATTTGTTTAATTTTACTTTTTAGATTTTGTTTAACTTTTATTTTTAATTCGTTAGTATAGTACTCGCCAACTTTCTTGGCCGCCCTGAAGTTGGCTTTCCGATGCGCAAGGCACGGCGCGGTGCTGTTTTTATATGAGATTAATTACTGCGCAGCCACTGTAGCCAACTTCAGGGCGGCCAATACGATTGGCGAGAACTGTATGTGTGGGTCAAACCATGTCAGAAATTTTGCGTAATTGTTTGGTTTGGATGACAATGCACGGGAATCTAACGGCTTGTTTGAGAAAAAAATATTAATCGTTTCTTTTTTATTTATTGCCCTAATGATTTTCATACCAGTATCTTGATTGTAGATTCCTAAATTATACACTTGATAACAATTTGCTATGGGTTAAATAAAGTCAGGACTTAACATGACTTCCAAATGGTTAGTAGTTGATTCACTGATTGTTGATGTTATACAAAGGACTTAATAATTTTCATAGGCAGGCATTTAAGATGTTTTTCTGTTATTAGTTACATCAGAAATGCTAACTTACCATTTGTTATCTAAAAGGTACGTGTCATGAGATTCCTAATACGGAAATGGAGTATGCAGTTTCTATTAGGGACGAACCTGTTGCCAACCGAGTCCAAATACAGACTCCGGACAACTTCTGAGTAATGGTTGATGGAAAAGTTAGTTCTTTTAAACAAATCAAGTAGCTTTTGAAAATAAAGGGTTCATTTTTAAACGTTACTTAAATGATAACGTCTTGGTTATAATTTTTCAAGTTCAAACTTCTCTTAATCCCATGGTTTATTTTTAAATATTAATTAAACTTACACAACTATATAGTTGCCTACCAAAACGTATCTACTAATATTACTGCCTCTCTCTAAATACTTATTCGACAGCGACTAAATATTTATTAATTTAATTCTGGCAGCCACAAAAGGATCCCTAATCGACCCTTTCAACCTTGACCGACGGAGCTCATTAATCATTACAGTATACCTTGATCGCCTCCCTCTGTGCCTTAGGGAATAGACTGGGCTTGCCTTAGTTGCCACAGACTAAGAATAGTTTGGACTTGATAGTTATATTTATGTGCGTTACGCCCACGGCTGGACATAAGCTGATTATGAAAGAATACTTTTAAATTAATGAATTACTGTGTGGGATTACTCGTTTCTGATCGGTCGTCTTTTGTTTTTGTTAGACAGTGATGATATAATATTTCCATTAGGGGCTGATATTTCAATAGTCTGATAACTCAGGAATAATAAAAAAAACCGGCCAAGTGCGTGTCGGGCCACGAGCAGTAATAGTTAAGAGGTCCATAGTTGCATAATAATGCGGATTAAGAAGAGGGTTTTTTGTTGTTACATGAACATTAAAACGGTTTCAGCGGCTCACAACGTCTAAAAACGGGCCTACATAAGACGATGGTAACTGAAGAAGGAGTTGTAAAATCCAACTTCCAACTTTTTGGGCGCACGGTTGGCGCAGTGGTTGAGCGACTGACTGCTGCGCTGCGTATCGCGGGTTCGTTTCCCACACGGAACAAATATTTGTATGACCTACAGATAGTTGTTCCGGCTCTGGGTGTTGTGTATGTGAGTTTATATGTTTGTAAAAGCGCCCACGATAGAGGAATAAATTCCTAGTGTGGGGCAACGTTTTTAAAGAAAGAAAGAAAAGAACTTCACAAGTGAAGTTAGATTTTTTTTATCTATTTGAGTAGGTACCGCCGCGGGTACAGGCAAGCGTTTGTAATTAAGTTTTATAACCAGCGTCACTATTAAGTGACGCTGGTTATAAATCTTATTTTAATACTGCAGTATTGTCGTTTCGGAGTTAGTCTTCGTTAGAATCTCCAAATATTTACAAACCGAAAACAAATATTTTAGTATGAGTATTTTCAAACAAGCTACTCAACTACCAAAAAGTAAAATCAAATTATACTATGATAGGAACAAAGAACCAACGTAAATAAGCTGCGATAAATAATCTACATAAAGGACGTCAATTGCGAAAGGAGCCGATACGAGCGCGCTTTAGAGCCACAAAGAAAGGTTTGGTTCGTTCCAGGGTGTCCTAGATCCTCGCACGCACGCTCCTTGTTTCTTTCTCTTTCAGAATATGTTTTTCTAAAGTATTCACTATTTCGTTCTCGAAAGTTCTTCGCTAGAATTTTCTAAATAAATAAAATAGTACTTTATGGATGAGGCAAGTGTGACTAGGTTGCAAGATCACAAAGTCAATTTAGATATACTAGCTTGAAAACCCATGTTTTGTGGAATCCTTACATTGAAACGAGTTGCATACACAATGTTTTTATTAAAATCTGCATGTCTTTTTTTACGCCCCGTTGTAATGAACGCAGTTTGAGTGGATAACAAATACTACCACGGCTCGATTGTATACAGAAGTTGACTTGCGAGTGTAAAATATTCAAGAAGATTAGGTATTTGAGTTATACATCAAGGAAACGTTCATAACACCAGCATAGAGATAATGCATTTTTCTTTGAAAGTCAACCAAAACTTTGTACTCGCTGAACTCCTACAGCAACACTGTTTCACCCCCCAGTAAATGCAACCTCAATCATTTTATTACGGCAGTGGTACGGAGGAGAGTAGTGCAATGTTGTGTTGCATGCGAGTGTCGGTATGAGTGTCGGACATTGCTGAGAGGTGTCGGCGAACTTGTGAGAGACGTTCGCGTGATGTCAGTATTGTGGGTGGTGTATGTTGGGGGCGGAGAGCGAGGAAATCAATGATGTCCTTGTGATGTATGTGTGTGGGTGCTTGGAGAAAACTGGGTTTAAATACACATTAGGTCGGCAAATAAAATCTGCAGAGCGATACTAGGTGGTGGGCAAGTTGATAAAATATGTAATCTGTCGGGATCATTAGGCAGGTTCATGTAAAAGTTTCTGGAAGATTTGAAAGAAAGGAAGAATAAAAAATCTTTTTTTCAAAAAAAAAATACTACTGACTTCCAACTAAAAACACTACAAAGTGAAAAATAACTTTCTTTTTCGAAGTCGGTGTCGTTGGTAGGTACCAATTTTTTTCGTTATGGACACCGGACACACTTTTTAGTTGTGCCTATTAAGCAACTTGCCTTTAGTGAGGTACTTATAATGCAAGAATAGATTATCCGAATGCCATGAAACTTGATCATAACCGGTGAAATGAGATTGTACCAAGGTGAACAGTACACATCTGCGTACCCCTTTAGAGCGTACTGGCGTGATGTTATGTTATGAAATAGTATAAACAATAAACAGATATGCGATTGCAGCAATCCCGAGAGATTTATTGAAGAGTTCTGCTGTATATCTCCGAAGTTCTTCTTCAGATCTTCACCAAATTAAAATGGGACCAATTTCGAAACATACCATATAAAACAAAAAAAAAATTCAATATCGGTCCACAATTGACGGAGATATCGGTGAACATAAACAAAAAAAAAAAGACAAACTTGAAGTCGAACATAGAACCTCCTCCTTTTTGTAAAGTCGGTTAAAAATAGTTTATTTGCGCCAGGTAGGACACAAACCTTAAATAGAAAATTTTATTACAATAGGGAAAGTATGTGTCGCAACCGCGAAAACGGCCATCGCTCAGAATAAAGCTGGGAGTCGCGAGTTTATGATCCTTATCATAAACTTGAATTCTTAGTAAGACTTTTGGTTTTAATACAAAAGTCTTCTTGCTAATGAGCAAGCATGCTTACCTATAATTAAAACTAAATTTCTTTTGTACCTTCTAATTAACAACGACATTATTAATGTCCACCGCATTATATGACATTAATTATACCTACATTAAAACTTTATATGGACTAGTAAAACCGCATGTTATATGTGTTGCAAAGGTGACTTCGTCCAGTTCAGGGTTCAATATATCTCTATCGTTTTTTCGCCACGGCCAGTTAGTCTCACACTCTCTACTCTCCCCAGCATTAAAAAAACACAAACCAACAAATAAAAAAAAACTTTTTACAAAAAAATACTACCGACTCCCAAATAAAAAAACTACAGAGTGAAAAATAACTTTATTTTTGGCAGTTGGTGTCTTTTGTAGGTACCAATTTATTGTACACAGACTTCCAAAATAAAGTAACAACTAAAAAGTGAAAAATAAAAAACTTTTTGCAAAAAATACTGTTTAAGTTTTTTATTTTTCCCTTTTTAGTTGTACCTACCTAATAGGCAAGTTGTTTAGTTATGTACCTATAACGCCAGAATAGATAACAGAATAGTATTAAAAAAAAAGAAAGAACATACGTAATGTCGAACATAGAACCCTCCTCCTTTTTGGGAAGTCGGTTAAAAAACGGTGACTCCATCATTATAGACATAACTTTTCTTGCATTTTTGATCCTACCTCTCGCTTGCTCTCCTGCTTGCCATATTAAATTTTATCTTAATCCGTGTTGCTTTGCAACTGGACTTTTTCTAGTTGATAGCGGTCGCCACTGTTAATTTTGGCTTTCAGGATTTGAATTAGTTGAGATTAGTGTTTCGACTTTCGAGCATATCTCTCCTGCCTTGCAACTTATACCATCACCATTTGGTTTCTATCTCGCTCTCACTCGTACCTTGCACCACACCTCAGCCTCTCTATATAATTGTGCCGTCACATCACAAAGCTTGCCACCTCCATTAGTTTCTCACTGTAAATCAAACAACCATTATTGTCTTTCACCAATTCCGTGATATTTTCCTCTCTCATTTACACCATAATCTTAATGTTTCTACCCCGCCCTCTCTCCTACCTTGCACCACACGTCAGCCTCTCTATATCATTGTGCCGTCACATCACAAAGCTTGCCTCCTCCATTAGTTTCCCTCTGTTAATGCAACAACCATTGTTGTCTATGTCTCATTCTGTTTTCGGATACATAATACTAAATATATCTGCGTATAGCTTGCATTTTGACTGAGTTTTCCTTATACTGTATTATATTTATTATATTCTTGTGGCGTACATGATGTCATCATTATCATCAATCACCTGTATTTAAAGGTTGATCGGCAAAAGCTTTTTGCCTTTTATCCAAAAATAACTTTTCGTGTTCTGTATAAAAATATAACTACACATAGTATTTATACATGGATATTATGATTTATCTTTACTCCTAACAAATATTATTCCACAATACCTCTGCCAAGTTTGGTGATGAAGGCATTATTTTCTATAGGTAATTGAAAATATTTATGCTTTGCAATTTCGAATTCTCCAATCCGAGAACCAGTACTGAATATAAAGTTTTCAGATAAATAATACTACAAACAAATAATAAATACAGACCGATTTACAAACCCATTATTCGATTTGAAACCAATTTCCAATTCAGCAAAATGTATTAAAGCCAGTCTGACGACTACATTGAATATCGTAGGTTCCAACAAATTGTAGCTACGTGCTACGCCGCTACACTGCTACGGCGTAGCGCTACGAGGATATAAGAACCGTCCGAATTCCTCTGAAATATTCATTGCTATCAGTTACAGTATTGAATACTTATTTTATTCATGAAGATGAATAGTTTTTCTACGAATATAAGATCTTGTCTATGAAATGGAAGAAAATTTTGGGGAATTCAATGTTGCCTTAGTAATGGAAGAAACACATTGAATGTAACGTATAGATTCAATGTAACTTTCTTTGTGATTGACCCTATTATTTTTTGTAGGATCATGAACTATCGTTGTATATTTTATGTATAAGACTATATTATGGAAATAGATACTACCTTACAAGAATCGAGCAATTTAATGGCATAAAAAGTACCCGGTAACACCCAGCGATAGCATAACTTTTTTCAGGAAAATAATTTTCGTAATCAGTTCTGTACTCTCAAAGATCTATAATGAAAATCCTACACATCGTTACATCGATCGATCGTACTTCGTAATAATTCCGGATTTCATTTCGGACTCCATATTCACACTTTATATCCATCCATACTAATAATTATGCCAAAGTAACTTGGTCTGTCTGTTTGTTAAGCTTTCTCGCCTTAACTGAGAAACCAATCATGATGAGTTTTGGTACACCGGTAGTTTAACCTTTGAGTAGAACATAGGATACTTTTTATCTTGGAAGTATGGTTCCATGGGATAGTTGCCAACATTCACGTCTGTGAAGCCGCTGGCAGATGCTAGTAGCCAATATTAATTTTCCTACATTATCTCTTTGCAAACCATGTTCACCGAACTCTCCTGTCGCGGGTCTGCTAGAAGCAATTTCTATTAAAAATATCAGTTCTAACTTTATGCTCTTCTATCTTTTTATTATTTATTAGTTGTTTTATGGCTACACAAATAAATAAATTCACCAGGTACTAAGAATATTTATGGATTAGAATAGAATATACTTTATTGTTTACTTAAAAAGTTATAAATCTCTTTTACAAGACTTATTACTAAAAAAAACTTATTAGTTTTTAGTTTGTTAAAATTTATCACTTATGTTTTATTTTTAGCCTGTATTATGCCACTGCAAGGCAAATGACTCCCTTCCTTCCTAATGATATATTTATAAGTAAATTACTACCGCTTTACAGAAAGTGAATGCTAGCCACACTAAATTGATCGTAACGTTCTTATGAAATATTCTGTTTATTGCTTTATTTACGATTGTCGGGACTTTGTAACAAAACGAACGCTTCTTTGTGAGGCCAAAGAGAATAATAACACGATTGTCATACTTTCGTATATATTTATTTATTCATTTACACATAAAATTAATTTTACAGGTAGAACCCAAGGTACTAAAAGTAGTCATACAATGCGACACTCAGAGATGTCCCTCGAAAACTGATCATAAACCTTCTGGCGTCCATGATAGACCAGTCCCGAGTAACGGTTCCGGGTGCCGGCACAAGTTACAAAGAGGACAATACACTAACTGTCACTATCTGGAATTCCGCCAAAGAGCAGGAAACCATGATGCAAACTTTAATAGGTTTTTACGGGCTACCGTTACAAACAGACTCTTCCTCGGCCCCAACCGTAGCCTACTGTTTGTTTTGTACCAGTAATCCCAACGATTCTAAGATTTTTTTTAAGCGTGGTGTAATGCTCATGCATACTGCGCTAACATGAGAAGATAGCGCAGTTATGTGGGACTCCAACCCACTAGAACTCCACGGTGTCCTCCTGTGCCGCTTATGGCGGGAATACGGGCACGCGTTAGCACTCACCGCGAACCCGCCGCGGCAGTCTGTCATCGGACCCTCCTCTGGGTACTTTTTTCCATCCCCGGCGCACCAGAACACACTGTATGTAGTGACCATCCTAGGGACCACACCAGCACATGGGCGCCAAACGACCTATGGGTATATGGCAGGGTGTATGGCACCCTTGGTCTCCTTGTAACGGGTCAAGGTCAATGGCCCCGCCACCTTCCATTTTTCGGCCGCAGGGGATAAGGCCTGCGGCACCACTGCGTTCGCCATCAGACGGTGGCGACCCCGACCAAGCCGCGGAAAGTAGGGACAGCGGCGCACTGCAATACCGGCACTCCTCTCCTGCCGCCGCCTCCAACCGGATATCGATGGGTATGGGAGGCCCCATACGACATCGCGGCCCGCCTCATATCAAGTATATTGCGATGTCGCTTAAGCGGCACCGCAATATACTTTTTGGCTGCTTTGTCGTCGGCTTAATCGGCAAAAGCCCTGACGAGCTGCCCTTCCTCGGGTTCCACTCCGCTTCACCGTGGGTGATCAAGCCACGGCTGCTGACCCCCCCCCGCCTCGACAATGCGGGAACTCACCGGGGGGGCAGATTTGCTGGCCTAGGATATGAACGGAAATTGTGGTAGGTAGTGCGAATGAGAAGAGAAATGGCTTATTAGGGAAATTAATGTTGTCATCATTATAAGCAGTCTACTGCTAGGCGAAGGCCTATTGACAATTCTCATTTGTTTGGGCGAATCTTTCACCCTTTCTTTGGTATTTTCAAAGGATGTGTTGATAGGTGATTGGTAAATTGTCACCTCTTATAATTTATCCATCTTGCGAGGTTGAAGCCAGGAACGGGCCCAAGCAGTAAAATAAAATGTTACTGCTTTTTGTAAAATATGCAGGGTTAAAATAGGGCCCGTTAATTAGACCTTCTATCTAATCCAGATTCCGAATTTCTTAAAAAACATCGCCAATTTTGCAGTAATAATTTTTATAACAACATACGGATACATAGAATATCTTTCATCAATTTGAAGTGTTGTTAGCTCAACAAAAGCGGACAGGAAAAATTTCCTAACATGGCCGCCTGTTATTTTTTTTTTTCAGTTTTCATACTAATTTATTTTAACAAAGTGAAAAGCATAATAAAAACAACCTTTTCACTTGACACATGAACAAAGAGAAAACATACTCTTTGCAGGTTTATTTTTATTATTCGTAATACGTAAAGAGCTTTGTTATTCTGTTTTTAAATTTGCTCCCTTCTTTTTTATTTATTTATGATTTTATCAATTTCTGTTTTTATTAAACGCAGCACTAGACTGGATTTGAGTGGAAGTATTTGTGCCCCTTTCGATTGCTTGGAAATGTTCGAGACAAGCTTTTTTTATTATTATTTATTATAGGCCTCTTTCAATACAGGTATTCCCTACTTGTCCTGATATAAGGTAGTTTCCATCAGTCCATCTGGACTAGCGTGCCAGGTATATATCTATATACCTTCTTTGGCTGGGTTGCAAATATGCACATAAAAAACTTTTTTTTTTAGATTTTAATTTTTGTTTCACGGAATTATAACTATAAAGCTAAGCCTAATAAAATTCTGCTCATTACCGAAGTAAATATTGGTTATTTTGATAGAATCTACTGAATTTATTTTACATTATTTTTGTGTTTGTCAGGACTCTAGTAGGATTTTTAGACTTGTTTAAGATTGGTCGACAAACAAACGGTTCAGACGCACCTTGATTAGAGACTGTTTATTTTCATCTTTACCGAAAAATCACAGGCTTATAAAATATCGTCCATCATTTCTGTGTATTACCTTTTTAGGGTTCCGTAAATAAAGGGTAAGAGCGGAACCCTATTACTAAGACTCCACTGTCCGTCTGTCTGTCTGTCACCAGGCTGTATCTCATGAACCGTGATAGTTAGTACAGTTGAAATTTTCACAGATGATGTATTTCTGTTGCCGCTATAACAAAAAATACCAATAACAGAATAAAATAAATATTTAAGTGGGGCTGCAATAAAACTATACATTACTATATACCTACACGATATAGATTATTATTAATAGTCTAATTTCTATCTTTTTTTTTTAAATTGCTCTTGACTTTTTTGTATTATTTCAATTTTTGCGTAATTGACATTTTTTTTATTGACTTTATTTTATATTTTTCCTTTTGACGTTTTGTAATATATTTTATTTTTTATTGTGTTTTTGTTTATTATTATTTTTCAAGAATCTGTTGCAATCCCTTAATGTAATTATTATATCAATTTTAATATTAATGTAATCCATGAACATTTGTACGCCTTCTGGCATAAGATAGCGCGATTCTAATTTGTAATTTTTATAACAACTATTTTTTGTACCTGTGTTAAAAAATGAATTAATGAATTACGATAAAGTCACATATCAAACCGAAAAAAAAAACGAAATCAAAATCGTTTCATCCGTTTAAGCTATGATGCCACAGACAGATACACAAACACACAAATACGTAAACACACAGGTACACACACCAAACTTATAACACCACCCTTTTTCCGTCGGGGGTTAACTAAACGAAAATCATGCTATGCAGTCGGAATATACATAATCGCGAGCTGATTGACCAAAACCATATTAATATATTTTTGGAATCACCTATCCCTTCAGTGACCCCATAATATGGCGCCTAAAATCCGCCATTTTTCTTTTTTAATTTTATTGTAGCCAGTGACACTCGCAAGGTTATAGACGATTTTATTGACGTAAGAATCATCAAAATCGGCCTACGCGTTTGGTGTCTATAACGCCACATAGGAACAAAAATACAATCATATGTACATACCTAGACTCATAAACACATTACCCTCCTTTGCGTCACCCAGTCGGGAAAAATACAACAAGATTCCATCAAAACATGGGATCCAAACTGTTTCTAAATAAAACACATTTCCCATCATATAAAAAGTCGCTTAACCATGCAAAAATCCTTGACAACAATTTTCTGTCGATTTGAATCAAAGAGCATGTTCGAATCAGATTTTTTCTACAGCATCCAATGAAATAGGAAACAGCGAAATCAAAATAAACGCGGCGCGAAACACGACTGTTGCTCGACGAATCGTGAATATGGGGCGAACGTGGAATAAACATAGCATTGTCCAACATTGTTGGCTGAATGTGAAAGCAGAGATATATATACATGTTGGTTCACAGAACAGTGTAGGTTTGTTTGAATGTTTTGAACTGAGATTAATTTATCCTAGTGATATTTGCCAGCCAAAATGCTGCGAGGGGCCTGCGGCAGCGTTTTTAGTATTTAAAAGTTTATATATAAATAGAACTGTTGTCACTAATAACACTTTTCGCGATTCCCGGATCGAGCAGTGTTATTGTGATCTGAAACATCTAAATAGCAGTCTTGATGTCAATAGGCTTACTTATATTACAACTGGCATATTGTAGAAATTAAACATAACGGTGAAATGTGGCTGGAGGTACTAGGACATACAGGGTGAACGGTAATTGGGTTTTAACGCCGATAACTTGAGGTCCAATCTGCCTAGCCCTTCGGCGAATACACGCGCCATGTTATATTTATGTTACTAGTATGTGGAATTGATATGACCACGTTTTTGACTGGCTAATATATTATTTACTCCTTAATATGCCGCACCTGTAAACTTCTTGGCAATACCAAAGGAGAATCCAAAATCCCTTAGTTTCCATAAAACTGAATTACAAGCTCTAACATGCTCACTTTTTCATCAGTTCTCGTAAACTACTCACCAACACTAGA
Source organism: Orthosia gracilis (assembly GCA_947562075.1). NCBI lineage: Eukaryota > Metazoa > Arthropoda > Insecta > Lepidoptera > Noctuidae > Orthosia > Orthosia gracilis. The sequence goes on from OX387275.1 coordinate 24,444,270, forward strand.
GCAAAGCGAAATTCCCTCAGTTGTCAAAAGACTGCATTCCAAGCCTACTTATATTTTTGTAGGTCAGTGATAAAAGCTGTAAGATTTCCTCCTCTTTGTGAGCTGCAGGTCGTTGCGTCTCAGAGCCGCGTGGGCCGTGAAATTACTCTCATTCGTAAAGGTCAGGGGTTCAAACCGACTAAGTTTGTCTGTTAAAAAGATTTGTAAGTTGGGATTTAGGGTCTGTTTAAGCTTTGTAGGTCTTGGCGGGAGGATGTTTATTAATTAAGGTTGTATTTGTAAAATGGACAGGCCTATCTGTTATTTATCACACGCTTACAGGGATATTCAGTTTTTGTTAGCGATGTTAATGGTACGCCATGCATGCGGACAGCCTTCAAGTTTTATTTATTTTAGGTGGTTTACAGCTAACAATATAAATGCGTACAGTTGTAAATATATACAGTAGTTTTGGATTTTATTGTTTGCTTTAACATGATGTCTTTTGTCAGAGCTGCAATAGCTCACGTTTGACCACTATATCAGCTGAAGGTAAGCGATGTTATGGTCGTCGGCAAAGCACGCTTGCCTAGAATAAAACTAATATGGTGTTTGCCTCTATCATCCATCCACTAATTCACACTAGCGTCCATTTGTCGGCGCACCTGTTAGAATCGGATTAAACTGGATGTAACCAGTTTTATCCAGCCGCCCGATCTACCAGCTAATTATATGGATTACTGGGGACTTGAAGCGGGTTCGGGACTGTGTTGTACAAGTTCATTTAGGGTAATGTGTTATAAAATGGTCGATAGTTTCGTGTTAGGCAGGAATCTTGCCAGTTTTGGATTAAGGTATCTTTCTCTAATGCTATTATTTTACCGATCTAGCTTTCAAATAATGCCTCAGAAGTAAATTTAATCCACGAAAATAGGAAGATTATTTTATTGGTCGACTACTTCAGATGGAAAGTAGTGCTTTTTGGGGTTTATCAAAAACCGCTGTACAAGCAAAATCTTTGTACCTAACAGTTCGAATTCTAGATCTCTTGTCTAACTCATTGCAATAAATTCAGGGCTCTACAACCTGCATAATTAAGTACATTTTTAAGTTCCTTGACTTAAACATACCTGACGAAACGTGGGTGTACTCGTGTCTACCTTTCCGAGAATGAAGTTGCGTTGTTACGTCGAAACCAACTCCAACCAAAGTATTCCACTAACTTAATTAATTAATAACGTAGAAAACCTCTTGCTATTTACAATACATCTTATATCAAACGTTGCTCTTGGAACGTACCACTATTTATGTTCCGTCCATAGACATAAATCTAACTAGATAACGCAAGCACCTCTTTCTGTATGAAACCAAGCGTATCACTTTTCCATACACAATTTAAGAACTTTACTTACCTATGTAAGAAAATGTTTCCATTGGCCCGGCCAAGTTCTACTGTAGAGATTTTTGAGGTCTATGCAGCATAATGAGACATTTTACACTAGTCCAAAAGGAGAAGGTTCTCAATTCGATTGTAATTTTTATGTGTGTTCTCCTCAGAACTTTTTCTAGGCAAACCGATTTTGATGATTCTTTTTTTTATTTGTAAGCTGGTGCTTCTCACGTTGTCCCTGTCCTTATTAATGCGCATTTTCCTGGTATATAGGGTATCGAAGTTAAAAAGAGAAAAATAAAATACATTTTAACAAAAAAAATAACCGACTTTCAAAACCAGACACTATAAAGTGAAATAGAATAACTTTATTTTCGGAAGTCGTTGTCAAAAACGAAAAAAAAGGGACTAAAGACACCGACTTCCTAAGAGGTCGGTTTTTCTCGCTTTGTAGTGTTCTGTTTTGGAAGTCTGTTTAGTCTAGATTTCGGTTGATGTCCAGTGCCGATACCACAAAATGAAACAGCTTAAAGTAAAAGCATTGTTCTCACTTTTAGTCCCTTTTTTGATACCCAAAATATATACATTCGCGTCATCTAGTTAGATTTATGTCTGTGGTTCCGTCCTACTCTATATGGACCGTACCACATATGAATGGTTCTATATGAGTTCTGAACATTTATCAAACTTTTCTCTTAGGGTGCTTTTCCACTACAAATGTGCGAGGTATCTAGGAGGTCGCGAGTAAAAAAAGCCACCAATGGGATTAATTCATTTCTTAGCTTTGCTTAGTGCAGCTTTGGTGGAAAAGGCTTTGCCTAGCTAGGTATTTGCGCTTACAATAAAATGAAAGATATGTGCGAGGTACTCGTGCGAGAAATGTGTGCGCGCACCCGAAAAGAGTCCGCCATGCATCCTCGCACTACTCAGTTATACGTCGTTTCACAGCTTCGCATGCAGCTTGTGCGGCATGAGGATGCACCTCATGCCGCGCAAGCTCTCCGCACTGCTTAGTTGGAAACTTCCTGTCTGTTCCCAATTATGTTATGTTTGGATTCAAGTTTATCCGGATTTAGCTGAGTACCAGTATTTTAAATACTCGGAGTGACTGCCTATATAAGCTCCTCAACTCAGTAACTGGGTAGCATAGCACTATACTCTTTGGCAAGACTGCAATCAGATTTCAACCACCGCAACGACTGCCAAAGTACTTCTAATGACAGCCTTGACGAACAACAGCTTACAATTACTAACAGGTTACACTAGTCGATCATTCCTCCATACAAATGTAGTCTGGCGATTACTTCACTGTTTGACGATATACGTTCAAAATAACAAAATGATATCAATTTGTCTCATACAGGGTTAGATGCCTTGTACGGAAACAAAAAGAAAAAAGAAAGTTATGAGCGTCGAAAGTTCCATATATCCGGAAATAAATACCATAAGAAGAAGGAAAATTGCAAAACGGCCTCCATACAGGGATAGATTAGTAATTCAACAATGCAATTAATTTTATTTTGGAAATATACATTTAGTCGTTTTTTCATGATATCTAGACGCCCAAAAATCTGTTTATAAAATTTCGCGCGCTCGTTTTCGTCCTAAATCATAATCCATTTCGTACGTGAACTAGCTTCTTACTGCTCATCACAGCATCTATCTCTTTCGCACGTGTTCTCGGATGAGATAAGCATGCATTTTAACCTCGCGCACAAAATAGTTCGTTCCGTCGACTAGGGGAACCCTAATGTGCTTTTTCACAGCGCCGCTAAACATCCAGGCATTGCCTAGCGACAGCGCACATAATTATTTTATGGAAAACCAGCCTAAGTTTATCAAAACTTCCGTTAGGGTTGACTGTTAATTACCATTTCTTACATAGACCCTTCTTCCTTAATTAACACAGAATTGATATGTTCGAGTGAATACGTTTACACGTCTTATCGTAGCCTTGTTCGGGGGATGTCAACCTTAATAATATAATGTATGGAACTGCCGTTTGGGGTCTTGACCTTTTGTGTAATGAAAATATTAACATTGCTTTATGAGGCTCTTGTAATTAGGGTTAGCACAATATGTGAAGGGGTAACTCAGGGAAACTAATAATAAGCAGAAATTACTTTTAACTTATATTGAATCAACAACGTGCCTGCCCTCGGGCGGTTTGTACAGAAGTCCCAGCTAAACAAAAACTACACGCGTTCGATATATTTCAAATATTCTGTATTCGATTTCCTTCCAAACTTATAAGTCGCCAGTATTAGGTGTCAGCGGCCGAACAGGTTGCTTGTCCTATGTGGAAAGCCTCTACATGAGCTACGCCCCTACGAATAGATGCGCAGAATCATGTGAAGCGCAGCTATTCTCAACTTTGGAAGGAAAATCACTCTTACCTAACACCTTTACCTAACGGAGGAATTAATCTAAGGTCCTTCCCTTACAAGGGGAAGGCTCAAGTCATGGCAAACGAATTACCGGATTCTCCGATATTTACTCTGCTTCAGCTAATAAGTGCACATGCATTAACAAGTCAACGCCGTCATGCTTGAACCTCCTTGCACAAAACCTCCGAAAAAGTAACAAGGCAGCCTCTTATACCTAACAGAAATGATGTGATAACTCACATCCACCCGGATGGGGTTTAATCATTTGAAATTCAAACGTGATACAATATTTCATCCTCAAGCATTTATCAGGCCAGAGAAGGAAAGGCTGGATCGCATCGAATCGTCTAAACCTATCATTGAACTTTATCCAGAGCTTATCACACTTATCGTATTTAATATTATCAATAAGTTATTAACTGGACCAATGCCATAAACAGTCATCAACTGGACCAATGATGCCAAATCAACATCCTTTGCGAAGGCTATGCCCCGTATGCAAAGTCGGTTTCAGTTATGACCAATACCTCTCCCACTCTTGAAATGCTTATATCATCAATGCACTGGATTAAGCTCAGCCTAGCTGAATAAAAAAAACAAATATTGCTTCGATGCGTAGTCAGCATTGCCAGCCTTGGTAACTCAGGGAAACTAATAATAAGCAGAAATTACTTTTAACTTATATTGAATCAACAACGTGCCTGCCATCGGGCGGTTTGTACAGAAGTCCCAGCTAAACAAAAACTACACGCGTTCGATATATATTTCAAATATTCTGTATTCGATTTCCTTCCAAACTTATAAGTCGCCAGTATTAGGTGTCAGCGGCCGAACAGGTTGCTTGTCCTATGTGGAAAGCCTCTACAATATGTTACAAAAATAAGAGGCATCTCTCTGAACACTAGTATGAAGATAGCGTGATTCACCGTCGACCACATCATCGCTTACCATTAGGTGAGATAGTGGTCAAGCGCGAGCCTATTGACAAAATAAAAAGATAGATAAAGTCGCATTTTCGATAGGCAGAAACTACAGAACACTATCTGCTACAATCCTAACCTACACTTTTTGTGTAGGTTAATATATTCGTTTACGTTCATACATCACCTATCTATATAAGGTCCGAAAGGTCACTTACACACTCATCACGAAATATCGCAAACCGCTTGATGTATAAAGATGAAATTTGGCTGGCAGATTCCTCAAGTGACGTAAGTGCGCAGTAAGAAAGGATTTTTGGAAATTCCACCCCTAAGAGGGTAAAAAGGAGTTGAAAGTTTGTGTGAAACTTCTACGCTAAGTGTGACACGTGAAATTAATGATTTACGCTTTTGGTTGGTAAAAATAATTCATGTATTTATTGGTTTTTGGAAACTACTCCTAAGGAGGTGAAAAGGTGGTAATTTGTTGGGCTTATATATTTGAAACTTGGCATAAATAGTAACCTAAGTAAATAGTAAAGTTTGTCATTATTAGTTTATCAAAACTACTCCTAAAAGACGATTTACGGGGTGTGTAAGATTTTTGAAGAATTATACTGTACAGGGGTTCTTTTTATGATGTAGGGGAGCACTTAGAAGGGATTTTATTTATTTATTTATTTTTAGGGATAACAACAGCTGTCAACACTTAACTAGGTACTTATCTAGGATTACATTGGTAGCCAATTATAGTTTTCCACGGCAGATACACAGGGTGGATGAATGTGCTAATTTAGACTAAAATTAACCTGTCAACATTAAAGTTGATTGGGCAACTATGAAGTGATAAGTATATTTAAGATATAAAATATGTTATATAATAAATAAATATAATTACAGAATAACATATGCAAATATATGAATAGTATCACTATATATATGTGAAGAAAAATAAAATATATATGGAAATGTAAAAAAATACTAACTATACCAATAAATAACCAGCCATTTAGTGTAATGTTGATGAGAAATGTAAATAGCCTATTTTGATGATAAGTCAAGCAAAACGCGTTTTTTAAAATCATTCTTGGAGCCAATGAATAAGTCCACACTGTTAAAGAGTTTATTATAAGAGTCGAGTAAACGTGGCATTAAGCGTGGTTGATTTTAGGTAAATCAACCTTTAAGGGGGTGAAACTAAAAAGTCTGTATGATATATACCTGTAGAATAAAATACGGATCACGCGAACGAAGTCGCGGATGAAGTGCTAGTTAATTAAACATGCACGCCAACATTATTAACAGGGTTGTAGTAGCTTGGTATGTATGTATCTATGTAACGGAACCTTTGAAAGTGATTTTCAGACTCTTGAAAACGTCGGCTTAATTTGAAACTTTTCACAATTATCAAGGACCGACAATGCAATAATTTTAAATACAAAAAAGCAAAAAGAATTTTCTTATTTTTGGTTGGTTTTCTATTAACACTTTAACTGCCAGGTTACTGACAAGCACTGACATGTTCTATATGTCTCATTGTCTGGCAGCTAAGGTATTAAAGCTTGTTTTTTTTAGTTTTTTTAATTATCATTTTGTACATAATCATCAAAAATGTCTGCAAAAGTAAATAATGCCTTCAAAATAATAATTTTGAACACAATAGCTTAGAGACCAATCGGCATACTTGCAGAAAACCAGACATGATTTATTCATAATATTCTGTATGTGTTTTTTTCAGGTAAGTTCGTGACTCAGAGCTCTACAGTAGTTACATACAACTTAAGAAAAATAAATCTTCTATGACGGGATACAGTAAGTAATGTTCTACCTTTGATAACAGACGAATCACCTGCCTTGTTTGTTTCTGCATCATGATTTGGTAGACTGATAGAGAATGGATAGCATTAAGCTCGTTGTTCGCTCATTAACTGACTTACCAAAAAGGAGGAGTTTCTATGTTCGACTACATGTATGTTTTTTATTTTTTCACCGATATCTCCGTAAATTTTTATAACATTTGGGTTCAAGTTTTATAACATTTGCGTTAAGGTAACTTACTAAACAACTTCAACCTATTAGGTAGGTACAACTAAAAAGTGAAAATAAAAAACTTTTTTAAAGTCGGTAGTATTTTTTATAAAAAGTTTTATTTTGACTTTAGCATACAGTTTTCGCAAATAAACGGCCGTATCTACAAATATTACAGCAATAAAACCTCCCTATCCACCAATAAACGAACCTAAAACAAAAGTAATTCACGTGGCGACCATTAAAAGATTCGCGAGGCCGCACCAACACCGACCGCTGACCAAACAATCAGCTAACGATTCCATTTACATAATAACGAATAAACAGACGTTAAAATAATAACACGGTACAGGTGGAATCAAATGTGATGGCGAATGAATAAGCTTAGCATTAAACAGCCTCTTTGAGAGGGAGTGGGACCTAACCATCACGGGGTGCCCGGTGCGGGTTGGTGGATGTCGCATGTCTTCGATATTTTTGGTTCTAGGATATACCGGTTTCCATCACCGTTTTGAGAGCTGTGGTGATGAAATAATTTACAGGCGTAGCCGTATTTGTAAATCGCCAACCTGTGTTCGAACCCACGACCGTAGCTTGTAATTTGTGGCTGTTACCACTGGGCCACCACAGTTGCGCAGTAGTAAATTAACTTGCTAGCGGGTGTGACGGGTGGTATACAGCACAAGCGAACTTCTCAAACGTGAATAATTTTAAATCGAATGATTTGGATTTGAGAACACCTTTATTTTCGAAACTAACAGGGGCGGGCGGTTTCCTAGTTCAAATGTTGTACAAGATGCGGTTGACTGTACCCATAAAATTATAACCGGGCTTTTTTACTTTTTTTTCGTAATCATATTTTTTGGGGATTGTTGACTTTGATTTTAATCAACAATGGACTATAGAATGTTTTGTTTTGTTAAAGGTGTTTGTTTATCTCATAAAAGGGGTGTTAAATAAAGGATATTTATTTATATATAATTTATTGTACACCAGAATATAAAAGAAGATATTACGTTTAGTACTAACATAACTTTATACGATTATTATCACTTTTTAGGTATAAGTAAGTACATATTTATACAGGGTGGCCAAAAAGTCGTGGATCAAACGAAACAGGGAGACAAAGGAGGTAATTTCCAACAAAAAATCTTTCTCCAGCATGGCCATAACATCATTGCAAGAAAAGATTTGAATTATTTTTGTTTTTTCCATGAAACTACCGAGATTTTTTACAATTTAATCAGTAGAAAATTAAATTGATTAAAAACAATAAAACAAAAGGTGTTGTATTATGACTCGATTATGTATCAATACTACAAAAATTGTATTGCAGCTCTTGGTATTAAACTTAACGAGCAATGAATTTTGAATAAATTTTGAAGCGTTACAAAAAATTACTTCTCACTTTAAGACCACCATTTGATAAAAAAATGTATTACGGAAAAGTGTCCCTGTATTAAAAAAGCTTGCTGGTTTAATGCTGATTCGAATGAGGTACAACAGTTTACTCTTTGATCTTTAGTTTTGGTTTTACGGTCGTTTTTTCATATCAAGGTGCAAATTTAATAAAATAGTAAATTTAAAGGAAAGTTTAGATTTTTTATAAAAACAACGATTATGCCTTAGTAATTTATTTAAATACAAATTTTTACATTAAATGCTCAAAGTTCCTACCTCTGACCATAATACACAATCTGCACCGCCTAATAAAAGTTGTTTTATGTTTTGTTTTATGATGACATTTGATATTTTTGGGTTTAGATGGATGAAATGTACTAGTTTTTATTTATGTACTAGCTATCTGCCAGCGGCTTTGCCCGCCTAAAAGTCGAAAATTATACTGAGAGAACATATTCTCGGAATAAAAAGTATCCTATGAGCTATCCCAGACTATAATCTATCATCTAGAATCTTGATTCTAGATGTATCATATAGAATAAATTTCATCCAGATCTGTACAGCCGTTTGAGTGTGAAGAATTAACAAACATACAAACGCACACTCACTCCCAGTCCAAGAGGCCGTCGTCGGCGGGTTTGGCGGTACAAGTCAGTGGATTGGGATGGGATACGTTCTTGCTGCCAAGTCCTTCAAGAAAGTGATGCGAAGACCTCGGTTTGACCACATGAGCCGTATTGGGACCACTCTTGCTTCTTACCTAGCGGGTAGTAGAACATTTGGGTCCCTGGTTAACTCGGTTGAATCGAAATTCTGCCGTCCCTCACTCTCACCACTGCTGAAGCCCGACGGGTAACTGGCCAACTCCGCTGAGGAGAAAGTAAACTTGTTTGTCTCTCTTTTTGCGGCATCTTCGCGTCTGGATTCTGTTGACGCGCGAATCCCTCCTCAAACAAACGCTCGCCTTTATAATATTAGTAGGTTACCACCAGCGTTCGCTGTCATGGTCCGTTCCACAGGATCGTACTATTTTTCTTGACAAAAATAGCCAATGATAAGCAGCGATATAGTTCTTCTGCTTCATCGTATCGATGATTCCACAATTATATAAAGATTGACCAGAATTCAGCCACGTGAACAGCGTTTTCATTTGCCTCACAAAGATCCTTCACCTGCACCCTGCAGGTGTTAAGTCGCCGATAAATTTAATCGAGAGTTACCTCGGCCCTGGCTCAAGCAATTGAAGGAACTGAAGGAACACGGGTGGGTTTTAGTCAGTAAAAGTCTGACACGCTCTCCCGCTTCACCCAGAGCGGGAGAAGTCATTAAAAAAAATGGGTGCAGGTATTGTTGCACAGAGACCACGACAGAAAGTGAGACATTGTTTGGGATGAAGCTCCGCAATCGCACTGCGGGTGATTGGAGTACCCCCATCTAAGTTGTGCCTGCAGCGATCCACTCGGCTTCGGAGTAAAGATTTCGAGGTCGGTCATGGAAAAGAAAGAAATGAAGAAAATATATTTATTTGTGACCCGCACAGGAGACACGAGATAAGCAAAACACAAACAATAATAAAAAATTAATAACCCCGTGCGAGACCAAAAAGGCTCCTATCTCACCATGTGCAACGACATGACATTAAAAATAAAAAAAAATCTGTTGATGCCAAGGAAACGTTCACGGAAACTTAACATACAATGTTTAAGGAATAAAATAGAATAAAAAAAAAAAAACAAAATAATATATATACAGAAGGTGAGTCTCAGTATGTATGTGTATAACGTACGAAAGTTGATGGCCTGCCAGGAGTTTTTCTGAAGGCTCAACACAGTCAGCCGGAGGGGGTTGTTTGAGGAGCCATAGTCTATTCTTCTTAGCGATACAGTAGCTTTGTACCATTGAAAGAATGTTCGTATTTGGATCGGTACTTCTAGACATTACCTTTTTTAAGCAAACATATTACCTCTTTATACTAGTAGTAAAGATACGCAATGTTTGGTGATAGAAACATAATAAAATCATAATGCAGTCAGGCAACATAATCCCATCACGTTTTACAGACCCGCAAAAGAAAACGTACAAACAGAAAAGTTTATATTCTGTTTTAAAAGTAACAAGTGACACCAAAGAGTTTTTTAAACATAAATCTCGAGCAAGCTTGCGGACGCTTAACCGAATTCATTTAAATAATTTAACTAAGTGGTTGTATTAAAATATGGCGCCCGCAAAACTTTGGAGCTTAGTGCTACGCGTCGTAGCACTTATTTCGCTACGTGCGTAGAAAGTTCGTAGCTTCGTAGCATGTTCGTAGCTTCGTAGCACACCCTCTACGTTACCGTATTAAGAAGTTTTTCAAGTGTGAAATGGATTAAGTACGGATTAAATTGATTGAACTAGGTATTGAAGATTTTTTTTTATTAATTTGATAGAAACCATTCATACTAATATAATCTTATAAATGCGAAAGTAACTCTGTTTGTTTGTTGCCCTTTCACGACTAACCAGCTGAACCGATTTAGATGAAATTCGGTATGTAGATAGTTTGAGATCTTGGGTAGGTACCCAAGATCTCAATCTATCTACATATATCTATATTTCATATATCTATATATCTATTTACATATATCTATATCTCAATATATCTATACATGGAAATGATAAAATACTTTTTACGCGGGCGAAGCCGCAAACAGAAGCTAGTAAATTGTATCCATACTAATATTATAATAAATTCGAAAGTAACTCTGTCTGTTACCTTTTTACGCCTAAACCACTGAACGGAATTCAAACGGAAGAGGAACGACATAGGCTACTACAATGTATTAAAAATAAATTTTTGGTACGTAGGGTAAGGTAGGTAGGTAGGCAGAATAGGGTAGGGTAGATAGGTAGCCAGTAGACGGGAGCGAAGCTGCAGGAGACAACTAGTTCTTTGATAATTTTCTTATCGAATAGTTTTACAACTTTTTATTCTATTGGGGTATTTTATTTTATGACCACAATCGCAAACCTCATCACAATACTAGACACAAGTATTATTTATGTCACAATAAAATTCTGTCACACGATGCATGGATCTTCAGCAGAACTGCCATTAAACATGTTTTTATGAGCCATACACATTGTAACTCGACCATAATGCGATGTAACTATAAACTGGGCGTTGCCCACTAAAATTGCGGCGTTTCAAATTGGTCGTGTAAAAAGAGATGCGTGTGAGGGTTACCAACTCTGCAATTTTAACCGTACATTACAGCTTTTTTTATTTAAAAATCTTCATTCTGCCCAGTTTTTGTTTAGGCATCTGATCTACAGTGTTTTATTTAAGTTATCAGATTATATATATATATATATATATATACTAGATATATAATAAGATTGTAGCTGATAGTTTTACCAACAAATATTATGTATCCTTAAACTAAAATCATACCACCAACGGTTTCTTCGAAATTACTTAAAATATATACGAAACAAACAAAAATTGTAGACATTACTTTTTTATTCGTATTTATTATTTAAGCTCGTGTGTAGTTTTTTCTCTTGGAAAAGGTTTGGCAACCCTGGCGTGAACTTACCTTTGAATGTACACGCGTGGGTCTTCAATATTTACTGACAATATTTTCGGCTGGCAATAAGTATTGATGGTGTGACCTTTGCCTTTTGTCGTTGCTACCTGAAAAGCCAGACCCAGACGTTATTGAATAACGCTGTAAAATTTTAGTTTGGAATGTTTTATCTGGGTGGAATGTTGACCTAAGAAGAACTCCATTTTTCCTGTTGGAGGCTGCTTAAGGATTATTGCGTTCGTATGGGTGGAGGGATTAATCGTGAGTGGCGAGTGTCTGCTTACAGTTGTCAGTAACATGAAATTGAGGATAAGTCTAATACTGTTGTCTGATGTGGATGGAGGATGGTGGAGTGGAAGAGATAGGTCAAAAAAAAATTGGTTAATTTGTGTGAAGGATGTGAAAGAAAAGGGTACTCCCTTTTCTTTCACATCCTTCACAGGTATAATATAGGTAGTAGCATAAGGCCCATTTTACAAAACAATGTCTTAAAAATATAAAAGAACACAGTTTCTTATTTGCCTTAACTAGGTTGAACCTGTGTTTCGGGCAATTAAGTGCTTAAAAAATATAATAATAATAAATTAACAATGGGTTTAACTTGTATATGAATACTTAAATTATATTAAATACACAGCAACATTATTATATAGTAACAACTAGCAGATCTTCTGTCTCTCTGTGAGAGATAGAAGATCTGCAGATCTGTAGATGTTTTTGTATATCATTTTAATTGAATTTATATATTCTAAATTTTGTATTTAATCTATTGTACGGAAATTGAGCTAAGAATGAAAATAATCTATTGATATAAATGATAATGTGACGGGTAAACAAGAGAATGGAAGAAGCATATAACATAAGATAACAGCAGGAAGATGATGATGATTTTATTCCTTGATAGGCTACTAGATTCAACCGGTGAACATTGACATTATGTTGAGATTACTGCCTAAATTGCTATCGTCTCATTAATCATCAGTCCACAATACTGCTCTGGTGGACATAGGCCTCTCCAATGGCACGTTATTTATTTTCGGCAAATTTTCTCGGCAAATCTCATACAGCTACAAGCAACCACCCAGCTAAGACAGCCGCTCGGTCTAGCCTGAAGGCAGTCTACCTTGTGTTTGCCGATTGTCTCCACTCAAAACAAATCTACCCAAATTGTCGTCCCTTTACCATTCCCATTCCATAAAAACTCTGCCTCTATCTATAAGTATGTAAACAACTTTATTGTTTTTGTCGACACAATTAAAATATCGGCTTCGAATTAAACCCCTTCTAATGAATTTCCAATACACTCGCTTGCAATATTAAACCACAAAAAAGGTATTTTAATTTTGCTACCTAGCTAGTTACTATTTCTGCGAAAAGTAAATGAATTTTCAGCCAGCGTAAATGTAAAACTAGGTGTAATATCTTTTCACTTTGTTATCTTTTAGTTAATTTTGTATAGTTTTCAGTTAACGGAATGAGGCTCGCGAGGCCATTTTGTGTTCATATACTTTTAGTGTAAGTGTAGAACTCTTAAATGTTCGTGGAGATAAGTACATATCGGGCTTGAATGTTTCTAGTGCTTCTGTTTAGCTCGATTTTTCTGAAAGTATGTGTACACTTGATACTGTGGAAAATAAAGCAGAATCTTTAATGGATTTTTTTTTACCAGTTGAGTTTTTTTACTCTTTCAATGATTGCATTGAGTGGGTTTGTTTTGCTATGGTTAAAGAATTCATTCGAAAAGGTATGTGACTTTTACTTTAGCTATGGGTGTATTTTTTTTTTATGGGTTCGCGTCTGACTACTATCTAACCTGATAGTAAGCAAAGTTGAAGGCGACGATGGAGCACGATTGCCTAAAAGTATCCTATAAATTCTTGACTTAAAGACTACTAAGTTGTAGGTAACTAATAAAGTTTAGCGGCTCTACAAACCGATAAGTGTTCTATTATTCAATTATAGTCTCTATTACTCTGTAGGTTAGTTCAGTACGGATGCAGATCCGTTCTTAATAATCATGGCCTTTACCATCCTTTCCAAATAATATCCTACTTCATCCTCATACCCCCGCCACTCATTCTTTTAAAAACATTATCCAAGAGGTAACGTACCATCCTTTTCTTTGTACAAACGAATTTCACGAGTGCCGAATGGCAAACGTATCGGGTGTATCAACCCGGGTATTTTGACCCGGGTAACCGGGTATCCGGGTACCTTCCCTTGATAGCAATGTCCGCGATTTTGATAAAGCTCCTGTTTAACCCAGATTTCTGACAGTCCGTATTTGTTCCGTAGGTTTTATTTGATACTCTGTTTCGGGCTTGATATGAGGTTCTCTTATTTGGTTATGGTGTCCTAGTGTCCTTTTTTTGAGGACAGTGTGGTAAGAAGGAAGTGGAAGGGAGTGGAGTGGGAGTGTAGAAGTGTGTTTCGTGATTTTTGAGCCCTAAATAATATTTGCTTATTTATTATACTTAATTATTAGCTTTTATTCGATACGCTTCGAGTTGGAAATGTGGTTCTCTTATTTGATTAAGTTGTCATAGTACCCTTACTCTGAGGACAGTTCGGTGAAACCGATTTTCGTAATATTTGAGTCCTAAATAATACTTTTTCGGTTTATTGGGTACTGCCGCTAAGTATTTTAGTGTTTGTATTTTGTATACATGCTTTTATGCTAATTTGTTATAGGTATTAGTAAAAGGATATTTTCGATTATAAGTTAAATTTAAATAAGCTGTCAGCATTTTATTGCTGCAATAAATGTAATTCGTTTCAAAATGTAGCTCTAACTTTAACAAAACAACATGGAAACTGATTTTAACAAGATATTTGACAATCTCCGTAGTTCTCCGTTATTTATATATCCTGGACAGAACCAGTCCAATTTTCCCTTCCGTTTCCCTTTTGTTTTTCTTGTAGCAAATTCTTTAATTTTTATTACTAATAGAGCCCCCTAGTCATGTCCCAATCACCCTGACAGGCAAACACGACTTCCCATTAGTTAAAATAACATTGAGTTCAGTTCCAAAGCGATTGATTTACCGTCAGCCGACGTTCAGCAAATTAATATGTAGTGAAATGTTTGTCTAACTGCTGACATTGGCCACTTATGTGTTTAATTAGGTTTGCCGCACTTCAAATAGATTACCTTGTTGTTGCGTTATTAATATTGTAATTGTAGAAAGTTGGAATAGTTTAATTTTGATAGCTTTAATAGATAAACAAGAATAATAGGGTAATGTGATTACTTTTAATTTTTTGGCAATCTTTTGGAGGATGAAAGTAGTCATGAATATAAACAGGTGTTATTATGGGGTCAATTTTTAAATATAAAAATAAATCAATTGTTCAGTAATAGTATGTAGGGAACAACCGAAGCATTCTTGAGTAAGTAGGTACTCAACCCCTGAAATACTGCACATGATCTTGAGTAAGTTGGTATTCAACCCCTGGCAGATGGTCAAAAAATTAAAAATCCCTGCATATAGTTTCATTTTCATTGATAACAAAATTTATGTCTGTGAATTGAAATCAGTCTTTGATAACTGTCTCAACTTGCCTCTATGAATGTCTAGAATGTCGTTTGATCTGCAGGAAAAGAAAAACGACTTCCATTTCTATATATATCAATTTATAGAAGAAAAGTAAGAAACAAAGAGACAGGAATAAACTTTAGAACTAAAACAAGTGCAATTTTAAAGCACTACAGTGAAGATTAGTTTCTTCATTTTCCTTCTCATAAAAAATGAGAGAGAAATATGAAATTCTCGAGAAAACTCTTAACAATTTTCCACCAGATAATTGTTCCGTAATACGATGTGAAACTTAAACTTGAAAGGTCCCAAATTACGCGAAATAACTCAAAATTAATGTTGTAATCCACACCAATCAAAGTCATTATAAGCTTGAAAATTGAATAAGTTTTGTTCAAAGTTAGTTGAATGAAAACAAATGAATTATTGAGTTTGCATGATCCATGAACTCTGTTGAATGTACATTCAATCAAAGAGTTTAGGTACAGAGGTAAAGTAATTCATATTTCCACTTACTTAAGACACTCTTGCTTCCACGAGGCAACTCCACCACCGTTTTGGGCACTTTTTTTCTTTTATTTTGGGCACTATTAAGATTTTCTAACATTAATTAATAGTATGAGAATGCCCGGAGTCTGGTTCTATGCCCGGTTGATGGCAATAGCCTCGCCTCACATGGGATTTTAAGTTAACTGGTATATAGGTGCACCTCTTAACCTTTCGGGAATTGTATATTTATTTGACTGTACACAGTACATTTTGTTTTGTCTCGAATGCCGACACAAAACCGTAGCTATACTTGGCGTATAAGGAGCTTAAATGTATTTACTGTATTACGGTATGCCTCCGCGCTTTCCTAATCCAAGACACATGGTTTAATTTCTGTTTAGGATTATAACTTTTGTTTATATTGGTTTTCTTGTTTTGAAATGGTTCATGATCTTACGAAGACTTTAGGTTACGAATGTAACTTAAATCGCTGTGTATGTTTTGATTTGCAGTTGGTAGAATAATCTTGATTGTTCACATTTTTTCACGACAACAGCAGAAGTTTCGAAGCGGAATTTAGATCTGCACGTAAGTTATATTTGTTAATCCCTCTTGTGATTGGCTAGCTGACTAAAAAGCACAGTCAAAATGAGCTGTATGATGGTCCGCACGTCAGCACATTCCTTCCATACTAGGCCAGCTCACAGTAACTAACACTAGTAGCAGTAATGCAGTAGTAACTGACGCGCTGTATCAGCAGACATGGAGCATGGCACTCATGAAGAATTTTTGAAACACAACCCTCGAATATGCCGAACCAACACAAAACAAGACCGCAAGGCATAACTTGTCTGACTCTTGACTCCACACTCAACAAACCACATCTACTTACCGCCATTGAGATGTTCAGAATAATGTAAGTGAAGATTATGGCGAAGCTCGTATTGTTCTCTATTATCTCCAGCCAACGGTTTGGGCCGGTTATTAATAATAACAAACGTTTCCACACTTCAGGTAAGGGTGCTATTATTGGCACGAGCCAAAATAAACTGAGTTTCGAGGACCGCTTTAGGTGTATATGCTGAAGGCTAATGTATTTCTGGAATATTAGGGGGCAATAGACATTGCAGTTAAAAAAAAACCGGCCGAGTCGAACTCGCGCTCGAGCCGCACTTAAATATTTAATTTAATCTATTTTTAGTATTTGCTGTTATAGCGGCAACATAAACACATCATAAATGTGAAAATTTCAACTATCTAGCTATCACGGTTCATGAGATACAGTCTGGTGACAGACAGACAGATAGACAGACAGTGGAGTCTAGTAACAGTGTCCCGTTTTTACCGTTTGGGTACAGAACCCTAAAAAAAGATGCCTAATGTGCTTACTCGAACATTCTCGCGTCCTTCCGAATCTAAAGACGAAAGGAGATCAACCAAATTGGTACCGCAGTGTACATTCTTTTTCATTGTACATAATAAATTCATCTCTTTCGATAAAAAATACTAACTACCTAAAATATCTTAACCAAACATTGTGTGCAATGGTTGATAATTAGTACCTACTTAGGTACTAGTTATCAACCATTGCCATTATAATTGACCAATAGTCCACTTTCGGTAGGATTAAGAGAATAACTTGAGTTCAAAATTGGTAACGGGATGCCCAGGATGCGTGGGACTTGCTTTAGTTTCTTCCGCGTCAACGCTTTTTGAATAAATAACGAGCTTATGCTGCGCTTGGTTCGCTGCACAGGTTGTCGCATAAATACAGCTGATACTGTTACTCTGTGTACAGTGTAAAAACGATAATCCCTTTTTGGAACGGCCTTGCAGCTACCCGGTTTTTAGTGACAGAGTGTACAATGAAAGCTGGACATTCAATACGCATGACACTGCAATAGTCAGCAAAAAAAATCCGTTAGCTCTTGATAATTTCACGTGATATTCGAATTGAAACAATCTTGTTCGAATAGTTACTACTACTATTCTCATTACCTATCTCACGTACCTACATATGAAATCAAAAAGTAATAGGGCTCCGTTTTTATCCTTTGGGAACGGAACCCCTAAAAACTGAAGTGACTGAAAATTCATTATTAAACAAAAAAGTCTCTCGTTGCTAACTGTACACCGACGAGTGTTTTAACAAGCTCAAATGTACGATTGTTAAAAAATATACATATTACGTTGTTAAAAATGTTAGACTCGAAAAATATGCGTGTTATATTTTTTTGAAGTTCTGAAATACGACTAGCATTGTTTATTTTGAGTGGTGGTGAAGTCTGTGGTTAATTAGTAATCACTAATTTCTAGCCTGAATTTGGTTTATGTAATGTAAAATGAATGTAAATTTACATAGGACATTAATTACGTAATGGTTTTTTATAATTTCTGTGTGTTTAGGCATAATAATTATGCGAAGTAATAATTTGCAATGTGTTTGAGCATAATTTATTAGTATTACAGGGTAATTATTTGATATTGAGTTAAAATAACCTCCAAAAGCAAAGAGGCTTATTTATGTACAGCAGCTATAATATGAAATTTTAACAGCATTCATCATTTCAGTACTAGATAGAGATGGAGTTATATACGACGGATAGCACTATCCCTGTTTTGCATGAGAGTCATGAAGGCATTAATTCTTCATATGCACTTACCATGAGTTTTCATAAATAGCAAAATTTTAGAAATCATTTTCCCTGTAGGTTAATTGCCATTTAAAACACTATAAAACCTACAAAATTCGACTTTCGTACGTTGTTTCAAAAATCCCAATTCTATCTCAAACTCCTTGTTACCGTTCTCCGGATTACGTTGAGCACATAAGCCGGGAACATATGAAACTGGAATATCTCCTGCATCACCTGCACGTATGTGGGTTTTCTGAGCACTTACCCGTTCTTATCCTGCTACGTTTTAATCTAAGCTGTCTTGCAAGTAATATTTCGATATTACTACAGTTTCTTAGAGTACGGAGGAAATTAATTGAAGTTTGCAGTTCTTGCGACGTGGGGTTTATTATTTTTGACTTGGAAACGTCGTGTGTACAGGATTACCTATTTTGAATACAAGTTGAAACTTGAGCGAAGTAAATTCGTAATTAACTTAGGTACATTCTAGATGACATTTTTTATGAGCTTATGAAAACGGAACTTTTTTTCTAAGATAATTCTTGGTATTTTTACTAAGAAATGTTTTTCTGTTTACGACGTTTTATTATTTTATGAAGCATAGTTTTGTAAGCGTACCAGTTGTACCCATAAACAGTTGAGCATTTTCTTATTTTTCTATGCAGTAGACTAACCTGCTAAGACTTTCTTTACCCAGATTCTCAGCTTGCAGCTAGTCTTGACCATAACCCCAAGATACAATCCACATTCCTCTCAACAAGACCGCACACAAAAGAACCTTTACACAAATATTACATTGTATCGATCTATTGTAATCTAATACCTTTGTTCTCCCACCCGCTCTTTTAAATCAATATCACCGGGATTTTACACGTTGCTGACGACCTAGATTTATTAATTGCACGTTGCATCCATCCCGGGCTCAGCACACCCACGTGACTTCCAGCGAAAACCGCCCCGTGCCGGTATGACCCGGTTAATAACCGCTGCGAACAGGTTCGTACTGCCTTTGTCCGGTAACGGGTGGAATTATTTTGTCGAATCGTTTGTTTGATTTTAAATTATTTGCTGCAATAATTTGCATTGCAATTTGTTGGAAATACTCGTGTTCGTTAATAACGCATGATTAATTCTGCGAATTCGTTTTCGATGATTTCAGGTAACTGTTTGCTCATGTGAAGCTGACAATACACAGAGAGGTTTAAAATGTCAGGAAAACCATACTTTCAACCATTTCGTCTCAAATCAAATTAACATTTATAGTTTGGTATTTATTCAAATTCAATCAAGGTTTTTTTGTTGTTGTCATGACTACTGAGTGGAGGTAGTTTTCCTTCAAGAGTTAAGTAGGATACAGACCAGGTTTTTCTATCAATGCTATGACTAGGCAAAATCAAACTGCAGAATACATGCATAAATTTCTCCTTATACAAGATATTCATCCACATCTGCTACATCTTCAAACCCGGAGAAAGGTCAAAACTGTTCCAGGACGTTGATTAAGCAGTTTGAACCGCTTTTGTCCAGTAATCTCGGATATTATTCCACATCGCTGACTGCTTCCTCCGTCTGTCTGATTCGAAGGATGCTATTCAAAGGAATCCAATATAATATCATGCTTTTGTTTAATTCCGCGTTTAATTAATCGAATTGATGAATTAATCGTTGTCCGGGTTTGTATTGGATTGATTTTCGAGAAGGTTTAATTGAATTGCTTATTGTTTTGTTGTATGGGAGATAAACAATAAGAAATTTGAGCGGGTAGTGCTTATCGTGATTTGTGATATGATGATAGGCCAAAGTCAGCGATAATGTGAGATAAATGATTGGCAATCTCTCTACCGAATTATTGAAAATACGTCCAAGTCAAATGAACTTACTTTTACCCGACTACCACAGAAAGAGGATTATGTTTACTAGTTAACATATCACAAACTCCAAATTCGTGACCACATATAACAGTAGTACAAATTCGCCGAACTCCACATAAGTACATATTAGTGGTTTAAATAACGATGTTGTATAGTGTTGGTCCCGTATATACTCATGCTTATAAGGATATACATAGTTAGCGCCGAGTACTGGCTGATGTCATTCACAGCTGATTGTTGGAGTGATGCTCTGATATGAATCGTAGGAATTTGATTGTTGATAGGCTATGGAATGTTTGGTCTTGAGGTTGAAATTCCTATTGTGATGGGTAGGTACTTACGTTCAAGTGGATGCTATTAGAGTAAGAGTTGGTCTACAACAAGACCACACGAAATATATATCCAGTTTCGGTTAAAAGCACTATTTTACCCGATCAGAAACCTACATACAGAAAAGTTCTTAATTTCTCGACATGCAGTTTAAAAGAGATTTTGGCCTCGGAGTTTTCTTCGGTGTTTCTTCCCAGAGTAGGCACTTAGGTAGCCGTGAAAACTCCATTTGGGTTAGGCTCGCCTTTGTACATGAATATTGTTTTATTTTGTATAAATGTATTTTTTTGGTGATCAATAAAGAAATAATAAACTTGGAGGAGGCCTATGGTCAACAGTAGACTTCTTTCGTCTGAAATGTGATAATTACAAAATAAATTTATTTATTGATTATATACTTTATTGTACACCATAAGTTACATTTATAAAGGAAACAACACAAAAAATAATAATAATAATAACATCAATGTAATTAGTAAAATAATTAATATTTATATAATTATCATATACTAGCTGTTGCTCGCGACTTCGTCTGCGTAGCATTATAACTTTGAATTATTTTTTATATCACGCCATATTATAGGTGTGTGGGCCGCCTTACTTGAAAAAAATATTAGGTTACCATACAAACTTCTACCCCTTGTTCATCCCCTAAAGGATGATTTCCGGGATAAAAACTATCCTATGTCCTTTCGGTCTCAAACTATCTCCATACCAAATAACATCTAAATCGTTTCAGCCGTTTAAGCGTGAAAAGGTAACATACAGACAGACAGACAGAGTTACTTTCGCATTTATAATATTAGTATGGATTATTGGTAGCATATGCAGGGTCATTCACACATCACGTCATGTTTCTGTATACCTACCTATATATTTTTTTACTGAACCCAGATGTTTTGGCGACAATAACTTTCAACGTTCGACGCAGTTTGATTGATTGATGGCTGAGTAGATTTTTATGGACGGCTAAAAATGTACCCGTGAATACCTGTACATATACGATATTCTGCTATGTGTTATGTATCTTTACTACAGCTTTCAGGATAATATTTGAATAGGTTATTTGATAAGTAAGGATAATCAGTGTTTATTTGTGCATCAGTGTTAATTTTGATTTTATTCTAGGTAGTATTTTAAAAAGCTTTTCCTCCTAATCACACTATAGTTTGTTACGAAACGGGAATGAATAAACAACACTCCAAGAAGAATTTTGAGTAGGTCGGAAGGATCAGAAAGTAGAACTAACCAATTTGTATGGTAATACACCTTCATATCCGTTAGATTTCATCAAAATCTATACTCTGTGAGGCTGGAGTTTCGTTCCGATTCCCTTCCAAAGGAAAAAATGATTTCGAATCGTAAACTATCTTCTTCGCTTTATAAGTGTCCGTCGATGTAGGCCTTTGTGAAATAAAATATTTTAAATTTGAATTCTTAACCGAAACTCGAAAAAGTTCTTGAGGCCAAACAACGGCGGAAGCAACCACGTCTTATAGTGAAATGTACAAACTTTAGGCAATGTGCTAAAAAGTATTGGAATAATTAAATTGACCAGGCTTTTTGAAAAGTGCCCGTCACTTACTGGACCGGGTATTAAAAGATGTTTTTTTTAAATTATTTTGATGTTGACATTGATTTTAATATAGAATAGATAAGTACGATTAATATTTAAGAAACAAAGTCGACGGAGCCCCGCTGCGTGGGGCTCCTATTCCTGTTTGCAGAGTATGATTTTTCTCTATGGTCTAAAGTAACCTAACGTCGGGGTTAGCTAAGCTCCCGAGCTCGCTTCGCTCACTCTTGGACTAATTCATTGACCATAATTATCGAATCGCCCAACTGTTACCTAACAATATTCATAATGACAATCAATGTGATAAATATGCACTCTTAGGGGTAGAGAAAAAGCCTGTTGCTAAGACCCAAAGCGCAAAAGCTTCTTAGCAACAGGCTTTTTTCTCTACCCCTAAGAGTATTCAGACATCCAACCTGACACACCAATCCAGCTCCCACTTTATCCAAAAAATCGCTTTCAATCATCCCAAAACTGTCCAGCGTGACCCAGAAACGTCGGCACCAATAACACTTGGTCCTGTGCAATAATATTGACTTATCACCGAGCTTTGTTTGCTGGGACCCCGGAAGTGGCCATTACATACGGACTTGTGGGCTAGAGGAATCAATCGATGATGGTCGTAGGTTTGTTTAAGGGACTGTTATAATGTATTTGGGAGGATTTCTTTTTTTAATTTTGTCTTTGAAATGGCCTTTGTGTAGTCTTATTTGTTTTTTTTTACCAATCACACTCTGCTTATGTTTTCCTAACAGTTTATGTTTACGGTTCAAAACTTACACGCTATCTTTGCAAGTTTTTGTTTGGGACTGTCGAAGTGCCCAAACGTAAGGAATTGACACGACATACACCATTGGTTAGCACAAACATTTTGAAATTTTTACTATTTTCATCGATCTGATTCAATGTCAATTTGTTTAGGCCCTCAGGAACCGATTTTGCTATAACAGGCTTATCTTTTCCATTATTTTGGATAAAATAAAATTATTCATTAAAAATCTTTTTATCAAGTTTTTTTCGTGTTCTTCTCAGCAAACCCTTTCATTTGATACCCATATTATGGCATTTTAAAATTTCATTTTAATCGGTGGAGGATAACTGCTTTAAAATTCATTTGCAAGATTTGACCGCAACACACACATACATGCATACATACATTGCAAGTTAAATAAAAGCTTGCAATGAATGATTTCGCTGAAAAAACAAAGGTAAATTAAAAATTCTTAATATAATAGCACAATAAATTGTCTGGCAATTCAGCCAATAAAAATGCACAATCCTTTTAAAAAGCTCTAACCTACAAATTAAATAAGTCCAAAAGGCTTATCGAACCTGAATTAAACGGGGTATCATCCGATAATGCCGCAAAGCAATTCAGTATCGGAATCAATTCTGCCGATCCTATTAAGTGCTTTATTCCAACTAATATCGGGATAAACTTCTCGAATGAATTAGTACTGGCCGTGGTGAAATTTTGAATTGTTGTTCCGAGTTTAAATAGTGCTGGCTGGTATGTTGATTTAAGTGTTTCAATTGTTTTGGTATTCGGTAGTGAATTCATACTGATATAAAGTAATGTTTGTTAATCCATTACGTTTCAACTGCTGAACGGATTTAGAAGAAAAATTAAAACACAGGTAGATCATGGCCTAGATTAGCTTATATGATACTTTTTAACCCAGTAGTTCTTGAGGAATTACTTTTTTAGTGCTGGGAATGGGAAAATTTTGAATTGTTGTTCCAAGTTTGAATAATGCTGGCTGGTATGTTGTTTTAAGTGTTTCTATTGTTTTGATTTCGGTAGTGAATTCTTACTATTATAAAGTGAATGTTTGTTAATCAATTAAGTTTCAACTGCTGAACGGATTTAGAAGAAAAATTAGAACACAGGTACCTAGATCATGGCCTAGATTAGCTTATATGATACTTTTTAACCCAGTAGTTCTTGAGGAATCACTTGTTTAGTGCTGGGAGTGGTAAAATCATGAATTGTTATTCCAAGTTTGAATAGTGTTGACTGGTATGTTGTTTTAAGTGTTTCAATTGTTTTGATATTTTGTAGTAAATCCTTGTTAGTACAAAGCTGACGGCTGCCCCGTTGGTCTATTGGTTACAAGCGCTCCTGCTTCGCATGAGGTCTTGGGGGTTGAACGAATGGGGAACACAGCTAGATCGTGGCCAAGATTAGCACATATGATATTTTTCGTCCCCGTAGTAAATTTTCTTAGGATAATTTCCAACATCACGAAGGAGAAATTGCTTGGAAAAGCTAAAAATAGACAAACTGAGGGAGTTTGCAAGAATCGAGGCATGTAGTTTCTGCGTTTCTGCCTAAGACGTGAATTTATATGTATATGAATTTTTAGGGTTCCGAAGGCTCCAAGCGGAGCACTGTTACTGTAACTCACGTGTTCGTCTGTCTGTCATCTGTCACACAGGGCTTACAGCCAAACAGTTGGAGCTACAGTTTTCAAATTTTCACAGTATTAGTATCTTGTTGGCCCAAAGCCAAAATATAAAAGAATTGTTTCAACATATATTCTAATATATTTTTAAAATTTTCTAATAGCTGTATGGGATGCAACTATTAAAAAATTAGATTATATAGAAAATATTGGAAAACAAAGGCATGAGAAGCCACCAAAGTCTGCTATTTGTTCAAATTTTTGTTCCGAAGATTTTTTTAACTTCCCACTGACCTATGAATCTGAAATTTGATGATAATGTTTATTATTACGTTTATTTTACTAACGAATACCAAAATATTGATAAATCAGATTTTTTTTAGATTGCCTCATTTTTCCTATTACAATCAACTTGATTTTGCAGTTTGGTACGGAACCCTAAATGTGCGAAGTACGACATGCACTTGGCCGGTTTTTATGTATAGTTATAGTGGGATAAAGACGTGAGTTTGTATGAAAACTTATGTTATTTATTAATTTTGTTGGAAAAGTTTGCTAAATTACTTGGTGCTTGTATACTACCATTTACCCCATTTACATTCGTATTTTCAACAGCAGCTAATAAATTTTACTTCTACATAAGTTGTTACCCTACTTGGAATTAACCAAAAACCTGAGTTTCAAGCCCAAATTCCTTGCTGCCAAAAATACTTGGATAGGATCCAACACCCACATCCTAACACAAATGACGAAGATAAATTACCATTTTTTATTCAAAAATGTACGTAGAGCCTTGCTGATGAAATATACATGTAGGGCCCAACTTTTGTAGACTCTGGCTATTATAACTCTGCAGAACTCTTAATTGGTATCCCCTAAAAGTTTTGTATTTGGTATGCTTTTACATCTGTCACTTACTTGAGCTGTCAGATTGCTTACGCTGTACATTGTTTTTCACAAATTCAATTAGAACAATTGTTAAATCTATTAAAAGTGGATTGCGGGAGTTATTATATTACACGTTATGTAAATTCTATGATTTGAAGGTATATCACGATGTCGTTCTTAGCCGAAAACGACAATGTTTACAAGATATCGCAACGTTGACGTGAACGTCGAGCTAATGATTTAGATTTTTGCATAATGGATTATTTAACTAAGAACATTATTTCTAATACTTATACGTCTGTTCATGTTGTTAACAAGAAAATCGTGTCAAATTACAACATTATGAAGCAAAACAACAAACTTTGTGATTTTGCAGTAGTCACTCACAGTGATGAAACTGTATCAAATTTACAATGCATCGTACTAAAGGAACTATTCTATTTGTATTTTAAGTTTTGCTTGTTTTTTTTTATGGTATGCGTCGTGCCTGGCGCAAATAAACGTTTTTTCTTTCTTCTTTCTTTCTTTCTTTGGAATATGAACAAAATAGCCTATCAAAACACCAAAAAAAAAACTATAAAAACCCATTTTCATAGTACAGACTACAGACAGTATTAACTGCCCCAAATTTTCGGTTTTCAACATTTTTTGAATAATGCATAGTTATAATAGCCAAAGTCTATATACAGGGTGTCCCAGAAATCGACGTCAAGCCGTAAATGGGTGATAGACCAAGTTATAACAGTTCTCAGAAAAATACGAAAAAAAATCTATCTCATGTTTTAAAAAATATATGTTCACTTTAAAAATTTACTAAAAAAATCAATCCCTGTAATGGTTCTTTAACTCCAATTGCTACAAATCCCATAATTTATCTAATTTTTTTATTATTATGTAATCTTGAATAATGCTTGTGTAGATTTTTGCCTAAAATTTAAAGCCAACTCCTCCTACTTAGAAGAAAATTAAACTTTTTCAAAACCAAATTATTCAAATTTACTGTTTCGCCCAACTTTAACTGACTGTACTGAAAAAAAAATGTACTACGCTAGTTTGGCAAGTAACATGAAAAATTGGCGCATTTAATAAGGATTCAAAAATGGTGTAACACTTGCTAGATTACGTTTTCAATAATTGGTCAAATTTTTTTTTGTAAATAGCCTCGGTTTTTACACAAAATGTCCATACTTCCTTAAAATGACTTTAGCTTACCTAAAGCTTTGCTAAACTCCGTTTCTAGTTCGATAGAGACGTTACGTAATTTAAGAGCAAAGTTATGATAGTGACTCAACCTTTTTACTTTAAGTCAGGATCAGTTTTCTCCTCTTAGAAAAAAAAACAGAAATCGACGTCAAGCCGTAAATGGGTGATAGACCAAGTTATATCAGTTCTCAGAAAAATACGAAAAAAAATCTATCTCATGTTTTTAAAAAATTATGTTCACTTTAAAAATTTACTAAAAAAATCAATCCCTGTAATGGTTCTTTAACTCCAATTGCTACAAATCCCATAATTTATCAGAACAATAACTACTGCTAATAGGTATTTCATCATCAATTCAGTCATAAAACGTCCACTGATGGATACAAGCCTCCCCAAAGCGTCGCCTCATCGACCGGCTCTGTGCTTCTCGCATCCAGGGAATTCTCGCACCTTCACCGACAGCCCAATTGCGTAAGAGAATTCGCGAAGAACACGTATCAGGTAAAATGTCGACACCTGGTGTTTTCATGGTCCTCGGAACGCGCCACCACCGGATTCCCAAATAACGGTAGGAGGGGTTCACATCGGCGTCGGGTTGACGATGAAGTACCTAGGACTCGTCCTCGACAGCCGGTGAAATTTCGTGGAACATTTCCGACGTTTGGCACCCAGACTGGAGCGGGCCGGGGCTGCCCTCAAGCGACTCCTGCCCAATCTAGGGGGTCCAAACGCCTCCTACCGGAGGCTCTACGCGGGGGTCGTGCGGTCCATGGCACTTTACGGCGCACCGGTGTGGGCGCGTTCCCTGAGGCGGCGACCAGCCCGCTGGTTGAACGGGTCCTAAAGGGTCATGGCCATCCGACTGGTCCGGCGATACCGCATGGTCTCCGGTGAGGCGGCGAGCCTCCTTGCCGGATCTGGATGCGAAAGTCCTCGCGCACATTTGGGAGAGGCGAAACGCCGGGGCGAAACTCCGTTGCCGCGACAAATCGTGGCTCGGCGGACAGAGCTCCGGCAGGATCTCATGGCGACATGGAGAGAGCGACTGTCGCAACCCAGTGCTGGGCACGCCACAATTGCGGCGGTAAGGCGTCTCTTTGAGGAGTGGCTTGAAAGGCGCCACGGCGCCCTCACCTTCCGCCTGACGTAGGTCCTCACCGGACACGGCTGTTTCGGGAGGTTCCTGTTCAGGATAAGGCGGGAGGAAAAGCCCGGGTGTCACCATTGTGTGGATCGCCCGGAGGACACGGTGGAGCATACGGTGGAGGTCTGCACAGCTTGACTAGCTACCGCAGGAGACGCCCCGGGCGTCGGGAGTCGCAAGCCGATTCCCGGCCACTGTAGGCGCGGGCTTGCGGACGGCGAGTAATGGGTAGCTCGCCGTCCGATAAGGACCAGGCCCGAGTCGACGGCACGTAGTGTTCCACGCACGCCTCAAAGAGATTTCAGCAAAACTGACGGGGTACGCTAGGGCCAATGCCTGTCTGGGTCGCGGATAAATTTGAAAGAGAGTTACCGCGGCCCTGGCACAAGCAATATAGAAGGAACACGGGTGGGTTTTAGTCAGTAAAAGTCTGACACGCCCTTCCGCTTCACCCAGAGCGGGAGAAGTCATTGGATGATTTCCCAACCTAAAAAAAAAAGAAAAAAAGGGTAGAGGACGAACCCTTTCTAAATTATTTACGCAATACCTTAATCATTTAAAAGAAATTCATGGAGTTTTTCCCTTCGTTCTGCTGAACTCACGCAATAAGGCTGCCATCGATCACATGGTCATCGGTTCACCATAAATATGGGAGGCCTTCTAACGCGTGTATTTAGTTGAAGACAGCTGTATTGTTTTTCTTATTGTTGGTAAACAAACCGAAAAAACTAGAAACAACTTGGCTATTCATAAGAAATTAAGAACCTATCAAACACCCTTTTCACTTCAAAAGCTTCCAGCCCCGTTTTATTTCCAAAATCTAAAACAATAAATAAAAAACGTAAAGGCGTGAAAATAATGAACTGGGGCGCGATTAAATTACGCTAGCGGACCAGACTGACACAGTTAATCCTAACAAATCGAAGGTAGATAGAAGTACAGACTACCCTCCGTAACCCTGTGTTTTATGTAAACAGGGTGCCTTGTAAATGTTGCCACGCTGTTGGGTCACACCGCAAAATTAGGAGCTATGACCCTTGAAAAACCTTTGTTTCTGCAATCGTTAGCGCTTAGAGGGGAGTTAAGCGTTGTTACCACAGAGAACGGAACTCTATACCGGCAGCGACTATGGATGCCATAGCTTATATTCGTGGCTGCGACAAGAGCCGTTTATTTTATTGAGTTAAAGTTGACACCCACTGACAAACTTGGTTTGAATAGGTACATTTAACAATTCACCGTCTCAAGCTGCGGCCGCCGAGGTGTTTCGGTGATCTGTGGTAATAGTGATTCACATTGATTCAGCAAAATATTCAAAATACTGCAACAAAAAAAAAAAATGTAAAAATGGAAAAGTTCTTTTATTAGCCCAATTGCAGTTCAGTTTTTCCCATTTCATACTTTTCCAATCCCTACGGTGTAATTTCACTTCATTTCGAACCCCACAAAAAAATGTCACTGCAAATAATTTTTTTAAAACATTCGAACTCCAAACTATATTTGGTCACCTAACGAAAATATATCATTGGACTATAAAAAGTTAACGTACCTTTTTCAAAAAAAGCGCGCGAATAGCCACCATGTTGTTAGTTTTTCCTTGGCTCTGACGTCACGGTGCTTTGTTCCTGTTAATTTCCGTGGCGGAAGGCCCCTGTAGCGCAACCTTTGCCGATCGATGAGATTTTTTGCTTTGACGGTTCGTTAAGTCTGCCATGTTTGAGGAAAAGCGAATAATTGCGGTTTTGGGACGTAATTTGTTTTATCGGATGCTCTTTGAAATAAAGCATTAGGTATTGACTGTGAGTTATTGGGTTTACTCGGGCTTTCAATTCAAGATACAAAATTGTTTTTTCTTTAGTTACAAACATAATAATTATAAAATACATAGTACACAAAACAATGCATTGAATATTAAATATCAACCAACAAAAATACACTCAAAACAAAATGAAAAAGTACCAACTCAAAATCCAAACATTAATAATTTTGTTTGAAACTCCATAAAAGACGTAAACTCGGTAGCGAAGTACCAGGGTGTAAGAAAACAAAGGAGAACTAATTTTCATATTCATTTTATCAACCTGCAAGGAGGTTTAACCGAAACCTTTTTTGCAAGGAGGTTTAACGGAAACTTATTAGTATCACCACGGGATACCAGCGCTAAGAAAGAAAATTTGGTTCAAATAAATATCACTAGATGGCGAGATATGCATCGATTTGTTATTAAATTGTGTGTAAAATTAACATTTTCTAGAATTGATCATGATTATTTTTATGTTTTTGTTTAATCAAATCTCCTTAGCACAAAATTTTGAAATATTTGGCTCTAATTCACATTTCAAAGATTATTTGAACGGACCATTGAAAATTGATTCCAACAGATGGCGCAGTTTTAAATTTCTGAGATATTCCACTCATTTTTTTCATTATTTATAGTAACATATTTTGGTACAATGAGTAAAGACGTGCAAAAAGATACAATAAAACAAATCCTCATTGTATTTAAAGAAAAAAAAAACCGAGTAACTCTTTTACTTGCAAGTCGCTGCACCATCTATAACCGCGGAACGAAATCGAACGCGATCGATGTAATTTTAGTCAATAGTCCGTCGAAAAACGCAAGTTACGTCGGCACAGTTTCTTTGTATGGGATGAGACATCTGTATGCTAGTATTATATTACTGTGGTATTACATAATAATTAAAGAGTATTTTAATTAAAGAAAACATTACCAATTTAACACAGCCTTGAAAATATAAAAGCAATATTTCTGTATCTTTCAAAATGCAGGCAATGAGAAAGAAAATGTGATAAATAGAAAAATCTATTGAACAAGAGCAATATTTTGCGACCAAACGGACAGACGGACGGTCGATCGCATTAGCGAGGCGGTTCTAAACCACTGGAGCATGGGTTTCGCCCGGAAGTAGGTTACATCGTATATGTATTTATTTGTGTATTAGTTTTTGATGCTAGGTCAATTGGTAAATGTAATCTGGCCGGGTTTTGGGTGAAAAGGATGATTTTTTCTTAATAGGTTGGTAAATAGCTTCTACATTATGTAAATTGGTATCTTCAACAAGTAGGTGTTGGGTACATTGATTTTTCGGCAATGTTTAGTATGGCAATTATGTTTCAATTTTCTAGCGGTTTTATGTTTAATTTTTTGGTCTTTTCAAATTGTGTCGGCATTGTGTGATCCGTATCAGTCAATTGGAACCAATAAATAAACCAAATATACAAACAATACCTGATGGTCAATTTGAAAACTATACCATCGTTATCATAATCTCGTATCATAACCAATTCCAAAACGATATAGACTCAAAACAATCCATAAAATTAACCACTCTATCAATCGTATTGACAGCAGCAATCATCGTAATGTTTCAATTCAAACTACTCGTATATTTCGACCATATTTCGTAATTTTCCAGACAATCGACGCAATTTACCATCGGATTACATAGTGATGTCAATTCCCGGGACAAGTTCATCATCGCGAGATTCCGGGATCCCGGTTTTTAAGGGACGGATTAATTTGAAGGGTATCGTGTCTTGGTAGCCTGGAGGCGATTGACCCTTCTCAAACAACGTCATGTCTTAAACTAATATTTTCATTTTGGGAAGAAGTTTTTATCTGAGTACTTATTTTGTGGCAGTTTTTACGATAGGAACATCTGGCGTCACCTGGGGCTTGATTTATTAAGCCTTGATTTTTTATTTAGATTTAGAGTTCCTAACTAAATATTAAGCTTACATTTGATTAAACCAGATTGCGCATTCCCCTGTGTTATTTATTCACTCATACCCTTACCTATCCTGGAACGTCCCAGAAAAATGATGTCATTTTGACAGCTCCCTTATATCCCGATAAAATGGCGTCATCTTGACAGCACTATTAATCGGACATTTATGGCGTGGGACAAATTGGTCCGGTTTACCGTGAGGACAACGGTGTCCCATGAGGTTTGATTAATGTTCAGTCTGCATTGGATTTCACTTTGTTTTACCTGGGTTAAACAACACATTTTCCTCCTTTATGTGTTATGTGAATATGCTATGTATAGTATGATGTATTGGGATGATACACATGTAGGAGTTTTCATGTTTTTGTTTTTCGCAGGTTTCTGTCTAGTTTTAAAGCTCAAAAACCTGGTACTCATTTGGGAGTTCTAGTCGTAGGATGATGCAAACAGCGTTTATTTATTTTATGTGGGAGTAAAAAGTCCGCTCTATAGAATATTAGAATAAATAATTATATGATATTATTTTATTAAATTATTAATAGGCAGTTACGAGTATTAATATCCATGTTTTGGATTTATTCATCAAAAAAATAAAACCGATTCCTAAAACAAAACAATACAATACACTACAACACTACTATATTTTAGTTAAAAAAAAAACAATTTTTAGTGATACATAATGGGACAAGTTCTATTATAGTAAGGTAACTATAATTAAAAAAAAAAAAATCTTTTATTTCAGACAAAGTCCAATGACAACAGATTAGTAACAATGTCCACAGTGATGCCAGAATAGATTACCCGAATAACATGTAACTTAAACATAACCGGTGGAATGAGAGTGTACAAGGGTGAACCTTACACATCTGCGTACCCGTTTAGAGCATACTGGCGTGATGGTATGTTATGAAATGGTGTAAAAAGTAAACAGACATGCGATAGCAGCAATTCATCATTCATCAGTCATCTATTGAAGAGTTCTGTTGTACATCTCCGAAGTTCTGCTTCATCAGATCTTTACCAAATTTAAATGGGACCATTTCGGAATAAATTTCATTCGAACAAAAAAATAATTTTGCAAAACCGTTTATATATGTCGGAGTATAGATAAAAAAAAATGTATATATAAACATCCGAATTAAGAACCTCCTCCTTTTTGGGAAGTTGGTTGAATCTTTTTAACCAACTTCCCAAAAAGGAGGAGGTTCTGACGATGAAAAGATTATATCTTACTTCCTTGCGACTCATGCCATTACTTCCATTTTAAAATTCCTGATAGGAAGACCCTATCCATACGCGGAAGGCGGTCGTAGAAAGGTACGACGCGACAATTCGTCCATCTTTTTTATAGAAATTGCGCTACAGTCTACTGGTATCCGTAGAAGAATTTCGAATTTTGAAACGCACACTTAATTGAAACCGTCTATATTTTTTACCCGACTACGGCGAAGCAAAAGGCAGGGTTATGTTTTTGACCGGTATGTGTGTATGTGTGTATGTATATTCATCTGTTCCCTCATAACTTCTGAACTACTTATCATAATTTGACAAATGAGTAACCGTAGTCGTATACTACTTTGCAGAATGTATTGTAGGTGGCATACGACCACGGTTCTACTTTGAACACCACTATGAATATGTATGAAATACAATAAATTATTTATTACATGTAAGTTGCTTATATAATACCCGATACATATCGAATCATTATCATCATCCTATTAATGTTCCCACTGCTGGGACACAGGCCTCCTCTCTGTGAGAGGGAATGGGCCGTAATCCCCAACGCGGGCTTATATCGAATAGTGTGTACATAACAATTTCAGATGAGAATATTTACTTGTTTCTTACTTTTTAGAGCGTGATTTTTCAGTAGTCGGGTTTTAGTTTTTAAACGTATTTTTATATTCTAAATGACATTTTTCAAACCAATCCGGTACTTAATGCAATCTTATACCTACCATTTTATTTCCTCGAAGATACTCGAACAGATTCCCGATATAACTGATAGGAAGATTCGATTTGTCAGGCTTTCTGATTGAATCGATTTGATTTATTAATCGCTGGGACGGGTTAAGGGTAGGGTTCCATTGTTCTCAAAATTGATAGTTTAAAACTGGTGTTTGATTTGGTCCGGGATATCCGTTGGCCGTTATTGTGAGGTGAAATTAAAGGAAAACAAGCTACCGTTTTGTTCTAATTTGAGGTTTGAATAGGTATTGTGTGTACTGAGGAAGATTGACGGTTTTTTTATGATGGTGTTAAAATTCTACTGTAACGTCTCCAATGGCAATTTTTGACGTACAAATATTTTATCTTAAACCTTCTGCTTTTTTTGTCGAGAACACTCAAATGCATCGACCATTTGCCAGTTTGATGTCCACTGAAAGTTTATTATAACGCAAAAACAGTTTTAAAATGCAACATTAGAGCATTAGGTTTAAATGTCTGATAAAAAATACTTAGCTAAATGAATGCATATTGATTTATTAATCGATGAGACAGGTTAAGAGTAGGGCTCCATTGTTCTCAAAAATTATAGTTTAGAAGCGTTGTTTGATTTGTGCCGGGATATCTGTGGGCTTTGATGTTATTGTGAGGTTATTAAAGGTTAACAAGCGGACCCTTTTTGTTGTAATTTGAGGTTTGGTGAATAGACAATACCAATACACAGAGATCTGAGATTGTCTTTTGTCTTACTATTGTAAAGTATAGACGACAGAAGTTCTCGATGGATTACACATTCGATACCTCGGGGTTCAAAGGGCGTATAGCACAAAATAACCCATGTTGTTTTGAGCTTTGCGCCCTTTGAGTACAGCACAAAATAACCCATGTTTGTTTTTTGCTTTACGCCCTTTGAGCCCAGATGTATCGATATTTCACCCTTACAAAACCTACAGCAGATTTTGTTCAGTAAGCCAAAAGTTTTTGTACTAAATCTAGCTTTGGTGTCAGCTGAAAGTAAGTAAAATAAACAAAATACAGCATAACAATGTCAGAGAACAGAACCTTAAGATTGAATACTGTTAATAATACAGAGTTTCAAATACTGGTCCTTCGAGACACATTTATGTATCGTTGCGTGATCGAATCAGAAATGTAGAGATCCGCAAGGGAACCAGGGTTACCGACATAGCACGAAGAGTTGCCAAACTTAAGTGGCAGTGTGCAGGGCACACCGGCACATTGCTCTCAGAAGGATGGCCGATGGGGCAGAAAAGTTCTGGAGTGGCGACCGCAAACCGGAAGACGTTGTGTTGGAACGCCTCCCATCAGGTGGACTGATGACCTGGTGAAGGTTGCGGGGATCCGCTGGATGCGGGACGCACGGGTCCGGTCAATGTGGCGACGCTTAGGGGAGGCCTATGTGCAGCAGTGGACGTCTTTTGGCTGATATGATGATGATGATATGATGAGGCACATTTGTGACTGGTGCTGATTGATATAAAGACCATTCGTCTGTATGTCCATAGTTTTGATGTCACACATAATACTTTTTCTCTCATTCTAATAAAAACTCACAAAAATAAGTCTGATAGCACATCGCGATCAAATCTGTTCTAAACAAATTCTCGTTTGAATATTTTCGCTCGGCTCTCGGGTGCCGGTTCAGTAGGCCGGTTCAAAGCGGCTGATATAACTCCTAGCTATAAACGTACCTCTGACGTCATTCGTACCTGACATGGCCATACGTCCCTGTTTTGTCGGGACTGTCCCGTTTTTCGCTATTCCGTCCCGGGTAGTTAAGGTGGCCGTAATTGTCCCGTTTGCAGTTACAGAAGGGTGACAGTTACATGCTGATAGTATAAAGTAATTGGCATTGAGTCTTCGATAGCGTCAAAGTAAAGTGAGATACTACGTGAAAATTAAAAATGCGATTTGCGACCTCTAAAAAGTAATAAAAAACGCAAATAAACGTTTTGTCTTCCTTTCAAACATTACCAGAATTTTTATTTTGACTTCATCAATCAGTGTAGCTAAACTCGAATAACTTCGAATTAATCTTTCCGTGTTGCCGCAATTTTGACTTAGTCCCGTTTTTTATGTATAAAAATGGTCACCCTAACTTCCCGTACATGGGCATTATGCAACCTATTTTGGATCTCGATGTTTTGTGTTTAATGTGTCCCTGTTAAGGGATGCTTTGTCTTAGAATAGGTGTAACAGGAATACAGGTATAGATGGGTGACGTATGTCGTATTGTGGATTTCGTGTAAGAAAATGGAATAGATCTGTCTTGTAATCATGTAATATATCTAGGGAGTGTGGTCATCGTAGGCGCGGGCTTGCGGACGGCGAGTAATGGGTAGCTCACCGTCCAATAAGGCCCAGGCCCGAGTCGATGGCGCGTAGTGTTCCACGCGTGCCTCAAAGAGCTGTCAGCAAAGACTGACGGGGTCCGCTAGGGCTGATGCCTGACTGGGTCGCGGATAAATTAGAATGGGTGTTACCGTGGGACTGGTACAAGCAACTGAAGGAAGACGGGTGGGTTTTAGTCAGTAAATTCAAACACGCCCGCTTCACCCAGAGCGGGCGAATTCATTGGAAGGGATCCCAACTCCAAAAATATAAAGAAGTAGCTAGGACGGTAAAATTTGCTAAGTTTTCATGTCACCTTACCACTAAAGAGTTGTAGAGGTCTGACCAGTGTTTCCATTTTAAACACTGGTGTTCAACTGTATCCAGGTAGAATAGAAGTCGACCATATAACACTGTTTGGAAAAGGTTAAGAGATGATCTATACAAATAAATAAACTTGAAGCGTGTATATGTAATAACAAAATCACAACGTTTTATTGAATGCATGTGAAAGTATATACGGTACTAATGACAAATAAGCAATTTTTTGGATTTTTTCTATCTATCTATCTGTTTGTTCCAGGTAATCTCCGAAAGGGTTGGCCCGATTTTGACGGGACTTTCACTGGTAGATAGCTGATGTAATAAGGAAAGAAAGAAAGAAAAAGTGTTTAATTGCCATAAAACGAAATACAATATAAGTACATGCTTATGCTAAACCCTTAACAATAGTATTATAGTAGTACTTAAATTAAGGAAAGGAAAGGAAGGAAGGTATAAGGAATAAATATGCTACTTTTTATCCCGGCAAAATGAACAGTTCCAGTGGGAAAATTAAAAACATATAAAAATCTTTTTTATAAAAATTACTACCGACTTCCAAATAAGAATCTACAAAGTGAAAAATAACTTTATTTTTGGAAGTCGGTGTCTTTCGTAGGTACCATTTTTTGCATTATGGACACCGACTTCCAAAAATAAAGTTGTACCTACCTAATAGGTTGAAGTTTTTTAGTAAGTTACCTTAACGCCAGAATAGATAACCCAAATGTTATAAAACTTGAACATAACCGGTGAAAAGAGAGATCTGCGTACCTCTAAAGAGCGTACTGGCGTGATGTTATGTTATGAAATGGTATAATCAATAAACAGACATGCGATTGCAGCAATCCCGAGATATTCGCCGTTATTTATTGAAGAGTACTGTCGTATATCTTCGAAGTCCTTCATCAGATCTTCACCAAATTAAAATGTGACCAATTTCGAAACATACTCTTTCAAACAAAAAAAGAATTTTCAGAATCGATCCAGAATTGAGGGAGATATCGGTGAACACACACACAAAAAAAAAAAACATGAAGTCGAACATTGAACCTCCTCGGTTTTGGTAAGTCGGTTAAAAAGAAACCCGTCTGAGATAGCGTAACGGTTGATAGGACGGAATGGAAGAAGAAAAACGCTGGGCCGACCCCAACCACCATGAGAAAAGGGCACCAAGAAGATGACTGACTGTATTTCGTTACTTTCTTACGATACATTGTACGTATTCTACAAATTACCAATAAACCTACAAACACCAAACTAGCTAAAGTACCGAACAAAATGATACGAATCACGCAGCTAATCAGATTGGAATGCGATCGCCCGCTTTAAATCCAATATTCGGCCGGTATATAATGTATATCAGTTAACCTGGACTTAGGCAAACTGTTGTTTTATAAATAGTTCGTATAATCGAGAATGAGGCTAGCTTAGATTATTAAGCCTTGTTTGTAAGAGGCTCTTAATTTTTATTATTATTATACTAGCTTGATAATAAACCTAAGTATATAATTTTGGTAGAACAAAAGAATTAGATAAGTTTATCCTGCACTAATAATTGATTAAGCGTAAAAATAAACGTAAAAATACGTAGCTTGCTCGCTTATCCAATATTCGGTCTAATATACCTATGTCAGTTGACTTGTAGACTTAGACAAACCATTGTTATGTCAATAGCCTGTATTATTGATGGAATTAGGCTAGCTTAGATATTAGCCTTGTTTGTGAATATAACAGAATAGTTAGCTAAGTCTGTTCTTCAATATGTGCTGTAATGAGGAATATGGCTTGAGGGATGTTTTATGTAGTCAAGTGGACGGCTCTGAGTAATTACTGTGATGATGACTGACGGAAAAGTATGGCAGATAAATACATGAGATACGCGAATCATAAATAATTGGGATAATATCAAGAGTGTGATGATTAGACTTCGTATTATATGCACTATCAAAATGGCGAAATATGCACTATTAAAATACTTTTAGAATTTAGGTTTATTGTCACAAAATATTTAATTATCAGTTGTTACTTCTGTGAAAACATACAAATGCATATTTTATTACTTGTGACGTTTGTTATTTTACCTATATCACAGATAATATTATGATACAGGTACCTCATCGCATACAAAGAAACCGTGCCGACCTAACTAGCGTTTTTCGTCTGATTACGATGATTATTTTTATAAGAACTTTGATCGCGTTCGGTTCCGTTCCACGGCTATAGATGATGTTAGCAACGATTTTCAAATAAAAGGGTTTTCTCAAATACATTGATTATTTATTTTACAGTATTTTTTGCATGTTTTTAGTTTCATTGTACCAAAAGGTGTTCCAATACAAATTTAAAAAATTGAGTGGCATGCCTCAGAAATTTAAAACCGCGCTATCTATTGGAATCTATTTTAATTGATCCATTCAAATAATCTTTGAAATGTGAATTAAGAGCCCAATTATCCATAATTTTGCGCTTAGGAAAATTGATTAAAAAAGAACTTACAATTTTCATGATCAATTCTAAAATGTATTAATTTTACACACAATTCAATAACTAATCGATGCATATCGCGCCATCTAGTGACATTTATTTGAACCAAATTTTCTTTATTAGCGCTGGGACTCCGTGCCTATATTAATTTGTAGGTTAAAAATGACCTCTACGCCTACTGACGTTAAAAAGAAACGGTAAACATACAACACCGGTTACACATTAAACCACTGAAATAAACACTGTCAATGAAAGTACTAAATCATGCAATAACGCTATAAAATTAGGGTTTTATGAATTTGTATATGCAAACGCATATTATATTCCGATGCCTAATGATGATTAAACGAAAAAAAATAGACGTCAAAACTCAAAGATCACTCGCTTATCAATATTCGGCCTGTGTATAATATAATTGTTATGTTAGTTGACCTAGGGGGTGTGCCTATGCATAAGTGACAGATGGTATACATGTCATATACATCTGTCCCTTACACACACTCAAAATAACCTTACTCTAAGAGGTTATGGTCACCTCCTGGACTTAGGCAAACTGTTGTTATATCAATAGCCCGTATTATTGACAGAATTAGGCTAGCTTAGATATTAGCCTTATTTGTGAGAGGCTCTTCATTTTTATCGTCTTTGTTTTTCTTCTGCTTAATGCTATGGCTTGTACGATGACCTGGAAAGGACCAACCAATTCTTATTTATGACAAGGTTTTTACATACATGCTACGTGATAATGAAGCGACATTTTTTTACCCGCCTGCCGAAGGAGGGTAATGTGTTTATCAGTCTATGTATGTATGTATGTGTGTATGTATGTATGTATGTTTGTTCCTATGTGGGGTTCTAGAGACCAAACGCGTTGGCCGATTTTGATGATTCTTACGTCAATCGATTCGTCTTAACCCTGCGAGTGTCACAGACTATATGCGCGAGCTGGCTGACCAAAACCAGATGTATCCTCCGACTGCACAGCATGATTTTCTTCTTGTTTACGTCTTTTTAGTTCGCTTTTTAAGCAGTCGGGTTTTTTGTTATTTTTATATTTTTTATTCATTGATATAGTTCTATGGTTTGAATTTGGACGTTCTTGTCGTACGGATAATTACTTATTTTAAGAAAAATCTTATGCGAAGTAACTTCATTGGCAATCCAAAGCATAGGTTATATCAAAACTTATATCCTTGTTTGACTGCATTCCTTCATTGCGTATAATCTTTGTTTACTAAAGAGAGAGCCTTGACCTTTAACTCGATACTAGTATTTTGAGCCAAATGTGATTTTAATAATGATATTTTGTGGTTTTATATTTGCTACAACATAAAACTTTTTGAGCCATTTATTAGATAATATGTATTTTTTTTAATATCTTACTAGGCTGGGTAATCCCCCGGCTTCGCTTCCTCTATCCCACAGAAACTGCCTATTTTTTCGAGACAAAATGTAGCCTATCGCAATCAGAGCTTGTGGTTTTATCTGATGGATGTAAAAAAAACTAAGATCAGCTCTGCAGAGATTAAATCATCAGGCTTTTTATGTTCCCACTGCTGAGACACAGGCCTTCTCTTACAGAGAGGGAAAGAGGTATAATCCACCACGCGGGTCCAGTGCGGATTGGTAGATGTCACATGTCTTCGAATGTTTGATTTTAGGACATGCCGGTTTCCTCACGGTGATATTCTTCACCATTTTGAGAGCAGTAGTGATGATATAATTTACACAAAGTAAAGCCCCTGCCTGGGTTCGAACCAAAGACCTACAATTTGTAAGTCGCGGTTGTTAACACTGGGCCACCACTGCTCTCAAACAAACACACACATATGTATAGTTTATATAAATAACTAAAATAGTTTACTGTACAAAAACTAGTCCCCAGTTAGTTCGTATTCCCAGCACTTGTACAAACGCTATCGCCTCGGAAGGCTGAAGGAGGCCTATTACCGCTCTGAATACGTACCGAGGGAGTCAATTCCATTACTGAATGCCTACTCCGCTCACAATTTGCTTCTAAACATCGCGTGTTTGTATTGAACTCTGTGCGCCTTGGATGGATGGATCAGGAAAAATTAATAGTTTTTTTGTTAGTCCCCATATATCATGGACGCCGTCTCAAATTACGAACAATGCAGTTCTACATAGACAACTATACATGCTTATTTTCAAAACTTGAAGCATATAGATATACCTACAGGCTGTTAATTTATTGACAATCTTATAAGGAGTGAAAGAACTTTTAATGAAGTCATAAATACGGTTTACTATGGGACCAAATCTGAAATCACAATAAAAAGCTTTTTAGAAAAATAACTACCGACTTCCAAATAAGAAAACTACAAAGTGAAAAATAACTTTATTTTTTGAAGTCGGTGTCCATAAAGCAAAAAAAAAACCTAAAAATAAAGTTAATTTTCACTTTGTAGTTTTCTTATTTGGAAGTCGGTAGTATTTTTTTGTAAAAAAGTTTTTTATTTTCACGTTTCAGTTGTACCTAAAAAGTAAGTTGTTTTGTAAGTTACCTTAACGCCAGAATAGATAACCCAAATGTTATAAAACTTGAACATAACCGGTGAAATGAGAGATCTGCGTACCCTTTAAGAGCGTACTGGCGTGATGTTATGTTATGAAATGGTATAATCAATAAACAGACATCCGATTGCAGCAATCCCGAGATATTCGCCGTTATTTATTGAAGAGTTCTGTCGCATATCTTCGAAATGCTTCATCAGATCTTCACCAAATTAAAACGGGACCAATATCGAAACATACACTCTCAGCAAAAAATAATTTTCAAAATCGGTCCACAATTGACGGAGATATCGGTGAAAATACAAAAAATAAAAAACCATCATGAAGTCGAATATAGAACCTTCTCCTTTTCGGTAAGTCGGTTTAAAATAAGGTATTCCTTACATTTGGTCGAGTTATGCGGACATTAACACACACACAGCTGTTTTTTAACCGACTTCCCAAAAACAAGGAGGTTATCAATTCGACTGTATTTTTTTTTTATGTTTGTTACCTCAGAACTTTTTATTGGGTGAACCGATTTTGATGATTTTTTTTAATTTGAAAGCGGGTGCTTGTCATGTGGTCCCATTTAATTTTCATCAAGATCTGATGAAGAACTTCGGAGAAATACATCAAAACTCTTCAATAAATGACGGCAAATCACTCTGGATAGATCCAATCGCATGTCTGTTTATTGTTTACACCATTTCATAACATAACATCACACTGGTACGTTCTTAAGGGGTACGCAGGTGTGAACAGTTCACCCTGGTATACTCTCATTGCACTGGTTTCGTTATTGGGTTAATCTATTCTAGCTTCACTTTGGGCACTATACGCGTAGGTACCTAGCCTATAGAACTGGTCCATTATGTACCACAACTAAAAAGTGAAAACTAAAAAACTTTTTTACAAAAATTACAACCGACTTCCAAACAAAAACACTACAAAGTAAAAAAATAACTTCAATTTCGGGAGTCGGTGTCAAAAAACGAAGAAACAAAAACAGAAACACCGACTTCCGAAATTGATGTTATTTTTTTACTTTCTAGTGTTTTTGTTTGGAAGTCAGTTGTAATTTTTGTAAAACAGTTTTTTTTTTCATAGAAGTCACAAATGACGGGTATCAATGAATAAATATTTTTTTAAAGGCACTCCTTACGATCCTTAGTACGGAAAGCCAAACGTTGAGACGCTGCCGTAATTGGGTCGTAAAATTCTTCATCTAATCCAATTTAATAAAAGGTATTTATCATTAGGGATGCTCTCGCTACCAAAGGTTCATGTCCTTCCTTCATTGTTGTCCTTTGCTTTGCTTTTAAGCAAGTTGGACATCAATTTGTGTATATTTAAGAGGAAATACGGTCGCAGACATCCGACTGATAATCCTAAGTAAAAAGTCATAATTCAACGTATGGATCTTGCCTATTTCCTCCTCCAGTATTGGACAAATTTAAAAGAAACTCCATAAACTGAAAAAGTAAGATATACACCCTGAAATTTAATTGGTTGTTTGCCCGCGGCAGAACGACTTGCCTTAAGGAGTACTGTCGAAGTATAGAGTTAAAGTAAATAAATAACGATGTTACTGTTTTAAAATAATTAAAAAAATATTCATCAACTCGAAAAAGTGAGTAACAATAGTAACTCTAGACGTAACTTGTAGGTACTAGGTACTTACTCGTGTCATCACCTACAAAGAAAACCAATGCACAAAAAAATTTCAAACCAAAATAAGCTCTCGCACGTGGTGATACGGCATAAAAGTTTGCACGCAAAACAAACGAGCGAGCCACAAGCCGACAAAGCAAAGAACGATTTATTAAATGTTTAAAGTAAAATAAGCTCTCGCGTGTAATTATACGGCATAATCTAGCCCGCGCGTAACATGATCAAACGGAGCCGCCTTCGAACCTAATCCTTTCGACGGTGACCTAGCACCCGGGTCAACGGCCTGCTGTCGTTCGGCCGTAGATATCGGGAGGTATACTATTGGTTCGTGATCGCTTTCGAGTTTAGTTTTTCACAATGTTAAATATGCCAGTTTTTGTTTCTAATATTTTATATAACTACGAAACGATTGTATTACATAGACAAAACCATTTCGCTGCGGGAAAACAACCATTTAAATTTCACGGTGTATACTGTGCCCCTATGTTTTTCTTTTCGATGATACATTATATTTAGAAGCACTAGAACCCTCAAAAAGTGCTGAAAATTGCGCTGTCAATAGAGGCCTAGTGCAAATATGACAACTATACAGGTGAACGAAGGTTGTCATTACAGTTGAGAAGAAACTGACAAGCTGATACGGGAAAACTTTAAAATGCTGAAAATTAAAGGCTGAATCTGACACCACTCTTGCCAAGGTATTGGGTTTTGGTGGTTAGATAGACAGACGTTGAAGTACACACATCAACACGGTCTAGGGATATTTTTAAAAAAGCGAATTACTATCAATGTGTTAATTATTTATATGACATGTATATATTTAAAAGATACGTTATTTAATATTCTACCATTTTTTAATAATGGTTAAGGTACTTCGATTAAAATTTCAGGATTTTATGGAAATAAAATGAAGCATAGACGGAAACCGTATATGAATTAACTTTTAATTTATGAGTAAAAACTGAAAAAAATAGAAAAATCATTTAATTTGTGTTTATAAACTTGAAGTTAGTAGTCTGAGTAAGCGCCCATGATGTTCATAACACATCGGCAACGATTCGGCATGCTCAGAACAAGGTTGTCCATGTCTTGCTGCGGAATATTGTCCCATGTCCTTCTGAGGTGCGCAAAAAGTTGATCTTCTGTAGCCAGATTTTCAGGAACTTCATTCAGAGCTCTTCTTTGCAGCATATCCCACGCATGCTCAATGGGATTTAGATCTGGCGATTGAGCAGGCCAGTCTAAGGCCCTAACATTGTGTGTATGTAACCAAGCTGCTACCGTTCTCGCCGTGTGTGCCCTGGCATTGTCGTGCATGAGCAGGAAATCTTGCCCCATTTGTTTTCTGTGGGTCAAGATTACGGGCCCCAGCACCTGTTGGACGTATCGTTCTGCCGTCATATTGCCCCGCACCCAAACGAGATCCGTCCGTCCTCCAAGACGAATTCCTGCCCAAACCATAATTGTTCCTCCTTGGTATGGGTGAACTTCCTGAGGGTTCTGAAGACGGCTCCATCGTCCAGGAACTCGCCAAACACGCGTCCTTCGTGAATCTGGATGGAAGCCGAACCT
Organism: Orthosia gracilis; assembly: GCA_947562075.1. Lineage (NCBI taxonomy): Eukaryota > Metazoa > Arthropoda > Insecta > Lepidoptera > Noctuidae > Orthosia > Orthosia gracilis. Next base: position 24,488,641 of record OX387275.1, read on the forward strand.
GGATTCATCCGTGAACAGCACGTTGGACCATTGCTCACGGCCCCAGTCCACGTGGTTCCGAACCCATTCTAATCGTCGTCCACGATTGCCTCTCCGTAAAGGTGGGACCCGGAGTGGTCTACGAGAGCGTAGATTGCTTTCATGCAGTCGCCTTCTTACAGTTTGGTCACTCACAAGCACTTGGTGTTCCACTCGCAGCCTTTGGACCAATTGAGTCGCCGTTGCATTTGGTTGAGCTCGCGCAGTAATTTGCAAACATCGGTCTTGTCTGGGGGTAGTGATGCGACTTGGCCCCCGGTGCCTCTCCGCTACTTCACCTGTGGCACGATAGCGTGTCCACAATCTTGAAATTACATTTTGGTGGGTCCCTATGGCCTCAGCAACATTACGCTGAACAGACCCAGCTTCCAGCATTCCCACAGCTCGTAACATCTCCGCCCTCGTCAAATGTTGGCGTTGCATGGCTACAATACCTCAATTTTAACTTTATCTTTCGTTTAAAAATGGAAAAAAAAAACTGTCACTAAACGTAATTCGTTTTGTTTTCTAAATTTCGCACAAATGAAAATTCCCTCTCCTACACATCAAGACGTTTTTATGCCACCGAAACAAAACAATTTTCAAAAATTTGAATTTGGAATTAGTCTGAGATAAATTACAAACAAATCGGTGTTTAGAAGATTCCAATGCGGCCAGTAATTTTCGAGTTATTTAATTGAGTATGAAATATCCCTAGACCGTGTTGATGTGTTTATCTTAAGTAGTAGTCGCTACCTATGTAAAATTCGGGTATTGAGCTGCTTCTAGTTAGATTTGAAGCCGACCCTCCGGCAGATTGGTTAAGATAGTAAAACATAATGAAATAAAAATGTCAATATATCAATTTTTTATTAAAAAAAAAAAAAAAAAGTTTTATCTCATTCTTTTAAGCTACATATAATATACACATGCACGCTTCAATCGACAATCTATCGAAACAATCTTAATTATGACACGATATCTTGCTAAAAAGCCCTAATTCAAAAAGTAAAATGCGCAAAACCTTTGAACGGCTTATCCGATTTTCTTCAAACATAGCTAAGAACACTCTCGGCGTCAACTTTCAAACAAAAAAAAAACTGAATCAAAATCGGTTCATCCGTTTAGGAGCTATGATACCACAGACTGTCACACAAATACACAGCAACACTCATCAAACTTGTAACACCCCTTTTTTCCATCAGCGCAGCGGTTCAAAATAGAGTTGTGTGTTAACTTCACTGGACCTACTCGTAAAAGCAGTGCAATATGAGCCAGTGTTCGAGTAAGTGTGTAAAACAAGAAAAAATACCACGCACCTTTAGAATACTTCTTGGCATTATAGCCTGAAATGTATTCCAACACAATTTTTACAAAAAAATACATCCGACTTCCAAATAAAAATACTACAAATTGAAAAATAACTTCAATTTCGGAAGTCAGTGTTCCTGTTTTCGTTTCTTGGTTTTTTGACCGACTTCCGAAATTGAAGTTATTTTTCATATTGTAGAGTTTTTATTTGGAAGTCGGTTGTATGTTTTTCTAAAAAATATTTTTATTTTTCACTTGTCGGCACATCTAAAGGTCTCGTTATGAAGAGAGCTATGGTTTCGAATGACTCTGACAGATGTCAAATTGACGTAACACTAAGCACTAGTTTTTGGCGCAATCAAGGCGTGATAGGACAGGAGATCTTGTAAGAATATGGCGGGTTGGATTGAGTTATGAATTCGTGATAAAACCTAAGGAGAAATATAGTGAGAGTTACTGATTGTTCGTGTAGATCAAACTACGTGCTTAGTGGTATGTTGTTTACGTTATTCTGCAATACATAACGTGATTAGTTTCATTGTGACCCTAGGTACATACAAGCAAAGAAGTTTGTTTGTCTAGCACTCTTAGCCCAAAAAGAGCCCATGCAAATAATGGCTTTTCCTGACAATTACATAGTCTTTCCTACACACTTTTTAGTTGTATTCTGTTACCATAATGGACCAATTCTATAGGCTAGGTACCTTTAATGCCCAAAGTGATGCCAGACATGAACTAACATGAAAGTTAAACAAAACCGGTAGAATGAGAGTATACCAGGGTGAACTGTTCACACCTGCGTACCACTTTAGAGCGTACCAGTTTGATGTTATTTTATGAAATGGTGTAAACAATAAACATGCATGCGATTGCAGGTATTCCGAGTGATTTGCCGTCATTTATTGAGGAGTTCCGATTTATATCTCCGAAGTTCTTCATCCGATCTTGAATAAATGGGACCACGCGACAAGCACCAGCATTCAAATAAAAAAAAAGATTTTCAAAATCGGTTAACCTAGTAGAAAGTTCTGAGGTAACACAAAAAAAAAATACAGTCGAATTGATAACCTCCTCCCTTTTGGGAAGTCGGTTAAATATAAAATGCCGAACCCTGCCTTAGACAAATGTTTCGCGCCACGTGTGTAATTTGTTCTAGAAAATGGATCACGTATTAATTCTTATCTTTTTAGGATGTACGTCTTTTGGGTGTTCGATGAAAGGACCAAAGATATTGGTCCAGTGTTTATTGGTATTCGCTTTTACCTTCTCTTAGGGATTTTTTATTCTGAAGCTTCAGTAAACAAAAGTAAATAATTACGCACAAAACCGTTTTGGGTAAACTTTCATCGCACGTACAGATAGGGAGTGGAATTCCCTGCCAGAGAAGCCTGTTTCCTGAGTACTTTAATCTGGGTACCCCCAGATTGTCTTTTAAGTTGAGAGATTGAGTCTGTCCTTTAAGTCAAGAGGGAGTAGGTTACTTCTAGGCAATCTTGCTTTATTTTTTTGACCACATCTTCGTTACCATTGGGTAAGTAAACAATAATTTTAAGAAAAAGGTGTGAGTTTTTCTTGTTGAATGACTAGCTTCTGCCCGTGGTTTGCAGCATGAAAAGTGTTTTATTATCCCGAGGGAAAACTATACTGGGTTTCTCGGGTTAAAAGTAGCACATGTGCTATTCCAGACTATAATCTATCTCTGTGACAAATTTCCTCCATATTGGTTCAGCCTTTCTGGCGTGATTGAGTAACAAACATACATCCATCTAAACTTTCGCATTGGTAGTATAATATGAATAGGTAGTAGGATTTAGCGAAATCATTAGTAACTTATTCATCGTCCTTATTTTTTTATCCCCTCATTAAGGTGGATATCGCCTCACTAAAACTGGTCCTTTTCTTAATATTCCACCTTCATTTACCCCTTAAAGGTACCTCTCGCCAAAGTTAGCGTTAATGTTGCCATACTTCACTTGATGCATTATTACTCTCGTTCTGGTGATAAATGGACCTGGGTTAAGAATTTAATATTTTTATGATTGTGGATGGAGTTACAGTTTTGTTTGGTACTTAAAAACAGACGATTAAAAACATTAGTAAATTTGATTTTGAGATATCTCAATTTAAACCGCTAAGTTTATTTTCAGCCAGTATCTTTTTGATCTAATGCATACATTTTATATTAGACTAAATTGGAGACATTAAACCTCTGTGGTAATTTCATATCTAAATAAAAATAAAAAACTGTGCATTAATGAAAAAGTGTGCGACAATGAAATTTCTGCACTGTTTTGGTTCTAAGCAATAAATACGTCCTTTGTGATCGGTTTTGTAGTGATTAATGATAACATTACAATGTAGTTGAAAGAAAAATATATTACATAATTTATATTTTCTTTTTCAGGTAAGTTCGTGACCTTATAGTTTATGGGAAAAGTGTCCTTCCACGTGGACTTACAGTGAGTATACTTTATGTAGTTTGATTGACGTTGTTAGAATCAACACATTCTCTTCTATATTTCAAATTACTCATCATTCTCACAGTTTTATTTATACTCCACCTGTATGTACAAGCATATTCCAAAACCTACATGTACTGGAAGATTAAACAAGGTATAATTAATTATAAACATTGTAGCCGGCTCGTATTAAGCTGTGCCGAGGGCACGCGGGGCTTCCGAAGGCTTTTCTCTATCCACTTATACAACGGCTTTGTTCACCTACTTCTTTATGTTTTATGGCTTGTTGCCATCTAGGATATAACAATTAGGCCGCTCTAGTATTTAAATTGGATTGAGGAATTGGTGACTGTTCGGGACGAATTTATTTTGCAGATGTTCACGGATTAATTCCACCACATCTAAAACTATTATGAACTATAGAATTGCTAGCACACTAAATTCTTTTTGGCTTCTATCGATAAAAGGAATGCTATTAAAAACCTCGGGTATCCACGCATTAATATTTGATATAGTTGTTAGTAAGAAAGGTGCTAGGTGCAGTGGCGTGAGTTTAAGTATTTATGTGTAGGTGCTAAGTCCTACGCTTCGATTATAATTAAGTTTTATGCAGAAAGAGTTTCTTGATCAGAGTTATTCAATCAATTTCAATTAGATTCGTTCTTTATCTATCTTGCAGAGTTAGTTCGGTTTAAACCATTGCTTTACCCAATAAATGCACTGTTTAACTTTTAAAAACAGTGCAAAAATTCAACAGATGTCCCCTCCAGAATCAGTTTAGTAAGATCCTAGAGCCGACATTCTTACTGAGTTAGGCAAACGATGTCAATTTACTGGATCCCGGGCTGGTAGGGAAATAGGGTTGAGCTGCATTCTCCGGACGTTACTTTAAATTGTTAAGAGAGCTACTCCTGTTGTCTGACTCTTGGAGCTTGAGGGTCTAAGTTTTCTTGGAGATTTGGTTAGTAGATAAGATGGCATCTTTGACTAGATGATTTTGGTGGCTAAAGGTTTAACTTAATAGCTTTGTTTTTTTTTTGTTTTTCTGAATGAATAATATTTTTTTTAATTGGCCTGCCAACATTTAACCCCGTTATTATGTTCCGCAGTGTAAAACATTTGTTTTAGAGAAATTTTAAAGAAGACCGCGATAAAATACACAAAGATAGTATATATAGTTCAGCTCATCTTTGCGCGCGGCGCTATGTGTAAGCATGTGTGGGTGGTTGTTTGCTCGGACGACGACTGCCGCGTCACTGCCACACAAATGCAAAATGTATAATTACAAGCGCACGCACACATGGCGACGCGCGCTCAGATGAGTTGAACGATCTATAAATCTGTAGTCAAAGATCGCTTTCAGGCTGTGACACACTTTTTTGGAATCATCGACATGCATCAAAGTTTTCCTTTTTCCGTCCAGGAATTCATAGCCTTTCTGGCCTGTCAATCATACAATTGTAGATTTTTCAACATAGACCTTACTTACTATCAAAGTGCCCAACAATATCGAAACCCAAAATTTTAAACTAACATACAATTATCGGGACAAAGTCATAGTTGTATGTAACGAGTATGTAACCAAGCGAACAACAACAATAGTATAAAACATTAGCTATTCTGTAGGTTTCAGTATTGTGTGGAACTAAGCGAAGTTTCTCGCTCACGGGACTCATTGTTAAACAATACATGTAGACTTTGCTTTATTTTGCGAATATTAATTTCTAGAACTTAATTGGTTTATGTATGGGCGCCATTTTGGGTTAGGTGATTGAAATTTATAGTTGTTTTAGGTCTTGGCTGTTTGGTGTTTTAATCAAATGAAAACCGAACCACGGTCCATTTATTGGGAACTTTTGAGATAAAGCCTGCAAACTATAATGTTTACTAGATTTTGTCGGTAGCTTGACCCATGTGAATGTCGAAAATTGTGCAAGGAAACTTCTGCCATGATACAAAGTAGCATATGTTCCGGTATTTATGTTTACCGGTTTTTCAAAGCTCAATATCTAAAGTTGAGCCGTGATTGATTAACAAACATACAGAATAATAAATAAGATATGAGACTGAGACTAAATGAGTAGGATATGAAACAAAATGAATCAAAAGCATTCCTAGTTAATCTGCCAGCTTAAGTAATTACATTCATTTTTAGCCGACGAAAAAAAAGGAGGAGGTTCTCAATTCGACATGTATATTTTTATGTATGACCACTCATAACTTTTTATAGAGTGCTCCGATTTCAAAAATTATTTTTTATTAGAAAGAGTATACCTCAAAGTTGGACCCATTTAAATTTCACCATAAAAGCCACCTTTAAAGGTAGAAAACAAGGATTTATTGATAATTTTTCTACTGAATTTTCATTTGCGAACCAATTCTGTTGAAATTAAGTAAACTGGAAAGAGAAAAAAATATATTTTTAACAAAAAAAATAATCGACGAAATAAGAACTGAACAGCAAAAGATAAAATAAAACTTTTAGACTAGCATTTTGAGTCCGCGCCAAACAAACCATCAACGAAGATCAATCTAGCTACAATCATTCTACGGTTTACTTAATTAATTTGCATGTATATTTGTTGGGCGCCAACGCAAAATGCTAGATTAAATCTTATTTTTTTTTTGCTTTTCAGTTCCTTATTTCGTCGGTTAATTTTTTTATTAAAAGGATTTTTACACCATACCAACATCAACGTTAATTAAAACAATGTCCGAAACAATTTTCATTGAATCCAATTACAACACTGGATTTTAAGCGAACATTACCGACATGCCATTCCTATCTCCACAAATTGGCACAGAATCAAGCTGCTATCAGCAATATCAGCATTCCTATCCTCGATACCATTCAGCTGAATCAATAAAGGTTCTAAATTAATGGCAGCAATTACAACCAGAATCTGTTCTTGTAAGTTAAGGTCCGCCAAAATGAAAAGGTTTTTGTTCCGGCTGAATCTGTAGGTACAGAGGAATGGACTGAGCGATACTGTCACGAATTGGATAATCTGTAGAAAGAGACAAGGCGAATATGCGGTCAATATATGTCTCGTTTCAGTTGATTGTAGTGACGAACACATTTAAGAAAATGCAGTTTTATAGGCCCTTAGGAGTTAGGATACCCAAAGTGAGTGCGTGCATCTGTCTAGAACTTGCCTAACCCATGCCCCAAGTGCTCAAAGATCTACAAAAACATCAATAAAACTTGTTTACAAAAAAGTACAACCGACTTCCAAACAAAAACACTACAAAGCGAAAAATAACTTCAACTTCGGCAGTTGGTTTTCCTGTTTTTGTTTCATCGTTTATTGGCACCGACTGCCGAAATCGAAGTTATTTTTCACTTTGCAGTATTTTTATTCGGAAGTCGGTTGTTTTTTTTTTTGTAAAAATGTTTTTATTTTTCAATTTTTAGTTGCACATAATGTGCAAGTTCTGTAGTAAGGTACCTATAATGCCAAAGTTATGTCAGAATAGATTACCCGAATAACATAAAACTTTACAAAAACATGAAATGAGAGTGTACCAGGGTGAAGCGTACAGATCTGCGTACCCCTTAAGAGCGTACCGGCTTGATTTCATGCTACGAAATGGCGTAAATATAAACAGACGCATGTCTGTTTATTATTTACGCCATTACAGCAATCCCGTGATATTTGGCGTTATTTATTGAATAGTCCTGTTGTACATCACCGTAGTTCTTCATCAGATCGTCACCAAATTTAAATGGGATCAATTCGGGAACATACTCTTTCAAGCAAAAAATAATGTTCAAAGTCTGTCCACAATTGACGGAGAAATCGTAGAACATAAACAAAAAAAAACTTACAGCCAACATAGAAACTCCTCCTTTTTGGAAAGTCGGTTAAAAAGCCATCACATCACTGCAAGATCGTGACATGGCCCAATCAGAATTCTAGAAGAACAAAACCACATCCTGCCCGCCAGATCGCTTTATCTCTTTCACACTTTTCTGACCGTATTCCCTTCACAGCCGAATAGGGAATACTCACTCCATTCCTATTTACATCTATAGCTATTTCAGACCTACATCCGTCCTTAATGCCTCTAAGTAATGAGCGATTAACAACACACTTCGGCGAATGTATTGACGGGGGATTACCAGTGGTCCTTATGCCAGTTAGGACCAAATGGTTAGAAAGCAAATGCGTAAATTGGATTACGTTGTGTGCTGTAATTGAGTTATTTACTTAGCTTATGAGCTGGTATTTAAGTGATGCCTAGCGTTGTCAAGGATTTGCTAAAGGTCTGTGACATGTAGCATCTTATAATAATGTATATCAGTGTCTGCGAATAAGTTCGCGTGAAACGTGGTCGCTCACAATTGACCTCATCAGAAGGCTTAAAGTCATCCAAAGGACAATGGAAAGAGCTATGGTCAGAGTTTCCTTGCGTGATCGAATCAAAAACGAAGACATCCGCAAGAGAACCAAGGTTACCGACATAACCCGAAGAATTGCCAAACTTAAGTGGCAGTGGGCAGGGCACATTGCTCGCAGAACGGATGGCCTTTGGAGCCAAAAAGTTCTGGAGTGGTGACCGCGAACCGGAGGACGTTGCGTTGGAAGGCCTTCCACTAGGTGGAGCGACGACCTGGTCAAGGCTGTGGTGGATGCGAGACGCACAGGACTGCTCAGTGTGGCGAAGCTTGGGGGATGCCTAATGTCCAACGAGATTCTTCCTTGCTCGCACGTCAGAATCCAGAAGATCTGACACCAGTATTGCCAATGGGTACCGTGTTACCCAGTACCTGGGTTGTGGCAGTCAGATAGGCAGTCGCTTCATGTAAAACACTAGTAAGGTGAACAAGGTTCGGCAGATTGATCAGATCTGCGAAGTCATCATCACCATCAGCCTTTTTAATGTTCCCACTTCTGGGACACAGGCCTCCTCTCTAGGAGAGAATGGGCCGGAATCCACCACGCGGAACCAATGCGGGTTTGTGGATGTCACATGTATTCGTTTTTTTGTTTCTAGGACATGCCGGTTTCCGTTTTCCTTCACCGTTTTGAGAGCTCTGGTGGTAATATAATTTACACTAATTAAAGCGCCTGCCTGGGTTGGAACTACAACTTATAAGTCGCGGCCGATATCACAAGGCCACCACTGCACTCTGGTCGCATCTGCGAAGTAAACAATGGGAACTGTTTTAAATATTCCAGAATGAAAAGTATACCTCCCCTTTTTAATTTTCCGTTGATCGTGCTTTTAGTCGCTTCTTAAATGTTAAAAGAAACAAACAAGATAATAATAAGTCTATAAAATAAGGCCGAAGGACTAAACCATTAAAAGGAGTATCAATTTCGGGACCCTGTTTTATTTTCAACACCTTTTAATTCTGTAATCGATAGTCAAAGTTCATTCCTTAAAAATGTCCGCGGTACAAAATTAATGGTCTTTCTAACCCCGGGGTAGGGTTGGCAGTTGCCAGACGTTTGTTAGGTAGGTACGTCTTTTTTATTCATTCGGGCTTGTTTTAGAGGTCGAGAATCGGGAAACGTTAAAAATGAGATGGGCTGAGGCCTTCAAAATATTATTAAATATGTGTAGAAATTTACCTAAGAGAAATTATCATTTTAAAATCATTTGTATTTGTCATATTAGTGGGACTTGGTGGGTTTTACCCAAAAGTAACGTTTTAAAAACCCCCGACATGTTTATATTTCAGGCTACATAATTTATCTAGTAGTAGACAAGCTTCGATCGAAAATCTATTGATTAGGTAATTATGACTCAGTATCTTACAAAAACACCCCGATTCTAACAGTAAAACGCCCATAACTTTAGAACGGCTGAACCGATTTTCATTAAACATAGCTAAGAACACTCTAAAAATCAAAATCGGTTAATCTGTTAAGGAGCTATAGCCAAAGACAGATACTTATAATTATAACACCAAACTTATGACACCCCTCTTTTTTCGTTGGGGGTTAATAAGCTTTAAAGACTTCATAAATATCCGTGATTTTATTTAAGGCTTTTTAAATTTGTGGCAACCCTATTTTCTGTGAAATTTTAAATAACGAAAAGATAAAGTATTAGGTTCAGATATTCATGGTTCGAATCAATTTTGTTTATTATGGTCACTAGAGGTGTCATCAATCTTCTCTGTTTAAAAATAGACTACATTTTAGTTGAAATATCTGTTTTGTACGGTGAAGGAAATCATCATGAGGAAGCCGGCATGTTCTAGAACTAAAAATTCGAAGACGTGTCTGCCAACCCGCACTGGACTCGCGTGGTAGATTATGGCCCATAAGTGGGAACATTAAACCGTGTTATGGAGCCGTTCTATGAAGGGCCAGACTTCGGTTTGAGAAAAAGCTGGCTATGTTATTCCTGTTGATCAACATCACTTCAGCCGAAAGACATCCACTGCAAGAATTAGGTCTCCCTCAAGCATTGCCACATCGACCGGTCTTGTTTGTCTCGCATCCAGCGGATTCCCGCCGTTTTTTTCCTGTTGCTTGCTTCAAGGGGAACCTTAAGCAAGCAACAGGAAAAGATCACGCGGAAGTAAGATTAAAAGCTTCAAAGCTTTTTAAAAGTGTATGTCGACGTTCCTTACCGTTCGGCATCCCCATTTCATTTTTCTTGTTCCAGAGTTGAAACATGTCTGATAGTATGATTCCTGTATACATCTACCATTTTATGCAGACACTAGAGACCCGCCCCGGCTTTGCACGTGTAGTTGAGCATAATATTTTGCCTACAATCATGTTTTTCTGTCGTAGGGTCCCGTCACTGGTGTGAGACCCTCGCTTAATTTATTTTTGCGCGCGTTAGTTTTTATTTTGCGATAACTCCTAAGATACTTATTCGTTTAAATTATATAAAGTAAAGGTGCAAAGGATTATCGTAATGTGCATGAAATGCTTAAGATAACTAACGTCTTGAAGTTGATAAAGATTAATTGTGTATCCATCTAAATAGCTTTCCTATTACCGCATTGTACGTGACAATTATGTTAGAAACTAGAATGGGTATAATAAGTTATCATTAAAAGATAGAAATATTATGCCACGCGGACCATTCTGTAGACCTATAAAAGAGGAACAATTCCACCATACATTGTTTTGTTATATCTCAAAGGCAGCGTTTTAGATTAAAGCTCCCAGGCGGCTTAACTTTTGCCGGTATTTTCAACAATTATCGTCATATTTCAAACAATTTACATAAAACCTTAACAAATTATATACCTAAACCTTCCTCATGATCACTCTGTCTAATGGTGAAAACTGCATGAAAAGTCCTTTCAGTAATTTTGGAGTTTGTCGCGAACAGACAGACGCGGCAGGGTACTTTGTTTCATAATATGAAGTGGTAGTGATACATAACTTAACCACCAGCCAAGAGTTTCAAACCATCACTCAAAGGAAAATCTTCACGAAATACCGAAACGGTCAACGCTCGTCTAAAATACAGTCCATTTTTTGATGAAAGTCGACAGCCTATCATATCCGTCCCAGTTTGTTTCCATCCATCATATTTTTTGGCAACGACACAAAAAGTACCAGAGAAAAACATCGATATAAATATGTATTACCTGTCTTTTAGGGATGTGAAGTTCTGACAAATATTTGGGTACGGGAGAGGTTCCCAATCGGGTTAAAATGTTACACAACTCTGGCAGTAAGGGTGCTACAAAGAATGTATGTTGTTTAGATGTTGTAGTATTATTTATTTTCAAGAATGCCTATGGAGTTTCTTCTACGTTCCTCATAGAGATCTGCGTTACGAACGTGCAATTATCTTCATCTTTTTGACTGACCAGCTCCGTGACAATTCCAAGTGACCTGTAAATTGTATAATTGAAATCAATGCTTTGACTTTGAGGAGCCTCCAAGTCGTCTATTTATTTTAAAACTAGCTTCTGAATGCGGCTTCGTCTGCGTAAAAAGTGTTTTATCATCCCAGAGGAATACAAACTATCCTATGTCCTTTCCAGGGTCTCAAACTAACTATGCCTTTCGTCTAAATCGGTTCAGTAGATTCAAAGATTACCCCCTACAACCTCACAAATGTACAAACTTTAGCTCTTTATAATATTAGTATAGAAAACTCATACTTGGATCTTATCTGGAATGGAATCAGATTGCAAAAGGTAGAGATTTTAAATTTTCTTGTGGGTCGTGATTCTTATAACTCCTTCTACTGTGTTTGTTATGCTTGTGGCAAGTGTAGGTTCACGTTTAGATCAAACGAAGTCACTGTCACCATTCCAGGATTTTTCTCTTCAGTTATAATAAGTAGGGGTGCGGAGCCTCTCTGATTGATGCATTTCCACCTTTGGGCATTCAGCTTGACTACCACCAGCTGACTGGCTTGACCCTTAACTTCAGAATGAGCTATCTTGATGTTACAAGCAGAAGTAGAACATTAAATCTTAAAGTTGATGGAACTGGTCCAACCCTAACGCTTATGTATAGAACACAAATTCGTTTTGTAATTCAGCACAGCTACGAGTACCTATGTATTGACAAATTGGTCGGTATTCCACCGTGTTTATAAAGGCTCTTGCCCGTCCAATCCAATAATTTTATTAATTTTTGTATGTCGCTCTGCAGTTATTTAATAGCAGAGTCGGTCAGCCAAGTTCTTTATGGTACGTTCGGTAGGCTGAATATTTTCGTATTTCATTTTTGTTTATTTCGTTTTGGCACAGACCCACCTATAGTTGATTTAAAAGGATCATTTTCACGTAGTAATTATTAATTTGTATTTTAGAATAACAATGATGGGAAAATCGGTAAAAATGGTCTGGATCACATTAAATCACGTCTGCATTCCCCGCAGAGGTGTTCACCCAAATTTGGCCAGTTATGTTTGTTTTTAGGGTGCCTTACCTCAAAAAGTAAAAAAAAGAACCCATATAAGATCACTCTCTTGTCCGTCTATCTGTGTGTCACCACCGATTTTCACAGGAACGGGTGGTCCTAGCAATTTGAGTTGTTTTTACCAGATACTGAGGTCTATAGTCCCTATTAGGTGTATAAAAATCAAGCTCCTGAGTCAACACGATAAAAAGATATTATATTATGTTACACCAAAATTCTAGGTCAACCGGAAGTACCTTATAGATTTTGGGTCGAAAACCTATATGGTAGTCACCGTTGACCTAGAATCAAAAATGATACCAATTTTATTATGCCGGTATAATGGGTAGGTACGGAACCCTCGGCGCACGAGTTCGACTCGCACTTGACCGCTTTTTTAATGTGGGACTAGATTTTGATTCTGATCGTGGTTATCTGCATGATAAATCTTAAGAAGCACTTAATAAAGTCAACAACAACAAATTTTTATCCGCATAAAATACGCAAATCACAATAGCCTTAAGCTTTGCTACCTAATACCTTCATAATTTCACCTTGTAAATCTCAAACTTGTAAGAAGCTGTTCCCACATTCAATATTCCGCTTCCCGAACGTGTCCTTGAACCAGTTCCTCCCCTGTCCGACACGGTGGCCCAAATTCCCCAGTCGCCCCTGTCTGTAGTCCCCTGTCTCCCCTGACGCGGACCTAATGGTGTTGAACGTTCCCGGCAAAAACAGGGGAGAGTCTCCCTCTAAAATGTCACATCGGGAAGTGTTCCAATTAATTTAAAGTAACGATTGTCACTCTTTGTTTAGGGTGGTATATTAAGACTACGTTAGTGAATGTTTTTTTTTTTGTTTAAAATTATTGAATAAATTCAATAATAAGTATAAGTAGGTATTCCTCTTCGTCTCTGTCGTAAACTTCTCGCGGAGTGGTCGTGGTCACGGATTATCTGGTAGGTTGGTTGCGGCTTTTGCGGGATTCCGCCATCAAGGTATACCTATAGAAAAATCGTATATATTTTACGATTTTATTTTTATTTTCTAGCTGCTAAATAAAGGATTTTTCAGAAAGATTCCGCTGTCAAAATTTCAGGATTGTTCAAAATTATTTGGTTCATCGCTCATTTTTATTGAGCACAAGTATGTGGGTACTGGGTATTCGAATTCGTAACGGTTCCTACTTGCCAACGATACACAAAAGCGGATCCTTTTATTTAACCAACCTATAGATATATGTTCAGTCATTACTTATTTATGAAAACCTTTACGACTTCTTCTCATCACCGTAAAAATAACGGCACCTACTTAATTTTTAATGTCACATAACCCATTCTCAAGAAAACTTCTTCGAGCGTTTATTTCGCCTCCACTCCTCGGGTTGGCAACTTATCGAAAATTCGCTGAACGTCGGCTTCTCAGACTTAAACTATTCGTTTTATTGATAACTGTAAGGCGGGGTAATGGAAGTTTCGGCGGCCCAAAGTTCTTGGGTCTGAAGTTGGGCATTCCATGTGATCCCATGTAATGTCGGGATGACAGTCGGAACGATTAAACTGTAGTTTTGCTATTGATATTTTGGAGAATGGGTAAGCCAACTTGTTTATACAAAGTTGGGAGTTTAAAACTGTATGTATGCAGCTTATATATGAGTTAAATATTTGTGTTTCAAAGTTTTGTGGTACGTACTTACACTTTTGCCAAAATTGTGTAGAGAAGCGCATTGGACAGAGTGACTGACATTAATAATGTATGAAACTGTGTAAAATAAACAATAAAATAAAGATTTTGAATCATCATCACAATGAGCCTCTTTTTGTCACAGACACACACACAGGCCTTCTGTAAAAGTCACTGTGTGAATATTTTGAATCTTGTGTGTGTGATTTTCCAAATCCTATTGAGTTCTGGAATTGAATTTTCACAAGTCATTTTTTCTATCATGATCAGTTTCTCTCAATTCTCTGAATCAACAAATTCAGTTCACAAAGTTGCACCTGTAGTCGGTCGGAAACTAGTAAATAAGCCAAATTCTTAGCTCTTATTGTACATCAAACATGACATAGTACAAAATGATTTGATGGTTCATGTATAAAATCGACCTCAACATCTAGTTGAGTTTTTGCCCAGCAAACATTTGCCCAAATATAATCAAACTCGTTCACATGTCCTTTTATTTCATAAACTAGTCCCCGTCGGAGTTTCCTATTTCACTACACATTCAAAACAACCGTCAACACATACATACCCAAGAGGTTACCCAGTATTACCATCGTAAAATCGTAAATACACCCACGATTCGACGAATCTCAATACCCTTTCCTTTCTATACGGATCAATACACAAACAAACAAAGCAGGATCCATATACATTTATTCAATAGTCCCTCATCGATACTTCAAAATTCGGAGAAATGGACGAAAAGATATTATAATAACACCTTTGGGTTCGATCCGCTGATTTATATTTCTCTCACGGAATTCGAAGATGTTTCTTAAAGAATATCACTTCATCGGCTAAGTTTTTATTAATTGCGTTATTGTTGAAGCGTCTTTTAATTCGCGTCGTGTCTTGATGGGTGTCTTGATCAGGATTTGTCTTGATGATTAGCTAATTTTCTTCTATTTAACTGACTTCCAAAGACGGAGGAGTTTCTCAATTCGTCAGTTTTTTTATGTTTGTGTATTGAGAGATATCTCCGTCAATTTTTATCCGATCTTGATGATTCTTTGGCAGAGCATTCTCCCGAGGTGGTCCTGTGTTTTCATAGTTGTTTTGTTGGGGATGTCTTCCTCACTCTCCTATCAGTAAGTTTGTCAATTTAGTGGTCAGTGGAGTCGTCCCCTTCTATCCACAGCATATTTTACACAGTCCATCCCATCCATCTAATCCTACATTCGGGTTTTGTTTTATCTTTGTTTTGACCCTTTTTATATTTCCTTGTTGTTCTTTTGTTTGAGGACCCGGCGGGAGTCTGCTGAATGCAAGACGCATGGGACAGATCAATGTGGGGAAGCTTTGGGTAGATTTATGTCCAGCTGTGGACGTCTTTCGGCTGATATGATGATGATGATTAAGTTGTTCTTTTTACAAACTTACCTTAACTTACTTGCTTTCGTATGTGTGTCCAGCAACTATTATTTATACTAGTACTAGTAGTTCCTGAATCCGATCAAGCTGAAACATGGCTTACTTAAGTCACTTTGGAAACATTGAAATAATATGTTTATATGGAGCTTGTCTCATGATGGAGCTGGAAGGTGGTCATAGCAACTCCTCAATCAGACAAAATAGCACCATCGTGTTACAAGTGATATATTACATTTAGTATCTTTCGGTTAAAAAAGCTTGTTCTAAAAATAAAATTTTACTTAATATTTGTCTCTTCTGTTTCCTGTGATTTTTGCTGGTGTGTGTGTCGTTATGAATAAAAACTTTTTTTTTATGGTTTCTTTCTGAAGTTAAGAATGTAGGATTATATTTATATATAACAGTTTTAGAATACATCTTTCTTTCTCATTAGCTACAGCTTTTATAACGTTAATCCAGGAATGCTGAGTAATTATACTCGTATAATGATAATGAAGAATATTCCGGAATGCCAAAGAATGCCGCTTTCGCGTACCGGCCGAAAAAATAATTAATGAGGCTGAGCCTGGATTCCTAGCGAGTAGCGAACCTCTACCCACGCTCCTGCAAACTGGGCAGCTTTGAACAGGTAGCTTATTGTAAAAAGGTTTCGGTTATGTCCAATGTAATGGCCATTGACACAGGTTGTGAAACTTAGGGGTAGCAGGGGTCTTTGTGATGCCTATCCAGGGAGGTACTATTATGTACAGGGACGTATCTGTTGGTACGTATCGAATCGCGGACATCTTGTAAACTAACGCTTAAAACAGGTACCTGAAACACTAATTAATGAATAATAGAATGTTTGAGAAAATTTTGAAAATGCCTCATTGTTGGCAAATGCAGACTTTTATTATTTTCAACCGACTTCAAAAAGGTGGGGGTTCTCAATTTGACTGTATGATTTTGTATGTTTGTTACGTGGTTACTCCGCCAATATATGAAATTATTTTTTTATTTGAAAGCTGGTGCTTCTCATGTAGTCCCATTTAAATTTGATTATGATCTGACAAATAAAACAAATTTTTAAGAAAAAAATAAACCAACTTCCAAAACAAAACACTACAAAGCGAAAAATTACTTTATTTACGGCAGTCAATGTGAAAACGAAAAATACCAAAGACACCGCACCGAATTTTTTTGTTATTTTTACTTATTTACACTTCATGCTAAGGAAAAGTTCGAAAGATGCTAGTTCCGTTTTTACACCTAACTCTTAGTCAAAACATGGTTATCTACACCAGAAGAAAAGAACCTTTTTCAGAAAGGTGTAACGACAGACAATAATTACATTTAGCTAAATATTGAGGCTAAGTAACCATGTAGGGTTTCCAATCGAATCATTCCCTCTACGCTGATTCCTGTTAATATGTTGACTTTCTTATACCATTATACAGGGTGTCCCAGAAATCGACGTCAAGCCGTAAATGGGTGATAGACCAAGTTACAACAGTTCTCAGAAAAATACGAAAAAAAATCTATCTCATGTTTTTAAAAAATTATGTTCACTTTAAAAATTTACTAAAAAAATCAATCCCTGTAATGGTTCTTTAACTCCAATTGCTACAAATCCCATAATTTATCTAATTTTTTTATTATTATGTAATCTTGAATAATGCTTGTGTAGATTTTTGCCTAAAATTTAAAGCCAACTCCTCCTACTTAGAAGAAAATTAAACTTTTTCAAAACCAAATTATTCAAATTTACTGTTTCGCCCAATTTTAACTGACTGTACTGAAAAAAAAATTTACTACGCTAGTTTGGCAAGTAACATGAAAAATTGGCGCATTTAATAAGGATTCAAAAATGGTGTAACACTTGCTAGATTACGTTTTCAATAATTGGTCAATTTTTTTTTTGTAAATAGCCTCGGTTTTTACACAAAATGTCCATACTTCCTTAAAATGACTTTAGCTTACCTAAAGCTTTGCTAAATTCCGTTTCTAGTTCGATAGAGACGTTACGTAATTTAAGAGCAAAGTTATGATAGTGACTCAACCTTTTTACTTTAAGTCAGGACCAGTTTTCTCATCTTAGAAAAAAAAAACAAATTATCAGATTTAATTTCTTTTTTAAGAAGATGTCGTGCTTGCATTGCCGTCGAAGGAAGGCAGTTTGAACATTTATTGTAATAAAATTGCATTGCATTATTCAAGATTACATAATAATAAAAAAAATAGATAAATTATGGAATTTGTAGCAATTGGAGTTAAAGAACCATTACAGGGATTGATTTTTTTAGTAAATTTTAAAGTGAACATAATTTTTTAAAAACATGAGATAGATTTTTTTTCGTATTTTTCTGAGAACTGTTATAACTTGGTCTATCACCCATTTACGGCTTGACGTCGATTTCTGGGACACCCTGTATACAGACAGTCTTTTAATTCGTTGTCAATATTTAAAGGTGGAGAAACTCATTAAAATCAAGTATGACGTTTTAGTATGGGGCCAACTCGGTTAATGAAAAAAAAGAACAAATGTTCCTTCCTACACACTGTACTGTACATTTATTTTTGCTCTAGGTACTCAACAAAATGTGGAAAAAGATTTTATTTCGCTTTTTTTGTTCATATTTATGATTAATTCCACCCCCCGAAAGATAACCAATGAATTAAAAAAGTCACTTATATTTATAGACTACAAATTCAAGACATTTTATCGATGCTATTCAACCGAATATAAAGCCCTTAAAATTTTCTAAGCACGTCCGAAGTAATCAAATCGAGTAACAAACCAATGAAAGAAATCAGGCTAGCTTGAAAAGATTCAATGTCTATCTAATCTAGATGTATTACTCTTAAGGGAAATCAGAAAGAATCACCACAGTTTTTCGAAGAATTTAGTTTTTTTTTCACATAATTTCTCGCTCGTTCATTTGTTTTATAGCAAGGGATTTGGGCGTGAATGGAGAAATATGCGTAATTTGTGTGTTTAGGGAGTTGTGTTCTATTTAGTTTCTTTGATATATGATGTATATATTGTACAACTCAACCTTGCGCGCGGCGCCATGTGTGCGTGCGCTTGTAATTATACAGCTTTCATTTGTGTGACAGTGACGCGGCAGTCGTCGACCGAGCCAACAAGGTCACCCATACATAGCGCTGCGCGCACAGATGAGTTGAACTATGTATACCTAATTGTAAATTAGATAAATCATCCTACTCCATGTTTGGTCTTGCATATTCCAACTTGATCCTGCTACAGTTACAGCAAGTGTAACATAATTGTTGATGCCGTCTTGTTCTACACCGCCAGTCACTGCTTATGTTTTATCTTAATTTTAGCCAAAATTCGCCCACTGCTGGGAACATACGCCTCCTAAAATATCGTCAAATTGATTGTTACTGTGCTTGATCTGCATCCGCACAGATCATTCTGCAGGATGCCTTATGATATTATCAAGATGTATAATATAAGTATCTAAATATTTTCTATCATCTTTTGTGCCAAGTTAAAAGGCCTATCAAGCGTTCCCACGTCGACCTGAGTATTTAATTGTTCCATAATGCACTTTATCTACACTCACAACGTAATTTTCCAAATATGAATTCGAAAATATTGTATCAACACGTGTTGATACAATATTTATTCGTGGATAGGTGAAATTAAAAAAAAACCATTACAGTGCAACATTTTCCTTCGATTTTCAAACAACTGCATCATCAAATAACTTTTTAATTTTTATAGCACACTTTTACTTTTTAATTTACTGGCGCGTATGGGCTCATTGACTTACTGTAGAAAAGAAGTGTCATTGTCTATAGATGCGCGCGCTGCGCAGTCATGCGCAATGAGAATCGAAATTGCCCGCCATACCACATATTTTTCCTGTTTCCACTTTTGTTTTATTTCAATTGTATGAGTGAAGATAAAGTAGTGTATGCAACGGCATATAAATAGGTATTAAAACACTCGCGTGATATTATTATCACATTCAGCTTCGCCCCATGTGATAAACCGCTCGTGTTTTAATAACCCCTATTATATGACCATTGAATAAACTACTATTCAATTTTGTTCTATCTTTTAAGTATTACAAAAAAGACCTGCCAGCTAAATAAATACACATGTATCGATCAACTACCTATTAAGGGTCCAAATAGCTACTTCATTACTTCTATCGTTCCAGTACGTTCGTTTCATGGATATGAGGATATAATCCTCGTCCCCTGGGAATGAGTGGTGTCACGCGAACCGCATGGGCCGAGTCATTACCGTAAATTAGAACACGTTACGGGAAGATGGCTGCTTTATTGGCTAATGGAGATAGACTGATGTTGGTGATAATGGTACACACGTAAGAACGTTTAAAGAGAGTTTCATGATAATTAAGATAATTACTGTTTATATCAGGTAGTTAGTTTTATTTGTTTTATTTTATACAAGATTTTAATTAACATGCAATGTATGTATGTATGTATGTAAGTGTGTTCGGGTCAAATCTTGCAACTGAATTTTAAAGCAGTTATCCTCCACCGATTAAGATGAAAATTTGCATACACATTTAGTTTGGATGACAATGCATGGTTAGATAAGTGACGTTATTCTAAATACAATATGGCGGACGGCCCAAGATAGTGGACTAGTTATTTTTTGTGCAGTGCCATGATATGGGTGTCAAATGAAAGGGTTTGCTGAAAAGAATACGAAAAAAGCTTACTTAAAAAAGTTTTCTTTTGAATGTATCTTGTGGTGTAAAATAAAGTATATAACAAAGAAGGAGAAATAAAGATTATGATTATATTATAGAGCAAAGCATGCATGTATAGTATAATCCCCGGCACGTAAGTTGGCAAGAGTCGTTAGATGCGCAGAAGTCGTTTTTTAGGTATCTTTGGTAGTGAAGCGGGTGCGGGAAACGTTTAGGACCGTTCCGAGCGCGCGATTGGCTGGTCAGTTGACACGGAGATCGACTGACCAATCGTGTGGCGTCCACGTTTCGTTCGCTCTGAGTTGTGGTTGGTCAGTTTGCGGAATATGCGCAAACTTACCCCCACTATGCCAAAACCTTGCCAACTTACGTGCCGGACATTAAACAAGCTTTCACTCAATTGAAGTTAAAGTCGTAGTATTGAATTATTAGGAAGATTAGTACGAAATAATAATTAATTATTAAATAAAAAGTTATGTATGAACATTAAGCGAATTCGAGAAAATTTAACTAATTACAAAAATTACTAAAATTATATATCAATTTAAAATAGAACATAGAATATAATAAAATAAAATTGGAGGTAATCTTACACGTAAGAACGAACTTTTCGTGTGAGTTGATACTTTTGTAGGTAAGTAAAGTTTATCCAACGGGTATTGTACCAGGTTTCTTTTAATATTATACCGGTCTGTTACTGTCCCACGCGACAAGGCACGAGGATATATCAACACAGCTTGCAGCCAGTTTGTTCAGGACGGGTTGCTTACTGTTAATATTCATTTATAATTTTCATAGCAGTGGTAGCCCAGTGGTATAGGCCGCGACTTACAAGTCGAGTTGTGGAATCGAATACAGTCAGGCACTTAACTTTGTGTTAATTATTACATCACCACTGCTCTCAAAACGGAGAATAAAAACCTCGTGAGGAAACCGGCGTGTCCTAGAACCAAGAATTCGAAGACAAGTGACATCCATCAACCCGTACTGGACCTGCGTGGTGGATTACGGTCCATTTAGGCTGAAGATGATGATGAATTTTCATAGGGTGGGTGGAAGCACACAACTTTTAGAAAACGATCAATACAATATTTATAAAAAAAAACAGCCGCTCAGTTCATGTGTATTTTGCATACATTGACAAAATGTAGGAAATTGGTTTAATTTTCGCATTTTCAGCGTTGCTCCTGTAATAACAGTTGTTCTTATTGAGGAGTCTTTCATCGTCTTTCACCTCTTGAACTATTGCCAATGAATTTAAGTCACTCTGTAGATAGTTTAACTTTTGTAAGCTCCCAGCGTTTTTTTTTGTCTACAAACAACATTGTTTTTTTTACGAGTATGCTGAATGACTTTTAAACGAAAGAGGGAATTTGAAGGGATATTTCTAATTACCTCAAAAAGTGCTGATTCGTATTTCAACAAATTGGTTATTAGGAGATTTATGAAAAAAAGGAAATGATTTAGAAAGATCACAAAAAAAAATTGCAACCATTTGCACACACACACGGAACCTAAAATCCGTTAAAACCAACCCATAACTTCCCTAACAAGCCTACCAACGGACATCCGTTAGTATGTACTTCCACTGTAAATAGTATACTAAATACATTCCCCAGCGATTGTGGCGTGGCACGCAACGTCATACTACCGCGAATTAACGCAATGAACTAGGGATGTTACGGAGATGGTTTATCGGAACCGAAGTCGAAATTATAGTTTTTAAATATGGCTTGTCTGTAGTTAGCGCTAAGTGGTGGCATCATACAAAAACAGCAGCGCGCCATTCCATGCGCATCACAGCCTATGTGCAAACGGGCCACGATTCATCGGTCGTACTGTACCTATAAACATGATTCAGTCAGCCTCTTTAAAATAAATTTAAAAAGCACATAGGGTGCAGATAGTCCTTTTTTTTGTACAATCCCACCACAATATTTCCAAACCACTGCAACTCTTGAAAGCCAGAATCAACAGTGGCGACCACCAGACAAGCGCCGAGGCAATGAAGCTCGACAAAGTCCCGGTGAATGAATTTAACTGTCTTGGATCCCGCAACGAAATTAATCAGAAAAAAAAAATAAAGAAAAAAACTACAAATTTCGAAAATACAACCGTTTAATAAAATCAAAAATACGACCCTTTGTGCCTATTGGTCTTGTTTGTTCTGTCCCCTGCTTGATAAGGAGGGAAGTGGAAATTTGAGGCTGGCAGTCCGTGCGACATCCATAAACTTGTTCGTACATGTTAACCGCAGCCACCGGGCGTGTACCATCGACCGCTATCCGTTGCTTCGACGACCTCTGATTAAAACGTCTGATTTAAAGTATCAGTCCGAACTATAGGTATCAATCGGAAGTTCCGACTTATCGGAGTCGGAGTCGAAGCTCCGTAACATCCCTACCGCAAATTAACGCCGCCGCCGCCATCTTGAATTGTCATTGTTAAATTGTTTCAAATGGATCTGTTGATTTTGTTAACCATATAGGCCGCTTTTATTGGGCTAGTGATTAGTTAAAATGTTAGGTACCTACTCGTATTTAAATTTACGTGTCGGCCTGTAATTGTATGTTTACCTTTGTACCACTAACGACCTATGTTATTTACCCGACAGCCGAAGGAGGGTAATGTGTCTATCTATGTAAGTATATATGTTTGTTCCTATGTGGCGTTCTAGAGGCCAAACGCGTTGGCCGATTTTGATGATTCTTACGTCCGTCAATCAATTCGTGTTAACCTTGCGTGTGTCACTGGCTTCATTAAAACTGGAAAAATAAAATTAAATAATTAAATTTCATAAATAAAAAAATAGATTTTCGGCGCCATATTGTGAAGCCCATTTTTTATTTTCTTCCAAACCCATCGTATGAGGTATCAAAATAAAGCGTTTTAAGAGGTGATTTTAAAAATATATAACACTTATATGTTTAAATATACATAATATAAACATAATTCGAAAAAAAATGACAAAAAAGTTATAAATAAAAAAAGTTATTAAAAAAAATTAAAAATCCCGACTGCTTAAAAAGTCTTAAACGAGAAGAAAATTATGCTGTGCAGTCGGAGGATACATCTGGTTTTGGTCAGCCAGCTCGCGAATATGTATCCTCCGACTGCACAGCATGATTTTCTTTTTGTTTACATCATTTTATGTTTTTAATCATGAAGACTTTGTAAAATCAGAGGTTAAATGAAATAAAGAATGATACATGTATTTACTACGGGAAAATATATTAATGGCTCTAATCATATAGAGAATTAAGGTTTCGGTCGTTCGTCCCGATACAAGATACTATTAAGTTTCCATAAAGGATCTGTCTTCAATGTAAACCATGGCATGTACGCTAAAAATTAAAGGAACCAGATTCTATTATTAAAAATTTTGAATCCACAAATAAAAAAAAAATATTGCTCGTCTCTTGCCTCAAACGTTTTCAAGACACTGCAAGTTTTACTATACCTACAACAATAACAACTTTATAAAAAAGACACTCATTCGACATACTTTTAAATCCTAGACCTTTGACTTATATCACTTTTTCGATCTCAGAGATACTTATTCAAGTGCCCAAACTATCTCGAAACGTTTAATAGAACTTGAAACAAATGTAGCAGTAAATTAAGAGATTCGTAAAGAAACTCCATCGAATGAAAGTAATCGTAAGATTACACAAATGAGATGTAGAAGTAAATGGAACGATGTAATCTGCTGGAAAAGGGTGACATCAACTGTTTGAAGTTATGCGAAGGATACACTTGAGATTGTTTTTCTTTACTGGTAAATAAGGCCCAGTTTATATAGGTAACAATAAACTTTATCACCAAATTTCAAGTTGATATGTCAGTGGGAAGTAAAAAAAAATATTCGAAACAAAATATGTGACAGACGACGGATAGACAGATAGACACGTGAGTGACAGCAATTGGGCTTCGTTTGTACCCTTCGGGTACGGAACCCTTAAAATGTTTCGACGGATTTAGTCTGATACATATAAGAATGCATGCTGTAAAATACAGGGATTGCACTGGGATTTATGGTAATAGTGTTTTTGTATTGTGTTTTACAAGGGAATGAAGAGCAGCTTAATGCTTATATTAGAAAAAAACTTTTTTACAAAAAAATAATACCGACTTCCAAATAAGAAGACTACAAAGTGAAAAATAACTTTATGTTTGGAAGTCGGTGTCCATAACGCATAAAAATGGTGCCTACGAAAGACACCGACTTCCAAACATAAAGTTATTTTTCACTTTGTAGTCTTCTTATTTGGAAGTCGGTATTATTTTTTTGTAAAAAAGTTTTTTTTCACTTTTTAGTTGTTCCTATCTAATAGGCAAGTTGTTTAGTAAGTTACCTTAACGCCAGAATATATAACCCGAATATAATGAAACTTGTACATATCCGGTGAAATGAGAGATCTGCGTATCCCTTAAGAGCGTACTGGCGTGATGTTATGTTATGAAATGGTATAATCAATAAACAGATTGCAGCAATCCCGAGATTTGCCTTTGTGTATTGAAGAGTTTTGTCGTATATCTTCGAAGTTCTTCATCAGATCTTCACCAAATGAAAATGGGATCAATTTCGAAAAATACTCTTTCATACAAAAAAAGAATTTTCAAAATCGGTTCTCAATTGACGGAGATATCGGTGAAAATACACAAAAAAAAATGAAGTCGAACATAGATCCTCCTCCTTTTTGGTAAGTCGGTTAAAAAAGGTTTTTCTTATATCGATAAACACAAGTATCCTACTTGCTACTAATATTATAAAGGCGAAAGTTTGTGTTTAAGTTTGTTTGTCACTCTTTCACGCAAGCACTACTGAACGGATCTAGATGCAATTTGGCACAGAGATAGATTATAGTCTGGAATAGCTCAAAGGATACTTTTATCCCGAGAATATGTTCCCTTGGGATAATATGCGACATTCACGCGGCCGGAGCAGCTGGCCGAAGCTAGTAGTAGTACGTAAAAATCCCAAAATCAGTGTTTTGCTTAAAATAAATATCACTAGATGGCGCGATATGCATCAATTTGTTATTGAATTGTGTGTAAAATTATATTTTTTTAGAATTGATCATAAAAATTGTATGTTCTTGTTTAATCAACCCTCAGCACAAAATTATGGAATATTGGACTCTTCTATACTATAATAATGCTATAAAGAGGAAAGATTTTTTTGTTTGTTTGTACCGAACAGACTCCGAAACTACTGGACCGATTTAAAAAAATCTATCACCGATAGATAGCTACATTATTCCTGAATGACATAGGCTATTTTTTAATCCTAAAAACGGGCCCTGTGGGGTGGTCTACGGGAGCGAAGCCGCGGGTAACAGTAAGTAATTTATATTTCAAAGATTATTTGAACGGATCATTTAAAACCAACAGATGGCGCGTTTTTAAATTTCTGAGGCAATCCACTCGATTTTGTAAATTTTTATTTAAACACCTATTGATCCAATGAAACTGTAAAAACGTGCGAAAAATACTATAAAACAAATGTCACTGTATTTTAAGAAAAAAATATTCGAACCGAATAAACTTTTTTATTTGTAAGTCGCTGCTAACATCAATCGGAACCTAACGCGTCGGCGTACTTATAAAAATAATCAGCTTAGTCAGACGAAAAACTCTAGTTACGTCGGCACGGTTTCTTTGTATGGGATGAGGCATCTGTATGCTAGTATTATATTATCCATGCTAATAGTGATTAATTACTTCAATGTCGAACAAGAGTTATAGACATATTTAATGCCCACCTCATCATAAAAAGAAAAAGGTTTCGGAAAAATAAAAGATAATTTTACCTAATAATGTCTATTGTAAGCTGCGCCCGGCCCACTAATAAAGAAATTGCCCAATCATCATAATGTTACGGTTTGTCTGCACGTAACTTTGAAAGAGTCGTCAAATGCGCACAAGTTGTTTTTAAGTCTCTTTGGTTACCAAGCGAGACGCGGGGAACGTTTAGCACCGCTCC
The DNA here is from genome assembly GCA_947562075.1 of Orthosia gracilis. NCBI lineage: Eukaryota > Metazoa > Arthropoda > Insecta > Lepidoptera > Noctuidae > Orthosia > Orthosia gracilis. The sequence continues at coordinate 24,515,039 of OX387275.1, forward strand.
GAGCGCGCGATTGGTTGGTCAATTGACCAAGGATCGACTGTCCAATCGCGTCGCGTCCACGTTCCGTTCGTTGCGCATTATGCGCCAACTTACCCAAAACCTTACGTTACATGCCGAGGACTATACTGTTCAGTACATTTGTGTAGGTTCGCCTGTTCACTTTTTCGTAATTTCAGGATTGTTCCCTAGCGGAAAGTTCGATTTCATGAGTACTTTAGTCCTCTGAGAGATTGCCAAAGACTTAAAAGTTACTCTGCATAAGTGAAGCTAATAAGTAAAATTATTGGTTACTCACAAATTGTTGTTATGTTTATACACGTTCAATATTTTGTAGGTAAGTAAAGAAGAAGAAACTGTGTCAATAAAGCAATAACTTATTGCTCAATCCTGTGAAAATGTATGCTCACTACACAAACAAACAGAACACAAGGAATAAATGCTTATCGATTCCTTATCTTGCACAAAGCTCAAAGAATTCACGCAGCTCAAGGCGCGAAAGGAAAATAAAAGAAATATTCTTCTTCGCAGCCGTCCCAAGTATCGATTGTTTTAAAATTCTACACGACTAATGAAACAGAAAAGCCTCATGAATAGGTAGGCGACAGTGAGCGGAGAGTTTGAAAATGGCGCCAAAAGCCGCCATCTTGTGAAAGATTTTCTTTTGATCTTCTTTTATTTTAAGACTAAGCGCTGTTGAATATTGTATTTAATTTATTGCTTAACGATATTTCTGTGATGTAACACTTTTAACAAGCAGTAGGTTTTGTCTGTTGGTAACTGTACTGTACTGTGGCAGCTACAAAATAAGTCAAAAGAGGATACAGACAGAATCTTTTTCGCCTTTGTCGTATAGGCAGGTTTCCTGTTCCCCCATTTTTAGACAATTGTGGAACTGACAGCTGTACGAACTTTGAAATTTCACGAACGCCGAATGGTTTCCTTTGCCATTTTTCAATACAGGAAAACGGGAAAGCGAATTTATTATTAGCAATTCGAAAGAGGTTTTTATAGGGAACAACAAACGACACTGAATATTCATGTGGTGGACTATATTATAGTATTCACTCATTTTAACCCAACTACAGCAAAGCCAAAATCGCATCAATCGTAAAAACCTCTTACAACATAAATCTTCAAAACAATATTTAAAAAAAGTGTGAAAGTATCAACTGTCTAGCTATCACGGTTTATGAGATACAACCTGTTGACAAACAGACTGACGGACAGTGGGGTCTGAGTAATAGGGTCCCGCTTTTACCCTTTGGGTAAGGAACGCTGAAAAACGGTTCCCTATCCATTTGCATAAAATTTTAAGACCTAATATATCTTAGCATAATTTTTTTTGGCATAATTATTTTTACGCATAATATAAATACGCATAACAGCTTACGCATAATTTTTTTAAGCATAATTTCTCTAACCATAATAATGATTAAGCAGAATATTCTAAAGCATAAATTTATTAAGCATAAAGTTCTAAAGCATAACTTTTTTAAGCATAATATCCTAAAGCATAAATTTATTTACACATACAGCATGCAAGCAAGCATACAGCATGCAAGCAAGCATGCAAGCAAGCATGCAGCAAACAAGCATGCAGCATGCAAGCAAGCAAGCAGCATGCAAGCAAGCATGCAGCAGGCAGGGTTTCTGTCGCGGCTCCGGCGCTGCGGGCTTCCGGCGGCCCCACGCGTGCTAATCGTCGCAGACGGCTTTCGCTCACCACCGCAGCTTCGGCTTGTTAGCCGGCTTCGCCGGCCAGCCTAAGCCGCGGCGCCTCGCTCGCAGCCGCCTGCTCCTCAGCCCGTGGGCCGCCTCGACCCTACGCGCCTACGCGATTTTAAATTACACTCTAGGGGTAGGACAAACAAGACTACGTAGAGTCGGTTTTGCAGCAATTCGGTTCTGTCACTAACTTTTGTTGCACATCATATTAAATTATTAACCAACAATATTATTTAATTGTTACAGAAACTATAGCAAATTGGTTTGATCAGAATTGTGTATGGGGCACTACAAGTTCACCACCACCATTTCCACCCAATGTCTGAAGTACGTATCTACTAGAAAAGGAAAATAGACCTAGGACACAAAAACATGCAGAGGCATGGCACAATAGATTTGCACATTTTGTGGGAAAACACCATCCTGGATTTTATTTTTTGGCAAAAAAGATCGTTCAAGAAATAAAACATCAAACCATTGAAATAGATAAACTGGATGTCGGAACATCACTTATACCAAAAAAAAAAGGAAAAATACACGGACAAAACCAAAAGAATTGAAAAAATTATTAGTAAAAAAGATGAGTATACTTCTAAACTAGCATATTAACAAGCAATTGCTAAAAATATACACGTAAAATAAATGATTATAATAGATAATTAAGGACATAGAATAATTAAGGACCACTGTTTCAATTAGTTAACTTCTATCTGAGGAATAACCTCCATATTTATTTCTCATAATAGAAATTAACTGATTAACATATTTTTTTATAGAAAAAATGTCAAAACATCTAATATATTCTTCAGATAAAAGTTATCTTGCGATTGAAAAATCGTTTAAGTTACATAATGTTATGTATAATAAATCATTTGCATGAAAATTGTTTTTGTTATTTATATTAATTGTATGCCTAAATATTATTATGCTAATAGTCATTAGGCCTACTAACGTTATGCTAATAGTCATTAGGCCTACTAACGTTATGCGAATCAAATTTATGCCAAAACAAATTAGTCTTTAAGATGATTATGCCAACATAAATTGTAAGCCTAAAAAAATTATGCCAAAGTATTATTATGCCAAAACAAATTGTGCCAAAATCGTTATGCCGAAGTATATTAGGCTAAAGAACATTATGCGAAAAGAAGGGATCCCCTGAAAAACATAAGTTGAAGACTAAAAGCCAACTATAAAAAATCGATATTCTCTAAGAATATTTTCTTGTTTCATACTTTTCAGAGCGCGATTTCTTTCAAATTCGTTTAAACTTTCAATACTTTCACCGTTTTAGATCCCAAACATGAAACTGTGCGATTTCGTAAAAGTACCAGGCTTGCATATAAAACAGGAGGTAAACAAAACAAGCAATTTGTTTCAACCTATCAGGTAACGCTATCAGGAACCTTGCAAGGAATTACGACAAGTATTTAAGTTAATGCGTCGTAAATTGTAATGTCTTCGACACCTATCTGATGGGTTTTCTCGGATATGGGCTGCGAAGAGCAAACTTTTTAACATCTTTCTCAGGTCGAATTTCCGTAACTTATTTGGTGTTGATACCAACTTCATTTCTGATAATGGTGAGGACTAGATGGTATCAAGTTTTGAGATAGGCTTTCTGATGTAAGCTAAATATTTGAACGTTTTCGATGGCATTGAGTAGGTGCAGGTGGAAATTCGGTTTGTTTTTGTTACTGTATTGGTACGCATCCATAAAGAAATAGCTTTTTTCTCAGCTCTGTGTAATACAGCCAGAAACAATCTAAATCGAAACGAAAGAATGAATCGAACTCCCTCGACACAACACAATCCATAATCCGTATTTCGAATCTCTCAAACATACTTGCGCTGCCAATACCTAAATTCGTAATCCAGGACATCAGAATAGTCTTTTAAATCGTAAGTTGTAACAATGTAGCACATGTAATCTTCGTCATAATTCACGTAAAGCTCACTTGTGTGCCGAAACTGCGTCGTTTGAAGCATAATTTTGTGGAACGACGACCATAACCCGTGTATTTTGAACCCTAACCTTTGAGCATTCAAGCCATTTTTGTATAAAATATTCGTCTCTTTTTGTATGGTTGTTGCTATTGCGTAATCCACGAGTCTGTGAGGACAGAAATAAAAATTGAAGAAATATTTTTGGGTTCGCTGTTTTAAGTCACATGTGACGATGAATTAATTTCGAAGATGCATTGGTGGAAATAAATGTGTGTCTTTAGCTTCTATTTTTAATGTAAGATAAATTAAATACTTATACTTTTACAGAAAAGAATTTAATCTTTAAATCTAGGCCAGATTATCTATAAACAAAAGCAGTATGTAATTGTGCTCCATCGTCGATCACATATCAGGTGAGATGGAGGTAAAACGCGAGTCTCTGAATATCAAAAATATTATGGAATTTATAAAATTTAATTCAGAAAAAACTCATATAGGTAAGAGTACTATATTATGCTCTTGCGAGAAGTAAAGATTCTTTAAACCTATTAATTATTTTTTAAGTAAATGACGTACCATAGACAAAAGACTCTATCCATTTTACACGGGAATTCACCTAAACTGGCAAGTCTGGTTCAATGAGGGTGTAAGTAATTACACTCACAGCCCTTCTGGGAAGGCAGGCGTGATGTTATATTAAATGGACAGCCTGTGGTTTGGCAACACGTGGAAATGACGTAGTAATACCACGGAACTTCGCAAACCAACGTATCTCTACTTGAATTGATACTACGAGATAAATTCAATCCTTCACCACCAACTCAAGTCTATCAACTTTAGTGCTATTTATTTTAAGATGATTTTTAAATTACCTTGTATATTAAATATGTTTGCAATGGAATTTAAACTGCATAGTGTTGTTGCAAACTCTGCCGCGTTTTTATATTAGTACTAGCTTTCGGCCCGCAGCTTCGCCTGCGTGGCCTTCACGATTTTGGCTGTTTCGTTTTTTGCAGTTCTGGCGGGATATTGCAAATTATTACCCAAACATAGCTTTTCACCCGCGTCTTTGTTCGCTTAGACTACATAATTTCCTCAATTTTATTATTTAATCGAATTAAAAAAATTAAATGTAAAATGATATAAAATGAGCATAAACTGAACTGCCGTCGTGTTCTAATAGATAGAGCGTTGGACTTTCATTCAGGTCTATTGGGATCGATAGGTACAAATAGTGGAAAACCACTTTGTTTTCAATTTCTGAATCCGTCTACCGACATTCAACACACCATTTTTTTTTGCCTGGGGTATGCTCATGCATACTACGCTATCACGGCGAGATAGCGCAGTTATGTGGGACTCGAAGCCATTAAAACTCCACGGTGTCCTCCTGGTACGCTTATGGTGGGGATACGGGCACGCGTTAGCACTCATTCATGAAAAACAAAACACCATGCAGTAACTTTGAGCGGGTGTAATGACTCTTCCTGGATTATACGCGGAATTTCTGTGCCACGGAGATGATAATTTTGCTTATTCACATATTCACAGAGCTTGCTCATGATGATTTTTGATGAAAAATTGTCTTCCTCGTGGCCGTGATTTAAAATGACGTAGCGTATGTTGCACGCGCTTGAAGGTTACCAGCTATATTTTGTATCTATTTACTTCAGAATTGTCGAAGAAAAATTATTGCATCTGCCGATAGAGTGATGAGTTTTGCGCCATTCTGTACAGTCTAGATATGGGTACTCCAATTATTTCACGCTAACAATGTCGTCATCAGGAAGTTAGAATTTAATCATGCACTTCTTTGTATACCACATTGATGGTTTTTCTGTCTGGTGCCAAAATGATCAGGCTTATAGTACTGACTCTGGAACAGGCAACGTAGAATTGCCCGTGTGAGATGCAATCTTTCCTTAAATCAGTCAGAGGGTAAGGGGCTGACTTTGTCTTTGAGTTTTTAAGGGTGGCAGGCATAGATTTAAGGAAAGATTTCATTTCACGGTAATCATGGTAAAAAGGATGGGATAAAATTCATAAAAACTCCTTAAACACTTGTTTCTTTATTTGTATTGAACAGCAGAAATATTAAGTTTCAAGTAATTTTGATGATAAACAATTTATTTTTCATACAAACTTTAACATACCCATTACCCATTTAAGGATGAAATTCAAAAAATCCTTAGAAAATATTATTTTATTTTATATAGTGTAAATGCCATATTTCATATTTCATTTCAAATTAAAAATGAGTTTCATACAAACTTTCATCCCCTATTTAACTCCATTAGGGATTGAATTTCGAAAAATTCTTCCTTATTCTTTGTCTACATTATAAAGGGATCCTCTGTGCAAAATTTCAGCTTTCTAAGTCCAAGGATTTGGGCTGGGCGTTGATGAGTCAGTCAGTCAGTCATCACTTTACTTTTTATTTATATAGATAAATTCCGATAGACAAAAAAAAACAATAAATGAGGTGTCAATGCATTGCCATAAATACTAAAATACAACGACTATACGGTGCATATTTTTATGTGGCATCTTTAATTTCATAATGCATGTCTGTCACACATTCTTTTCATAATGCATTCATTTGTAAGATGGCACAACGCCTGACTCCGAATGCATGCCATTGGATATACGTCAAGCATACATATCTGCAAAATCGGTGGGTAACGATAAAATTAAATCTGAATAACACTGTAGAGTAATCCATGAAATAAATTCATACTATACATAGTAACTGGTGAATCCGATATGTTTTTGTCTGATTCACACACTTCACGCATAGATTGGTCATCTATGCGTGAAGTGTGTGAATCAGACGAAAACAGTTCTATTAAACTATACATCACATAACTATACACAACTATAAATACCACAGATATAAATCTTAATCGATGACGCGATTGTATGTGCCAAAAAAATGAGAATCCTTCACGCCAACACAATTGCTCAACTTGTATCAAGCGCAAGTTCGATCATGCATGGAGACTCTCATCTCAGGGACGGGTCTGCCAAGTACCAGCTGGATGCACTTAAGTCGATCGAAAGACGGGCCACAAAGCTCATCGGCAATGAAGAACTGGTCGAATATGGGCTCTATCGAATGAGGTTCTGGAACCTCGAACATCGGCGCCGAGTTGCCAGCCTGTCGGTTTTTTATCGCTAACATTTCGGCGAATGTGCGTTGGAATTGCATGAACTAATTCCTCCTAGCCCGTTCCATTATCGGACTACAAGACGTAAGGCGATGCGTCATCGGTACATGGTGGATATCCCACCCATAGGCACCAAACGTTTTGGGAATACTTTTATTATGCGTACAGCAAAGGAGTGGAATTCTCTGCCGGAGTCTGTATTTACTGATAGCTTCGACCTAGGAGTCTTCAAGTCAAGAGTGAATAGGTTTCTTCTAGGCAAGCGTGCTTCATCGTCGACCACATCATCGCTTAGTCAAGCGCAATCTTATCAACAATAAAAAAAAAAACTTGGTGTATCAAAAACGGCGTAAAATTACGATCAATGATCGTACTTTGAGATTTTCATTTAGCATTATCGGCACCGGAAATCTAGAAAAAATCGTAATTGTGCCATATTGAGCTGTAAAAACTGTAAGGAAAAAGTTGGCCGAGGCATTAGAAATGTTTTCTTTCATTGGTAGGTTTTATTTTTAAATTGTGTGTGAAAAAGTGGCACGCTTGGTTTTCATACAGATGGAGGGACTTGCCATGTTATCTAGTTAGATATATCTGTGAAAAATACACATATTGGTACGGTAATAAAAGTTAATAAACTAACAAATAAAACTTTCGTAAATACGGCTTTCTTTCAAACACATGTGTTTTGTTGTTTATGCCAAAAGGTAAATAACTTGGACCCTTTTATCATTCAGCACATCATCTTCGAATTTTTTACAATCTAAAGGTGTCAAATATTTACAAAATGATTGAATTAATTTGAATACAAAGGCATTTTTCTTAATACAGTATTTTTTATTATGCTGATACGAGTTTGACAATGAATAAATGTTTAATTTATTGATATACTCGTACATACATATACATCATCGCTTGCCATCAGGTGAGATAGTGGTCAAGCGCGAGACTTACTATAACAAAAAAACCAATGCTTTTGGCAAGATAATGTTTCTGGCGCCTATTGATAATTTTGATGGAATAATCTGAAGAAATTGCGGTTAAAATTTAAGACAAAAAAGACGCAAGCTTGAAGAAGATTTAAAAACTAAGATCATGCAAGGAACCCTAGTAGACAATGATATAATGGCATAATTTAAGCTCAAAAAATATCTTCGATCAACAATACCAACTAGTTGTAGGGTCGGCGCAAGAAATACGTCTCGGTAAATAACAGCTCACTTGAGACGTGAGCTCTTATTTTGTTCAGTTTGTCATAGTAATTATTTTAAATGTAGGGTAGTAAGAATATTCACGCTGACAGAATTTAGCATTGATTTTGTACGTGACCCGTAATCTAGTTGGTATTTATGATCGAAGATTAACATCAAGAAAAACGTTAGTGACCCAACATGAACTTAAGATGATCACCCAAAAAACTTGTAGCAACCCAAAGTGAACTCTCAGAAACAACGAACTTAAAGGAGCTTACCAACAAAATATACATAACGGAACTTAAGAATTCGTAACTAAGTTATTTGTTCGAGAGTTTTTCATACAACGGTTCCAAGTTCCAAGGTAAGCTCCCAAGCCGGTGTGAATGATAAAAATCTTCAATAAAATTGTCGCCTATAAAAATTTATCTTTTTAGCGCCAAAATTTTTTGGGATGTGTTTTATGAACGAATATTAAAGGAAATTGAGTTCATTTAATTTTGCGTGAGCTTTGCTTTACTGATCTCTCTGAAATCAGGGAAATCAAGTTACTATAAGACCCTCGTTTTAATAAAATGTTCTTCTTAGCGATGTATGTAGAATTTGTTATTTCAAACAAGATCCTTCCTTCTTAATTCCCGATGGCAGAATTATCCCCAAGGAAGGTGCCGTAACGGGATAAAAATTACCCAATGTCCTAACCTAGGACATTGACTACTTGTGTGCCAAGGTGCAACCGAAGCAGTTCAGTATGTTCAACAAACATACACACTTCCAGCTTTTAACCCGACTGAGGGTAATGTGTTTATCAGTCTATGTATGTATGTTTGTTCATATGCGGCGTTCCAAAAACCAAACGCGTTGGCCGGTTTTGATGATTCTTACGACAATCGATTCGTCTTAACCTTGTGAGTGTCACTGGCTACATTAAAAATTGTAAATAGAAAAATGGTGGATTTTGGGCACCATATTGTGGGGTTCCAAATTTTTTGTTTTCTTCCAAACCCATCGTGCGGGGTATCAAACAAAATAAAGGGTTTGAAAAGTTGTTTTCAAAAACATAACACTTAGATGTTTAAATGTATCTAATTCGAAAAAAAGATTGACTAAAAAGTTATAAATAAAAAAAGATAATTCAAAAAATCAAAAATCCAGACCGCTTGAAAAGCGAACTAATAAGACGTAAACAAGAAAATCATGCTGCGCAGTCAGATGTATGTATCTGGTTTTGCACCCTCCGACTGCACAACATGTTAAAAATAAACTTTTTTATTTTTCGGAATTTTCCCTTTACTTGTGCTGTAAGACCTCGCTTTTAACAAAAATTGGCAATTCTAGGTCAACCGGAGGTACCCTATAGATTTTGGGTCGAAAACCAATATGATAATTCCCGCTGACCTAGAATCACGAAAATTGGCAAAAAGTAAGGTCTTAAATCACAAATAAAAGAAAAATTTCAAAAAGTATATTACATACATATTTGACGCCACCCTGGGTACGGAATCCTTCGTGCGCGAGTCCGACTCGCCGGATTGGCCGGATTTTTTAACATTCTATCTCTCTAAATAGGCAGAAAGAAAAATGTTTATTTGTGACTTGCACAGGACAAATAACAAAATAAAATTAAGTGAAACTAATATATAAAAAAAGAACTGTGTGTGTTGCCGAAAACTCTACTATTTCATCATGAGCTACGATTAAAAAAAAACCGCCCAAGTGTGAGACTTGCGCACGAAGGGTTCCGTACCATTATCGCAAAAAAGGCAACAAAATCACGTTTGTTGTATGGGAGCCCCACTTAAATATTTATTTTATTCTGTTTTTAGTATTTGTCGTTATAGCGGCAACAGAAATACATCATATGTGAAAATTTCAACCGTCTAGCTATCACGGTTCATGAGATACAGCCTGGTGACAGACAGACAGACGGACCGCGGAGTCTTAGTAATAGGGTCCCGTTTTTACCTTTTGGGTACGTAACCGAAAAAAACGTAGCCCTGTTTTTCTAAGGCCCTCCTAACATTGGCTACACACAGTTCGCCTCACTATACTGGACTACGCAGAGTAAGTACAACAAAAAAAATAAAAATCGGTGTTTAATTGCGCCTTACGTAAACAGATCTCAGCCAATCTCCTTTATGACCAGTTCTTCGGTTAAAGAATGTACAAGGTTTATTTGTACGCGAACTCTCATCAATTGGAATAAATTACTGATTTGTTTGTACACAACATAATCTTTTTAATGGTTGCAATGAGAGAAAAGTGCTCGTTAAATGTTAATGACTATTGTATACTCTATCTTGGAAAGAGTGCCTTCGAAGTTTTTTCTGTTCATTCGATTAGAGGGGCATAAAATTAGAAATGATCTACTTTAGCTTGGATACGGCATTTAATATTCCCACTGCTGGGACGCAGTCCTCATCTATGCGACAGGGAATCTACCACAATCCACCACACATCCTACATAATGAGAGGTCGAAAATAGGTCCAGTGCTGGTTTGGTGGATGTCAAACATGTCTTCGAGACTTGCCGGTTTCTTCACAATGTTTTCCTTCACGTCTTCAGGCCAATTAAGAGTAGGTACCTAAAATTGTATCAATTGGCTTTTTTAATCCTTTTCTATGTTCGATAAATAAACAGTCACCCTGATTGTCAATTCAATGGTAATTTTTCAGGAGATGGGACCACTCATGAATACTAACAACTCTTACTAGAGGATTAATACCGGAATTAAAAAAGAAGTTAGTTAACAAATTCAAAAACTTGACTGCTTAAGAAGCGAACTAAAAAGATGTAAACAAGAAGAAAATCATGCTGTGCAGTCAGAGGATAGTTCTGGTTTTCGTCAGCCAGCTCGCGAATATGTAGCAGTCGGGATTTTGTTTTTTTTTTAATTCACTTTTTTATTTATAACTGTTTAGTTAACATATTTTTTTTCGAAAAGGTGCATTTAAAAATATAAAAGTGTTATCTATTTTTGAAATCACCTCTTAAAACCCTTTATTTTGATGATGACTTTGAATGACCCCACACGATGGGGTTGGAAGACAAAAAAGTTGTTGTTTGTTGGGAACACACAATATGGCGCGCAAAAGCCGCCATTTTTCAAATTTTTAATATCAATGTATCCACTGACACTGGCAAGGTTAAGACGAATCGATTAACGTAATAATTAACATAATCGGCCAACTAGGCCAGATGGGCCAAAAGGCTTATTGGCAACGATGCACTGGTCGCGTCAAAGCTCCTGAGCCTCTAACGTCGACACAGAAATTTTGATTAATATAAAAAAAAAACTTTGGACTACATACATTGCACGGTTAAGTGAGACAAGCATTGAAGTTCTTAATCTTGTTAGTGGGTGCAATACTGTTCTTCTAGATAGGAGATGAAGTCACCTGTGTTTAGAAGAACGAACGAATATGTTAAGACTGGAAGGAGACTATGTGGTATGAAATGTACGTGACACGTGATACATATGTTCTTTATTCAAATTATTCATGTTTCATTCTATTGTGTGATAAATCGGGACCCGCAAAAATGTACACAGATATCTAACATCTACCAAGTGGATCTTCCTCACCTCACGCACCAGCAGCAGGAAGAACGCTCACCCGCTGTTGAGCATGGTACCTGCTGCTGTTAATAATCTCCGGACTACTGGCCTTATGGCCTAGCAATCTGCTTCTCGGCTGGCGAATATGCGTGTCCAGTGTGCCACTGTTCCGCCCACGCCAAGGGCCAAGGAAGTAGTGCTCTTTACGACACATGCCGTACAATTATCGGCTGCCTCAAACCAACCCCGGTCAGCGCCCAGTCCGGTCGCACAGCCGGTATAACACCTTCACACGTCCGAAGGGAAGTTGCGATTGCAGTTCAGAAACAAAAGCAGGAGCGTGACATCAGTCACCCACTATTCAGAGCACAACTACCGACGCAACGGCTGAAAAGAACACACAGCTTCTTGAAAACGGTGTTTCCCCTGTCAGGAGGCCCAGGCGACGCCCGCTGTAGACTGTGGCAGAATACTTTTCTGCCACTAACACATTATTTACCTCCAAGCGAGTATCTTCCCGCAGGATCTTACCTGCCGTGGTCTACATGGAAGTCCCTGATCTTCCTCAGAACCCAGGTAGGAAGCTGGTACTAAAACTCGCAAAATGGGGCTAGTGCATGTGGTGCTGAGTCGCAAACCATGCTCCACCTCCTGTCCTGTCTATGTGCCCCAAAACATGCTACCAGTTTGATAAATGTGCTGTGCAGCAAACAGATAACGCCGTGGAGGTGGCTAAGATTTGGTCCAAACAAATTTGAAAGAGTGTCGTGCCAGCGACACGAAGAAGAAGATAAGCTTTGTTGATTTTACGGTTTAAAATGTTTAATTAGAGTAATTAGGGAGAAAGATTACCAAATATGTTTAATTTGTTACTAAAAAATATTAAAAGACTGATATAATTATAAATCTTGTTTGATGTCAAATCAAAACTTTAAAAGTTACCAGTTTCGGAAATAGTTCCGGAATTCCGGAATTAGATCTCCAGTATTGGAACTCAGTTCCGGAATTGAGAACCTTGCGATATTGTGTGCACTACGGCCAACGTGTTTGATCTCTAGCCACGCCACATAGGAACAAACATTAGCCTCCTTCGGCAGTCGGGTAAAAAAAGAAGCAACCTCCTTTATGATTTTTTATGGTTTTCTCAATAATGTATAATATTTTCTGTTTCTCATAACACAAACACCAATTATACTTGTGTATTGAACAAGTTCCAAGAAACTCCACAAGCGTAGCAGCTACGCTTTATAATTCTTTCTCTCTTATCGTAGAAAACTTTAGAGTTCATCTACTTTATAATAAGTACAAGATCTTTGTTAGAAAGTTTGAACAGCGTGAGGAAACTTGCAATGCTTGTTAAGAGTTTCTTTAAAATAAATTCGTTTGCGATAAAATAAATCTATACAAACTATAGATGTTTCGTTTACCATAGCAATAGTGGTCATTGAACCACCTACATTTATTGCCATTCTTAATTTGTAAAACGAAAACAGAGACAAAAAGTCGTCCGGTCCGGGAGGCCCTAGAAAAGTGGCCCTAGATAAACGAAAGCGCCACGATAGAGAGAGGAAATGTCACGTGATCAATTCCTTACATTTTGGCATTTTGATCATTGCCATCGCTGACATCGAATGACATTTGTCTATACTCCATTTGCGATAACATTAGACGTTTAAATTAGCCCATTTTACAGCCCCTTAAACCGATTTTGACTTCTATTGCGTTTGTGATACGACAAATGGTAGCTGTAGTAAATAGTTGGTTTTGGTAACAGGTTTATGCTTTTTATGTCATCCTTATTTTTACGGGATAGAACTCAAAATCGATTGAACGGATTGTACAAAGATTTTTAAACATGTCTAATGTTATTTCAAATGGAGTTTAGTTCCTCTGACTCGTCATCTATATTATATCTATAGTACCTGGCCGACCAAGCTCTGTTCGGGTGAAAATAGAAAAAACGATGTTTTCTAAAAATGAAACCTGGTTAGATCGATTTATCGCCCCCGAAACCCCTTGCATACTCAATTTCATGAAAATCGTTGGAGCCGTTTCCGAGATTCAGATTATATATATAGAAGAATTGCTCGTTGAAAGGTGATTAGATATCATCCTTGAATCCATCATTTTTGAATGTCAAGTGAAAGGGTCGCGGACGACCATTACCGCGATACGTTGCTCGTATTAGCGACACTGCCTTTACTTTTTTTTCGTATCGTTTTGAAATATTGGAATACATTGGCAGACAGGTGTCTGGCGGTGACTTTAGGTAGGCTTTAAAACGACATTTATGTTAGAAACAAAAAATATGACCGGAAAAGTACATTCACAATAATAGAGATGTTCGTCACTAATTCAAAGTAAACTAAAACATAATGATAAAACGCAAAGATTTACGGCAAACGTGAACGTAAGCGTAACGCCTCGTAAATGCTTTTATTGGCAGCTGTTCCTATATCTTTGTCTCTCTCTAACATTGTGGCGAGGCAAGAGAGACACGATAGAGTTTACTTGTTTATGATGTGATGTAATTGCGATATTTGGTTTAGGAGTCGTGAAATAAGATTACTTGAAACTCAATTTCGGAACAAAAATGTGGCTTAAAATAGGTTTGTTATGTACTTGTTGTTACTGTCTCTGCTTTTGATGCTTACGTTTTTGCCAATGGGTAGGACTTTTAATATTTATTTGGCGCACATAATCATTGGAAACAACTTTTTAATGTACAATAAGTATAATACCACTCAAACAATTGAGTGGAACATACTAGGAGGAATTTGTTTTCTTAACAAAAAAAAGAAGATGAATTTTAATCAAAATATTCTGAGAACTTTTGGACCTCCCTGTGTGTTTACTATCTTATATCTTTACCACCTATTTTAAAAATATTGCCTTTCTATTTCAGGTAAGTTCGTGGTGTCAAACGGCACGTTAAACTCAGTCCTACTTTCAACTTCAACATACTGCCAACTTCGGAAACTGAACTAAAGTAAAGTAAGTGACTTTGTTAAATTTTGACCTTAAAATGGACGCCTGAATAGAACTTAAATGTTACCAGACTTGAAGTGCGAGTCGGACTCGCGCACGGAGGGTTCCGTACCATTATCGCAAAAATCGGCAAAAAAATCACGTTTGTCGTATGGAATGCCAACTTAAATATTAATTTTATCCTGTTCTTAGTATTTTTTGTTATAGCGGCAAAAGAAATACATCATCTGTAAAAATTTCAACTGTCCAGTTATAACGGTTCATGCGATTCAGCCTGGTGACAGACGGACGTGACAGATCGTGAAGTCTTAGTAATAGGGTCCCGTTTTTACCCTTTGGGTACGGAACCCTAAAAACTGTGGCAAAATCAAGTCGTATTGCTAGCCAAAAGCACATTGGCACCAACCGTTTTCATATTATCTATTGATAGACTCCCGTTAGACCATTGTCTAGCCTGATGGTAAACGATGATGATGGTGAAGCACACTTGCCTAGAAGTAACATATTATTCAACCTTGATTTAAATACTCCCAGATTGTAGCTATCAGGAAACACAGACCCCGGCAGGAAATTCTATTCCTTATCTGTAAGAAAAATAAAAAAGGTTTCCCAAAACTTTTTTTGCATGTGTGTGAGATGCCCACCATGCAGCAGCATTATTGACACTTTTTGCTTAATATTTTCATGCACTACGCATATTTATACATCCGCTGCTAACTCTGTAGTTAAGAATTTTAGTTAAAAAATAATTTTTAGGCATGTCCGTTCCTGTGACAATGAATACATTTTCTTATTTCTGTCTACACACGATATTGTACAGAACCCAGCTGTTGGGTTTTCTATGGCTAGAATTCGAAAACTGCCGCCATCATCGCCCAGCCCACTTAAACGGACGTTAACGCGCGCCGCCGCTTCAACCTGTGGCGCTACTGTCGCCAAAAACTCAAATCGCGCGTACGTTGCTCCGTATAAAATTAATCATAAAACAAGTAAAACACTTAATCAGCCCCGAAAACGGTGCTGTTCTACAATATCATTGACTGTGAGTGATCTGTGCTGATATTCCTGTCCCGGGATACTCTGGGTTCTTGGAAAAAACTGGTGAGTTTTTTGTAGTTGTTTCTAGCCATACATTTTTCAAATATTCAAGTTTTTAAAGCTATCGAAACACACACCAGCCAATTAATAAAGTATAAAACGAGCATGCTCTAACTACGCTGGCGGCGCATTATTATTTCACGAGGTGTCACCCGCGCGTCTGGCCTTCGCCTCTCTGAATAATTACTGCCGTGCTGAATTTATCACAGGCTCAGACTAGGGCTGGCACCTACGCTTGACGCAGTTTTTTTGCGGAGAGGTGTGATGTATGTTTTAGTTTTCATTGATCTTTGGCGATTCTTTTATTCGTGAGTTTTAATTTATGGCCTTGCCCATATGCCACCTTCCTTGGATCTTTTTTTGGATCACTCTCCTACTTTGGCTGCGATTTTTCTGCTGTAAGTAGATTTGTGTGGCTTGAAAAAATAAGTTATCTCAACTAACTATAGAAACAAAATATTTTCTATAATCTAAATTCTAACCAAACTTGACCAGAGACCGCTCAAGGTTTGAAAGGAAAATGGTCCTTGATTAACTGTAGGACACAAATAAGGCTAAGAAAAAATATGTAGCAGTACAATCATAGGATCTCCACTGATTGTACGGCTACGTATTTTGGCTACATAATACGCCAAATGTTGGGAGATGATTGAAACGGACGTATTTTTAGTGCATTTTTAATAGGATATCCGAGCGATACAGAATAATTTTAGTTATATGTAGATAGTACAGAGACGCGCACACTCGGTCCTTCATTCATGTCGTCCGATTTTTTTTTTGTGATGTGTCCCAGTTTTTTATTGATTTTTATTTGCTGTTTCTAATATAGCCGCACGACTACGTATAAACTTAAAAAAGTCATTTAGTGCTGGCAAGTCTGGTAAAATATTCTTGTGTTCTTCCTATTGTACACTCGTACTGGTATATAACTGCCCAGTAATTATAAATATTAACAAATTTGAATTAAAATCTTATTTCTAGTAAAATATACACTTTTCATGAAAGAAATAGTCACTCACCTACCTATTTAATTTTCTCATATTCACATTTTCTTCACAAACTACACTTGTATGACTAAAACAAAACCGTCACAAGACTAACTTGACATTACAACCAAAAATAAGGTCTTCCCCGGGCGAATTTCAACGCTTTACGTCTAAATAACCCGCGCTCCTTAAACCTGGAGATTACCTTGGTGTAAATAATAAAGACAGACAGCCTTACTTGTGATTTGTATTATCGTGCGTCTGTTAATAATATATTTCTCTTGAGTTACTGTAAAATGTTTGCAGAAGAAGCAGTTTTGGGTTTGCAAAATTTATCTTTAATTTTGATCCCCGTAACCTTTAACATTTTTCTGAGGGCCACATTATCTCACTTTCAATTTACCGTGCAGAAACAAAAGAAGAAAGATAGGAAGATTTATTTGGTATGATTAAGAAAACAGCATGTATGAAATGGAAATACAAGCCATTTATCATCCAGAAACAGATGCAAAGAGTTTCATGTCATAAGTTGATATTTCGTAAACAGATTCAAATTTGACTAAAAATAAATAAATCATCAAATAAATCAATCGATTTATTTGGAATTTAAGGCGAGATAGTGGTCAAACGCGAACCTATAGATAAATAAAAAAAATCTTCGTGAAGCTCCGCCCATCTTACCACAGTGACTTCAACACAGAACGAGTTGATGGCTGCTTATCTCCGAAGGGCGGAGCTTCAGGTCAGGAGCGAGAATATTTGAATACCAATGAGCCCCGCGATATTGTTTCAGCGGAAAAATAACTAGCAGTTGGAACTGAAGAGGCTGTCACAATAGTTTTAAAATTGTTTTTGGTTAAAGTGTTTTGTTGGTGTTTCCTCTAGTAGTTTTGAGGGTAAAGTACAAGATGATTTGGTCTTTTGTATTATTAAGCTTTAAGCTTTTGCAGTAGAAGACTCCATTATCCGAACTAAGACTCTAAGTGCTCTTGCTTTTGTATTTTAACCTTGCAGTGTTGAAGAAGTTTTGTACATGACATTTATTTAAAATCTTATCTTATCTTGTGGAGGGGCCGGGAATTAACTAGAACACTTATTTATTTATTTATTATATACTTTACTGCACACCATAAGTTACATTTATAAAGGAAAATTAAAACTAAAAACAAATACAATGGGCGGCCTTATTGCATGCCGCGATCTCTGCCAGGCAACCAGGTATGGACAGTATTTGCTGGACACGAAGTGGGGCTGTTATTGGTGTGACAATACCAGTGTTATAACTATTTATATATTATAAAGGATATGCAGATACATATATATGCTATTTAATATATACATAAATACATATATACTAAAATATAAATGCAATAAATAAAATGGTGACAATCAATTCATAATTACAGCGACAGGTAATGCTCCCTCACGAGTCTTTTGAACACAGGCAACGATTGACCCATTCGGATCTTTTGTGATCCCTTAGATAACTTACTCCTCCCCAATTTCGTTGAAAACCTTCTTCATGAGTTTTACAACGAGATTAGGAGATATGAGTCTATAGTCTTCTGGAATTGGATATCCTATCCCTAGGAGACTCATGGGCTTACCAGCCAGTGCAACGCATGCAAACCTTCATAAGTTGGTTTCAAAGTGGTCAGTGTAGGTTCCCAAGCAGGTAGCGGATTTGCCCCTGCTCATATTCCAAATGCATTCCCGGGCTTTGAATGTAGAGCTCAGGCATTTGTTGGAGTGTTCCAGACCGGTATTAGACAGCCAATGTGTTTGTTGACTGTGGACTGCAAACTCCTTGAATGTGACATTCACGTCGAAATGCCTACATATAGTTCTGGACCCACAAAATTATTTGCTGAGCCCTCTCGTGCCAGTTCATCTGCCATTTCGTTACTGTGGATTCTTTTATGCTCTGGGACCCACATCAGTCTTTTCTGTTATGCTTCCCAAGCCTGTCTATCTATTAAACATAGTAGGGATAAAATATTCAACGAAAGTAATACCATTGTTACACAAAGCCTACTCAGCTTTTCTCGCAGCTTCTCCTCTGTGGCTTGTTCCAACAAGGAACATGTATTTTTACCCGGCTACCGAAGGAGGGTAGTGTGTTTATAATGAATAAACTAGCATACAGCAATAGGAGCTTCTAACCAATAAACAGGAATGCCAATTTTAGGCCCAGAGTTGCACATAGCATTTTCCCAAAAAATTATGTTATTATTTTTTCACGTCTTCCACATATGCATTAGCTTGTGCAAGTCAGCAACATTTTATTGAAAATATTAAATATAAAAATGACTAAACTGAACCTGAATAAAAATAATTTCTAAATGTTGCCTTTGCAAAAAAAAAATGACAGTGATCATTTTCTTCACCGTTCATTTTCTTCGTAGCAAATATATATACATTATGAATCACAGAAATTCCCTTAAATAATTATTAACATTTATTATTATCATTTATTTTGAAGATTTTAATGATACCTAAATTAAAAAAAAACTTATCGATCTATCGTTTTTTTTGTACTTTTTATGGCAACACCAAGTCTAACTTGTCAGCTGCCGGAAAACGTAAATGTTGAAATCATTGCTTTTTTGCAACTCCATTGCGAATGCGTATGAATAAAAATGTAAAACTACAATGTATTTTGTATTATTTGACTCCCAGTTAATTATGCTCATTCATAAATTACAATAACGTGTTAAGTGATATTCGTACAGTACAGTACTGATGAAATATAAGAAACTTAAATGACTTTAAAATGCTAAGATTTTTGTGAATCATTTCTTTTACTAATTAATTATTTGAATTGCCCCCTATTATTATCACGATTTTTTATATGTGTGCACAGTAGACGTCAGTTACTATGGCGACTTGGCATGCCACTTTCGTAATCGGTTCAGAACTTAGAAATACATTTTACAAACAAACAAAACAGTCAATTTTATCTCTTTATTATATAAACATTACATAATAGGGAAGTTTCCTGTGTAGAAAAATTATAATTTTATTTAGTCCGTCAGTGAAATTATCAAATAATATTTGACACGTATTTTTTACTTTACAAAATCAATAAAAAATTGCAAAGTTAGAGCGCATAAAAGTTGAGGAGACCCCCCCCCTCTCCTGAACTTTGTTGTGCTTTAACTCCTGTGACGTCACTAAGGCAGTATAAAGTGTACTAGCGGCGTGACGTTTCACGATATTTCAACGCATAATGCCGTCGTCACTTTACGTTTACGTGTCAAAAGAAAAAATACTTGTCGAATATTTTTTATTAATCTATCTGACGGGCAAAAACAAATTTTCAGTAAACTGCCCTATTCCCTGCAGAGTAATTTCATTAACTACTTTGTACCATCATACAGTGTTACCACACAATCTCTCTGCTTCAATTTGTCTCCGTCAGCGAGTGACCTTCTACGCCCAGAAACAATCTAAAAAACATTATTTCATTTTGCGACCCGCAGCCACAACTGACACAACTTTTTGTGGACAAATTCTGACTATTTTACAAGCTTTTTTAACCTCGGATATTGCAAAAAAAAACTTAGTAAGTGGTCTTTTGTCCCGGGTGAAAATGTCGTTTATTTTTAATTTTAGGAGCTCCATCTTGTTTAAGTTATAATTGTAATTAAGGACGAGATATAAAAACTAATTCTGTTTGTAATACCCAATTAGAGGTCAGCTTGGTATTGTGCATTAAGAAGATTTTCTTTGGGATTGTTTATATTTTGTACTAACCTATTTTAAGAAAAAAATTGTTTCAGTTGTCTTGGGTTTTTTACAAGCTACGTAGACAGGAAAGGTAGCGCTTTCCTGACTTCCAGCAATAATAAATTGCGATATCTTTGCAATCTCATGATGTGAGGAATATCTTTATTTTTCTAGACTTTTGTATTTGTCATTAAAAAAGTGCCCTTTTTTGTTTTTATATCAGCAGTCTAATAGCCTTTTGCTATCGTTTTTAACGGTTTTGCAATATCAAACGAATAAAAGTGTTCTAAAGTACTTCCTTCTTAGTACTTTCTTCTTCCAACATTTATTTACCAATCATGGTGTGGCTTCGATCTTTAGACGGTCATTGCAAGGAGCAATAATTACACTAGTCAATACCATTTGTAGCCTATACATTACTTGCTATGGTGTTTAACAGCTTTGCATTTGAAAAGAGAATACTACCGCTCTAGATTCCTTCCTCCTTCCATTTGTCCAACCATATTGTCCGACATTGCTTCCCAATTCTAATGTAGCCCTGATATTACGCTAAGTCGGCTTTGCAATGCGCCGCCTGCTGTCTGACCTCAACACCTTGGCTTAGATATAATATTCATTGATTTCCGGAGTAAAGCTGGACCATATTAGGTCGCTCCAATGAGCTGTGTGACGGTATGTTGCATTAACCTGGTGAATATAACCATCGTTGCTTCACTATCTATTACTTAATCTGGCTTCAGGTCGTCTATACTCCATTTGATATAACATAAAACATTAAAATAATCCCATTTTACAGCCCGTTCAACCGATTTTGATTTCTATTGCGTTGGTGATATGACAAATGGCAGCTGTAGTAAACAGTTAGTTTTGGTAACAGGTTTTTGCTTTTTATGCTGTCCTTATATTCACGGGATAGAACTCAAATTCGGTTGAACGGACTGTAAAAAACGTTTGTAAAATTTCTATTGATATTTCAAATGGAGTATAGCTATAGACATAGTGACATCCTATTGGCGATAAATATTGATGAAATGTCAAAATAAGATTTACGTTGACATGCGGTTCAGAAATGTCACGTGGTCCTATCAAGTATTTGTCATTTCAACAATCGCTAGCGTAAATTATAATTTTCTACTCGGGTCAATCTTTAATACATCCGTTCGTTTCTTACGTGAGATCGTGATTCCTCAGGCCCCTAGGTTACCTTAGAGGAGGGTCCGGTGACGGAAAGCTGCGGCGGGTTCACGGATGAGTGCTAACGCGTGCCCGTGTTCCCGCCATAAGCGGCACAGGAGGACACCGTGGAGTTTTAGTGGGTGAAGTATGCAAGAGAAATAATCCACGCAAAAAAAATACCCCTAGGTACTTGGATAAAATTGGGGTGGAAAAATCAATTGGCCCTAAAGGGAAACCACTTTAAATCCTTAAGATAGATTATTTTACTTAAATTCCTTTATGTTTAAAAATAAACAAAACTACATTCACAGAATTCTCGACAAGCTTACCTAAACTGGGCATCGAACCAGACAAAAATTAAAAAACAGAACCCTCGCTATTTTATTTCACTAGACGATAAAGTCTATTTTTTTTATATTTTATAGTACACAAGGGCTTTAATCAAAACTATCAAATTACCACAGTGTCTCAAGACGAAAGTCTATGACCAGTGTGTGTTGCCAGTGATTAAATATGGAACAGAAAGGTGGTCGCTCACAATGGGCCTCATCAGAAGGCTTAAAATCACCCAAAGGGCAATGGAGAAAGCTATGCTCGGAGTTTCCTTGCGTGATCGTGTCAGAAATGAAGACATCCGCAAGAAACGTGGCGACGCCTTTGTCCAACAGTGGAAGTATTTCGGCTGAAATGATGATGAATGTTAGTTAGTTGAGTTAGATTTCATGGTCTCTTTTAATATTTAGGACCAAACGTTTATTAGACAGATTTTATCCTGAACAATAATCCTATCGATTAAAACAATGAAATAGCGAGTGTTTATTTTTTGACTTCTTTGCTGGTACGATTCCCGGTTTAGTTACGGTTGTCGAGAAATCTGTGAAGGTGTGTGTGTGCAGTTTTTTTTTTTTTTTTTAAATAAAGTAATGTTTCCTTTAAGTAAAATTATCTATCTTTTTAAAGTAGTTTCCCTTCAGGGCCCATTAATTGTTGCCACTAAGTATACCACTGCAGCTCTCAGTATATTTTATGAAACAAAGATTTCACGTTCTGAAAAATGTTCTAGTAAAATGAAGGTTTTCATCTGGTCTAGAGATTGTTCGCAAAACTAGGTTCGTTCTTATTGCGAGTGAAAAGGAACTTCAAAAATGTTGAATGTCTCTCTTGAATATAATGATTTGAATTGTTTCGCTGGAGAGCTTGTCTACATTTCATAGCTAGAAGAAATGCGAACTAAAATCAGGTTGATAAATGGATTATGAAATCGAGTTGTATTTTTGATCTTTTGAAAATACAACTCGATTACTATTTTCAATTTGATGTAATAACGCTTGGAGCACAGCTTCTGTAAAGTCATCACCGTTTTTAGCGCTTTAGTGTTTAAAAACATTTTAACAAAAAAAAA
This sequence comes from Orthosia gracilis, assembly GCA_947562075.1. Lineage (NCBI taxonomy): Eukaryota > Metazoa > Arthropoda > Insecta > Lepidoptera > Noctuidae > Orthosia > Orthosia gracilis. The sequence continues at coordinate 24,538,004 of OX387275.1, forward strand.
CGTCGTCTAATACCCGTGACATGCTTAGCATTGAGGAGTTCCATTGGCCATCTGTGGTCTTCTTTACCAGTTTCACTTCACCAAATGATACTTTCTGAGTGCAAATGATTGCATTGTTAATGAAAATACCAAAATCGCTGTAAGTATGCCTATAATATTTGAGGAGTTCCCTCGATTTCTCCAAGATCCCATCATCAGATCCTGACCCGATGACTATGGGACCAACAAGAAAGTATACCCTTTCAAACAAAAGAAGAATTTACCAAATCGGTCGAGGCGTCTTTGAGTAATAGGGGCAACATACATAAAAAAAAAAACAAGATTCCGACGAATTGAAGTCGTTTTTTGAAGTCGGTAAAAAAAAAACTGCGACATCATCATCATCATCAGCCTTTTAATGTTTCCACTGCTGGGACTCAGTCCTTCTCTCTGTGGAAGCCTCGATTGGCCGTAATCCTCCACGCGGGCCCACTGCGGGTCGGCGGATGTCACATGTCTTCCAATTTTTGGTTCTGGGACGGTTTCCTAACGATGTTTTACTTCACCGTTTTAGGAGCAATGATAATGAAATAATTTACACAAAGTAAAGCGCTTGCCTGGAACCCACGACTTACATCTTTTAAGCCCTCCATCGCAGGACCAAACTAAAAAATAGATTCTATCTAATTTATTAGACACATTAAACAAGTTTATTTGGCATAATAGATTATCTACCTACTGCTATTAAAAGAAATTGTTTGCTTTATTTTATTTTTTAGAAATTGTTTAAATACATTCCACTGAGGTTCAATTTTCAGAGAAAACTCTTAAGTGTTTCAAAGTTCCAGCTCACTAACCCTGCAGCCTTATTTACTTGCACTATACTTACTCGTATCAAATACATCTTCTCAAAATAGATACCTCTCAACTCAAATCCCTTCCCGTTTTGATCCTAATATCTCAATAAGATGCCGTATTCCAACCTTTGTTCGGCCACAATCGTCTGGCAATGATTGTGGTTTCCATTGTCTACACTATGGTCACCATTGTATACGCCGTGGTCACCATTGTCTACAAGGATCCGCCCAAGGGATCAGCGAGGACCTTTTGAGGACTGACTTCGTTATAAAGGATTCAGAGGGTTATTTAAGTTTGTACGTTTGTCATTTAGTTTATTTCAGGTTATGAAAGGATTATGATGAATGTAGGTAGAAAGGAATAGACAATGAAATAAACATAATAATGAACTGGGTTCGAGAAAAAATTATAATTTAAAATAATCTTTATTTCGGACAAGTAACATCCATAATAATATGGGTTAGTAAGCGAAAGAACTTATATCTCTGTTAGTACACTTATCGGTTACAAGCTGTCACGGCGAACTTCGTACCACCTCAAAAAAATGCTTGGGAAAATTTTATGTTCACTTTTCTCCGTGTTTTATTTATGTCATATATCAGAGATGGCGCTGTGTTCGCAAATCTTAGGGGAATATGAATTTTCTTTAAAATTTTGTTTTTCATTAATTTTTCCGATTGTTATTCTGTTATTCGGACTAAATCCAAGATCATGGAAATCGATCCAGCCGTTCTCGTTTTATAAATAGTATAACTAAAACGACAAAGTCGTTTTAGTTATACTATTTATAAAACTAATTTATATAATAAATATTTTTATAATAAATATTTTTTCTAATCATTCAGGGATCCCGCGTTTGCGGGATTGGATACCCTAGTACCTATCTTATCCTAAATATACAAAGATCAGACGTGACAATTAATTCTCATTCTCTTTACGAACAAATTCTCTTCTCAAAAAGCGTAGCAAAATTCAATTTCTGGTTCTATAATAATTTTAACGATGGAACATCTTTGAAGTGACAAAGTTTTGTTATTGAAACTAAGTTATAAACTAGACTTCTTGAACTTACGAGTGCAGCTTGGTGACTTAATGCCTTTAACTTCTGAAGAACAATATTTGAACTGACTTTTGTTAACTTGGACGGATAATCTTGTTTAGTTCTTTTCATTTTAACTTTTTTACCGACTTACCAAAAAGGATGGAAGAAAAGGAAGGTTCTATGTTCGACCTTATGTATGTTTTTTTTATGTATTTTCATCGATATCTCCGTCAATTTTGGACCGATTTAGAAAATTCTTTTTTTTTTAAATAGTGTGTTTCGATATTGGTCCCATTTTAATTTGGTGAAGATCTGATGAAATATTTCGAAGATATACTACAGAACTCTTCAATAAATAACGGCAAACCTCTCGGGATTGCTGCAATCGCATGTCCGTTTATTGATTATACCATTTCATAACATAGACGCTCGGTGTCCATAACGCATAAAAATGGTACCTACGAAAGACACCGACTTCCAAAAATAAAGTTATTTTTCACTTTGTAGTTTTCTTATTTGGCAGTCGGTAGTATTTTTTTGTAAAAAAGTTTTTTTTTTGTAGTTATAATGTTGTAAAGTCTGATGAGAAAGCCTCAGTGGGCTATTACAAAACTCGGCGACATAGTCGCTATTCTCAGATTATAGTAGCCTTGTCCCCGTACTTACACATAACTATTATTTATTTTGTGACATAACATAGCAAACCGTCTGTATTTCCTTAAGGGTCTGGTCCATTTAAAGTACACCCATAAGAGCAAATACGGTCACAGAAATCCAACTAAATTTCGTATGTAAAAATTAATAATTCGAGGTTTGGAGGAGAGTTCGCCTATTTGCAACTCCAATATTGGACCAATTTAAAAAATATTCCATAAACTCATAAAGAAAGATATTTACTGTGCCCCTATGTTTTCCTTTTTGGTGATACATTATCTTTAGAAGCACTAGAGCCCTCAAAAGATGCACAAATTTGCGCTGTTAACAGAGGCCTAGTGTACAAATTTGACGACTACCAGTGAAAAAAGCATATTATAACTTAAAACAAAATAACTTCAAAACTGAGTTCAGGAGTGTTCGTGACTCTCGTTGACGTTTAAAAGAAACAAAAATTTTCAATTTCGCAAAGAGCTCCTGGAATAAACGAAATTGAACCGAAAATATGGCGACTGTTAGAAAATAATACTAATGGAACCCTTTCAGGAAAGTTACCTAATGTTTTTGTGGTTAAGGTGTATTCAAAAAGCCTTTAACTACATGTGGCAATACTTTAAGGTTGCCCTAGTCGATCATTCGTCCATGCAAACGTAGTCTGGCAATTACTCCACTGTTTGACGGTGTACATTCAAAATAAAAATGGTGTCATTTTGTCTCATCATTATCTAGCCCTGTATGAAAACAATAAAGTAAAAAAATATGTATTTGAAGGTTATGTGCGTCGAAAGTTCCATACTAATTTTAACGCATCTTTGGGCGAAAATAAACACCATAAGAAGAAGAAAAATTGCAAAACAGTCACCATACATGCATAGATTAGTAGTTCAACAATGCAAATAAATTTATTTTCAACATTTTTAGTCCCTCCCGTGCGTTAGGAGTGAGCCAAGTGCTTAGCAAGGCACAATACCGGATCCCTGTCTGTTCCTGAGGAAATTCTGATGCAGAAACCTGATAACTCCTTATCCCACGTGGTACTCATGTCCTGAATATCACTCTAAGCAGTGTTTGCCTACACAAGACTTACGACGCAATCAGTCAGAACTTTTTTTTTGTTTTGGGACAATCCCACCGCACTATTCTCAAACCACTGCAACTCCTGAAAGCCAGAATCAACAGTGGCTACCACCAGAAAAGTGCCGAGGCAATGAAGCTCGACGAAGTCCCTGAGAAATAATTTAACTGTCTTGGATCCCGTAACGAAATTAATCAGACAAAAATAACAGAGGAGTAGGAAAAAATACACTCACGTAGAACTTGAAGTTGATCGCCAAAACTATATGCCATCTCAAAGGGCAAAGCGCCAGAACTTCTACCTTTTACATTCCGCTTACGGTTTCGATTCCCACACTAAACTAAATATTAACTTTGCTCACAGATATCTGTTGCCATTCTCAATGTTTGCACTATCTGTGTACCCACTGTGTAAGCTCGCGATACAGGAAATTCAAGGGGCCATTATCAAAGCTTCCTTGCTCAAAGGGTCATGTTCGCTTGGCCTATTTTTGAGGTAAACTCCTACCAATTCGGTGTTATCTTTTGGGAACGCGTCTATTAATAGATTGGCTGTAAATAAGATATTGTAGGCTTGCATCTTGGCAGGGGTTTGTTAATAATGTCTATGTTGCTATTTTGATGCGATATTTATGGGTTTTGTACCTGTTTAAAATTATGTAAGAGGGGACTAGCCTATTACCATCAGCCAACCGGGCAAAAATCCAGATTCAAGGTTGAATGAAGGAAGAAAGAAGGCATAGCTAACTTTTAACTCTCATAGCCACAGATATATCCAACTAGATAACGCAAGACCCTCCATCTGTATGAAAACCAAGCGCCAGTGCCACTTTTTCACACACAATTTAAAAACAAATGATTATTGATCGTAATTTTACTCCGTTTTTTGACTCGCGAAGTCATTTAGTTAGATTTATATCTGTGCTCATAGCTGTTAAAATATTGTCCTATTCACTGCTGCTTTGGGGTCTTCTATTTAGTCAGGCCCCTTTTGGAGTGGATAGTTGGTTCCAAATGCGAAATGGCAAAAGGAGGGGGAAACACTATTGAACAATCCCCGATTTATTTTAGTCCTGTTACGACATCCACGTTTTTTTTAGGGAAGTTACTTCATATTTTCTGGGTATAAGTGTTGCTGTTTCTTTTAGTAAAAGCAGCAACCACAAGCTACCTAGAGTTACAGCAAAATTATACAGTTTTTCTAACATAGCAGACACAGTATGAAAGAAATATTTTTTGACTGTTTATGATGTGTAAGATATGTCTTGAAATTGCGGCGCGAATGGGGACATAAACAACCTGTGGATGGTTAACTGGGCGTTGTTTCGCTTCGGGTATCATTCGGGTTTCATTCGCGGTTATTCGGCATTTTTCGGCCATGTAAGTTCTTAGCTAAACTAAAGCTTTTGAATCTTAGAATGGTGCTGATCAACACGACATGTTCGTGAACAGCCAACAGTTGACATTGGTTATCTTTTTATTGCCAGGGCTAATCTTAAATCTATCTATGTTTATTTTTAAATAATAATAAGACAAGTCCTGACTGACTCACTGACTGACTCATCAACGCCCAGCCCAAATCCTTGGACCTAGAAAGCTGAAATTTTACACAGAGGATCCCTTTATAATGTAGACAAGGAATAAGGAAGGATTTTCCGAAATTCAGCCCCTAAGGGAATTAAATGAGAGATGAATGTTTGTATGAAACTCTGTCATTTTTAATTTGAAACGAATGAAATATGGTATTAAGCCTCTAAATATAAATAAAAAATACCTCTTTAAGGATTTTTGAATTTAATCTCTTAAAGGGCAAAAGGGGGTTTTAAAGTTTGTAAGAAAAATAAATTGTTTATCATCAAAATTACTTGAAACTCAGTGTTTCTGTTCTTTAAAAAAATTAAAGAATCACGTGTTGAAGGTTTTTTTGAATGTCATCCCTTGAAGGGGTAAAAAGGGTTGTTATAGTTTGTAAGAAAACAAATTGTTTATCATCAAAATTATTTGAAACTTGTTATGAATATAATTCAGAAGTGCATGTTGCTGGCTTCATTGAAATCAATGATTTAAGTTCGAGTTTATACATTCAAGAATTTAAAATTCCCACTTCTGGGACTCAGGCCTCCTGTCAGTGAAGGAGAAGCGTACAACGCTTGCCCAGTGCGTTTTAGTCAATAACACATGCCACCGTATCTCTCTTCGTAATCTCAACATAGTGCAAACTATTCCCAGCTGCTGCTTTGGTACTACAAAAGACAGAAAAACTAGTATTCAGAACTATCGTCAAACAGAACTTTGTTCAAGGTACTTCACCCGCAGTTTGCAAACGCTGAGCCCCAGTTTTAAATGAAAACCCTCCAAAAAGAACATTGGTAGGGACAACTTTGACAAGTGATCTCCGCGAGAAGAATGGCAGAAATGAAGTCAAGCCTCGAGTCGTTTCCTTGAACGAAAAACTTCGGAGTATGTTGTGGGATGAGGGATCCCCCAGTTATTTGCTTTGTGGGCTAGTGATGGGCATCATTTACGGATAAATATTTTGAAAAATAAAAATACATCTTCCTTGCTAGACTGCTAGAGAATGAATTTATTTTTTTTCTCACATTTTGCCTGGAAGAGATCGCAGAATGCGATAAGGCCGCCTGTTGTATGTTTGTGTCTATTTTAAGGTTTCTGTATGTATTGTTTTTATTATCTTGGTGTAAAATAAAGTATATATAAATAAATTATTATTTTTTATTGTTGACAATTTAATTTCAAGAGCTGCCGCCAATTTTGATGTAGGTATGTAATTGAAATGGAATAAGATTATATTGGGTTTTTAATTGAATTTTTGATGGGTGTAATAAATGTAGTTTTGGTCTTGGGATTAATTAAGTCTGAAATCATTTAATTAATTAACTCCGCTTTGTGCATAAAGCTACTGAATGAAAAGACACCTACAATCAAATCAACTTATGAATTATACAAAACCTTGCACCCTTCGTATTAAAGATTAATTTGCTACAATTAACGTTAATACCGCTGCCATTATCTATCGATTGTGTAATTAGTAGCCAGGGCCACACCTATTCTCACCATACATTCGCCGCACACATTCCATTTGATTGATTACTGAAATTAGTTACTGCAATTCCGAATGTCATCCTGAATACGTCAGATATTAGCATAATGAAGCTATGATAGATACTATTGAAACATTCGATATTCAAACGTTATTAGTTATCTGGAACGGGTCTATCATATCATAAGTTGCGAACAATGCATGTTATCTCTTTCAGGTGCACAATAGTGAATCAGAAATCCCTCACAGGATAGGATTCATTTCGTGTATTTAGTGGAGAGTAACGTTTTGATGCGGCCAGAAAGAAATCCCTAACAGAATTGGATATTACCACATTTCGATAATTATAGTGGAGATTAGATACCGTTTTATATCCAACGAGGTATTGTGGTCTACCTACCTTTCAAATGTGGAATTATTCAAGTCATTGACCATACACTGTCATTGTTCAAAACTGTCACTATACTTTAACTCTGAAGTACACATTCATTTGGGTATATATAGGTAGATGTGTTTGCTTAGATCTTCATTTCACCAAATAAACAACTAGCTTGCAACGTTAATTACTTCCCGGAAACTTTAAAGCCTCGGGCTGTTACCCGTCCTTCTTCCTTTATAGCAACCCCATCTTGAAGTTACAAGATATTACTTCCGAAACTATTCAGGAACGCAATATAAACTTTACAAACTAAAGACTGTAGAATAAATACATCGATAATGATAATATCGACGATGTCACATCACTACCAGTCTTTGACAAACCGTTCATTTGGTATGCGAGATTGCACCACAGAAAGTCATTATTGAACAATGCTTGGACAATCCCACGGATACCTTCGGATTGTGATTGTTGTTCCTCCAAATACGATGGATATTGTCTCAATGGATTCCCGATGTTTGGCGGAGAATGCCGAAGGTGCCCAATGTAGGGAACATTATTTGATTTTGTTTGGGTAAATGGGAATGGATGTCTAACAAGAAATGTGGGAAGGAAATGTTTGTGTTCAACTTAGATAGTCGTAAGTTTTAATGAGTACAAGTTTAGGTTTCTTTTGAAATCAAAGTATTGCTTATTCACATAGTTATTTGTGCGTATAAATCGGACTAATATTGAGTCTTTCAGGTTTCACGAATACTTTAATTACTTACTTTCTAATTAGTACTGTACAATAAAGTATTAGCACGGTATAAGGTTCTAACTTAAAGGCCATTGGGCATCTTAGTATGGAAACCATACCCATGGCGTACACAAACGAAATATAGTAGAATGTAATATGTCTGTGATTCACTATGGCATTTATCACATTAATGTCAGCCACGGGAAAGTCAAAAAAATTCAAATCTTCGTAGTGGGCCAAATCGGAAACTATGAGGAAAAGCTACAAACAATGAAAGGAGTCTCGGGACCGTCTTGATGAAAACTAAAACTGCTTCATTGGATTTTCGACAACTCAATAATCTTAGCAAGGAATCGAACCAGTTACTTTGAAGAAATAAAGACGTTGATTATTATACAAGCTGATAGTGTAGCTAATAAGGATCAAATTCTGGAAAGTAATGACACACGGCAAACTTAAGGCAATACCTCATGTTTAACAAAATGTACAGACGAAAAATAAAGTCCTCTGAAATCGTTAGATTTTTATTTTTTTTAAAAATTGGGTACATTTTAAGCCAACGATTTTGAATCAAATAAATATATACAAAGAAAGGTCACATTATTTTCTTTAGCTTAAGACTATTTTAGTTAATATCCGCTACTCTTCGCAAAGTGGGTCAGATTATGCCCAATGACCTTTGTAAGTAAAAGTTAGGTAAATTCTTCGGATGGTCTGTTAAAAACTCTAAACTAATATTATAGAGATGTAAAATTGGCAAGGTATGTTTTTGCAGGATGTAATTTTCGGAAGTCTTGATCCGTTTATGATATTTTGTTTACTGATAGCCTATCGGCTCAGCACTATAGGCTATTTTTAACCCCAAGAATATGCACGGTTCCTGTGGTATAATAAAACGAAGGAAAAACTAACTAGCAATGCTCATAATACCTTAATAAGGTCCATGACAAGGGTCTTTACCCTCTAAACTTTTCTAAAACAAATATTTAAAAAAATCAGCTAATACCATTTCTCGCAACTGGCAACACTCATTTGCACTTAATCGCGAACTGACTTGACTCTCGTCTCGAACCGTAATGGAAAAGTCTTGTATGTACGTTTGATGGGGCTTTCCTCGGGACTGGCAAATAGTGGGTTCTTATGAGATTGGAATAGTAGTGTTTGTGGCATTACTGATGGTATTTGATGATACTTGATCAGGTTTGTGTATTGAAAAATAGTATTACACTTATAATACTACTTTCTACTTAGTATATAGGCGATAAAATACTTAGGCTTGAAGAGTTCGCGAGTATATTTAACAGCCACACAAGTTGACGATCCTCAAGGTTTTTTGCATTTGCCGAGGTCAGTCTGTGAATGGATATACTGGCCGTTTATTACATATACTGTGAGGGGATAGCTCAGGAAGCTCAATGATAAGCAGAACTTTGATATGTTATATTGAATCAACAAAGTGTCTTCGCTAAGGCGGCTTCACAGAAGTGACAAGCAAAGCTAAACAAAAACGTCTTCAATTATTTTCCTAGCACCTTCTAAAACTAAATAGTTATCTGTTACCAGTCTTATAATAGGCAAGGAGGTTGCGTCTAAATAGGTGTGGAGCCCTCACAATACTGAGACTCTTCAATGCCTCGGAAAGCACGATAAGTTGTTGGTCCCAGTCGTCAATCATAAATCTTTGAAAGTTGTTACAGATATTCAGAAGCCAGAACTATCTGACACCAGTAGGCACTTTTCTGGTGGTTGAAATTCATACTTTCAGGAGTTGTCTCCCTTAATGGATTAGTTGAAATAAAAATATTTTAATTTTCCATGGTTGGAAATAGTAGCAGGTTAAAATTAATATGCACAATCATAAAAAGATACTGACTTAAGGCGCAGATATCCCTCAGAGCTGATTTTAAAATGAGAATCACGTCTAAACGGCATGTCATATTTTTTTAGAAAAAAATATATGTTATATAAGACCATTTTCTTAATAATGTGATGTAAGAAAATTTTGAGTTTTATTCGTATAACATAGTTTAATTAATGTGTAAAATTATGTCTAACACGGTCAAAAAAACGACAACCCAAAACCGGCGGGCGTATTTTAATGAAATTTTCACCATCTCAAAGACTATTGAATCATCTACATTTTGATCTAAGGCTTTTTTTGTCATAGAATAAAAAGAAAAGTACAAAAATCTATCGAAATTTGAGTCGCGCGGCCGTGGATGTGAAACGAAGGTGCGTTTTGTTCCTTCAAGGTTGTTGGCGTCTGTCATCGTCTTAAGATGCCACTCTTCCTTCTCATGTTCAATCTGCACATTACTTATACAGACAAATAAACTCAATATCTTTCCTTTTATTTGCATGTGTGAGTGCTTGCATATACTTATGAGAAAAAGGGTAAAAGTGGATTTCTTCTGTGGTGGGTGGTGGTAGTATTTGAAGTAACCGTAATAATCTTGATCAGGGTGTTATATTTTTGAGAATGTAGTGTTTGTACTTATAGGCGTTACGACGGGTTGTTCCACGACTAAGCGCGTATTTTGCGTACTTATGGTAAACCATAAATAATGTGTGTGATTTTCTTCTTCAGTAAATAAGGGTTTGGGATATTGAGTAGATAGTATTGTAAGTATCACTTTCGACACTTGGTCACGATTATCGCCTTAGAGAAAATCTTGTTTTTTGTTCGCCTGATATTTTCAGTCTATGGGGTTACAACAACAAACTGAACCGAAGGAAGTTTTTATAGAGAAAAGTAGTGTTTAGCTAAAAACTTTTTATGAAAACAAAAAGTATCAATAACACTTAGATCGATTTCCTGGGCTTTTGTAAAGGAGCAATAAATTGCCCGTTCACAAAAGGATAATTATTTTGGACTGTTTTTCTCAGAAACCAACCCTTAAATGCTTGGGATTATGTTCGGACGAGATCGGACCGTTTCGTGGCGGACTGTCGGTGTGTAAATGTTTAGGGTTACATTATATTAGAGAACTGAATTATTCTGGAAAGCTTATGAATTTGTAACGTAGAAATTCGGTGAAACTATTAATTGTATTTGTTTGTAGATAGGTATAAGCAATATTGCCTTAGGGAGTATCTGTCATATTAGCATGAAATACCGTTTTCAACGAATTGTAGACGTGTGTCAGTGTTCAAATTCTGAAACAGGCTTAAATTTAGTGCTAAATGAAGACTAAATAGAAAATTAGAAATGCGAACAATTTATTATAAGTAATAATAATTATAATAATATTTTGTTATTTGTTATTAGATAGTTTATGAATATCCGACTTAATTTTTTTTTTTTGTACGTCTACCACTGTTGTGTTCGTTTTAACCCAAAGGTTGACTGGTGGAGAATGCCTTGCTGCATTAAACTGCCTATGTATCACCATTGTACACGAAGTTTAAATAAATAATTCCATGCCTGATTTGCAAACAAAAATTTAGGTAGACTCTGGCTATTATAACTCTGCAGAACTCTTAATTGGTATCCCCAAAAAGTTTTGTATTTAGTATGCTTTTACATCTGTCACTTTCGTGGTACTTGAGCTGTCAGATTGCTTACGCTATACATTGTTTTTCACAAATCCAATTAGAAAAATTATGAATCTAGCCATGCGTAAAAAGTATTCGAATAAGTTCACATATTGGTCTGAACGTTACGAACATCTATGTGTACAGAAATCGGTATGCGCTAATATCTGCTGGTAAGTATGTCGATAAAACTGAAGTGTTTGTCTGTGGTCATAAAATAAACACAACACAAGAACTAGGAGAATTAGATACTATGAACCATTTTGTTGATATATTAATACATAGTTAAATTATTCATCAAACTATCTTTTTTAAAACAAGCTTTGTCTCGTATTCTTCTCAGTAAACCCTTTGATTTAATACCCATATCACAGATAATATAATACTAGCATACAGAAGTCTCATCCCAAAAAAACATTTTCATGTAAAATGTTGCCAAGACGAGACCATATGGCCCGCATTGTCAAAAAGTTATCAGATCTCATGTAGAGCCAAGCTCCAAACTCTACACCTTAGACAAAATATGTGGCTTGCCCGTTTCGCTGCCGTCACATGGGCGTAAGGTGAAACATTTTTCACTGTTCATTACTTTTCTGTTATACAATAGTTCTTGTAGTAACGAAACATGGCGATGAGGAGTTGCGAATACGAATTACGTGAAACTCTATAAGTGGCGACTTCTAGGCGAGGCAAGCGACGGTAGCGAAACGGCCAAGCCACGTATTTTGACTACGGTGTAGAGTTTGCGAAGTTAGACCTGTAGAGTTTGGGCGTATAGATTTAGAAGCTTGGCTTTTGATTTCTATTTCTTCTAGTTTTGGTTTTGACCATCAACGCTCGCTAGGAAAATTCACCCTAGTATTTCATGCTCGAACTTTTAATAAACTAAAAACTCTTGCTCAACCTCGTGCAATGTTCCAGGCTGAGGTCCTTTGGGACATAAGAACATGAAGGGTGATTGTTTTCGCTATTTATTACAAGCTTTGTTCCACACAACCACCGCGGGACGGCACTTTGAGCAAAGTGGATTATTTTTCAACATTTCTTACTTAAGACACTATAAAGACGAAGCGTATTAACTTTGGTTTAGACATTATTTTGGTCCTATTACATTTATTTTCTTTTGTGGCTCTCAAAATTCTGCTGAGCTTGCAATAGCAATAATAAACTAAATTTACTCTGTCAGATTTTTTCTACTTAATGTTACTTTATGTACTTTTTTATACAATATATACTTAGAGAGGTTTTAGGAGGAGCTCGTGGCTAAGGAATAATAGTCGCAAGGGATGATTTTCAAGGTTAAGCTATGCTAACTGAGGTCGATCAGTATTTAGGTGACCTTCTTAACATACCGGGATTCCTACGTGCTTCGGAAAGAACGTTAAGCTGTTGGTTCCAGCTGCCATTTGCACATCTTTGACAGTCGTTACGGATAGCCAGAAGCTAGGACATCCGATACCAATTTTACCAATTTTACCATACCCACTTAATTTGTTGTGGAGGTCAGGGGGTGACCATAAGCTCTTAGAGCAAGATTATTTTGAGAGTGCGTAAGGCACAGATGTATATGAGTTGTATACATCTGTCCCTTTTTTACAGTCGAACTATGATAGTTTTGACACGTCAGGGTACGGGAGCAAATAGGCTACAGCTCCATGTAAAATCGTAACCGACCCCAACATACTTGGGCAAAGGCTAGGCAGATGGATATTCATAGATAGGTTTCGACAACGTTGCTAGGTGATATTTTGAACCTGGTGGGTGCCCGCACTGTCGAGGCGGGGGGACTCAGTAGCCGTGGCTTGGTCGTCTACGGTGAATCGAAGAGGAACCCCGAGGAGGAACCGCTCGTCAGGGCTATTGCCGTTTTGGCCGACGACGACGTAGCGGCCAACAAGTAGGTTGGAGTCAGCGGCGGGAGAGGAGTGCCGGTATTAAGGTGCGCCGCTCTCCCTACCGTCCGCGGCCTGGACGAGGTTGTCATCGTCTGATGGCGGATGCGGTGGGGCCGTAGGAGAGGTCCCCTGCGATCGAAAAGTGGTAGGTGGCTGGGCCACTGACCCTTCACAAGGGGATCAAGGGTGCCATACACGGGGTCGTCTGGCGCCCATGTGCTCGTTTGGTCCCTGGGGTGATCACCGCGTGCAAGTGTTATGGTGCGCCGGTGGCGGGGGGTATACCACAGAGGAGGGTCCGGTGACGGACAGACGCGACGGTTTCGCGGTGAGAGCTAACGCGTGCCCATGTTCCCGCCATAAGCGTCACAGGAGGACACCGTGGAGTTTTAGTGGGTTGGAGTCCCACATAACCGATTTCTCCCCGTGGTAGCAGAGTATGCAAGTGTATTTCTCAACGATAAAAAAAGACAAATGCTTATAATTTGAAACAAAAACATTTTTAGGCATGTAGATCTTTTTTGAGCTTGAAACTTAAGATTTTTGTTTTGCCTGGAATAATAAGCATGTCATCTATGTAATCCTCAGATTAATTATACGTTGCTATCAGTTTTAACCCGCACTAATTACACCTTCAAAAGTGTCATAATAACGATGAAGCAGCAGTTTTGTGACCATTTGCCGAATCTATTGTGCAGTTAAACCGTCGTTAGCAATCTGAACATGGCCTAATGGACCTGCCATTTGTTTGAAGTTTGTATCGCCTTGTATATGTTCATGATTCTGGGTATATTGGGTCATGTGTTTAGTTAAAAGATAGTTTGGTGTAGTCATAAAATAATACTTATTTCATTTTACTGTTTTCATTACTGAATAAATATATTTTGTAGTACATCTTTGAACATCATTTGCATGTTCTTAAGAATTATTCAAAAATAATGTTCCCGTATGTATCTTACTTTTGTATTTATTGATGTCGTAAACCCGTATTCGGCGTATACCGATTGCACGTTGCTTGGAAAACGTATATCATTTTTCCAAAAGGTTTCTGTCAAATAAATGTCATGCTCTTTCTTGTACACTCATACTTGCACAATTATAGAATCTTAAACCTTAACAGTCTTATTACAAAAAGCGGTTTTGTTAAAAACCCAGGTTTAAATCTCAATAAACTATGGTTTAGACATAAATGATATTACAAATCGTGGTTTAGCGATTAACCATTGACCATATCATTTAACGATGGTATAAATCGTATCTGTCAAAGTCTCTCTTTTAGGTTATAGGATCTTTTTCGTTGTGTTGTGTTATTTTAACCCGAAAATGGATATTCACACGGTGGATTTAATTGATATTGAGGATATTTCTTTTTCCTAGGTACACATATTATTAAATATATTATTAACAAATAGGCAATTGTTCTATTAGAGACTTGGATAGCTAAAAAATTCCAAAGCTGAATGAACTTTGTTCAACTTGCGATAGTTTTGTCTAATGTTATGGTTTTCTTATAACGCGCGAGAATGTTACGTTTCGTTACACGTTCGTAGATGTATTATTAGTAATTAATACGACATTAATAGTAATAAAAAAAAAACTGCAACGATAATAACTAATGTTTACATCCATGCAAAATTGCAGTTTCAATATTTTAACACTCCTAAACATCATTTAATCCTTATCGTATCATCAAAACATTTTCTTTTCTGGGCTTACGAAACGTTGCAATAGAATGATATTATGGTGAACGAATGATATTTGTATTAATCTGTGGTTGATAGATTGACAATGGTTCAAATGACGGTACTAAGAAGACCCGGTTTTTTAAGCTTGTTAATACGGATAAATTTAGACCATGGTTCTGCAGATAAGCCTAGACTTGATAGGAGGTTTAAACCAAGGTTTATTCAGCTTTTTGTAATAAGATTTTTTATGTTGAATCTAGATCAGTTTATGTTCATACCAGGAATATGCTGAAAAGTTGTTACAAAGGTGTGCCAGACAAAGACGACATGCATCCTGTAAGGGCTATTTCAAAAGACAAAGTAAAGCGATGAAACTCTGAAAATTGACTAGACGTACGTAAAACTGGCTGATAATATCTAAATCTTTAAAATAAAACAAAAGCTTACCCAAAAACGCCCGACCGTGTCAGTCTAGATTGTTCCAATAAATCAAGCCCCCGCGGTTTGACGTGGGCAACTGAAGATGTCGTAAACCTAATCCTTGAGGGTAGCTTCAAGACCTGTGATGTGCGACAGGGAGTGATACATTCCGGAACCAAGGTTGATTGAGTTGTATTGATTTTGGATTGGATGTTACTGAAGGTTTAACGCAAGGATTTTTTTATGTATTTTTATTTGACTAGCATCTGCCAGCTGCTTCGCCCCCGTGAAAAGTATTTTGTCCCAAAGGGAACATTATACCGGGATGAAAATTAGCCTATGTGCTATTCCAGTCTATAAGCTCTGTGCCAAATTCCATCCAGATCAGTTCAGCCGTTTTGGCGTGATTGAGTATCAAACATACATCATAAATATATATATCCATCCAAATTTTCGCATTTATTATATTAGTAAGATGGGTTTGCTCTCGACTCTAGTCTAGGTCAGAGGTGACATAGACAGAGTCGACGATGGAGTGAGCTTACCCAGAAGAAGCCTGTTCACTCAACTTTGAAGAGATTCGGCAAGCTTATTACGTATCTTTTGCAAGAGCAAAACGATAGCGATCGAACGCTTTATGTCATAAAAGTCAGAATTACCTGCAGTGTAGGTACTGTAGGTCCTACACAATTGTTTGCTTATCGCTCGCTGTTTATCAAAAGCACTTATTTAAAAAAAAACCGCCAACAGCTTTAAAACTTCTGTATGGAAGAGCAATTATTGCGCAGAAATCGCTATCGCTTTGCTCTTGCAAAAGATACGTAACAAGCCTACGGGTTGTATGCGTTCGGAAAAATCGGAAACACAGACGCACGCAGTGAGTTCCACTCTTTTGCTTGTGTAACGAATGTAACGATGTTTGGATGCTCTTGGTGCGAATTGTTGGAATGGTAAGGATGGTAACTTGCAGTACGTCTAGATGTCCGATGGTAGAAAGGGGCCGGTGGGATGAGGATATTTAAATGATATTTAAGGAAAATTAAAAGTGATGATACTGGAATCGTTGTAGATATTAGGGTATCAGTTTCTCTGTTATCTATACACATGAGGACAAAATGACAGCGTCATAAGATGGCGTTAACGTAGCTGAATGAGCCAAACAAAAAAAATACATTTGACACCGACACGCATTCTTCTTGAATAGTCTCCATAGAAACATGCCAAAAAAGCATAACAATGAGGATCTAATCCGTTATTATTTTCTAATTAATTTATCTGCAGAATCCAAGACAGATAGTTAAACCGTTTCTCTGGGAATCGCTGAGTTTCGAAGCATTGGGGTATTCCCTTTTGTGTAATAGAAGATGTTATAAAAATACGAGTATGACAAAGTACAACAATAAAATAAAAAATTCTCTATAATGACGCACATTAAATCCAAAATCTAATTTAATATCAAGATAATGACTAAACAAGAACAACCTTCTAGAACATGATCCTAAGATTACTCTCGAACTAAAACTTTTCGGCTAAGAAGACCAATAAATTAGTGTCGAAGAGTCATTTACTCACAAAGTTAGGGCATCTTAGACAAATGAGTGCTTAAATGTCTACACGATCTTGCTGAACATGCCATGACGTCATTAAGTGTAGGGATAGACCAGGAGGCGTGAGTTGGAATGCTAGTTTAGTTGGAATAAATAATAAACATGCGTTGAGTTGTACTAGAGATAGGGTAGAGAACTATTTGTGAAAAGCACCTTAATATTATTCTGGTTTCATCTTTCTAATAGATTATATTATAGGCTAGCAGACTATGTTAGGTTTTTGTCGCGTGAATTGCTAAGGATTTCTGGTAAGAATAGGCAGCGGAGAATTTGTATTTATTATTTAATACATTTTAATAACTCATGTACACTATGTTACCAAACCACTAACTGGACACAAAATTTATCACTACAGATCAAATTCATTAGGCTTTCAGCATACGAGAGCTCGCACAAGTAGCTTTTACCAATACGCAACCCACGAGCGAACGAATAGTGTGCTAAGTAAGTCATTAGTGCGGTTCACAGCCGTATTAGATAGATAGTCGAGAGGTGAGAGATAAAACTGCAAGGATGGGACATAGCAGATTTATCTAGTTCCGGAGTAACGACTGAGCTTAAGTGGCGCACCGTGCGGATTTCGGAACAGGATTTTAGTTCTGGGTTTTAGATGCGAATTGAAGAGTTAGATTTTGATTGACAAAAAGTTAATTTAACAGATTTCTTCAAGTCAAGAGTGAATAGGTTGCTTCTAGGCAAGCATGCTTCACCTTCGACCACATCATCACTTAACATCAGGCGAGATAGAGGTCAAACGTGAGCCTATAACAAATAAATAAAAAAAATAGTTCGGCAAAAAGAGCTGTTCTTGTTTTGCAGGTTCATTAAGTCTGCCTCTGTACGTTTGTGTGCATAAAGTATTAGATTAAATAATAGAAAATTCAAGCCTGAACGTGTCGGTGATTCATAGACTAGTAATTAAATCTAAGCATTTACGATTCTACACCTAAAGTAACTAAACACAGAAATTATCAATATTAATCAAATTAAGTAGGCTTTCAGCATCCAAAATAGCTTTCACTAATACGCGCCCCCACAAACGGACGAGTAGTGTGCTAAGTAAGTCATTAGTGCGGTCGAAAGTGGTATTAGATGGATAGTTGAGAAGTGAGAGATAAAACTGCAAGGATGGGATATAGATGTGAAAGACTGTAGGTCGAGTCCGGGGATAGTCCGGTTAAAACAACACAAAACGCTAAATTCGTCACTGCAGATCTGCGGCTTTGAGCATACGAAAGTCCCCAAAGTAGCATTCACCAATACGCGACCCACCGCGCGAACGAATAGTATGCTAAGTAAGTCATTAGTGCGGTTCACAGCCGTATTAGATAGAAAGTCGAGAGGTGAGAGATAAAACTGCAAAGATTTGACATACTTATCAGATTTATCTGGATTTGGAGTAACGATTGAACTTAAGTGGCGTACCGTGCGGGCTTAGGAACAGGATTTTAGCGGTGAGTTTAAGTAGCGCGGTAAAAAGGTTTGCTTTAAATACAAAGATTTTTGTCACACTAAGCGAAAGTTTGTGAGTGTGTTTGTTACTTCTTCACGCTCTAACGGCTGTACGTATCTTGATGAAATTTGGCACAGAGATAGATAATAGTCTCTGGAATAGTACATAGGATTTTCGACTATCATGCGGAGGAAGCCGCTGGCAGAAGCTATTAAAGATACAAGAAAGTTCGGTGGATAGCAAGATTTTAGTACGCACAACAATATTTTTGTTTTGTTTTATCGGTAGTTTTAGGTGTTTTCAAAATGTCTACCTATCTTGTGTTCATGAAAATATGAATTCATTGTAAAATGTACCCTATCAAATATAAAATAATCTTTCATTTCGGTAAGTAAATCTGCAAGATATGAGATAAAAATAAAAACATAGAGAACCTTTTCCTTTTTGAAGTCGGTTAAATACTAATCAGTTTGTGCAATAGAAACCTGACACAATCTCTTTATCTCCTCCACAGTCAAAAGGAAATACATACATTATTATACATACGTACGTACATACATAATCTCACGCCTTTTTCCCTTGGGCTTAGGCAGAAACTACACGCCATCTGTTACGATCCTTACATACTTCCTTTGCTTCACTCACGTTCATACATCTAGTCATACACGCACGCCAGTTATGAGAACTGCGCACCTGGCCTTTCTGAAGAACATCACCAATAAGGTCTATGTATGTTTTTTTTGGGCGTCCCCTCCCGGCGTTTCCATTCACGTCAACAGATAGATTCTGATCTTCTGCCTTATAGATAACTTTTGTAAGTAGCCTTTCATTCATCCTCTCAACATCGCCAAACCATCTCGGCATATTCTTTTAAATTTTATTCCCTACATCTTCTTTTAAACCGCAAAATTGTTTTATTACTTAATTCTTCAATTTTTCATTTAAGGTTACAGCACACATACTTCGCAAAGAACGCAGTTCTAGTTCCACTGTATTGTTCCTACTATCATGTCTTGTATATAGGATCATTATAAACATATCATAAAAATAACTTTATACAAAACATTATCCACAAGTCGGAACTTGTACTAGCTCGAAGATTTGCAAATTAAAGTGGGACCGTCACGGCTGTCTTCATTTTAGTTGGATTCACTAGAAAGCTGTACTGGAGAAGTCCCACTAGATACAACACCACAAAATATTCATCAACCTGAGTATTAAACAAAAGACGATATTCGGTACCTACAGCTTACGTCACATCGAATAATTAATAGATATATCAGATCAAAACATTCAGGCTGTATTTTTCAAATGCAGTTCAAATTATTACGCATTTAAGTCACTCTTTTTGTTGTTTCTTTTTTTTTTATTTTGTTGTTTGAATTTTTCGCATAATAATTTTCATTGGCAATGTCTAGAGAATGTTCTAGATTTGTTTTAATACTTTTTTTTCGAGACTTTCAGATTAAAACGTCGATCAACAATACCAACTAGATGTAGGGTCGGCGCAAAAATACGTCTCGGTAAATAACAGCTCACTTGAGACGTAAGCTCTTATTTTGTTCAGTTTATCATAGTAAGTATTTTAAATGTAGGGTAGTAAGAATATTCACGCGGACAGAATTAAGCATTGATTTTGTACGTGACCCGTTATCTAGTTGGTTATTGTTGATCAAAGGATTAAAAGGTTAGCAAGTAGGCATTGTCCGTCTACCTATGTTACAAGGGCAGAAGAAGTAAACCCACAACAAGCTCAGCGTTGTCATAATTCACTATCTTATGACACTGGCTACGCTCGCATGCATGTTGTATATTATCCCAAAAGAATATTAAACCACGATAAAAATCCTGTATCCTAATCCGTCATGATGTTTGAAGTTTTAGCCAAAACCAGTCAGTCTTTGGGGCGTGATTGATTAATTAACCTCCAAATATACATTTTTCGTATTTAAATATTGTTTGGATTAATTATTATACCGTAGGAAAGCAAAACCATGATTAGAACAGTCGTGTATCTCATGAGGTATTTGGTACTTCTGTATTAAAATTTCAAAGCCCCACACGTCAGTACCACTAATGCGATGTGAATTGCGAATGTGCGCAGTAGTTCCCTCGCCTCCCTCGATTTCTTACTAACTCTTGATTAATTAGATTAGCTAAGGACTGATTGTGAACGTGGAGAGAGGTTACAGGAGTTAATAATTTATTTCGGTGTGCTAGATGTGATAATTGTATTCGTAGTTCACTAATGTGTTACGTGAAATGCTGAACAATTTGTGACTGTAATAGGTTCATCAGGATATATGAAAAGAAGAAATAAAGTAACTAAATATGCTTATTTTTCTCCTGTATGTGTGTTATTAGTTGTCCTTGTCCCAGAATACAAGAAAACTTCTTTTTACCCGACTACCGAAGGAGGGTAATGTGTTTATCAGTCTATATTGTATATATGTTTGTTCCTATGTGGCGTTCTAGAGACCAAACGCGTTGGCCGATTTTGATGATTCTTATGTCAATCGATTCGTCTTAATCCTGCGAGTGTCACTGGCTACATAAAAATTGGAAAATAGTAAAATGGCGGATTTTGGGAGCCATATTCTGGGGGCCCAATTTTTTTTTCTTCCAAATCCATCGTGGGGGTATCAAAATAAAGGGTTTTAAAAGATGATTACGAAAATTTATAACACTTACATATTACTTATTTATATCCATATTACTTACTTTTTTATATCCGCCGACTGCACAGCATGATTTTCTTCTTGTTTACGTTTTGTTTTAGTTCGCTTTTTAAGCAGTTGGGTTTTTTGTTATTATTATTTTTTTTTACTTCCTAATCGCTCCATCACTGCTGAAGATCGTGACTCCGTTTCAGACAGGCAACCGTTTTTCTCCATCCGTGTTGCTCCGATATTTGATCCGACCACCGTTTGGGGCTTCAGCCTCTTGGTCTTTGCCAGTCACCACAAGTTGTTCCATGTTATGTTGTTGGCTCCTCTGTGGGCAATGTGGTCCAAGTATCTCACGACGCGCTGCAGGCAGGTTGAGGGCAGTTGTTGCGCTTTCTCTATTTGTAGTTCTCTGAGGATCGAGACATATGTATGTGCGGTGGGCTAACCACATTTCAAAAGCGTCAACTCTTTGCCTGTCGGTAGATTTGATCGTCAAAGTCTCTGCCCCATAAAGAGTTAGATGGAGAAGACAAGTGTGCGGACCTGGTGTTTCTTTGTCCGATTATGATAGAAGAAAACTTACTAAGTAGGAAATACAGTAACAACGTACAGTATGTAATAACAGATCAACAGAAAATATATAAAAGTCGCAATTACAATTACGACTTCTCTTCAGTCTTAGGCACAATATATTTTTGTTGTTACTATTTTTTTCTTTTCATCAACTAAGTATGTTGAGTATATCATTGTACCCTATGCATTTCTCAATTTTGGAATTGTTATCAATCAACTTTATATATTTTTAAATTTTATACGTCTTTAAATTTTACAAATGTTATTAATTTAACACTTTTTATTATTGTTTATATTTTAATTTATCAATTTTAATTTTTTTTTATCAATTTTATACTTTGATCGGTTTTATCATTTTTACTCTTATTATTGTCTTTTAATTCATTTTAGTCCAGCGACCACGCTTTCATGACGTAATACAATACTTATGTTATTAGTTCTCTTTTGTTAATGGGCACATAGAACTTTTATTTTTGTTGTATTATAATTAAGACCAGCAACTTTTTTTTTTACAAAAATTTTGTATATTATAAATGTTTGTTTATGTTTTCGAGCGTATGGCACTCGTGGGCTGCAGCTGAAAATCAGCGTCAGGTGGTATACCCTGTATTACCTACCATTTGGCATACCTACCCTGTATTACCATTTGGCATTATGCTGAGCTGAGGCCCTTCTTTATAACAATATACAGTATACACTATAATTACCTCAAACATCCAAAAAATAATACTATTTCAAATTTAATTACATAGCAATTACATAGATTAAAAGTATGCATGACATTGTGTATAAATTAAATAAATAAGCCTACAACTAAAAAAATATCATCATATTGCTGCCCGTACCCCAATTCTGTATAGTGTATTTTGTTTAATTTTAAGGTGTTTTTGATTTTAATGCTAATAAACACATTTTTCTTTCTTTCTTTCTTCCTCTGTATAAAGTTGCGAGATCACAATATTACGTTGAAGAATGTCTATACGAAAATTTATTTTGGATATCTGGCTTCATGTCATTACTTACTCTATGGTCCTAGACGCAATTAAGGGGTCTTTAGTTGAAGTCTGTGTTAATCGAGAACGATTACAATTAACGTAAACACGTTAATTGTGTTAACGCAAACCGCAAGTGATTAGTGAAGGTTCTAAGAAGAAAAATAATGTTTTAAGAGGAAATATGGGCAGAGAACGCCGACTGAATTTCCTAAGTAAAAAGTCATAATTCAAGGTTTGGCTCTCGTCTATTTCTTCCTCCAATATTGGACCAATTTAAAAGACCCAAAAGATATTCCATAAACTGGAAAAATAAGATATATACTGTGTATGTTTTCTTTTTTTCATTTATATTTGTCAAAATTATACAGTAAGCCTCTGTTGACAGCGCAATTTTGAGCATTTTTTGAGGGTTCCAGTTCTTCCAAAAGATAATGTATCATCAAATAGGAAAACCTCGAATTATGAGTTTTTACTAAATTCAGTCGGCGCTCTCTGCCACATTTCCTCTTAAGGGTTCCGTACCCGAACCGTCCAAACGGGCTACGTTTGGACGGTTCGGGTACGGAACCCTATTGCTGTCACTCACGTGTCTGTCCGTCGTCTGTCATAAAATTTTATTCCGATTTTTTTTTAACTTCCCACTGTCCTATGAACTTCAAATTTGGTGATAATGTTTATCATTAAATTATTACTAACAAATACCAATATATTTTACATTTGGTAGGGAACCCTAAATGTGCGAAGTCCGACACGCGCTTGGCCGGTTTAATTAAATCGCTATTTGAATGAATAGGGTAAAGATGTAAAATATTGCTTATTTCTACAAAGATTGCTTAATCAATGGAAGTAATGATCTCAGTACGAAAATTATTTCACACTATAAAAAGGAACTTTTTACAAAAAATCACTACCGACTTCGGAACATACTCTTTCAAACAAAAAAAGAATTTTCAATATCGGTCCACAATTGACGGAGATATCGGTGAACATACATAAAAAAAAAACTTCTTAAAGTCGAATATAGAACCTCCTCCTTTTTGGGAAGTCGGTTAAAAAACTAAACTACCACTTCATCATCACCATCAGTCTTTTAATGTTCCCACTGTTGGGACACAGGCTCTCTGTGATAGGGAATGGGCCGTAAGCCACCACGCGGGCCCAGTGCGGGTTGGTGAATGTCACATGTTTTCGAATTTTTGGTTCTAGGACATGCCGGTTTCCTCACAATATTTTCCACCGGCAATTTTAAACCATTTTTTCTGATTTCTATGTCATACTTTCCCCATCAATCATGTTGTAGCATCTAAGAAAAGGTTATTTCTCGTTCAAAAACTACACCTATTTTCGACAGCAAAGTTATTCAATGCCATTTTCTCATCTTCGTAAGTTCCCGTCTCGAAATATTGCTAAACCAACGATTTTCAAATCAACTCAGTGGCTTTAAAACTACTTCCGTCACAACTTCGAATCTGTTATGAAATTGGATTGGCAAAACCGAAATTACGGTTTCCATATCACCCGCAAAATCCAACCGATGTTACGGAATTCTAAAACCGTAACTGCCCGAAATTAAATTTCATAGATCGTTATTAATTTAGACGGTTCATTCAACATGTCGATACCATCAGGGATCAATAAATTACGTCAATTGAGATGATGTTTTAAGTGGCTGTACATCCTAAGAGATTAAATTTATCGAGAATCCCGGGATTGAATCACCAATTTTGATTATTTTGGAAGGTCTAAGCGCTCCTTGAACGACGGAACCCGAAGTTTAATTATAATGGTATTGATCAAATTGGAGAAAGCGAAATTTGAACTTATGCGATTATACCAACAAAAAAATAACCTGCCTATATATACGCCAAACTGATTCATGCAGGCCACACTTTATTTACTTAAAAATATTTAGTGTATACATATATGAAACCGTAACCACATATTTGAGCTTTGCACTGGGACCAGACGCAAAGATATGCTGTGCACCGTTGCCAGTACAACAATGCTTTTGCACCAAAGCATCTTTTGTATGGGCCCACGTACCTATAATAATCTGCCGCCGATTTTCAGAACTATGAGCAATATTAAGGGCCTTCCACCGCTTTAGTGCCTTGAAACGGTTACTTTCTAATGCATACTCCTTAGTAACGGCTAGGTTTAAAAAAATATATTATGGATTCATGTACATTATTTTTGAAACTAGGTATTTTCGTGTAACTAATAGTTTTGCTTTTAAAAAATAATATACAACACGATATTTTTTCGCAACTTTTGGATACTCCTCCAAAACGACTTGGATGTTTAAAGATATTTTTAACCGACTTCGCAAAAAGAAGGAGGTTTTCAATTCGACTGTTTTTTTTTTTATGTTTGTTACCTCAGAACTTTTTATTGGGCGAACCGATTTTGATGATTCTTTTTTAATTTGAAAGCGGGTGCTTGTCATGTGGTCCCATTTTATTTTCATCAAGATCTGATGAAGAACTTCGGAGAAATACATCAGAACTCTTCAATAAATGACGGCAAATCACTCTGGATAGATCCGATCGCATGTCTGTTTATTGTTTACACCATTTCATAACATAACATCACACTGGTACGTTCTTAAGGGGTACGCAGGTGTGAACAGTTCAACCTGGTATACTCTCATTGCACTGGTTTCGTTTAAGTTTCATGTTATTGGGTTAATCTATTCTAGCTTCACTTTGGGCACTATACGCGTAGGTACCTAGCCTATACAACTGGTCCATTATGTACCACAACTAAAAAGTGAAAAATAAAAAACGTTTTTACAAAAATTACAACCGACTTCCAAACAAAAACACTACAAAGTGAAAAATAACTTCAATTTCGGAAGTCGGTGTCAAAAAATGAAACGTAAACAGGAACACCGACTTCCGAAATTGAAGTTATTTTTCACTGTGTAGTGTTTTTGTTTGGAAGTCGGTTGTAATTTTTGTAAAAACGTTTTTTATTACACAGAAAAATTGATGGCTGGAATTTCTTTATAACGGAAATAGCATCTGTAAATCAAATAATATTTTGCAAACAAAACTGTTCAAAAGGAGGTTCAATATTGATATTTTGGCATCGAGCGGGCGCACGGCCAGTACTGCGTTAACATTGGGGCCTATATATCACCTTAATGCCTTTAAAAAAAAACTCCACGAATTATTGATAAGCAAATGTTATTACTCTATTATAGAATTTCTAAATGTCAAGACATTGAAACAGCCGGTTTATTACAACAAACCAATGGGTGCATAAGCATGAATTTGTAAACTATTACTTACAAACTATGAAATGACACTATTTAAATGTGTTTACTAATTATGTCGTTACATATTTTAATTAATAATTTCGCATTAAATATTATACTAATTTAATTTTAATTTGTATTGCATGACAATTTGATGGAATGTTTTTTAACTAGACTGATGTTATGAATTTTGTATGCCATAGCAGATCTACCTGTAACTAACACAACATCTTATGAACCTATAATCCACGAAAAATTATTTGAATTTGAAAAAAGAAAATATACTTTTTCGTTTATGATTTTTCTTTTTATTTTTGTTTAGCATGAATTTGTAAACTATTACTTACAAACTATGAAATGACACTATTTAAATGTGTTTACTAATTATGACGTTACATATTTTAATTAATAATTTCGCATTAAATATTATACTAATTTAATTTTAATTTGTATTGCATGACAATTTGATGGAATGTTTTTTAACTAGACTGATGTTATGAATTTTGTATGCCATAGCAGATCTACCTGTAACTAACACAACATCTTATGAACCTATAATCCACGAAAAATTATTTGAATTTGAAAAAAGAAAATATACTTTTTCGTTTATGATTTTTCTTTTTATTTTTGTTTACTATTTTTACCGTTATTATCTAGCACGGTCATTTATCAGAAAAGAAGAAAACGTTTTAAAAAAATAAATACCAAACTACCTACATCTATGTCTCTACTGTTGTTCAAATTATTCACGACCGTCTCGCTCGTTTGTCAATGACAGCTTTGTTTTAACGCGTTCATTTTTATACGACATTTAATTTTCAGACTACATCGTAAAATAAAACAATACAGGTTGAATTTTAATTCATAGGCGATCTTTCCGGGCAGTGGCAATAACCATGAATATGAAAAACTTTTGAACCAAAATAAACCGACTTCTAAAGCAAAACACTATAAAGCGAAAAATTTTTTTTTCTAAGGTCGGTGTCTTTGGTAACTACTGTATTTCGTTTTTAGATACCGACTTCGGAATGGAAGTAATTTTTCGCTTTGTAGTGTTTTGTAATATTTTTGTTAAAAAGTTTTTTATTTTTCACTTTTTAGTGGTACATAATGGACAAGTTCTGTAGCAAGGTACCTATAATGCCCACAGTGACGCCAGAGTAGATAATTCGAATAACATGTAACTTGAACATAACTTGTGGAATGAAAGTGTACCAGGGTGAAGTGTACCTGTATGGAAATGGTGTAAACAATAAACAGACATGCGATTGCAGGAATCACGAGAAATTTGCCATCATTTATTGAAGAGTTTTTTTGTATATCTCCGAAATTATTAATTAGATCTTGATGAAAATTAAACGGGACCACATGACAACCATCAGCCTCCTTCTTTTTGGAAAGTCGGTTAAAAATAAAACAGCTGTTGCCTACATTTTGTTGAATTATGGAAACATAACTGTTCTGAACAGTAGATTTCTTTTTCATATTTGTTTGTTAACACGTAGTAAAAGAGTATTCATGAGTTTTTCACTCCATGAAATGAATTGAAAACCAATGAATCAAGTCATCCTGTATAATTTTAAATGGCGCCTATCTCCACGAACATCTTCCACAAAGTCACGTACTTCATGATAAGTGAAAATCTTGCGCCTCTATAAACTACCTTAAGACTTGCCGTAAATCAATCGGTAAGGCAAACGATGCCGAGTCGCGACTCGATCCATCAACAATCGATTTGGCGCGAACCATCGATAACCGGTGAAATGTATCTATTTGTCGTTAGTTACCGGTTTCTTATTTTGCTGACATATGATTGTTGAGGTAATATTTTGTTATCTGTATTTTTTGCGCGCGAAAGAGATCAATAATGTCAATAGTAAAAATGGTTGCTGTTTTCGGGGAATGGTGTCTTTACATTTTATTGACTTTGTTATATTGCCATTTTTTTGTAGGTTTAGTAATCGTATGGCCTGGATTATTTATTGGAACTTATCTATCCCCTTGTCTTTAAGCCTCTTACTTCTTTGATAGAAAATTACAGTGAAAGCTTTTTGTCAACAGACGTCAAGATTTTTATAGATAAGTTTCCTACGAACTTGACCTTCACGAACTTTGGCCCCTACGTCGACATATACGTAATTATGCCAGACACAAGACGAAGGAAGGAAGGGGGACACAAAGGAGGTGCCAACAAAGGTCGCATTGCTTTCAGAAAAGGAACGAACCTATTATCGGGATGAGAAATTTGGTTCTATACATCCTAGCTGAAGCTGTAAATAAGGAATTCTTTTGTCTGATCTTGAACACAGTTTTATGTCAGATGCAAGTTATATAGTATTGCGTCTTGCTAAACAGGAGAAGAAAATAGATTAGATTTTACTGTGCCGCAACATGTCTAAGGTGAGAGGCCAGACTAAGAGACATATAATCCGCAGGGCAGCTTTGAGGCGGGCTGGTGGGTAGTGGCGACCCCACGGACCTGATCACCAGGGAGAAGTCTTGTCCCTCATCTCCAGCTTGCCTTTATTAGCCGGTCGGAGTGAACACTGACGGGGAACTAAGCTCCAACCTCTCGAATCTCTTGCCTTAATTGGCTGGCTTGGGTGGAGATTTGCAAGAGCAAATGTGCCTGGAGGAAGGAAGTTAACCCAGTAAGATGCTGGTAGAGATCTTGACCGTACTTCCGGGATTGTCCTGATAGCTGTGGTATACCTCTCCACTCCTCAAGCACCTCCGTATATGTTGCCCTCTTGGCACTTCGTCACTAAAGTGCTGGCTACCCGGGGCCCATTAATTGAGTGTGCCAGTCACCCCCTGCCATTTTATAACCGTGTAGATTAACAGTGGTCAGGCAGGGGCCAATATTCCTTCTATAGTTTTAGGTAATCGATCCTCGAAACCTCCCAAACCCATAGCTCAACGTGATTTGTCTCCATATTCTGGAATAGTTCTGCACCAGCCGGGGATTGTCCTTGGGTGCTCACTAGTGCATACAGGGATAATCGCCGGTTGGTGTCACATTTCATCCTACATGTCTAACAAGGCCTCTGCGAGTTGGTTTCGGCCCCTGGTACGCCTTTCAAAGATCCAGGACCCTAGCGTGCCGATAATCTCAAAGAAATAAAAAAATATGTTGATATATTATATTTATTGAAAAAAAAAACATAGGTCATAGTGAAATGGAACAAAAATAGTAGTTGAAGTTTCAGATTTTTCCGAATCTATGAATAAATTACGAGTATATTTGAGGATATGAACTTTTTCATTAAACCAGCAGCGAAAACCTTTTAATTTTTTTTTGAACAATGCAGTTAGATGTATGAAAAGCGTAAGCCTTTCCCCACCGATACCATTACATTGCCTGTTACCATTAATGTGTGTAGATTCGAAGAACATAGAATTTTATTAAAAAATGAAAATGTCTTAAAAGCTCTCACCGTTTTCCTAGAACACAATACAGCAAAGTATCTTCGCAAGAATACTCATAAATATTATAATGATACCGTCACTCGATCCGTCTTATTTACCTTATCAAAGGGAAATTCTCACGTTTTTCCTTTACAAAACACGCTTCTAAAGATCTTACTGTCTTGAATAAATGAGTGTAAGCTGGTGATTGTGTTTGCGCCTTTATTTTTTTATTCTTTTTTAGATACTGGCAAGGATTTATTGAATGCTTTTTTTTATGTTTGTAGCCTCCCGCTTACCACTCTTTCTCTTAGTCAAGCCTCGGAACTGGTAAAAATATTCAAATTCGATTTCTAACCTATTTCGTCACAATTTTTCTGGTAACCGTTTTTGTAAAACGTTATTTTTAGCCGACTTCAAAAAAGGAGAAGGTTTCTCAATTCGACCGTATATATATTTATTTTTATGTGTGTTCGCGGATAACTTCGTCGTTTATTAACCGATCTTGATGATTCTTTTTTGTTGGAAAGGAGATATCCCAAGGGTGGTACCATGATAAAGAAACCAGGATCTGATGATGGCATACCAGAAAAATCGAGGTAACCCCTCAAATAATTTAGGCATACGTAGCGATTTTGGTATTTTTATCAACAAAGCAATCATTTACACTCAGAAAGTGTCATTTGGTGAAATGAACTGATGAAGTAGACCACAGATGGCCACTGGAACTCCTTAAATCGAATTATGTCACGGGTATAATATAATATATCGAATAGCTAACCGACTATGATAAAGAAAATACTTATAAATAAATGGTACTGTTGAAAATGGTAACATCGAACTGAGCTGATGATGAAGCCGTAAATTAGGCACTGAAACTCCGAAATAAAACAAATGGATCCTAGTCGTGTTTAGGCGTATTGGAATGGTCATGAGATTTACTTTACAAAACTAAAAAGAGATAAATAAAAAACTTTTTCACAAAAAAAATCAAACCGACTTCCAAAACGGTTTGATTTTTTTGTTAAAAAGTTTTTGGTGGAATATCCAAGTAGCTCCTATACCTAGTTACTGCCTTTATGAATAAAAAACAAAATCGTATGCGATTTTTAATTTGAATTTCGAATGCTTTTCGGCATTGACAAAATAAAGTTGTGCCTACACAGTGAGACCCACTTTAAGGAATCTAGGTCAGGAGCGTACTACGGGCCGTGTATGAAAAGAAGCATGAACATGGCAAAATTGGCAGAGATGTAAAGCTGAAGCTTCTTTGTGATAGAAGACGCTTCTACCTTTTCTTCCGGTAGAAAAGCGTTCATTCTTGCATGAAAGAGGTAGCCATGCAAGTACGAAATACACACTTGTTATGTAAAGAAAGGAATAAAGAAAAATGTGTTTCTGGAAAAATCTTATAAGTATCTTCATCACCTTTTATAAACTAGGTAGCCGTGCTTAAATCTCTAGCGAGACTTATCCCAAAGGATCCACAAATTTTTATGGCATGTTGCTATGCCATAAAAATTAGTAGATCCTTTTAAAAATAGTGTAGATTTCTCTTACTGATTTTTGTAATGGGATCAGTACTGCCAGAGATAACCTCCCACAAATGCATGTAACACACTTACGTGATGTGGCACGGGATACACCAATCATACGAATCTATTCAAGCCTACGTCAAATCGCAACGAGTCTGGTAGCTAATCAAAAACGCCAGAAGGCGTCACGCCACGTTACGCCACGACATGACACGTTCGTTTCCGCCTTAAGAAACAAATATTTTTTTACCTCTTTATAAGATGACTTACGAAAAACATTGTGCTAAGCTGGACCAAAAAGAACCCTGTCCAAAGGATCCTATTGAAAGTAGTGCAAATAATAACTTACAATTTGGATATTACATGATCAATTATTTTTTATTAGGTCAAAATTCTTGGATATTTGAATAAGGGGTCACGGATCAATACACGCCTTAATAAACATACGTCTTTTTGCCATGGGCTTAATCAGAAACATGGTACTTTGTTGACTGGGAGAGAATGCATTAAACTTAAGCATTAAGTCCGCCATTGTACCTTTGTGCATGAAGTTTAAATAAATTACATATAACGCGACTTTTAGATTCGCTTAACTATCTTAATTAATATAATTTACTGTCGCTTATTATTATAAGTGACATAATATTTACACAGAACGAAGAGCAATGTTGGTTAAATCTGAAATCTTTAGTAAATATGTTCTAACAATAAATAAATATGAGATATGTAATAAAGTTCTCGACTTAGAAATTACTGCAAATTCTGTTGGTTCTGCATTTGACAACTGCCATTAAACGAACCACCAGAACAGAACAAGTTCAACCACTTAAGAAAAGTTTTTGCGCTCACAAAACAAACGTTCAAAAAGTTTTTATTTAATCAATAGCTGTATTTTCACTTCGCTCACGTTCTTCAGAAGTTTTTCACCGAAATCGTTAGTAGTAAAAGACTTCGCTCGAGTGCCCGAACCTTCGAGAACAAATACCGTCAGATACGGAGTTATTATTTATAACAGATACATTTATTTATTGGTTTTGTCTTCTCTAATAATTTCCAGCTTGTCAGGCTTTCGACTGCCATTATGATTAAGTTATTTTTGGATAGAATATAGTTGGTTAACTCGAGGGGAAGGAATTGACAGCGACTTGGAATTGTTGGAACTAATGTCGCAATCTTGGTTTTTCAATACGATGTCCATAGACAATTTTTACAGATGTTTGCTAACAGTGCCCTTAAAAGGTATAAGAACGGTGGTGTATTTATAGTACTTTCAAATTAATTATTTTGCAACAGTGATTTTAATTCTCGTTGTCATAACATTGCAAAATAATTGTGAAAGAATTCACATAGAAAGTCCTCTCTCGCTACCACGAAAACAAAAGATGAAAGAATTTCAAAATGTCGATTGTTTTTATTTTTGCGTATTTTATTAGTGGCTCTATTTATTTATGTCTAAAAACGTATGATCAAAGCGAATCAGAGTTAAACACATTTGAAAGTTCTTCTTGTATATTTTTTTTTCTTCACTCGGTTTGTGCATTTAGCCAGTGTCACGTATAGTTCTAGTTCCTTTAATTTTTAGTCCAATGTCCTAGTTAGGCCCCAGTAAAATGGCGGTTACTTTACTGGAAGCTTCCACGGAGTTTTGTCGGCAACTTGAACAAGTGTTCATGTTCTACCACTGTGTTCTACTTGCCCACGTTCACAAATATTATTAGAATAAAAAAACACAATTTTTACACTATTAATATTCAATTTAACACAATTTTCGGAAAATAAAGCAGAGAAGTAACATAGACGCCATCACGTTCCCGCCAAAACTCTTGTATGCATCACAAACACTATACAAATTATCACAAAAAAAAACTGAACCACAGACTCGTGAAACAAACGACTCGTTCAAAAAGAAAATGGCCCATAGAAAAATCTATAGCAGTACCTGCGAAAGTCAGGGTCAGACGATAAATCTGTCAGCGCATTAAGATGTGTGGTCAAATGTATTGTGGTCCGAGGGTCGGCTTGAAGTATCCTTGGGGAGAAATACACTGTGTTGGGAATGAAGTTAGAGGATTTGTGTGTAGGTAGATGAGGAACGTATTCGCAGAAAAATAACGTGTTGAATCTAGAGGCTTGTAACATTTATCATGATTTTCTTGTATTTTATACTCGACTGTCGAAGGAGGGTAATGTGTTTATGAGTCTTTGTATGTATGTATGTTCCTATATGGCATACTAGATACCAAACGCGTAAGCCGATTTTAATGATTCTACGTCAATCGATTCGTCTTAACCTTGCGAGTTCCACTGGCTACAATAAAATTGGAAAATAGAAAACTGGCGGATTTTGGGCGCCATATTGTGGGGGCCCAATTTTATTTCTTCCAAACCCATTGTGTGGGATATCAAAATAAAGGGTTTTAAGAGGTGATTTCAAAAATATGTAACACTTCTTTGTTTGTTTAAATGTTGCTAATTCGAAAAAAAAAAATGTTAACTAAAAAGTTTTTAATAAAAGAGT
The DNA here is from genome assembly GCA_947562075.1 of Orthosia gracilis. NCBI lineage: Eukaryota > Metazoa > Arthropoda > Insecta > Lepidoptera > Noctuidae > Orthosia > Orthosia gracilis. The sequence continues at coordinate 24,571,341 of OX387275.1, forward strand.
TAATTCAACAAATCAGAAACCCGACTGCTTAAGAAGCGAACTAAAAAGACGTAAACAAGAATAAAATCATGCTGTGCAGTCGGAGGGTACATATTCGCGAGGTGGCTGACCAAAATCAGATTATTCTTATTTACGTCTTTTACTGTATTCTTATTTATTCTTTTTAACTCATTTTTTGTTCTTATGTCTATAAATAAATTTTCAGGCTCCGAACTGATAAATGAGTAATTACTGATGGGAAATACAATTATACTTTCTTAATTCTGAAAGTCGGACGGTATATTTTGATTGTAATATTCCAAGATTATCATATCTACTTATATTTGGCTGTGTATGGTTATCCCATTAAAAATGGATTTCCGCTACTTGATAACCTCATTACATATTTTTGGGATGAATATATGTTGATAAAGAGGTTGACCATAGTCCTCGATAGCCATTGTTTCTGCAAATAAAAATAGTAGTTTATGCAATGATCATATAATAGGGGTTATTAAAACACGAGCGTGGGTTTATATTTATTTATGTGATAATGATATCACGCGAATGTTTTAATACCTAATTATATGCCGTTTCATACACTACTTTATCTTCACTCATACAGTTGAAATAAAACAAAAGTGGAAACGGAAAAAATATGTGCTATGGCGAGCAATTTAGATTCTCATTGGGTATGACAGCGCAGCGCGCGCATCCATAGACACTACTTTTCTACATTAAGTCAATGAGCCCATACGCGCCAGTATATTAAAAAGTAAAAGTGTGCTATAAAAATTAAAATAGTAGTTTATGCAATGGTCATATAATAGGGGTTATTAAAACACGAGCGTGGGTTTATCACATGAGCCGAAGCCGAATGTGATAATGATATCACGCGAGTGTTTTAATACCTAATTATATGCCGTTGCATACCATACCATCACGCTTGTCTTTCTATACTATCAGGAATGGTCTTAAGAGCCATTTCGCCAGTTGTGTTTTAATCTCATGTAATTAAGAAAAAAAAATCATGGGAGGAATCCAAGCTCCGGATTGCTACTGAGAAATTCAAGACGAAACATCCTAATAACTAAACTAAACCACGGGGTCCCAGCGCTGACAAAGAAAATTTGGTTCAAATAAATATCACTATAAGGCGCGATATGCCTCGATTTGTTATTGAATTGTGTGTAAAATTAACATTTTCTAGGATTGATCGTAACAATTGTATGCTCTTGTTTAATCAACTCTTCTAAGCACACAATTATGGAATATTGGGCTCTTAATTCACATTTCAAAAGTAATTTGATCGGATCATTTAAAATTGATTCCAATAGATGGCGCGTTTTTCAATTTCTGAGGCTAGATTTTTTAATTTCTGTTTTAACCCATTTTGGTACAATGAAACTGTAAAAACGTGCAAAAAATACTATGAAACAAAACGTCAATGTACTTAAAGAAAAGAAATCACGATCCGAGTAAATCCTTTTACATGAAAGTCGCAGCTAACACCATATATAGCTGTTGAGCGAAACCGAGCGCGATCGATGTATAGGTACATGTAAAAATAATCAGTATAATCAGACGAAAAGCGCTAGTTACGTCGGCACGGTTTCTTTGTATGGGATGAGACATCTGTACCCTAGTATTATATTATTTGTGACTAAACTAAACAATAACCCATAAATTCTTGTCCAACCCGGGTTTCGTTCCCAAACTTCACGCGTTGCAGTAACGCTTGAAACCACTAGTTCAACCTATTACCAATAAAGTAATTTATGGCTTGCTCCATTATCGGGCTAGCGAAAAACTGTCATGAATGCCATAAGCTCCTCCAATATGTTATTCAATAGGCCTACTGAGTCGTATGTTAATATTATAGCTGCTACACGGAGAGAGGCTATCCAATATTCGGTCGTTCGTGTAGGGCCTTATATTAACGTGTTGCCTCCAAGTGGCTTTGACACTTTTGTAGAAATTTATTTCCCTTAGTTGCACGATATCTCGGTGTTTTTCTGCACGTAGGTGAAATTGTTTTTAATTTGACGACTTGAAAGAGGCACACTTTCTGAATCTTTCTGTTACTTAGATAGGTATGTACCTTATTGATAGAAAAGAATTGATCTGTTTGTAAATATTTTTAAATCAGTATACATTTTGCTACAATAATTTATTTAGTCTTCAAGTGATAATTTTACTGTATTTGTGTTCCACCAATTCTTGTAACTATGTAACCAATATTCGACACAATGTTAATTGTTTGTGAATAACTAAATTAATGAAATTAATAACTTTATTATTATTATATCAATATTATTATTCATGTTAAACCATCGATCATATCATCAAATCATCGTTTACCATTTGGTCGGTCAAGCGCTAGCCTATAGAGAATAAAATAAAATTCTTTGAAATGAAGGAAAAATTAAAACCCATTAATGCGGACTTACTGGTATTTGAAATTCAGTCGAATTTGACTAAGACCCAATTAAGTTGTAATAAAATAGTTCTGTTTTATCCGAATATAATATCATAATAACAAAGATTTATTTCAACAAACTAGGACCACTTTATCTAATTCTATTTGATAAACAAATCAAAAGTCAATTTATAACAATAAATTGAAGTGTCTCTGGAAAATTAATATCACCGAGGTCTTAGTGAGATGATTGAATTGATAAAATATTTATTAAAGTGCAAAATAAGTAGATATTATATTATAGGATGACAACCTGACTCACAAGTTAGTTAGCGGTCACTCCAGCCTTTGGGCTTATTTCAGACAGGAGCGCTATTTTGTAAAAAGTAAAAAAAAAGTTCAACGTGAAAACTGAAGTGAAGTGTAATTCCATTTTGATTGAATGGATTGACAGCTCACTTCATTTTTACTTCACCAAGTTTTCACAGCGAGATTTATACAGGATAGACCGCCTGCAATATCAAAGGCATAATAAAAGCAGGCTCCCGTAGGCAGACGCGATGTGAATCGTCGTCACATTGTCACGCTTGTCTGCGAGAACCTGAACAGGTGCGATGCCATAGAAATAATTGTTTATTTTTGTCGAATGTGTCCGTAATTAAACCAGCAATATTATCATTCAAAGTCATAATGCTATACCTCAATTAGCATACAGACGTAGCTAGGCATCACATGTAAAAGTACCTACTCTCTCATGTAAAGTATTTTACTTCAAGCAATAATTCTCCTCAAATTGTAGGCCCGGCAACGGCAGGGTACAATTACAGTAGAATTGAGGCACAGCGTATGGTAATACACCCTTTCAAGTTGACGGTATTCACAGAAATAAGTAGTGCATTAAGCAGGTCGGTATAGGGCTGTGCCCTCTTTCTTATCACTCCGTCGATGTAACATAGCCTTTATGTTTTTTTTCAACTGGCAACCCTGTTTTCTGCGCCTCTTTTATTCATAAGTTTGTTTATTATAAAAATGTTTTCTATTACCATCTTTATTGATTGACTTTGATAAGGGTTTATGAATGTTAAGTTTGTTTGACAAGCAAGGGTTGTCTTGGCAAGCGACGAAAAACAAAAATGCGAGTTCAGAGTTAAAAACACCAATATTGTCAGTATTGGTTGACGTTTTGCCTTTCCCTGCAGGCCTAATAACTGTCAATATATTGGTGGTGTGCGTCATGTAAGTTTCGTACAAGTCTTGTCTGCTAAAGTTAAATGTTCTTTTTCTAATAAGTATGTATTACCTGCCAGCTACAGTTTCCGAATTTAAGGAGTGTGATTTTATTCCTCCATTTTTCTGACATGGTCACACTCGTTAATCCCTTCATCTAGCTAGCTGATTCCACAAATCTAAAACGTCAACAACTAACATCATCTAACCGAAAGCCCTGTATTTTGAGAGGTTTGGCTCTTGTGATAAAGGAATTCCTAGTACAAGAGCTAGGGCTGCACTGATATATCTGATTCTAAAAAGTTGTGTTAACACATAAATAAAAATATAGGCCTCCCCAAGCGTCGCCACACTGAGCAGTCCTGTGCGTCTCGCATCAAGTCAAAGCCAAGTTTACATATCTGCCAATAAATATCATTTCATGTCGCAACCCTATTGAAAACCGAATGTTGGTTCGACAGGCCTATATTTAGATGATTTTCGTCTGAAATCTCGTTCTCTATATATGCGTATAAGAAGGTAGGTCTATGTCTACAATAGTCTATCAAAATTAGCACAAGGAGACAGGGTGGCTGTATTTATTTATAGCTAAAACCATGCGACGTACTCTGAGGAATTTGTTGTTTCTTATATGGGTGATATTATTAGTAGGTATTTTAGATATATCTTTACTAATATTATGAAGAGTTTGTTTGTTTGAACGCGCTAATCTCAGGAACTACTGGTTGGAATTGAAAAAATATTTTTGTGTTGGATAGTCCATTGATCAAGAAAGGTTATAGGCTATATAACGTCACGCTACAACCAATAGGAGTGTAGCCTAAATGAAAAATGTTGCAAAATCTGCCAAATTATTACTTTTTGAGAGCTTTTGTTGCGTGCGCTACGTACGCGGTTAAAATTACGCAACAATCATGTTTGTAGTGTAGGTAGGGTAGGGTAGGTAAGATAAATGGATAGGTAGGTAGTCAGTTGACGGGAGCGAAGCCGCGTGGGACAGCTAGTTTAAGAATAATTATAGAGTTTTCACGTGAAGCAAAACCACACAACACTGATAATTGTGCATGTAAATGAAACATCATTAGGGTCCCCCGGTAAATTCAAACTGCATCCTCACAGAATGAAATCTTACATTCCAGACAAGGTAAAATTCTTAATACAATCTTCTACACAAAATGTACCAATTCAAATTATGTTTGCATGAATTCCTTGTTTCAAAATGTTATTATTCAATTAATGATTATTTAAGTGAAAAATGAAGTTTTTGAATTATTGTAGTTTGATTTGACTTGTGTACAATAATTTGACATTTTTTAATTCGTTTTCTTTTTTTAATTTGACATTTTTTTAATTTGTATTCTTTTCCTAATTTGACATTTTATAATTGTATTTTTTTAATTTGACATTTTTAATTGTATTTTTTTAATTTGTCATTTTTTAATTGATTTTTTTTTTATTTGACATTTTTTTAATTTGACATTTCTTTTTTTTATAATGTAACCCCATTTAAAATTTATTATGTTTGTCTGTTTATTAAAATTTTGTCTCTTTAATTTTTAATATCTAATAATTGTATAATTTGCATCCCTCATTAGGTTATAATACATGCACCTTTTTATAACTGTAACACCTTTTTAACATGTATTACGCAAATAAATGATTTGATTTGATTTGATCTTGACAGATTAGACTCGATTCTAAAGTCAATTTTTCATGCCATCTCTATGAAATCCATTCCCTATTGCCCAGGATTGTGAAACAAACCATTTTGGTCATATTTATGATTTTAAAATGGTTCCTTTTGTTCACGGATCCCTAAAACTGCCAATCTCATATGCAATCCCTGCAATATTTCTCATGGAATGGACGATTCAGTATTTTATTGGCTATTTATATATACTATTACTACTATACTCCTACAACCCTGTATATCGTCCCCCATACTGCGCAATACGTGAGCCAGCCCTGTTCTGTTAGAATGGCTTACAGAGCTAATGGGAGTCCCAGCGCGATTTGCATCTGAATGGAAGTGAATCGGGGGAATAAGGCGGCTCCGAACATATGTAAGGACAGACTATGGATGAACGTAAGCCGTATAGTTTCGTACGTAGGGAATTTGTGTTTGAAAGTAAGGAAATGGTGGAGTTACTGAGATTTTTTGTACAATTTTGTTGGGCATTTAGAAAAGTGTGACTAAGTGATTATTTATGTTGTAACAAAAAAAATATATTGGTTAGGTTGTGAATCGACACTTTTCGGAACGTCGAATGTTGAAAATGACAGTCCCGTAAACGCCCACACTTCACCATTCCCTAGTGTTTTGCTCAGAAGCATGACAAAACATCATAACTTTACTAACATTTATTTGCGGTCAGCACTTTTTGAATGTCGGAAGTTCTAAATAATAATATGTCAAAGAAATTTACTTGAAATATCCCCAAAAATGCATTTTTCAAAGTTTATTTTTGGGTTAAAATTTGATCAAGATCTGATGAAGAATTTCGGTGTTATACTACAGAACTCTTCAATAAAGGAATGTGTCAATTTCGGCAGTCGGTGTTTTTTGAAACTTACTTTCGAATTTGAAATGATTTTTCACTTGTAGTATTTTATTTGGATTTCGGAAAAAGTTTTCAAAATTAAACCTTCGGGTAAAAACTAATTGTTGTACCGCTACACATATTCTGCACGATTCGTACAACTTTAGGCAAAGCAAGTAATTGGTAGTAAGTAGTAGACTCTAGCCTGGTTCAAGTGCCGTCTTTGAACATGCTTAGATTCGGGCTGCTGGCGCTTTGCCCGTGCAGGCTGTAATGAGCTGCTCGTGTCCTCTCGAATATTTCATACGGAACCACTTAAGAAGCCTTGTGACCCCTTGGAGGGCTGTGGTTTTGAAGATGATTAACTTTACTTTGACATAGATGAGTGGTTCTTTTATACATTTATTACTGTAATTTTTTATTGTTTATTCATCCTAAGGTTGTCTGTAAAATATCGCTTTTATCGATATGACAGATCGCTACACACTATTAACTATTACGAGCCTACTATTAATTTGTTATGGTTTAGGATAAAAGTATTTTATCTATGTTTCTATTTAGAAATTAGTAAATTAATTAAAATTGGTATCAGTTGTTCTTTCCTGTACATTTTTTTTTTAAAGCATTACTTTGAAAACGGTTGGTATTTGACCCACTGTGTTAACTATAATAATAACAATAATTATGTTTTCTGATCTGGGGGGTAACCATAAGCTCTTAGAGCAAGGTTATTTTTAGTGTGCATAAGGGACAGTTGTATCTGACTTGTATACATCTGTCCCTTTTTCACAGTCGACCCATGATTATTTTTGAAACTTCATGGTACGGGGGCTGAACAGACGGAGAATGAGGAGGAACAGATGAAGTAGCTATATTTTACAAAAAGCGATTAACATCAACGTGGATAGCTTAGTAACTAAACCAATAACTCTTTGGGACCATTTATCTCCGCAGCCTACGGGAGGCTAATTGATTTCTGCAGACATCAAGAAGTTGAAGTCAGCATACCAAACGAACATATTGTAGTGACTCCCTCTGACCTATGGATAGATACGAGTCTTCCCTTGAAACTTGCGACAAAGTGACATTATATTAGCGAAAATGGCGTCAACAGTGGGCCTTATTAGAATATCAGTGCAGCGTTATACACTTTTTGGATATCGCTGCACGTGCTGAGATAGGAGCCTTTTTGGTCTCGCACGGGATTTTGATTATTGTTTAATTTTATGCTTATTTCTCGTGTCACAAATAAATATTTTTCTTTCTTTCAAAATGATTATAGATAGTTCAACTCATATGTGCGCGTGGCACCATGTGTGCATGCTCTGTGCGTGCGCTTGTGATTAGCTTTCATTTGTGTGGCAGTGACGTGGCAGTCTTCATCCGAGCAAACAGGGTTACCCACACATAGCGCCGCGCGCAAAGATGGGTTGAACTATCTTTATCAAAAATTCTAACATGTATGGCGCTCCGGAATGTCACGTGGGCATTCTCAAACATTTTGGGCTTTGACCAGAGCCCCAAGAAATGCTCGTGAAAGAATTTAGTAATTGAATAAAATTTGGTATTACCTGCTACAAAAAAGTCACTTACAAAGACTTCGTTATCTCCTGCACATTTACACAAAACGCAGTAACATTTCAAATATAATAGAATAAATGTATTTGAAATTTTCTCTTCAACATTTACCAACTCATAAAGTCACAACACCTTTCAAATTCATCACTTACATCCAAATAAACTCCAATGCCGTCCATTCACCTTTCACCTAATACAGTTTACCTGCGCGGAACCCAAGACAAACATTCGTGCCTGTAAAGTTGCGTAGTTGACGTTCCTACACGCTCCCGGAATGGCCTCCGAAGGAATTTATATGAGGAAGCCTGCGCTGTCTAGAATTTTGTCAGTGAGGTCAATAGAATTTCTTATAAGTCCTGTGATGAAAGATGCTGTAATGAAACCTTGAGAAGTGTATGTGAAAAGTGTTGTAATAGTTCTACATGGTTCTTAGTTGAGCTACACTATTATTGAAAAAGCGTACACTGACTGATTAGACCTACTAAAATATGTATGGTTCTTTCCCCAGAAAGACCACCACAGACAATCTATATGGTCCTTATGTGACGTGACCAAGGCAATATAATGACTGCACTTCAACAGAAACGGTGACCTCGGAGTTTATTTCTTCTCAGAATAGTCGGATATGAAAGCCCAAGCTCATCTAGTTTTTAGGGTTCCGTACCCAAAGGGTAAAAACGGAACCCTGTTACTAAGACTCCACGGTCCGTCTGTCTGTCTGTCTGTCACCAGGCTGTATCTCATGCACCGTGGTAGTTAGACAGTTGAAATTTTCACAGATGTTGTATTGCCGCTATAGCAACATAAATTTAAAATATAATAAAATAAATATTTAAGTGGGGCTCCCATACAAAAAACGTGATTTTATTGCCGTTTTTTTGCGATCATGGTACGGAACCCTTCGAGTTCGAGTTCTACTCGCACTTGGATTTTTTTAATAGGTAGATGTGGAAAAAAAGTCTTTATTGATCCAGTCAGATTTCGAAAATAGAGTTATTTCTCATTGTCCTAGAAATTCAATTTTATTTTGCTTATTAATCCGCATAATAGTTAAATGGTTTTTTTCCAGTCCTTAATGGACATCGGTATGTGTTCTTTTTGATTAGGTTTAAAACTACTCGTTCTAGAATCAAAAACATTTTTAGTTTATATAATATGTGTGCTTTGTACCCGACTGCCGAAGGAGGATAATGTTTTTATCAGTCTATGTATGTATGTTTGTTCCTATGTGGCGTTCTAGATACAGATTTTGATGATTCCTACGACAATTGATTCGTCTTAACCTTGCGAGTGTCACTGGCTACATTAAAATTAAATTGGAAAATATAAAAAATGATGCGGATTTTGGGCGCCATATTGTGGGGGTCCAATTATTTTTTCTTTCTTATCCATCGTGTGGGGTAACAAAATAAAGGGTTTTAATAGTTAATTTCGAAAATGTATAAGACCGTGTTTAAATTTACCTTATTAGAAAAAAAATGTTAACTAAAAAGTTATAAACAGTCGGCAGATACATCTGGTTTCGTTCAGCCAGCTCACAAATATGTATCCTCCGACTGCACACATGATTTTCTTCTTTTTTACGTCTTCTTAATACGCATCTCAAGCAGTCAGGTTTTTTGAATTAACTTTTTTTTTATTTATTATTTTTCACTTTGTAGAAGATAAAATCGTATTGTGTTGGTACAATATGGTGATACATTGGAAAAAAATAAACGAGCCTTCTTTCTACATTGTTCTAGTAGATATCGATTGGGGTATTTTTAAAATAGCGCATGAAGCCGTTAATAATACACGTTGACAGTTAAAAGCAGTGCCCATGTGGGATTTGTTGCACCATACAATTTACTATAAAAACTTACCTGACAAAAGTTTTGTATATGTATTTCCTAGACTTTTTGTTCTCATTCGAGGTTGACTTTAGTACTTTGAAATTGTAGTTTTTTGTGTATTGGAGGTAGACTAGGTAATTTAAATTACAAGGAATTTGATGATGATTATCATCATCATATCAGCCGAAAGACATCCACTGCTGGACATAGGCCTCGCCCAAGCGTTGCCACATTGACCGGCCCAGTGCGTCCCGCATTTGATGATATTTTACAACTAACCATCCCACGTGACTTCGCTCCCGTCAACTGGCTACCTTCCTACCCTACCCTACGCTGGCGCTACCTTATGCTCCGCTCCTATTAGTCGTAGCCAATATATCCAACACGAAAAAAATTTTTCAATTCCAACCAGTAGTTCCTGAGATTAGCGCGTTCAAGCAAACAAACTCTTCAGCTTTATTATATTAGTATAGATAAAGTAAACGTTTGTCCTCGGTTGAAAAGGTCTTGCGACAAATTTTCAAGCTCGCATTAACTATGTACATAGTGTAATCAAATTTTTTAATTCGAAACTCAAACTTAAAAAATTTGTGCACACTTCATTCAGACACATTAGGATTAGGTAGGTACCTAAAATCACGTCGTTTCGTGCCAGAAAAAGGACCTTTATTTAAGCTCCTTACGATTGTTAATATTGAAGGATCGAGTAAGATTGGTTAAGGCGTAGATTACGGCCCTGAGTGCTGATTTTAAAATGAGAATTACGCCTAAACGGCGAGTGGTAATTTTTTGGCAAAATATACCTAATTGTGTTAAATTAGACCATTTTTTTAATAATTTGACCTAAGAAAATTATGAGTTTTATTCGTTTAACATAGTGTAATTAATTTGTAAAGTTATGTCTAACACGTACAAAAAAAACAACAATCGCACCAAAACCGCCGGGCGTTTTTCAATGAAATTATCGCCATCTCAAATACAATTTAACTATCTACATTTGATCTAAACCTTTTTTTTAAGTCATAGAATATTAAGGAAAGTATAAAAATCTACTGAATTTGGGCCGCGCGGGTGTGAGACGAGTGCGCTTTTTGTTCCCTCAGGGTCGTTGGCGACGGTCGTCGCCTTTATTCTTAAAACCACATCAGGAATTCCAGAGAGTAAATATAACTTGCCAAAATTTGAGACATCAAAATTCGTTGCCGATAACTTCTTCATATTCTGCAGATATCCTTGGTATAATCGGAATATTCAATGTCCAAAGTGTCACGGCCTGAATTCGTTAGGACGAACAATTTAAGGCTTAGTGCCAGCTTTTTCGAGGCTGAGCCGTTAATCGGGGTTGGCGGTGAATACCCAAATACGACTGAGCCCGGTAATGTTACAAATTGGAATGTTAACGTTATTGGAAACTTTGTTAGGTTAGCTGTCGAATTTGAATTTTGTGATGTTCAGTTTTTGGACAAATACCGATGTTAGTCTTTGTAATGAGACTGTTTGATGATAATGTAGAGAATTAATTTATTTTACTATGATTCTGAATTTCTTGGAACCTATAATTGTAATCTTAGCTTAGACAATATTGCCTCTATACAAACATTACAAACACTAGATAAACTGTTGTTCTATCAGCGATCATCATATGATTTTTGTCAAAAAGTCCAAAGTAGGTACATTTTGGGCTTTGAGGCACTTGTCCAACCGCCAACCATACTAGATTACGCTAGAAACTATATACGAGTTGGCGAGCAATGAGAAGCGAGTGTATAGTTTCGACAATTTTGCCGCTCGGCTTTATACGAGTGTTCTTGTGCGAAGGGCGATAACTCGCAACACTCGCTCGGGGCGGCCAGTCCTGCGCACACCTACTCGCGCTTCGCACATGGCCGCTGGTTGGTCTCTGGGCGTTCGTTCTGACCGCCAAGCGAGCATCGTCGAGCGAGTAGTCTCTTTGCTAGCTCTTGTCGCTGCAAGAAACTACTGGTGAAAGAGTGCCCGCCGGCAGTGTAAACAGCCAGCGATCAATTATTAATATATGTGTCTCTTTTATTGACACTTGACACGAGATTTTATCTTTTGTCCGTTACTTCAGCGAGAAAATGGTCGATAGCTAATCGCTCTCGTTGGCGGCGGTGGGACAAGTGCCTTAGCATTGACAAGCTTCAGTAAAATGACACATTATGCACTAATTAAATTACATTTTATCAACGAAAGCATCTCGACACCTATTGGAAAAATTTATGTGATTGTCATTCGATGTCAGCGATGGCCATAGACAATGGTCAATCCCATTTTTATATTTTGAACTTTTAACAATCGTTATTGCCCCTAGAATGTCGCTTTGTCTAGACCTCCATTTGTTAACCTTGATACAACCTGCCAATTTAACTATGACCTTCCAAAATCTATTTCAGTGCTGACTTTTACTCAATCATTCGCAAATTAAGTTCTGCCCCAAATAAACATTGTTTTAGTACTAAAGTTAGTTTTTAGAAGAAAACGTGGGAGGTGTAATGGAATTAAAATTCTTTTCTGTTTATTTCAGGTAAGAGTCGCGTAGTAAAAGTTCACGGTGCTAAACTTAGCGAGTTGTGAACTGTCCAGTCAGCAGGGTTGTGGTACGAAGGAGAAGAGTTCGCGTAAAGGTAGATTTTAAAATGTATTATTAAATGTAGAAGAGTCTTCTTCAAATGAGGATTCAACGGCCGCCGCGACTGCTTGTTTGTTGCTCTAGGGCATAAAATAAAGTTATTATATCGACGCGGGATACCTACAGAATGTACTATATGTGTTTGTGCATTTATTCTTATTGTAAATGACTCTATGACCTGATTCTTTAGGTGGGACGGATAGATGACTTGAAACAGTTCATGATCTTGAGAAGGCATTAGTTATTTGATTTCAAATCTTGCAGTCTTTATAAAACTATCTACGAAATAGTGTCGAAGCTAGCTACGTAATGTTAATGTCGAAGTAAGATAAGTGAATGAAACTTCTGAGCAACGCAAAGATTGATTGTTACGCAAATTACGACCCTCGTACATATGTAAACGAATAGATCTGACCTAAACTTTTAGCAGCTTTTTCGCTGCCGTCAATCCCTTCGACCATTTGCTAAAGCGCTTCAGCGGTACCAGTCCGGTGTAAATGGACCGCAAAACGCTGCCGCTTCTAATTAACTAACGGCCTCTAAATCTTCCTTATTTCTTCTCACAAACTTAAATTAAATCTTCTTCGTTTTTACCCTTCCAAGGCATTTCAGGAATTCTGTTACGTTTTTGACTTATGAATTAGGATTGTTAATGGCGTACGTGTTCGGAATACGAAATATGAAGTATTTGGTTAATTAAGAACATTTTTGTTTGAAGATTTTTTTGTTGCTGCTCGGAATTAAACGGGTAAAGTGTTGGAGAAGAATGTTTGTTGTGAAGTGATAATGAGATAGTGATAATATACATGTTATTTGTTTGAGGATATTAAAATATTTTATCTTATCATCTTTTTCTGCGTTGGCAGCAAAAAACTGTAACCTTAAAAGTCTAGTTCTTCATTCCAGGTCATCGTGGAACCGTATAAGTTTTATTTTAACCCCGTTCTGAATACTACGCTTTGCAAACATATTAATACTAACTTATAGTTTGGCAAAGAAGCGCCCGCGGTGCAATGTCGCCAACTTTATAATAACGTGTTGCCAACTTTCAACGCATACCTAATTATATCTTAAAACAGATAGGAAAAACTTTTCTTTATTATAACAACATTTCAAAAATGTATCTTTTTATTTTTATGCTTTGAAATATAATATGTGGCAATTACCTACTACATAATTTTGGAGTGGTCGATTCGCAAACCAATAAATTAACTTCGTGCGAATCGCCACAGAAAAAATAATAATATTGAAAACGGTCGATTCACACAATTCGGGCGAGTTAAATTCGTGTGAATCGTACAATAACCCAACTTTATTCCTTAAATAACTGTGACTACACACACACGCAAGTAGCGACAATTAACTAATGAAAGCTTTTCGGAAAAATGGAAAGACATTATACTTTTTTAATTAAAATCAATAGTATCACAGTAAAAAAACTGTTGAAATTTTAAAATGGTAAAGATAATCTTGTTTTAGGTAGGCTGAAAAAGGAATTTCTTTAATGTTTGATCGATTTTTAATAAAGATTAATTTTATTAACAATCGTAACTTTGAAAGTTACTTTGGGTCAACATTTTCATAAAAAACCTCTAAACTTAACATTTCGTCTGCGCGCCATTTTGTTCTTTTTAATTTAAATAAGTGTTCCAATTCCAAGCGGCCAGTTATAATCTTCATGACAACTCTAGTAGCCCTTTCCCACGACATAAAAAAGTACTTCAATTTATTTTCTTGGAGTTGCCTGTTGAAAAAAGAGACATCAAATTGAAATGTACCGCCTCCGCCTTTGCTGCTTATTAAATAAGGGGGAGTTTCGACAGGGGGAACGTTTTGGCCAATTAAAATTATCCTGACGTATATTGAATGCTTGATAGACTTCGCTTGTTCTTCGTTTATTAGTCGTTTAAGATTAAAGGCCGTTTTCGGGGAATTGTGCTAATTCGTGTGTTCAGTTTATGTTTAGGTAACGATTTCGAGGAATACCGTTGTTTGCTTGTTGGTTTCTTGTAGAAAACTGAATTTAATTGTTAATTTGGTTCGCCTTGAAAATAAAGTACTTACGCAAACTAATGTGATTATTTATTTATGTTAGTTTCGTTTGAAGTGGAAATAAGGGCCATGTTTGTAAAAATAAAAACTGTTTAGCCATATTATTACTGGTTTAAATACTGACTACTTCAGATACTCAATAAAAAAAAAAAAAACTGCATGAAGTAATCATCATCTTGATTAAAAGGTTTTATAAATAGGTATTCTTTAGTCCTTTAATTTTTCTTTCTTCTTTTTCTTGTTTTGCTAAGTTTCCCAAAAACACCCAAAATTTCATTTCTCATTTCATTGCTCATGTTTCTTCGATACGAACTTCTCCACAGAATATGCCGATGTTCACTAAAATCCCTTTGGCAATGTTCACGGAGTACGACAGTATCCTCTATTAACCTTTACGGGCGAAGCACACAATTTATCTGCCCGTACATTCGACTGTTGTGGCTTCAGCCCTTTGATGCCTCAGTTTAGTGTACACCACACAAAAGGGATGGGGTTTTTCCTGGGCGAATTTGAACCTTTGGTATTGCCCTGGGATATTTTACGAGATAAAATCTGATACGAATACGGGCCTACAATTTTGGGATGAATAGTCGTGGTCCATAATATTTGGAATGTGAAAATAGAAGCAGCGGGTTGGTTGTCTTTTGTTTCCATGATTTTAAGTCCCTAGGGCCCAGTTTCTTGATCCGTAGTTAACTTAACCAATGCTTAAATATGCTAACCAATGGTTCCAAGTTCGGTAAAACACCATCTTTTTTTCTAGTTGTTAATCTCACAAATGGTCAAATAAGTTGGAGAATTAATTATTTGACAAATTCTTAGATTTACAATTGACGAATACAACCGTTGTACCGAAATTTTAATACCATTGGTTAACTTATTTAACCATTGGTTGAGTTAACTATTGATAAAAAAAACTGGTACTAAGTTATTTAAAATTGTCACTATTGCAGAAAAAATGTTTAAAATTTCCGACAATGAGAATTTTACGCCTAGCGTTAAAAATACCATATCCACTCACATAACATCCGCATCGCACTTTGGTAGATGCTGAACACTGCATTTCCACTCGATACTCTTATTATTTTACATTTCCCAAAAAAGGTAGCATCGCGGCGTCTAGATTTGTGGGCCCGGTTAATGACAATAAACTCTTAAACTGAACTGCCAAAATGTGTTTTTACTATGAATTATTATACCTTTGCCTAAGCTTTCACAGACTTTATCTTTATCATACGAGCATGATATTATGTTATTTTCCCAAAAAAAGACCATCTAACCGAGCCAATAAACAGGACCGTACATACGATAACCAAAGCATAAACCATCTTGATACTTCAGTATATAAGTCCGTTAAACTTCTTTCAGAATGACAAGTACCAAAAATACGACCTTACCCAAATACGGAACCCACAGGCACACATGCTCTAAAAGTCAAAAGTAACTTTTAATACGAAACTCATGTATTTACAAAAACGTAGCTTCTGTAAAGCCAAGTCTGCAAAGTTGGTTAATGGACGAGAGTGCAAAACTTAAGACCATCAATTAATGTCTGTCGCACTGATTAATGGTCCCTAGAATGTGATTGACGCTTTTTATATTTTCTTGTATGAAAAATTGTGGAGGGAGTGGTAGGGTTACTTTATTGTATTCTAGAACGTTATTTAAAAAAATAAGAAAGAAGGTTATAATATTTATTTAGCACAGGCTAAAATACACACAATATACCAGATATACCAAAAAACAAACAAATAGAAATGAAAGTATAAATTACGATGTAAGATTAGCAGGAAAGAGGGCCTCACGGCTGTGCCAAAAAGGCCCAGTTCAGCAAAAATGCCAGACAATTAGTGTCTGGCGCTGATGTGTGAGGTGACGGAAGTAAATCAGTTTTATACTGCAACGTGACATGTGTATGCAAACTTAAATAAAATATGTGTCCAGTAAAAATAGTGAGGAATATCATAACATTGTAAAAATAAAAATGCTTAAGTGGGTAGGTACTATAAGGGTCAAAAGTGCAGTCACACTCTATCAAAACAGAAAAGGCAATTTTTTTGTAGGCAGCAGAATTTCAACTTTTCGCGGTTAGTAGGAATAATCTATACTTTAATTACTATACAATATATTAAATCAGTTGTGATAATTTAACTTCTACAAAAACTAGCCATTTGAGTTATGGTAGAGTATGACTGCACTTTTGACCCTTGACTGTACATAGGTGTAGTACATCATATAATTGAGACATTTAGTGTGATCATATCTAGCATTCTTTGTGCTTTTATGAGGAACGCCCGTAAGCGTCGTCGTCTGAAGACGTGTATTGTGTTGATTACTCTAATGTTAGAATTAATATTTGTTTCGGGATATTTACCATGTATATTCTCAACCAAAACCTAAATAAACATGTTAAATATCCCGAAACAAATATTAATTCTAATGAATGTGACCATGTCAGCTTAAAACTTATATGGTGGCAAGTTATTCCGTATTTTGGAAGCCGCATAACGAAAGCATGTCTTGCTAATATGGTACCCCTCGGTAAGACTTACGACGTAGTTGTCAGGCTTTCAGACATCAGGGGCCGTACATGTCAACACCATCATGCATGATTCTGCTGTGAAAAACGAATAGTGTTCTTCGTCTTGTACAGCTCTGTCTCTCACTCAAGTGGAACCATGCCAACTTTGTCGTCAGATTTAGGCCTCTGACCTCCAGTTGTGACTGTCAATAATCTACAAATGGTAATCCTGTTTTAGAGGCACGAAAGGGTGTTGATATCTAGGTGTGTATGATCAGTTGTTCACCCATTCACGGACCGACCTCTGCAAATACGTAGTAAACTTGAATCGAGCTGTGTGGCTGATATTTCTTACGCCACGCTCCTTCTTCGTGTCGATGATAACTTGTTGTAAATTTAAATTCTCTTTAACCAATTCTCAGCCGCATCGATAGTCTTTGCGCTGGCCTCGCAAAAGTCTTGAATGGTGCAGGTGTTTTAGCAACATCATCCTCATTTTGCTCTTATCCCATAATTGGGATCGGTGCAATACGCTTTCTTCCATACCGTCCTGTCAACTCCTGTCCCCTGTCACGCTATCAGTGACTCCCTTTTCTTTCATATCACTCCTTACACAGTCCATCCTTCTTTCCTTTGGCCTTCCTCTCCCTCTCCATCCATCCATATTTATATTTATAAATCTTTTAGTAATATGCGTTTCATCCCTCCTCATCACATGATCATACCAGGACAAACGGTTTCCTTTCAACTTTTTTGTCACTGGCGCTACCTTAAACTTCCTCTACTTTTTTTTTTTTTATTGTAAATAGGCTCCCGCTTGACCACTATCTTACCTGATGGTAAGCGATGATGTGGTCGACGGTGAAGCACGCTTGCCTAGAAGTAACCTATTCACTCTTGACTTAAAGATCCCTAGATTGTAGCTATCGGGAAACACAGACTCCGGCAGGGAATTCCACTCCTTAGCTGTACGCATAATAAAAGTGTCCTCAAAACGTTTTGTGCGTATGGGTGGGATGTCCACCATGTACCATCGCATGACGCATCGCCGTGCGTCTGGTTGTCCGATGATGGAACGGGCTGGGCGGAATTAAATCATGCAATTCCATCGCACACTCCCCGAAATGTAACCGATAAAAAACCGACAAGCTGGCAACTCGGCGACGATGTTCAAGGCTCTGGAGCTTTGATTTGACCAGTGCCTCATTGCCGATAAGTCTCTTGGCCCGCTTTTCGATCAACTCTAGTGCATTAAGCTGGTATTTGGCAGAACCGTCCCAGAGGTGAGAACAGTACTCCATGCACGATCGAACTTGCGCTTGATACAAGTTGAGTTTCTCTCTTTATCCACAAGTCTTTGTCAATTAATTTAATTGTCTTTTGCTATTAATTTCCTTCAACCAATATCTAACTCTAAGTCTATCAAGTCTTGTCTTGTCTTTCATAAACCGGGTGGGATAGTTATTCTCTCTCCTTTTTGCACTTCCTCGGAAATTAATTTGTCTTTAAAGAACAAAACGGGGACAAGAATTCCTTTGATTTTGGAAAAGCTTTGTCTGAAAACTGCATAAGTTCCAATCTGGCTCCTGCATTTTAGAGCTATTCGTGCAAAAGATTCATCTCTTTCGTAAAATCCCTGTTAAAAGACGGACTCCACAATAGTTTATTAACTACTGTTCTTCAAAACACTGCAGCATGTCTCTCTTGAGAAATATTAAATGCATTAAATATAAAATACTTCTCAGACTTCAACACTTTCGAGTCCATCCACTTCACGAAACTATTATCGTCAAAGTTAAAATAAAATACCTGTACCTTAACGAGTTCTTTTGTATAGAACCATTTAAAATGGCATCTCTGTGACTAAATTAGAGACCATTGGACGAGATAACATCTGAACGCCCATTTGATACAAAACTTAAATGTTAAAACTCATTTTGAATGTAAAATTAAGCTCTTAAGGAAATCCCAGATCGTATTATTCTCGAAATAATGTTTCTTTTGATAAGGCTCTGTTATTTTTGACGGGGTTATGCGAAATACTTGAATAAATTTGCAAAAACCCGACAAGTTTGAAGAAGACTTTTCCTTTTTAGGGTTCCGAAGTCAACAAGGAAACCTTATAGTTTCGCCATGTCCGTCTGTCCGTCCGCAGCTTAGCTCAGAGACTCTTAGTACTAGAAAGCTATAATTTTGAATGGATATACATATTAATAATTCCGACATGGATTTTTTTTAAATCTTTAATTCCTCCTATAGACGTAAAGTGGGGATTTTTTTTTCTTGTCTGTCCCATGGTGTGGGGTATCGTTGGATAGGCCATTCAAAAATATTATGGGTCTCTTAAAACCATTTTTCTATTCAGAGATCCGTTTGTGTATAAAAGTATTAAATTGAAATTTTTTGTTAGTGTCAAGTGTCCCGGTTGCTTTTGGCAATGTAAAAAAAATCACGGCAGTAGCATAGTAAATATCTTTAGAAGTTTACGAGTGAAAAATTATTTAAATTACAACTTTCGAGGACGAAATAGTGAATACATAAAAAAAAAACAAATTCCGAAAGAGAAAGAAACAAGGAGCGTGCGTGGGAGGATCTAGGAACGAACCAACCATTCCCGTGGCTCTTACGCGCGCTCGTATCGCAATTGACGTACTTCATATAGATTATTTATTGCAGCTTATTTACGTTGGTTGCTTCATCATTGAATAATTTGATTTTACTTTTTGTTAGTTAAGTAGGTTGTTTGAAAATACTCATACAAAAATATTTGTTTTCTGTTTGCAAATATTTGGCGATTTTAACGTATAATATCTCCATAACGGCGATACTGTAGTATTGCCGTTACGGTAATATTCAAATTATTAAGTGACGCTGGTTAAAATATTTATTACAAACGCTTGCCTCTACCCGCGGTGGTACTCAAATTTATAATATTTTTTCTAAATTCACTTGCAAAGTTAGATTTTATGATTCCTTCTTCAGTTACCATCGTCCTATGTAGCCCCGGTTTTAGACGTTGTGAGCCGCTGAAACCGTTTTAATGTTCTTGTAGCAACAAAAAACCCTCTTCTTAGTCCGCATTATTATGCAACTACGGAACTCTACTACTGCGCGTGGCCCGTCACGCACTTTGCCGGTTTTTCATTTATATTTGTAAAATTTGTACACTAAGCCTCTGTTGATAGCCCAATTTTGAGCATTTTTTGGGGGTTCTAGTGCTTCTAAAGATAATGTATCATCAAAAAGGAAAACATAGGGACATAGTATACTCGTATATCTTTTATTTTCAGTTTATGGAATATCTTTTAAATTGGGACAATATTGGAGGAGGAAATAGGTGAGAGCCAAACCTCGAATTATTCAAACTTTTTAATATGGAAATTCAGTCGGCGCTCTCAGCCCATATTTCCTCTGAAGGTTAAGCGCATTAAGCTAGATTTTGTAGAGGACTTCACTTGGGTCTGTACACACACTTTACAGTTTTAATTTAGTTTTACTGTTACGTTGTGTATAATATGTAATCAAAGTTTGAAAATTAAATTGGACCCACTTTCCGGTCTTCGATTGAGCTGTGGAATTTTGGGCACACGTTTGATTCTTGTGAAAATGCAATTCAAAAGTCTGCTTCAATAAAAAAGCTTATATCTTTATCTTTAAGCCCTTTTGTCGTTCAACAATATTGAATGTAATCTTGACAAACATTTTTTCTTAACCTGTATTCTACCCCAATATCGAAAAATAGTATTTCAAAGAGAAATGAAAACACAACTTTTCCTCGAAGGTTGCAAGCCTAACGCAATATATTTGGTACAGTAAATCAACCCCATCCTGCGATCGCCCGCGGCATATAAAATTCATTTACGAAGAACTCTGTAGTTGGATCTATGTCGCAGGAATATGTTTTAGTACAATCGGCTTTGAAAGGGCTTAACTCATGCTATTAACAATCTTATTTACTAAAATCTTAGCAAGCTATTAGCAGATTCTAAATACAAATCTCCATAGAATTTGATTTTGAATTAAGAATCTGCTTAGCAACTGATTAACAAATTCAAAATTCAAATCTCTACCTTTAGAATTTGAATTAAGATTCTGCTAATTAGTTCCCGAGATTTTTAAACATAAGGCCCTAAATACAGGGAAAAACCGATTAAAATAACTTCAATTTGTGTATTTTTTGCAAAAAAAACATTGCAGTCAAACAATGTTATGTGTAATTTTTAATTAGATTTTAACACAAGAATTTTAAAGAGTCCTTTGTTAAATGAGTTTCGTTGCTGACTGTACAACATTTAATACAGCAATATCAATATTTATGTACCATTTCGTAGTATTTCGTTTCCCTGTTTCGTGCCTCTTGGCCGTATTCAAACGCTCTTGTTACACTTACCGAGTTATTCGTTCCTTGTGAAGCCATGCATGGAAACTTTTCTTTATTTTTCTTTAAAGCCGTGACTGGTATTTGGGACCGTGTTTATTTTATTCTTCTTCTTTCTTTATTGCATATAGCAATGTTTATGGTGGGTCTTACTGGCCAGTACCTACCCATACTATGGCAGATATAAGTGCGTATTATAAAGGTTCTTTTAATGCACTCCAAAAAATACTTCTACCCTGATTTTTAATTTCATAGACTAAACTAACATTTGGGGGTTTGTCACTTTATCGTTACATAAAAATAGTGTCGTATCCTGATTATCCTAAGTGATCGAAAGTTGATTGATAATCGAAGTAGAACGAAAATGAATCTATTTCACGACAAAAAAATTACATTTGTTAAGAAACTAGCGGTCCTTATTTAGTTTCTACACATTTATGTTAGACTTTATTTTATCGTTCCTATTTATTTTATTGTTGATTTCATATTAAACACAATAAAAGTTTATGTACTATGTGTATGAATACTGTTATATTTAAATATATTACGTTTATATTCATAAAACATTTATTTATACCAATGAGTAAAATTAAATTGAGGAGTCATGTCACATCGATTTGACGAATCACTTATGATTGAGCCTTACCTACAACACTATGGTCCGCGCTTGCATCATTTAAAAAATTAAGGTCATTGGCAGCTGTCAGTTTAGTCTATGAAATTAAAAATCGCAGTATAGTTCGAAAAAGCACTGGCAGGTTTACTGCATACGGCACTGGTTGCTTAGCGCCTAGCGCCTAATCAGCCGCAATGTGCGCTTGGCGCCTTTGAGTCTTCGCGAATCGAATAGCGCTCAGTGCGGCCGGTTAGGCATATTTTGGTAAGTTTGTTCTACTAAGCTACTAGCCAGGAGTCTCGCTAGGCTCTAGGCGCTAAGCAAGCTATCTGTCAGTTCGTTTTGCTCTTAGTTAATTAAGCAGGTAAATTACCGCTCTTTATAATAGTATTTCAATAAGTTTAAATGTTTTAGCTCAATTTAAATTAAGATTGCTTTGATTGATGATTTACCTACAAGATAAAAATACAGATAAACTAATGAAGCAATATCAGCATTCACTAACTCTAATTGCAAATCACCATATTTAAAACGCAAATAATTTAATCAATTTCCTTTAGATAAAATACCACAAACTACATCGTTTTGCCTATATCAACATATACATAATAGATATAATTTACATACCAAATGTGATGAAGTCGTCAAGTTGAAATCAGACAGTAATGTCATGCAGGCATCCAACCGAAGATCGTAAATAGAACCTACTAATTCCATACATCTGACCTAGTTCTCTTTAATCGAATTTTAGTTATTTATGTTAGTTATACTTAGTCGGACGCAAAGGGCTATTGAAAATTACTGGCCACAATTATAGCGGAACGTTTCTCACATATTAAGTGTTGCCAGTGGTCTTAATCACAGATATAAATGTAACTAGATGACGCGATTGTATGTACTTCGCGTGTCAAAAAACGGAGTAAAAGTACGATCAATGATCGTACTTTGAGCTTTTCACATAGCATTATCGGCACCGAAAATCCACCAAAATCTAGAAAAATGCCTTATTATTCCATATTGAGTAAAAACTGTATAGAAAAAGTTGGCCGAAGCATTGAAACTGTTTTCTTTCATTGGTAACTAATTTTTTTTTTAAATTGTGTGTGAAAAAGTGGCACACTCGGTTTTCATACAGATGCTGGTACTTGCGTTATCTAGTTAGATTTACGTCTGTGGTCTTAAGACATAGTTCGAATTTCGATTGCGTTTTGAGGCTGTTTGCTGTTTACTTACTGTAACTGCAAAAATAAGAATGAGGGTTTTTAAGAAAATTCACGCCACTAGTTGGCGCCACATTGGTGAGAGGTCTTTTACTTGGAAAATTTAACTTATGACATCAACTTGCTTGACGTCAATTTGACTAATGTCAAAAAACTTAAGCATTTGACAGCAGCTTGGACCTCACGTCTCAGTGATGCCACCTAGTGTACATGATTTCAGAATACCCTCATTGGAATACTTGTTGCAGATTATTCCTGTTTGTATTGTATTTGACCCGTGAGAGTAAGGTTCTTGATCTAAATTCATGCTCGAACATACATACTACGTCCTTTTCTTAACCGGATTGACGTTTTTCTCCGTAGAATTCCTTTCCCTGTTTGGTTATTACTACCAAAACGTACTTTTTCTCCCATATCTTATAAGGACTAAGACAACAAGTTCATTATATCGCACATTGTAAACCTTTCTCACGAAAGCATAAAAAAATGCAACGACAATATTGCTACACTATAAAACCGTCCCTAACGACGGTGCGATTAAGATGCGAAGGGAAGTCGTTGCTTCGCATCTTAATCGCACAATCGCAACTTTAGGCCAGGCTTTACAAGACAAATAAGGCCACTAATAGCATTTGACGCCGTCAAACATGGGTATCTCGATTGAAACTTTTTATAGAAATATAGGGTCAGAACACACTGAGATGCGACACGACACGACACTGTAAGCACTTTTTACAAGTCAGTTAGTATGCACATTTTGTGCATATTCTAAGGTTCTAATAGCAACATCACATCACATCACATCATCAGCCTATTAATGTTCCCACTGCTGGGACACAGGCCTCCTCTCTGTGAGAGGGAATGGGCCGTAATCCACCACGCGGGCCCAGTGCGGGTTGGTGGATGTCACATGTCTTCGAATTTTTGGTTCTAGGACATGCCGGTTTCCTCACGATGTTTTCCTTCACCGTTTTGTGAGCAGTGGTGATGAAATAATTTACACAAAGTAAAGCGCCTGCCTGGGTTCGAACCCACGACCTACAACTTGTAAGTCACGGCCGATACCACTGGGCCACCACTGCTCAAGCAACTGTATACCCAAAAACAATTATACCCAACCGATTGAGCTGATATTTCGCAGTGATATAATTCTGTATCCAATCCAATATGGCGGGCTTCCAAAGCTGGTAACCGTTTATTTTTATGCGGGTCTATGATACGATCAAATTAAAGATTTTGTTAAGAGAAATATGCGTTTTGGGGACACTTTTATTTTGCTTTTAAGGAGTGGAATTCCCTGCCGGAGTCTGTATTTCCCGATAGCTACAATCTAGGAGTCTTTAAGTCAATAGTGCATGCGTTTTTTTCTAGGCAAGCGTGCTTCACCGTCGACCACATCATCGCTAACCATCAGGTGAGATAGTGGTTAAGCGCGAGCCTAGAGATAATAAATAAAAACAAAATAAAAAGCTTGTTTTAATTAATATTTTTTGTAGTAAACAAATTTCTATATTTTATCTTTTTTTTAAGTGAACGCCCCATCGCTTCTCGGTGTGTGCAGAACCTTAATCGAAGCCAGTAATCTCGTTTGTCTGCGCGAAAATTCCGATACATCACATTAATTGGTCAGAAGCACTTTTATGTAAGTGTTTACTAGTAATCATGTTATTTATACGACTCTGGATAAGAAAACCAATTGATCTTTAGGATGAAATGTGTTCGATGGAATTTTGATTGAAACAGCTTGTTTGATAGACTGATAATACGGTATTATGTACTGTAATCTTTTGTGATCGTAATGTAATCTTTACATAACAGCCATTCTTCGTTAAAGACTAGTTTTATGTCCTCTGCTGGACATAGGAAGGTCTATGACCACGCTTCGCCATCACACTGGTCCTAAGTTCTCGCATCCAGAAAAGTCCTTCGCTCTTGATCTGGTTGTCGGTACACCATTAATTTGTCATTATCTCTCAGTAAGAAATAATTATGAATAGTAATCCAAATTCCCTCTCTTATAGAGAGGAAATTTGGATTACTATTGGAAATTTGGATTACATGCCTGTGTCCCAGTAGTGGGAACATTGAAATGCTGATGATGATGAAAAAAAGAAAGAAATAGAGTATAATTGTCACAAAACGACATACAAGTACATGCTTACGGTAAACCCTTGACAATATTATTAGTAGTACTTAAATTAAATTAGTAAAGACGAGAAAGAAATAAAACATATACTATCTACATCTATATCAATATAATAAAGAGGAAAGATTTTTTTATTTGTTTATTTGTACCGAATAGGCTCCGAAACTAATGGAATGATTAAAAAAAAAAATTGACCTATGGAAAGCTACATTATTCCCGAGTAACATAGGCTAGAAATTATTTCAATAAAATTAGTGGTCCTTATGCAAAATTGCAATAATGTAACCCAAAGTAGCAAAATTTTGCCTATATTTTTTTTTATTTTTTGCCGTAATATTTAATATATATAATACAGTTGATTTTTACACACAACGCAAATCTCTCAGGGTTTATCTGTGGGTGCGAGCCGTTCATTGATTAATATAATTTAGCAGACATTGATGCTTTTTCAACGACAACAAATCAAAACGCTTCCTTAGGCAAGGCAGGCTGTTATGTAAAGTAGCGCTTCGATTTATACTTATAGCTTTTCGAACTCGCGTTATATAACGTTTGTAGGTCTTCTGGAAGTATTAATTATTAGTAAGTATTTGCAAATGGCAAGGTTGGTGGGTAGGTAGGTAGTGTAGATGATAGGTAGGTGATAGGTAGGTAGATAGCCAGTTGGCGGGAGTGAAGCCGCGGGGGTCAGCTAGTTTTGTATAAAACAGAAAAGAAAATAATATGTTTGATGAAAATCGATTAAGCTTTTCAAAAGTTATGGGCGTTTCCTGTTTCGGGGTATTTTGGCAAGATATCGTATCATAATTACGTGTTCGATAGATTGTCGATCGAAACGTGTCTACTACTAGATAAATTATGTAGTTTAAAAAGCATGAAATAAAAATATGTCGGGGTTTTTTTTAAATTTTACTTGTTTGTTGAATCGTCATTGATTAACAAGCATCTTGAATTACACTTTTGTACTAGATAATAGGATACGAAGAATATTAAGAATTACTCAGACGTATATTTGATGAAGACATGTAATGTTGGTACTTGCTACAGGGGTACCAACAAATATAAAAACATTGAATGTACCTTCTGCAACGCATGAATGTATTTTTGTTTTCTTCTCTTTTTTATCTCATGAAATTCGTTGTTAGAAAGCATTAATACAATCAATCAACAACCAATTATCGTTCACTCCATTCACTCATGTATTCTGTTTTCATTTTTTTTATCACGTAGCATTAACAATCAACAAATTAGTAATAAGTGGATAATGTTGCTACTAGTATGATAAGTATTTTGTTTAATTAGGTAGTATGTATACCATTTAATTGTACTCCTGTTTTTTATCGCGAAATAAAATAAAATAAAACGCACAGTTTTGTTTCAGTAAAATTAAATGGACAAAACATAAAGTACAGCCTGAGGGCTCAGACGTAGACTAAAATCTTATTGTTTCCAAAACCCTAATTGAGGTTAGGAACAACCTCTGTTAAATTCAAGGCTTAGTCAGTTTTAAGAACTAAATTGCTATTTAGGTATACACAAAATTCATGGCAATTTAACAAAGAGTATAAAAGCACCTTTGTCTCCATGTACAATTATGTGTGTACATTAATTATAAAATAAATAAATGAAAGTTATTACAATTTATGATTCTTTGTATGAGTGCTCTGTACACGTGCACCTCTAATGATATTACCTTTTTTTTATATAATCTATAGGCTCGCGTTTGACCACTATCCCGCCTGATGTTAAGCGATGATGTGGTCTACGGTGAAGCACGCTTGCCTACAAGAAACTATTTCACTCTTGACTTAAAGACCCCAAGGTTGTAGCTATCAGGGAACAGACTCCGGAAGGGAGTTCCACTCCTTAGCTGTGCGCACAATGAAAGTATTAGCAAAACGCTTTGTGCGTATGGGAGGGATGTCTACTATCATGTACCGATGGCGCATGGCCGTACGTCTTGTAGTCCGATGATGGAAAGGGCCAGGCGGAATCAAATCTTGCAGTTCCGTCGCACACTCCCCGAAATGTAACCGATAAAAAACCGACAAGCTGACAACTCGGCGTCGATGTTCGAGGCTCTGGAGCTTTGACGTGACCAGAGCATCGTTGCCAATAAGCCTTTTGGCCCGTCTCTCAATCGACTCAAGTGCATCAAGCTGGTATTTGGCAGATCCATCCCAGAGGTGAGAGCAGTACTCCATGCATGACCCAACGTACCTACCTAACTTATCTTCGGGGAATAAACTTAGTCTTATGTTATGTTATCCATGGAGTTTAGAAAAAAAAAATGTCATAATAAGTCCGTAACCAGCAGCCAGCTCAAAAGAGACGCCATGCAATAAACCATAATAAAAAAACCGGCCACGTACGTGTCGGATTTTGGTCGACTAATACTCATTAATTTGTAAAACCAACTTAGCTGTGATAGTTTTCCTTTTAATTTCGTTATATATGCTACCGCCGTGATTTTTTTCTAATATCCTAAAGCAACAAATTAGCTGGTAGGGCCATATAGTGTCGACATTTGACAAAACAAAAATTAGCAACTTGAACCTTAATTTTACGCAAACGGATCCCTGAATCGAAAATTAATGGCCTATCCAACGATACTCCACACCATGGGATAGACGAGAAAATAAAACATCCCCCTTTACGTGTACAGGAGGAAAACCAAAAAAAAAAAACATTTTTTTATTTTACCACTTTGTCGGTGTGATTAATCCAAATTATAGCTAAGAGTCTCTTGAGCTAAGCTGCGGAGGGACGGACAGACACACCGTTATTACGAAACTATAAGGGTTCCTTGTTGACTACGGATCCCTAAAAATAAGGGAATTTTAAATAATATATCTGATTTAACAATATATTGGTATTTGTTAGTAAAATATACGTTATAATAAACATTATCACCAAATTTGAAGTTCATATGTCAATGGGAAGTTAAAAATCCTTCGGTACAAAATTTTGTAAAAAAAGCTGACTTTGGTGGCTTCTCATTCCTTTGTTTGCCAATATTTTTAATTCAAAAAACACAGTATATATCTACTCACCGAACTCTAAACAACGAATTTTGTTTTCAGGCCCCGGCCTTTCATGCATTAATTATAACCCATAAAAACATTTCAAAATATTTTTTGGCAATTTGTAAGTATGGCTTTGGATAAACAAGATACATAAACTGTGAAAATCTGAAGACTTAGCACTAACCGTTTGTCTGTGAAACTCGTGTGACAGACGACGGACAGACGGACTGGACGGACACGTGCGTGACAGGAATAGCGCTCCGTTTGGATCCCTCGGGTACGGAACCCTAAAACCAGGAGAATAATCCAAACACACCTTTTAAAATAATATTAATTATCATTGCGGTTGTATTTGATGGTGGCAACACTGTGAATTTTTAATCGAGGTCTCTTGGGCTCGGGGCGAGCCCTCGCGCACCTATCGGCTTAAAATCCAATAGTAAGCGATAGAAAAGATATTTTAAAGCTATATTTTTGTCGTGAGTCGCAATATGTAGTAAGCATGGTTGAAAAAAAAAAAATACATTTTAGTTATAAAAATTCATAATATAGTTTACATGAAGATTTTATTATCGAATTGTACATTTAAGAAATTGGTAATACTGTATTTCTCTTTCTCAATATACATCTTACAAGCATCATATGTAACTGGTTAGCAATAGGATAACCATTCTTCTAGCTTGCAGGCTTTCTCACAGCACTCGTCAACGATTTGATCCATCCTCTTTGTCCTCCCGAAGTCCAAAACCCTTTGGGGGTCCATCCAGCCATCTGCGCCACTTCGTCGCGATATCATAGTTTCACGTGTCCTTTCTTGATCTCTATATAAATCGCAAATATAAACCAAAAATCTTGCAAGGTCTTGCCCACATTTTTGTATACCTTGTTCTTTATCAAAGGCTTCAGTGAAAAGAATTCCGACGAAAGTAAGCGTGACAAGAATTGTAACTACCTTCAAGGTGGTCATATTGTCGAGTGTGATGAAAGGGAGAAAGCTGTGGCTCTTATAGTGCGAAAGCTCATTAATTATTCGATATTAATATGCATCGAGCGCAGTAATGAGATGTCAGAGTGTACCTGACTGGATCAATGACGTCATGCAGGTTAGCACGGTTCAATAAGCTCGCTATTAAGTATTTTATTAATATACACTGCAGTTTGAAGGAAAACGCGCTGGCATTACGCGTTATTTCTAACTAGGCATGCAAGTTATCACGACGCAGTATTTCATTTAGTCAATTTTAGATTAGATTCAGATTATCGTAGAAAGTCACATTGATATACTTACTCATACCTGGTCTGAATCAATGTGTTAGCTAGTTAATTACATTCGAGCTTCTAGGACATTGAATATCATTTTCCCTTTCCAAACCTCTTTATCTTATGCATTATCTGACCATGATCTGAGTCACATCGTCATGTTACGTTCACTGCAGTTGATCGCGATGGTGATGTTCTCCTTCATGGATCATTTACAATGAGTCCTCTGCAGATTTCGGAAAAATACTTTAAAATAAAAAAATAAAGGCAGAATACTTTAGCGAGCTGAAAACTGCTTAGTCGAAATGCGGCTTCTTCTGTTCAGCCCATTGTTTCTAGCGTACGCGGCCGTACATGTGATTCGATGCCGATTTTGGTTAACTTCGGCTACCTGTCGGCCTAGTGTAAGTGAATCTTCATACTTTCAGAGTTAACAATTTTTAGACATGTCTCCAAATGCATTCGTGCGACTAAAAATATAGTATCGCTACATCTTTCAAACGATCAATAGCATATCATCGAATGTAGCACATTCTTGTTTCACTAAAGCAACATTTTACATAATTGATTTCGGTCTGAGAGAAATGGTTCAAAGTCAGCGGTCACGTGGACAATTTAATCACATTATAGTACATATTTGATGAACTAAACCGCGCTGAACGGATGCTATTTGGAAGGAATCTTTAGTATCACGGACTAGAAGAGTTGGCATAAGACTTGTGCGTAGATACTCAACACTATACATAAAACTTGTCTTTGGACAGCAGATTCATAGTATCAGATTTTGGCGTGTTTTACAGACTATGTGGTGGGTGAAATGGAAAATGGTGGTCAGGTTGACGTGATCTACACTGATTTCGAAAAAGCTTTCGACCGTGTGGATTACTTCATCCTGTTACGCAAGCTTTACGCGTTAGGAATTCATGGTGATTTGCTCAGGTGGATTGAATCGTACCTAACTAATCGATCTCAAGCTGTTGTATTGGGCGGGTTTAAATCTGACTTCGTATTCATCCCTTCTGGTGTACCCCAGGGATCGCACCTTGGTCCTCTCTTCTACAATGCCTATATTTTTGACATCACTCACCACATTAAGCACTCACATCACATTCTCTATGCTGATGACAAAAAGATTTACACATCCATCAACTCTTTATCTGACTGTGTCTTGCTTCAAGAAGATCTCAACTCTTTATTTAACTACTACACTAAAAACAATATCACGGTTAGCATAAAAAAATGTCAAAGTATATCCTTTACTCGTAAAAAAAATCCTATAATTTATCAATACAGTTTCAATGGCGTTGCAATCGAGAGGGTCAAGTTGGTGCGGGACTTGGGTATACTATTAGACTCGGAGATGTCCATGCGACAGCACATCGACGCGATATGCAGCAGGTCATTTCGGAATCTAGGTTTTGTTATAAGATCTTGCCTACCTTTCAAGAGTTTGTTAAGCTTAAAAGTTGTTTACTTTGGTTTCGTAGTATATTGGAATACGGTTGTCAGATATGGTCTCCCTGTTATGCAATACATAAAAATAGTCTTGAACGCATTCAGAAGAAGTTTATTGATCACCTCAATTTCAAATTTCATCACTGCTCACTCGATTACAAAGAGAACTGTCGGTTTTACAATCTTTTAACTCTGCAGGAGAGACGTATTCTCATGGATATGGGGTTGCTATATGACATATTACGGGGACGGACCGATTGCCCTATGCTTTTAAAGAATATTAAGTTTAACGTTCCAAGAAAACGCACTAGACACACAACATTATTTTGCACTCCATTTCACTCCAGTAATTATGGTAAAAATAGTGTAGTGCCACGTTTACTCGACTCTTATAATAAACACTTTAACAGTGTGGACTTATTCATTGGCTCCAAGAATGATTTTAAAAAACGCGTTTTGCTTGACTTATTATCAAAATAGGCTATTTACATTTCTCACCAACATTACACTAAATGGCTGGTTATTTAATTGGTATAATTAGTATTTTTTTACATTTCCATATATATTTTATTTTTCATCACATATATATAGTGATACTATTCATATATTTGCATATGTTATTCTGTAATTATATTTATTTATTATGTAACATATTTTATATCTTAACTATACTTATCGCTTCATAGTTGCACAATCAACTTTAATGTTGACAGGTTAATTTTAGTCTAAATTAGCACATTCATCCACCCTGTGTATCTGCCGTGGATAACTATAATTGGCTACCCATGTAATCCTAGATAAGTACCTAGTTAAGTGTTGACAGCTGTTGTTATCCCTAAAAATAAATAAATAAATAAATAAATAAATCAGCCCGAAGTCGTAACTTAAATAATGTGTAAATTGCACGGCATGTGGCTGTAGGTAGGCACTATATATTATACTAGCGGACGCCTCGCGGTTTCACCCGCTTAGTTCCCGTTCCCCTGGGAATACAGGTATAAAAAGTAGCCTATGTCACTCGGGAATAGTGAAGCTACCCAACGGTGAAAGAATTTTTGAAATCGATCCAGTAGTTTATTTTATGTTAGAAGTTATACCTACTTGTTATAATTCCGTCATGAAAACAGTACACTCCATAATCCCTGTAAAAGCATTATAGCGAACACAAGATAACGTAACAGATGCAAACAGTAAACAACGTTCATTAACAGTCAGTAATCATTTGTTAGAGAGGTAATTAAAACATGGCCGCTGTGCTTAATGAAGTGTTTGAAACGTATATCAGTGTTGCAGATAATATATGCTTAGATGTACTCGGAAGAACTAGTGGCTAAATAATAACAGCTGTATAGGTAAATCTTCAAGGATAAGCAGCTCTTGCTGAGGTCGGTTCGTGGATGGGTGAACATTCATAACACGCCAAGACTTTTCCGTGCCTCGGAATGCAAATTCTACTGTTGTACCTGACTGTCATTTGTAGCTCTTAGGCAGACCTTATGGATAGTCCGAAGCCAGAAATTTAACACTAGTCTTGCTTAGAGCTATCGTGTTTTATATACTTCAACTCAACTGTGCGCGTGGCGCCATGTGTGCGCGCTCTTGTAATTATACATTATGCATTTGTGTGGCAATCACACATAGCGCCGCGCGCAAAGATGAGTTCAAAGTGGAGATGAGATAGATAGTCACACGATGTAAAATGCTGGTAATCATGTGAATGCGGTTTGACTGGAAGCCGAACCCTATATAACTTGGGCTAAGGCTTGGCAGATAGTTAGAAGTTATAGATCGAATCATTCCGCCATGAAATAATTCCCCCTCTAAGAGCTGTAACGAACACATGATACCGTAACTGTTGCAAATAATAAACAACGTTCATTAACAGTCAGTAATTATTTGTTATGTTTATGGTCGCTTACAAACGTTCATCAGAAAGCTTACAGTCACCCAAATGGCAATGGAGAGGGCTCTTTGCTCGGAGTTTACTTGCGTGATCGAATCAGAAATGTAGACATCCGCAAGAGAACCAGGGTTACAGAAATAGCCCGAAGAAATGCCAAACTTAAGTGGCAGTGGGCAGGGCACTTTGCTTGCAGAACGGATGGCCGATGGGGCAGAAAGGTTCTGGAGTGGCGACCTCGAACTGGAAGACGTTGCGTTGGAAGGCCTCCCACCAGGTGGACCGATGACGATGGTGAAGGTTGCGGGGATCCGTGAGTTCGCTGGAAGCGAGACGCACGGGACCGATCAATGTGGCGACGCTTGGGGAGGTCTATTTCCAGCAGATATGATGATGATGATGATGAATAATTTGTTACAGGGGAAATTAAACTCGGTTACATGTTTGAGACGTATATCAGTGTTGCAGATATATGCTCAGATGTATCACGGGAAGCACTTCTACATAACATCTTCTACATAGTTTGGCTAAAATTTGTAAAGATAAGTCCTAAAATCATCTCAAATCATTTGAGTTTCTTTCTGTAGTACCTTTTCGATTATTATATATGTATATTCTAATAAGATTTTATTGTACCACTGCAGAGTACAAGCCTACCTTTACCTTTGCCATACTGTGTTCTGCTAGTGCGCGAGCCAGTCCTTTCTGTAGGAGTAGAGTTCGTCCTGCCATCTTAGTTTTACTCTGCCGTGATGTAGATATCTATCGTTTAATTTGTTTACAAATTTAAGAAAATCTAGAGAGAAGAATCTTTTAGATAATTAGCAACATCATTTGTTAAACCCCTTAAGGTGTGAATTTTATAAAAACCTTGCTTAGTACTCAACTTCGTTCTATGAGGAGCTGTAAGCTCAGCTGCAATACCAACTACTGGAGCCGGTTAAAAAAAGTCTTTTACTTCCGATTTTATGATACATTTGGTTAGTACCTATAGGTACAGACAACTTCCAAACTAGTGCCACTACTTATACTGTACCAGAAAAAATTACATTCAAAACTGTGCGTTGTAAAATTACGAGTCTCCAAGTATCAGCCTCAGGCTGATTCCGGAAATTTCAACAAAAACAACTGTTTAAATTAACTAAGTATCATAGGAAACAAGAAAACATAATAATTGAGGGAAAATATTAAATAATAACATAACAAGCATCTTAGAAACTAGCCTTTTAATAGCGAGCTTACTGAACTGTTCTAACCTTCATGACGTCATTGATCTAGACAGGTATACACTAACATTTCATTATTTGACTCGATGCATATTAATATCAAATAATTAATGAGCTTTCACACTATAAAAGATACAGCTCCAAAGGGCCAAATACTCATCGGTATTGAGGCACTGGTCAAATCAAAGCTCCAGAGCCTTGAACATCGTCGCCGAGTTGCCAGCCTGTCGGTTTTTTATCGGCTACATTTCGAGAGTGTGCGATGGAATTGCATGATCTAATTCCGCCTAGCCTGTTTCATCATCGGACTACAAGACGTGCGAAGCGCCATCGGTACATGGTGGACATCCCACCCACACGCACTAAACGTTTTGGAAATACTTTCATTATGCGTACAGCTAAGGAATGGCATTCCCTGCCGGAGTCTGTTTACCGATAGCTCAATCTTGAGATCTTCAAGTCAAGAATGAATAGGTTACTTTTAAGCAAGTGTGCACGACCACATCGACCACATCATCGCGTACTATCAGGTGAGATAGTGATCAAGCGCGATCCTATAGATAATAAAAAAAGGTTCCTCCTTTTCATCGCATTCGACACTATGACCACCATGAAGGTAGTACTTTCATCGAATTCGTTTTCGCGAAAACCTTAGAATCTAAAGCTAAGTTTTTAAGAAGATAAACACGTATGAGACCTATCTCTGAGGGAACGAGTTGTACCGGCAGAGAACCATAGTTGCCGACATAGCTTACAGTATAAGAAAGCTGAAGTGGCAATGGGCCGGCCATATTAGCCGTAGAACCGATGACTGTTTGTGAATGGAGACCGTGAACTGGTAAACGTAAGGTAGGACGTCCTCAGGCTAGGTGGAGCGATAATCTTTGCAGGGTGGAATGAGAGTTGCCGAAAATCGAAGCAAATG
This sequence comes from Orthosia gracilis, assembly GCA_947562075.1. Lineage (NCBI taxonomy): Eukaryota > Metazoa > Arthropoda > Insecta > Lepidoptera > Noctuidae > Orthosia > Orthosia gracilis. The sequence continues at coordinate 24,606,291 of OX387275.1, forward strand.
GCGTGCAATTGGAGAGGCCTATATCCAGTAATGACCTGCTTTATACTGGTGAAGTGCCATTTATAGCTAGTGTTAGACCTCGGCAGGACAAGGCGGCAGATCGCTGACGAATGTTGTGAATATAGTTATTTGATAAAGCCTGCAAGTTGGAAGCGTTGTTATCTTCTTGTTAATATGTTATCTATTATAATGTTTGTAGGATGTATATTGAGGATATACATCCTACAAACATTATATTTCTCATATGGCATAACCTATTAATTTACACGTAATTATGTAATATTACGTATTTTTGGCTATAATCAACCATTTTTAAGCTCAACGTATGCCATACCTAATTTTTTTCCTGTGTTAGGAAGGGGGGGTACCCATAAGCCCTATTTTGAGTGTGCGTCAGGGACAGATACAGTATGTAACTTGTATACATCTGTCCCTTTTTTACAGTTGAACTATGATAGTTTTGACACGTCAGGGTGCGTGGGCTGGTTTTGAATTCACTGTGGTCATGCTCTAAGATTACAGAAGTTAACAGTTCCATCATGAAATCAGTTCGATGGTACTATTTTCATCAGAATCGTTCACTTAAATTTGCTAATTTTTTTGTACCTTTATACCCATGACATATTTATCATTGAGGAATTCTAGTGATTATCGATGGTCTTCTTTATCTGTTCCATTTCACCAATCTGGTATTTTAACTTTACATCAACAATACATATCACAAAATAAATATCAACTAACATACAAACGAAGAAAATTTCTTTCCCATTCAAGCAAAAATGAATAATTAACAGAAATGCAGTCGTATATTGATGGCAGAAAACTTTAATATCCATTTTTAATTGTGTCCCTTCCTGTTTGTATACATCATGGTCGTCCCTGAGCGTCTCATTTTCTTCTAAATCTATGGCTGTTTATCCTGTAATCTCAGAAAATATATCTATTTTAAATTGTAAGATAATAATTCTTTCCTCATTTAGTATAAATTTAACATTTTTCTCTTGAGAAGCTTATTATGTTTTTATTAAATATTTTTCCACATTTATAATGTTTTTGTGTTTACTTTACTATACTGAGCTAATTTAATTGAACCTGTTTCTGTTGAGATGAAGGAATGAGCCTGAGGCTTCGGCCTCGTAATCACCAAACACATTTTATTTTTTATTTGTTGTTTTGTATGTACAGAGGAATCAGAAATGTAGAGATCCGCAAGAGAACGGTTACGGACATAGCCCGAAGAATTGCCAAACTTAAGTGGCAGTGGGCAGGGCACATTGCTCGCAGAACGTATGGCCGTTAGAGCAGAAAAGTTCTGGAGTGGCGACCGCGAACCGGAAGACGTTGCGTTGGAAGGCCTCCCACCAGGTGGAACGATGACCTGGTGAAGGTTGCGGGGATCCGCTGGATGCGGGACGCACGGCACCGGTCAATGTGGCGAAGCTTGGGGGAGGCCTATGTCCAGCAGTGTACGTCTTTCGGCTGATATGATGATGATAATGATGATGATGTACAGAGGCGGATAATATATTACGTTCTCTGCGCAAATTAATTAAGTAACTTGCTTAAGAATATAAAAATAATTATGATAAAATTAAATGTGTTTCGGGCAGTACTTTTCAAATCGGTAGTAAAAATATCAGTTCAATATATGTATTGAACTGATATTTTTGCAATATTAATGTTCAAAAACTTGACCAATGCTAAAAACCACGCTGTTATATAAACAACAACCAGTGAATTTGAATTTGATGTTTTTACATAAATACCACCCTGTGACATAAACACCTCTTTTTGACATAAACATCACGCTTTGACATAAACACCACGCTTTGACATTAACATCACGCTTTGACATAAACACCACGCTTTGACATTAACACCAAGCTTTGACATAAACACCACGCTTTGACATAAACACTACGCTTTGACATAAACACCACGCTTTGACATAAACACCACGCTTTGACATAAACACCACGCTTTGACATAAACACCACGCCTTGACATAAACACCACGCTTTGACATAAACACCACGCTTTGACATAAACACCACGCTTTGACATAAACACCACGCTTTGGTATAAACACTACACTGTGACATAATTACCACCCTGTGACACAAACACCATGCTGTTACATAAACACCACCGCTTGACATAAGTACCACCCTATGACATAAACACCACACTGTTACATAAATACCACTTTTTGACATAAACACCACGCTTTGACATAAATACCACGCTTTGACATAAACACCACGTTGTGACATAAATTCAACGATTCAACGTAAACATCACGCTTTAACATAAACACTACGCTGTGACGTAAACACCACGCTTAAACCTGAACACCAAACGCCAAACGTGAAAATTAGTAATAATCATGCATGATCCTCAAAATCACTTCCTTTTTTGTTTTTAATATCATGTCGCTCATGAAAGTATTTCATCCGACACTTGATATTATAAATGCGAAAATAAATCTGTTTGTCTGTTTCCTTGTTACATTTTCAGGTCTGAACCAATTTTGATGATCGTTGGTACAGTCTTGGATAAGGATGTATGAATTCGTTTTGTCAGCATACCTTCACTTGGGATAATTGCCGAGTATCACGCGAGTGAAGTCACTGGTAGAAGCTAGTACTATAATAGCATACATCGTTAAACTTAATAGCATCTTCAAATTTAATTTTGTTGAGTAGTATAGTATTGAAGACTTTCATCCTTCTGTAATAATCAAATTGTCATAACATGCTAATAAAGTACGAGTACATCAAACCATAAGAAATGCCATAAACTTGCTATGATTTACACGTAAAATATAAAAGTCGTATAAATCTGTTTCTGTCAAATGAATGTTATATGAATAATTCGGGTAATGTACGAGCGAATGTCGTAGTCAGTGGAGGAACGAATTCATCGAAGAATTTTACGTGTACTGTATTTGAAAGACAAGGTTTAATGAATGCGGCCATTTTGTGTTATTATAATTTGAGTTATTTCAAAACACAATTGTTTTTTTTACTTCGTTAGAATGGGCGGGTTTGCAAACGAAAAATGTTTACTTGTATAAAATTCGTAGCCGCGGGTGCGAATTACAGCTTTCGTGGCCAGAGGTTTAAAGGATTTTCTCTCAAAATGTTGAGTTTAAATTAATTTTAACTGTGGAGGCTTATAAATGATCTTCGTTATCAATGCTACTCTTATCTTTATATTGTTAGCTGTACTGTAAGACTGCAAGCCACTCGAAAAAAAGTATATTAATTTTTGTTTTAAAAATTATTAATTAATTACTATGTTTTAATCATCTCAGGATGGTGATAACATCGTTCCGATTTGGATTTTGACAATTATTCCAAGCTATGTAATCGTTTATCTATTTATTGGCTGACGTAACAGCCCCACTAGATATCTCCTTATTTAGACTTCCAATCTAAATTACGATCGCAGTTCTAAATTGAAACACAAACACACCGACATGAAACAAGACTTCTAACACCACAGCTATTCCGAATTAAAATTCAAACAATTCCATATATATTGCAGCTGTAATCAATCACAAAAACATAAGGTACAATTCCTAAAAAGCGGATACTCAAGTAAAATAATTTAAAACACAATTTACTTGTTGCCATATCCAGCGGAGTAGTATTCGTGTCGGTTTGACCTCAAGGCGCACTCCCGCTGTGTTGAGATCTTATATCAGAGATGACGAACCTACGGCATGCGTGTCAGTAGTAAAATGTCACGCAGCAAAATAATTCGTGCAAGCAAATAAAATTTGTTAATACAAAAAAATCTTTGTACGATGTTTATACACTAGTTGAAAGTTAATGTCTATAAAACTGGATTATTCCAGACACCGTTTGGTAAGTAGGTAATTTATCTTGCGAGATTATAAATTCTCGATTTAAGTATTGTGATCAGATCATTCCAGAAAAATAAATCCCATCCAGATAGTTAAAATAAAATAAAAAATAACCGTCCCTTATTGAGAAGAAACAATTTACAATCTCAAGTGATTTGTTATCAACTTACGTTGTTTGTCAATTATCTGGTGACATATACATATCGAGTATCTACTTTGCCAAAGCAAAAATAACAAAAATGCATTTTTTGTACGTAAAATTAATAAATAAAGATTCTTTGATGGCACGTCTTGGTCACTATCTTCTTTTTTTTTAAATTATATTAAAAACTTTTTTAAAACAAACCTTTTAGGCCGGGACTCCACCAAAGCGGAGACGAGACGAAAGGAGAGGACATGTTTTTTAAACAACCAATAGAATTGTGTTATTGACACATCTCCTCTCCGCTCAGCTTCAGTGGAGATCGCTGTGCGGAGATGTGTAATATTTGTATGGCGCGATGGAAGCGGAGATGTGAGTTGTGCCCGGACGACACGCAGTGGAGACGAGAGATGTGAGCGGCGTGCAGTGAGCGATGTCATCCTCCCCCTCTCGCCCGCCAGCAACCCGCAGAGCCCCGCGCGCGCGCCCGCCAGCAGTGTTGCCACCTTGGTGATTTTGTCACTAGATCTGGCGATTTTTCAGAGCTCTTAGCGACTTTCTTTCATTGTTTAGCGACTAATAAATTTTTAGCGATTTTTGGCGATTTTTCATTATGGAATTTGGCAACAATTATTTGAGACGCACTAAGCACTCAACGCCTCGCACCCGAGCCTAAAAACATCTCTTCTCGCACAGCACACAGCACACCGCACACATCTCCGCTTTGGTGGAGTCCCCCGAGCTGAAAAACATCTCTCCTCGCACAGCACACAGCACACCGCACACATCTCTGCTTTGGTGGAGGTCTGGCCTTAATTTACCGAGCTTTGCCATACAAACCAAACGTATACCTATGCAATTTTAGCTAAATCGGTTGAGGATAACTGTTTTAAAATTTAGTTTCTTGATTTGACTTGACTGATAATTTTTTCTTGTTTACAGCTTTTTAGTTCGCTTCTTAACCAGTCGGGGTTTTGATTTTTAAATTAACTTTTTGTATTTACAACTTTTTAGTTAACATTTTTATTTCAAATTACTCATATATTTAGAGTGGTATATATTTTACTCAAATTCACTCACACTCAAAAAATTGGGACTCGCACAATATGGCGCGTAAAAACCACCATGTTTGTTTTTTTAACTTCACTTATCTAAGAATACTTGAGTGGTCAAGGCGTATCTAACGATGTCTTAATTATATAAATCTGTCTAGCGGTTTGAAAGATACGAGGTAATAAAGAATATTACAAACATACAAGATACGCGCGAAAATCATAACCTTTTCCTTGCAGTCGGGTTAAAAAAAAGCTTATTAAAACAAGTTCTTATATTAAAATTTACATTGTCACGAAAACCAAACGTGTTAAATTTTCAGTTCAATCGGACAATGGAAAGTGGATCAAAGTTAACTTGTAAGACACCGGGATAGGTAAAAAATAAATAAAAGTTTGTAAAAACTCTTAAAAGTACATAGTTTATCTATTACTAAACACGTTTCCACCGACACTCCATCGAAAAACGTAATTATAACTTGATATCTTGCGAAAATACCCCGATTAAAAGAGTTAAATGCGCATAACTTTTGAACGGCTTAACCGATTTTCATCAATCATAGCTACGAACACTCAATAAAGCCCCCTTTCAAAGAAAATCATAATCGGTTCATCCGTTTAGGAGCTATGACGCCACAGACAAATACACAGATACACACGTCAAACTTATAACAACCATCTATTTACTTCGTGGTTTAAAAATGGAACGATAACCAAGAAAGGTTGATAATCCCTGTCGTATGTTTAAGTACTATTAGGTTTTTGTCCATACCTCCTTATGTACGGACCGTATTACAATTATGTATACTGCAAATTAATTGGTCCTTAAGGGCTATATTTGATTTATTTGATGAATATAAAATTAATAAGTTAATGATTATCAAGTCTGTGACTACGCTTGGTGGGGTTTTAATTACTTGAGTATGTGGGAGTACTGTCGCTGCTATTTCGGTCTCTCCAATATGTTTTAAGTTTAGAACTTGGGACGATATACTTGTGTAGGTATTTGAAGATTGACTGATGTGAAATATTGACAGCCCAACACAAATAAATGCAATTTCAAACTTATGCAACATTACTTTTTCAGAGAAAAAACTCATTAATTTAATTACAACCTCGGCTTTGATGCCTGTAATTTCGTAACTAAAATATATATTTCATAATCAGCTTAGATCATCAGAAAGCCAATTTCTTGTGCATGAAAAATGGTCATATATACTTTCAATTCGCAATCTAATCTCGGTGGCAATCCTGGTAACAAAAAAATTTCAAGTTGTAAGAAAAATTGAGACGGAGATTAGAATGCGAACGTTCCTTAAAAATACGGTAACCTCCCCTCAGGTTTCTATACCTATTATGATAAAATATAATCAACCGTTTACGAAACAAACCCTAATGACTTGTAAACCTCGTTTAATATTCAATAGCACACAACGAAACTACTCAATAAAAACAGGTTCTAGCAGTAACTTCTTTACAACATTCAACCCTTCATTACCGCTCAGCCACGTGTTACAACCCTATAACCATATAACGGCTCTTAGGCAAGTGTTAACCCTCAAAGCTTCGCAAAGCAGGGATTGTATCGAGACGGTCCCCAGAGAGCGCCACAATTTCGGCCAATCTTGTAGTCGAATGGAGCAAACGGATTCCCCGGTTCATGAGACTCGCGAAATGGTCCGAGCAAATATAAATATGGCTGCCTTTTGGAAAGATTTAAAGATACAAAGTGTAGGTATATACTGGATAGGTAAGCCATTTTGATAACTTTACATATGTATGGCTTGTGGGTTTATCTTTACTACTCTATTGGGTATGGTGTATAATAAAATGGTATGCTGATATTTAAAACCTTCTCATACAAAGAAGAAGCCTACTTATATATAAGCCACTTGCATGTTGACAAACAGCTTTTTTATAACTCTACTAAAGAATTAACCAGTCGTAAAATTGAAAACGAAAACAAAGTGATCCGGCAGAGAACCAAAGTTTTCGACATACCTCAAAGAATAAGCAAGCTGAAGTGGCAATGGGCCGGCCAAATTAGCCGTAGAACCGATGAGCGTTGGGGTAGACGTCAAGTGGAGACCACGAATGGGTAAACGTAGCGTGGGACGCCCTCAGGCTCGGTGTAACGACGATCTTCGCAGGGTGGCTGGTGGCAGCTGAATGAGAGCTGCCGAAAATCGAAAGCATTGGCTTGCGATTGGAGAGGCCTATGTCCAGCAGTGGACTGCTATAGGCTGATGATGGTGAAAATTCAAAACATGACATGTTTTGTAAAAGTTTCAGTTTAATCCTCAAATTACTTTTATTTCTAACTCCATAGTGGAGCTTTTAGGGCAGGGTTCACCGCAAAAGTTCAGAGGGGTCCAATTTGAAACCGCGACCTTTCAGCGTCCCACGTCCTACATATTACTATTTTCGAAATCGAACCCAACATGTACCATAATGTATACAGTTGGCAGTGAAATAACTGTATTAGTCACAATTATGGACCCTGTCGGACACAGCATAGATCAAGTAGGAGAGAGGAGGAAGAACACTGAGTGTTTAATGTGATAAATTTTATTATTGTTTAAGTACTAGTAAGTTATACTGTGTTATTAATACAGAATTTAATTTAAGAATTATAATTAATTAATTAATGATAGTTGGGCAAAGGCTAGGCAAAGTTACTATTTTCATCGTGAGAGGAGCTCTTGGCTAAATAGTTACAGCCGGGTCGGATCACGGGTCGATATTCAAGATAAGGAACACTTGCCGGCGTTGGTATGTGGATGGGTTACCATTCGTAATGTACAGAGGCTCCTCTGTGCTTCAGAAAATAAGAAAATAAGCTGTTCTTGCAGGCTGCCGTAGATCATTGACAGTTGAAAGGATAGTCGGAAGCACAGATAATATAATACTAGCATACAGAAGCTTCATCCCTTACAAAGAAACCGTGCCGACGTAACCAGCGTTTTTCGTCTGATTAAATTTATTGTTTTTCTAAAAACATCGATCGCGTTCGGTTCCATTCCACGGATATAGATGGTGTTAGCTGTGACTTGTTAGTGAAATTGTTTAGTCGGTTCGTGAATATTTAAGTTCTTTATTGTTATTGCTAAAACTGTTTGCATGTCTTAGTTAAGGTAGTTCGTATAAGGATCGTTATATTTAAACTTAACATCTATAACTTGGACCTATTTCTGAGCAAATAAAGAACTATTCTATACTATTCTTATACTTTTTTTTTTAATAAAGCGACGCTTTGTTTTATAGTATTTTTGTTAGCACGTTTTTACAGTTTCATCGTACCAAAATGTGTTACAAAACAAATGTAAAAATCGAGTGGTATGCCTCAGAATTTTAAAATCGCGCCATTTATTGCAATCAATTTTAAATGATCCATTCGAATAATCTTTTAAATGTGAATTAAGAGCCCAATATTCCTTAATTTTGTGCTTAGGAGAGTTAATTAAACAAGAACATATTTTTTTTATCTCAAAAATATCTTAATATTTCACAAAGCTCAAAAACAAATTGAAGCTAATCACGCCATCTAGTGTAATTTATTTGAACCAAATTTTCTTTCTTCGTGTTGGATGGCCGTAGTCAGAAGCCAGGAAATCTGACACCAGCAGCCTTTCAAAGGGGAAAGTTAGCTCCCAACTGTACTGCACTGAAAAAATATAATTCATAATTTCTATTTTCTTTTTCAGGTAAGTTCGTGATCTTAAATTCGCGCGTGCGACACGAGCGTGCGACGCGCGTGCTGCCTGGCTTTAGTTTATGGAAAAGCGACCTTCCATGATGGCAGACGGTCAGTAAAGATAAAACTAGACAGGTTATTTGATTACCATTTTCATTGATGAATTCCTTAACAGTGGTAAATACCTCCGTGAACAATTTTTTTTTTTAATCTTTTTACAACAGCGGCATTACTTTTGTAAAGAATATACTTATCCCAGAAGATTATTTCGTGTCGTTGGAGCGATAATAATTTAAGATTTCTGTCTTTTTATTTAAGTAGATGTTTAAACTATATAGTATGTAAAATATAGTCCATACCGGGCTCTTTAATATTAGCAAGATACACCCTTTAAAATTAATTCCAAACGTTATTCACATTCCAAAGAGAAACACATAATGTCTAAACAGCATATTCACCCCAAAAAGGATAAAATATTGACCCAAGCACTCGATCAACTTAAAAAGACTACTAACCCTTATTTACCACTCACCATATAAGCAGATTTAACAAACATATCCATTTTCAACATACTAACCTTGTGTCCACAACTCTCCAAACGCCGAAAATGGCCGAAGTATCCCGAAGATTCACGATCACAACTTTACTTAAAGTAAGTACTATCGTAAAATACTTTTTGTTGAAAACAGATGTAAATCTAACTAGATAACGTAAGTCCCTCCGTGTGAATGAAACCAAGCGTTCCACTTTTTCACACATATTTTATAAACAAATTTACTTCCAGATGAAAGAAAATGTTTTCACTGTCTCGGCCAATGTCTTTTGTATGGTTTATACAGCTCAATACGGCATAATAAGGGATTTATCTAGGTTTCGTTTGCTGTACGGTGCCGATAGCGCTAAATGAAACAGCTCAAAGGAAGAGCATTGCTCTCCCTTTTTTGTCACGCGAAGTACAAACATTCGGGCCATCTAGTTCGATTTAAGTCTGTGTTGTTTGAACTTTTTCAGAGGAACTCGGGGGAATTCTTCGGAGGCGATAAGTGGTATTTATCTCTGCTAAGTGTAGGGCTGACAAGACTAGTTGTAAACTAATAACTTTGTAATGGAACCATGTTCAGGGATAAGGAATGTTTGGAGTGTGTTAGATTAAATTATTTGTTATTTTCTTGTTTGTCGAAAGGCTTATTTGGGTAACAATTTTGGAAAGGTTATGTTGGATACCTCGTTTAATCAATCTGCTTAGGCATTCACAAATATGTGAGGGTCGTCTGAAAGCAGTTGAATATCAATATTATAACTACATGGATCGCATTCCTATCTGACCTACACAGCCCACTAACAGTGTATAGTAACCACCAAACTTTGGGCCGCCCTGAAGTTGGCTTTCCGATGCGCAAGGCACGGCGCGTTGCTGTTTTTGTATGAGAATTACTACTGCGCAGCCGTTGTATCCAACTTCAGGGCGGCCAAAAAGTTTGGCGAGAACTATGGCAGATACCACTGGGCAAGTCTATGTAGTTATCGGGTTCTGATTATCCTCAATCCAATCAAAGACCCTATATATCTTGTGAACTCTAAATATTATGAAAACTATATCTCCCCAAACCGGACTGGGCGTGGTGGCCTAAACCCCCACTTCCTCTCGCATAGAAGTCCCAATCGTGAGAACATTTTAAGCCGAATAATCTCTGGAAACATTGTAAGCTATATCTCAATAGATCTCTAAAACTGCAGGAACAGATGTTCAGAGGCTCTAGACAAGTGACATTCGACGAATTCAATGTTCAAAGACAAGTGATTCATTTTTTTTTACTTGTCTAGTACCTCTGATCAAAACCAAAAAACATAAACCCTAAAATATTACATAGAAACTGTTTTCTACACACAGTAATTTCGTTCATAAATGTCGTTCAGTGCATTTATAAAAGAAGCGTCCATCTTTGTGCTAAACATTAACGGTCTGCTGTATAGGATCAAGAGAGTTCCAAGGCGGTTAAATCAATTATCTCAGGAGCCTCGGGATTCATTGTGCGGTTTTGTCTCGTTAGACGCCTTTGTAGATCTTTGCTTAGAAGAAACAGTGGCGGGTAAAGTATGACCACGAAGTATATTTACAGTGTACATTTTGTCCATAAACAGCTAAATAAACGAATATCTTCTGGGTTTTTTAATTCCATCATATACCTGATTCAATCAACCCACCGTTTCCAATCAGGCAAGATCGTGGTCAAAAAATATCCTCAACACGTAATATATAAAATAGTTCCAAAAATGATGGCATAACTTGAAAGTACCACATGAAAAAAAGCACCACATGAAAATCGGTATTATTCGCTAAAAGAAAAACATACAAACCACATCCAACCCAGAAAATGTCAGACGTACCCTCAAAAAACAAAATGGAAACTTACTCGCGCCCAAAACTTTCTTGACCGAACTCAGCCGAAGTTTTGCGAATAAGATTCATTAATAAAGTTGGCGGGAGACTTCGTCAGTCGTCACCACTTTAATTAGTGAGATAGAACTTCACATTTGTACAACTGACGTCCTTTGAAGACAGATATACTAATTCTATTAACGAACTTGCTCGGTCTAACCGTTTCGAATGCGATTTAAATAATTCTCAAATCGGATAAGTTTGGTTTTCTTATCTTAACCGAGGAGTTGGAAAAGGATGTCGTGATTTTGAACTTGGAACTTGGAGATTGATATCTGAGATTTCTGTTTTATTTAGTGCGAATATTTTTGCAAAAATATTCAATCTTTTATTTTCAATCTTTTGTTTAATTAAACTTCATAACATAAAAAATAATGCTCGAAAGGTTACAAAAAAATCTACTTCCGGATATTACAGACCCTCAAACTCAACTCCAAAGACAATTACTCGAATTCATAATTAAAACAAAAAGTGCTTAATGAAGCGTCCCTCAAAAGACAATATAATGAAATTGGTTCGAATTTAAACACTTTAAGGTGGCTATAAATCATCAAAGAACTGCCAATTCAATTATTCACGTGTAAAGTCTTCGTTGAATGGGCAGCCTTATAGTCTACAGTCTAAGAGCTGGCGAAGTATGCTTTATCGCATTGAAATTTATGTTGAGTGCAGTCGTTCTATTTGATTTATTTTATGGAATATTGACTCTTTGTTAGTCGTATTATTTGATTATGCAATTTATCTCGGAGTCTTGGATTAGATGGTCTTTTAATTTTACGAGTAGTACTGAAATATTTATACTTGGATACATTTTGCACTGGGATTGAATGGTCTTTTCGTTACAATACTGACGTTTACTTTGGTACATTTTTCTGTGACTAGTCGGCTTTTAATCCAATCAGATGATGTCAGTCTGTTAATAACGTGTTTGTATGTTCGGAAACATACATTATAATGCAGACGGATATGAACATTGATATGAACATCACAAAGTTTCCCCAAAATATATATTTTTTTTAATTATTGTTTGGCTCGCGTTTGATCATTATCTCACATCAGGGTTAGCGATAATGTGATCGACGGTGAAGCACGCTTGCCTAGAAGTAACCTGTTAACTCTTGACTTAAAGACCCCTAGATTCTCTAGCTCTTAGTCTACAACTTGTAGAATTCCGTCCACTGTTTTCTAGAACGATTGTCCACAAGTCTACCTCCCTTGCCTAATTTTTTTTTAATTAGTTATTTTAAACCCTTTTACAATTGCCCATAACATCTGGTTCCTTTGCGTTTCCAATTCTAATTTATGTGTAAATTAGACCTTTTCGGTTTGGGTTTGTTTGATCGTGAGGCCAAGCAGTCTTATTGTATAACTTGTTCGGTATGACAATAATTATTGTTTCCATTTTGTCGGTCAAACTTTACGAAATTTATTTTCGTGCAGACTCTTCTTTTGGCACGTTGTTTCCTGTTTAGACTATAGCCCATGCTGGAGTATCACAAATGTCTGTTCACCGAAAGGACAAGAAGATATAAAAACCGGCCAAATGCGAGCCGGGCTCGAGCACCACGAGTTCCGTACAAACAGTTACATTCACCAAAATAATTAGGTAAAATTACTCATGTTAATATACAATGAAAGCACCAAACATTGATCTAACGTAAAGATAAACTGGATTGAGGGACAAAATTAACTTTGCCGTTGGAAATCTATTGTGCCCAGACAGTGCAGTGGCAGATGAACAGACAGAGTACGAAGGGTTCCTTTTTTTTATTGTCTATAGGCTCGCGCTTGACCACTATCTCACCTGATGGTAAGCGATGATGTGGTCGACGGTGAAGCACGCTTGCCTGGAAGTAACCTATTAGCCTAGTAGTTTCTTTTTTTCCTTATAAGGAACGGAACCCTAACTCTGCAATAAATTTGAACAAGTGTTATAAGTAATTAAACTGCCGTTCACAACAGAAGTTAGCCAGCTATTCACTTCGATTATCACACTCGTGCATAATGAAAAAATTCGTTTATCGAACAATCTATAATTGAAATTGAACTACCTACTAATTTATGCCAATCGTTTGCATAATTGATTCTCGATGGGTAGTATCCGTAATGATGGCATCGATCGATGTTCTTAATGCCGACAACTTCGAACTTCGAGACATCGAGACTTGGCTTTTCAGAGGCTTAAGACGACGACTAACGCCAACGACTTTGAGGGAACAAAACGCGCACTCGTTTCACATGTACCCGCACACAGCGACCCAAAATTTTGTAGATTTTTGTGCTTCCCTTATTATTCTATGACTTTTAAAAAAAGCCTCAGATCAAAATACAGATAATTAAATTGTCTTTGAGATGGTGACGATTTCATTAAAATACGCCCAGCGGATTTGGTGCGATTGTCGTGTTTTTGTCCGTTTTAGACATAACTTTACAAATTAATTACACTATGTTATACGAATAATGCTCAAAATTTTCTTAGTTCAAATTATTAAGAAAATGGTCTAATATAACATATATTTTTTCCAAAAAATTACGATTAGCCGTTACGTGATTCTCATTATAAAATCAGCTACGCAAGGGAATCGGCGCCTTAATATAGACAGTTAGGTTTTTAGTAGGTACTTCGAATAAACTATTTTGTACTTGAGAAATTATTGGTTAATCATTTAAAGTTCCACCAACCCTTAAGGATGATTTACAGGATAAAACTATATGATCTTCCCAGGCCAAGCCTGAAAAGGGAACAGACAGAGTTGCTATAGCAATATTAGTATGGACGGATGGAAGTATTGAACTATCATTTATCAGCGATAGCGATGTTCGAATTTCCAAAACATAAGTAATTTATCACGTAACAGTTCGGTAGTGCTTGAAAATTTGGTTCAAATAAATATCACTAGATGGCGCGATATGCATCGATTTTTTATTGAATTGTGAGGAAAATGTTATTTTCTAGAATTGATCATAAACATTGTATGTTCTTGTTTAATCAACTCTGCTAAGCACAAAATTATGAAATATTGGGCTTTTAATTAAGATTTTAAAGATTATTTGAACGGATCATTTAAAATTGAGTCCAATAGTTGGCGCGTCCAATTTCTAGGGCATGACACTCGATTTTTTTGTATTTGTATTGTAACACATTTTGGCACATTGATACTGTAAAAACATGCAAAACATACTATAAAACAAATCGTCACTGTATTTAAAGAAAACAAATTGTCATGAACCGAGTAAACCTTTTTACTTACAAATGGCTGCTAAAATCATCTATAGCCGTGGAACGGAACCGAACGCGATCGATGTACTTTTAGTAAATAGTCCGTATAGTTCGTCGAAAAAGACTAGTTACCTCGGCACAGTTTCTTTGCTAGTAGCATACATTTTTGTTTTTTTTTTTCAATCGTTATTGTGAAGCTTCGGTTTATAGAGTGGTCATCTAGAGCTTTAGGAATAGATTATCGAGTTGTTAAGACTTTACTGACCGAGTTAGCTTGTTTTGGAACATTGATACTCTGCCGCATTTTAATAGATTAGAAGGCGACCCCAATCTAATTCGGAAAAAGCTCGCGGGTAACGCTGATATTTTTGCTGGAATATTTTATTTTAGCTATAAATTAAGCTTTTAAGTTTTGTATATTTAAGACTCGGAAAAAGTGGCCGTTCAGAACTTCCATTATGTATAAGAAACTTAACATCCAGGAGTTTTAGGACTCCAAAGGAAAAATAACCCCAAAGGAATTTCCTAAGGTATAGGCCTTGCCGCCTTAGGTAACTCCTTTGAGGTTTTTTTCGGTTTAGCAATGAATACATCAAGCTGCTGCAAGCCCGGCGTATCTACTTTGTGTTTGCATACAACAGCTGTTACAATAAAGCAGATACACAGTTATTATTTTATTTCTCGTGTGAGGATGTGGCCACCCTCTGGTGTCAGAGTTAATAAAGCCGCCTCTGGGAACCCCACAGGCCTCTGACTTGGCTATTTCAGACTTACATTAGCTATATAATCCAGGTTTCCTCACGATGTTTTCCTTCACCGTTGCCTGTGATGTCCAAGATAAACTTAGAAAGTACATGTGAATTTGAAAAGTCATATTGGTACTTGCCCGGATTTTATTCCACGACCTCAAGCACGAGTAGCGACTCTTAGCCACTGGGCCACCACGACATATACACAGTTAAAACCCGAATTTACTGTATACTTAGCATAAACGTTACATTTTTCTGATGTAAAGAAGTATATAAATGATGGCAAGAAATTGATAGGTAATTTTTTATTTGATGTGCAATTAATAATAGCCCATAATTAAACAGTACTAAAACGCAAATACCACTAACAACCAGCAATATTTGTCTAACACA
The DNA here is from genome assembly GCA_947562075.1 of Orthosia gracilis. Lineage (NCBI taxonomy): Eukaryota > Metazoa > Arthropoda > Insecta > Lepidoptera > Noctuidae > Orthosia > Orthosia gracilis. The sequence goes on from OX387275.1 coordinate 24,621,852, forward strand.
ACTAATCTGACCGCTGAAATTTTATCCTGAAAAAGAGTAAGTAAATAATAAGTAAATCCTTCATCAAATCGCCTCACGTCAGTCATCAAAACAAGATCTTACTAACTGTCTTACACGTCAGTTCCACTTCTTTCAGCAGTATGACGTTAAGCCCCGCTTTACGTGTACAGCTTTTGACTGACATCGCTCATAAACTCTCTGGTGAAGCCTTTTATAGTTGGTTTTGTGAAGCAGTTCATTTTACAGTGTAGTGTTCAACTTTGTTTGGTTGAAGACTATGACAAAGACGCTACTTTACGAGGATTGAAAAAGGCTTCATATTTATAGAAGAAGAATTTATATTCATATGAAGAGATAACTTTATATCCATTTTTATGCATATTGCTTGCACGGATCAGTGTCGGATTTGGCATAGTTAAAGTTTGAAGGAAGTTTTTTTTTTAATGAATGAGCCGCACCTGGCCGACGAGTTGTATTTATAACACGGTTTCTCATATATTCTACGAAGGTTTCTGTTAAATACCGAACACTTGAATGGTATTCCGTACTTAAATTTGTACTTGTGTGTATACTAACAGGGTTATAGGTATAAATAAAACGACTGATTGTATACTGAACTGAGAAAAGAAAGTATCTTTTGCTCAAACTCACAAGCCCCTATACCAAATCGGAAAACAATCTCTCTTGCGACTTCTATTTCGCCGCCAACGCCATCTAGTTGCGTCATTGTACAACTTAAAAATAAAAAACAATTTGTTTGACCTAATGAGCGACTGTTGATCATTAACATACCGCCCACCAAGGACATTACTGACGGAATGTCCTTTTTGAACTAGGTTATAGGTTGGAATTTGTAGCTATCAATTAGATCTTATAATTTTGATCTAAAATCTTAAACATAATCTACCGATTTAACTTATAACTATTCTAACGATTTAACTTATAACTGTAGTAACTTATTCTAATGAGTGATATAAATCTAACTTACATACTATGGTAATCTTGAACTAAATTACAAACATTAAGTTACACTTGCCGGAAAATAAATGGCTAAGTGTCAAGTACAGTTGAAAATATACAATTTTATTTTGTAAATAAACCTAACAATAGTTCTTGTAAAATGTAAACAATGTAAAATAAAGCATAACATGCATGCACAATAAAGCAAAACATCTTGTACAAATAAAAGTTTGTAAAAGTTGACCTAAGATAAAAATATAATAATTTCATTGATCTGTATCCGGTAAGCGGCGAAATCGTCTTCTTTATTTTATTATTTTGTATAATATATTTTGTCCCATTGTGCTGTTTTCATTTGTATTATTTTGATCAGTTTGTTTTGTATGCTCATTTGTTCTAGTTTGACCTATTTGTTCTAGTATGACCTATTTGTTCTAGTATGACCTATTTGTTCTAGTTTGATCTATTTATTCTAGTTTGACCTATTTGTTCTGGTTTGACCTATTTGTTCTGGTTTGACCTTTTTTTTTTCTTATTTCGTTTGTTCTAGTTTGACCTATTTTTCCTTATTTCGTTTGTTTTAGTTTGATCTATTCGTTCTTTATTCGCATTTGATTGCCGATGACGAATCTGTAGCTACAAATGTCTTAGGCATATGACTGTTATTGACCTGGTGACCTGAACCCCCTTTTGGTTCTATGCACTCAAACGCGCGGAAACGTTTTTCCAAAAATACCTTAAATTGATCTACGGTAGGAAAATAATTTCTGGGATCGCTACAACTTATACTTAATTCCCATTGCTACGCGTTTCAGGATCTAATTTAAAACTCATGATGTGTATGAATAATAATATCCCATGTACTCACATTTATTTCTAACTTTGCTAATGCATTTAAACAGTCACCAGTGGTGTCTGAAAGTTCTTTAAGTGATGTCGCCGATTCAACCTGCATACGTTTCACACCAAATAACCTTTTCAAAATACAGTTGGCAAGATATCTTTTATTGCTGTACCGATTGTCTAACAGATCCCAGCATTTACTGTAATTTAAATCAGTTATCGGAGTATTCCGTATCAATTGCTCAGCTTCACCAGTTAGATGGCTTTTTAAATAATGCAGCTTTTGCACGTTATCTAAAGAATCATTTTTATGTACTAACGACACAAAAAGGTCGTGAAATGTTGTCCATTCTTCATAATTGCCAGAAAATACTGGAATAACTATTTTTGGCAATTTGACCTGTGAGTGGACAAACTTAACCACACCACTGGCAGAACGATCCTCATGTAGTACTGGTTCACTTACAATTCTAATTTTATTGAGCATTGTTTTCATTAAAGTTTTATAAGTAAAATAAGTGTATAGCCTCGGTTGTATCATATATTTCAACAACCTTATGCTCAACCTCATCAAATTTCAGATGTTGATAAATGTTATTATTGGCACTTTGAAACGATTTCCAATCTTTTTCTAATGATTCTAATCTAGTTTCTATATATTCTATAGTTAATCTTTCTTTAGGAATATTTTTAAAATTAGCGAATCCCCTGATAATGATATTTTGCAACCCTTTTAATAAGTTCATTAATCCCTCCATATTTTAAACAAATAACTTAATACCAAGTCAAGTGTTTAAACAAGTTAATTTTTAATCTGTATGACACTCGATAAAAATCTAATAAATAAATTTAATAATTGAAATAAATAAACTAATGTTAACAACTCAACAAGTGTATAAAAAACTATATTTGTGCTAAACTAAAGCCAGCTAATTCAAATAAAATATAAGTCCAATATGTCCAAAATATTCTAAGTTCCCATAAGCTGCTCAAAATTTACAAGTGTTTGGAACAGCTTAATAACCTGACGGAAATCAGGCATAGGTTCCACGTTCCGTCGTTTTTTAAGAAACTATTCTAAGTTCTTAACTAACATGCACAAATAAATACAAAGTCTCTAATAACTAAACACAGAATATACAGTCTTTAAAAATCTACAAGTAAAAGGAAAAGTGTCGGAATAATTATAGTCTAAAATTGCTTGTCACTCACTGCCTTTGTTTATATAGTTAAATGTACTCACAATTTTCACTTCACTCACACAACACGATGATGGTGTATGTGACACACTCTGGTGGCGAGTGGCAACACGTCGAACTCTGGATGTGACGTCAGTCTTCTGATGTCACGTTGATCTGGGTGTGTGACGTCCTAGACGACACGTTGAGCTCCGCGAGGATGACGTCTGATGACCTCACTTTGAACTCGTCGCAAGTGGCGCCCTCTTTGATGTCACTTTTCCGCCGCTGCTTACCCCGTCCACAACACTGGACGAAGCTGTCGCTGCCGATGCGGGGAACCGTGTACTTTGCCGCAGCGATCCACTACGAGTACCACGGACGAAATCACAAAAATCCGAAACTAATTGGGCTCGATGGACTAATGTTAAATACCGAACACTTGAATGGTATTCCGTACTTAAATTTGTACTTGTGTGTATACTAACAGGGTTATAGGTATAAATAAAACGACTGATTGTATACTGAACTGAGAAAAGAAAGTATCTTTTGCTCAAACTCACAAGCCCCTATACCAAATCGGAAAACAATCTCTCTTGCGACTTCTATTTCGCCGCCAACGCCATCTAGTTGCGTCATTGTACAACTTAAAAATAAAAAACAATTTGTTTGACCTAATGAGCGACTGTTGATCATTAACAGTTTCTGACACTAACCAGCTTTAGGTCTCCGTGATGAATTAAAGCCCCATAAACTCACAGGCTCACACGCTTCAATCCCAGCCTTGAGAATATTATAGTTATAATCTATAAAGACGAGTTCTGTTGTGTGCTGTGATAGTTTTCCTTTTAATTTCGTTTTATATACTAGTGCCTTGCACTTTTTCACATATCCAAAAGCAACCATTTATCTGGCAAGGCTGGGGGACACTTGATTAACAAAACTTTGCCATTCTTCTTCTTCGTGTCGATGATTCCTTCACTAAATTTTCTTCGACCAGTATTCAGCCACGTTGATTGCCTTAGCGCTCGCCTCACAATGGTCTTGCATTTAAAATCTTAATTTTACGCAAACGAATCTCTGAATCGAAAAATGGTTTTCACAGACCCGTAATAATTTTGAATGGCCTATCCAACGATATTCCACACCATGAGGACGAGAAAAAAAAACATACTCACTTTATGTGTACCATGTGTACCCAAAAATATATTTTTTCATTGTTTTATTTTACCACTTTTTCGGCGTGAATAATATGTATATCCTTGCCAAAATATATTTTTTCGTAGTAATAAGAGTCTCTGAGCTAAGCTGCGGACGGATGGGCAGACTGACACAGCGAAACTATAAGGGTTCCTTGATTAAAACGCTTCTTGAATTGTCACTTATTAGGAACTCTTATGCAAACTTTCAGTCTTCTGCACCCAGCGATTCTGTACGTTGTCCATTGTCTGTCAGTAAATAAATATATGAATCTCATTAAGGGTCTACATCCGCTTTAGTGCCGTAAAACGGTAACTTTCTTTAGGAAGCTTTTGCTTTGGCATACTCCTTAGTTAAAGGCTAGGTTGAAAAAAAAAAATTATTGTTTTATGAATATTATTTTTTAAACACGGTTTTCTGGTATAACAAATAGTTTTGCTTTAAAAACATAATGAGCAACACGATATTTTTCGCAACTTTTGGATACTCCTCCAAAACTTAAAAATATTTTTACACAGAAAAATTGATGTCTGGAATTCCTTCATAACTGAAATAGCATACGTAAATCATATAGTACATATTTTGAAAACAAAACTGTTAAACCGAGCGGGTGCACGGCCAGTACTGCGTTAATATTGAGGCGTATATATCACCTTAACTGGAAAGATGGGTATACAAAGTTCAAATTTAGTTTCTTTAACTCCTATTGAAACATCCGAATTAGCGTATGCTGTTTAACTTTAGGGCGTAAATCAACAACTGACATTGGCAGAAAAACCATTTATTATTAATTCCTCCCTAATGCATAACTCGATATAAGCTCCTACCTTCCTACAATAAAAACAGAACATAAACAATGTCAATTTTATTGTAGGGTACATGAATACTTCAGTGAGTCCGGTGACATTTCAATATTCTGCCCACGCGTCCGCTCACTCAGGAGAAAAGGTCACAAATTAACTTTTATTTCGCAAATAAATGTCGTTTCTAATGTAGGGTAGTTTGATGTTTTTCTGTGAAGGATTAGGGTAGTTTTTCTATTTAATAATTTAGAGGTTTTTGAAGTGTAAACTTCTGTAATGAAATCTCTCTCTTTCTTCTTCTTTTTCTTCTCGACTCTATGGATAGTTAGATAGTTGGACCCCTTGGTGGTCACGTTAGTTGCGGCTTTGATGGCATTCATTAGGTCTTCCAAAATGCAGTTTTATGCGCACTTGGTCCACTCCATCGTGAGACTCATGTTGTGAACAGTGGCATCGCAATTATATTGGGTCTCTGACGAGTCTATAAAACATGACATGCTCTCATGTGTTTACTGAAAAAAACCTCTTTTAACATGTTTCAGCGAATTCGTTTTAAGACACTAATTATGATAAAAAAAACACAACTATAATAGCGTTTCAACATATAATCACAAATGAAACAAATACAGACAAATCTTATAAACTAAACATTTTCGCTCCAAACAATCATTTCTCATTCAAAATATTAAGCATACATTCCACGTTTGGAATAATTTTCAGACTCAAAGCTGAATATTCGAGCACGCCAATAGCTTATATTTAGAAGATTCCAATACAGGTTTTAAAAGCATAACCGTAATGTCATAGAAAACTAAACTGAAAGCTAAAATCGAAGGCAGTTAACATTCTTTTTTTTAAAAATAACGGTACTTTATTCCTTAAAAAAAATTAGAAAGGTACAGATTTCAGTGAGTGAATTCGATTTTGAAACTCCTCAGGGTGCAGGTGGTTTCGAATTTGAACGTTTTTGAGTAAGTAGTAAATAAAGTGCTATACTCAAAAAGGTCTACATTTAACTGAGAGAGTTCGAATCTTAAATTCCGTGGGTTGAATTCAAGTTCTCTCACAATTAATTAAGTACCTTTATTTGTAGTAATTAAAGTTCTTTATTGTATCGCTATCGTCAACATTGCGGTGTAAGATCCACTGAAAGCAAACTTTCAGTGGATCAAGTCTGAAAGCTATTTTAGTGTTGTCTTTGCTTAAACCTGATTTCATATTCGTACCATCCATTCCAAGCTGGTTTACAAGAAAATGCACTAACTAGAGTGACATGCGGTGCAAGGAACGATCTATTTCTGTTTCTATAAATTTTAGTGACTCTTCAATTCGATGAAACATTTAATTAAAATGTCTGGGCCCAGTAGGTGGCCACCCTTATTGACGCTTAATATTTTATGTGTTATTTATTTCAGACTATACTGAATACTCGATGACATTTTCCAAATCTATACTTTAATATTATAAAGCTAAAGAGGTTGGTTTTTTGTTTGTTTGAACGCGCTAATCTCAGGAACTACTGGTTGTAATTGAAAAATTCTTTTTGTGTTGGATAGTCCATTTATCGAGGAAGGTTATAGACTATATAACATCACGCTACGACCAATAGGAGCGGAGCATAAATGAAATATAAGCGTAAACGGTTTAAGTTACGCAAATATCATGTATATTATTCCTCTTTAAGTTCAAAAAAAAAGTCCGCGACAGCATATGGCTATCTTAAGAGATTGACTCACTATAACCTTTTTTTATGGTTATCAAATTTGTTCATTTGGGAAGGAGTTTTATCAACATCTATACTAATATTATAAAGCTGAAGAGTTTGTTTGTTTGTAGGGTAGGTAGGCTAGGTACGGTAGGTAGGGTAGGTAGGGTAGGTAGAGTAGGTAGGGTACGCAGGGTAGGTAGGGAAGGTAAGGTAGTTAGATAGGTTAGGTAGGTTAGGTAGGGTAGGCAGGGTAAGTAGGGTAGGTAGGGTAGGTAGGTAGTGGTAAGTAGATAGATAGCCATTTGAAGGAAGCGAAGCCGCGAGGGTCAGCTAGTAAAAGATAATAGTAGAGACGGAAACAATTTGGAAGTGTCAAACTAGAGGATAGATACTTAGTTATTGAAGTAGTTAATAGGTGTTGAAGTTCGGAATCACAAATTGTAAAGCCATCAGTTTAGTTTGGTCTAAATGTATCTACATGCACTGCCCCTCAGTTTGGTAATCGTCTTCTGAAAGCAGATAGCCCAGCGTGTATGATCAGTAAGAACGGGAGCGAACCAAAAGGATATGCAAGGATCCTAGTTAGTTCTATAGTTTTTGCCAACCCCTATTTAAAAGAGGCGCGAGCTTATGTTTGTACGAGAATGAATCCGACCAACCAAACTCCAAGAATAGATTCCGAAATCAATCCTAATTGTGATTAGCCAATGAACCTACAAATGATCACGTTCACTGGGATCCAAACCCAGTTCAAAGTTTATCCAGCCAAGCGATTTAATTTCAATCCATTTGGGCTAAGGACATCAATGCAGTAACGTTTCTGTGTACCTTCTGAATCATTGGGTTTCTGATATATGGTGAATTAGGGTAATTTGCACCTTAAGTTAGTAGGGAGAGGTCTGTTTTTGAATGGGTATATGCTGGCAAGAATGTTTTGGTAATACAGTGATTTGTATTTGTGTTGTTCTGCATGTTTATAGAGTCATGAATGGTAAACATTATCCTAATTTGTTGCTTCTTGGGTCTGTTTTCAAAACCTTTTTATTTTTAAACCGAGAACTTCCGAGAACACAGCTAGTGTTGAACTTTTTGGCAGGGGCAAAACTTATGGATTCTCGTCAGCGACATGCTAATTTGACAGCGTCATCGACATGGTAATGTGCCGTGTGACGCTGCGCGTTTCCCGTCTGATGTAAAAACACAATTATTCCAAACTTCTAAGATTTTTACTACTGCACAGTCCCCTTGACTGCCAATTATTTTTTTAGGGTTCCGTACCCAAAGGGTAAAAACGGGTCCCTATTACTAAGACTCCACTGTACATCTGTCTGTCTGTCCTTCTGTCTGTCACCAGGCATCTCATGAACCGTGATAGCTAGAAAATTTCACAGATGATGTATTTCTGTTGCTGCTATAACAACAAATACAAAAAAAATAATAAAACAAACGTGAACGTCCCATACAACAAACGTAATTGTTTTGCCGTTTTTTGCGATAATGGTACGGAACCCTTCGTGCGCGAGTCCGACTCGCAGTTGGGCGGTTTTTAATCATTGCTAACCTACTTTTGGAAGTAGCGTACGTAAGAAGTACACAAATAACTGCCGCTAACGTGAAAACGCGTTTAATATAAAGTGCCCAATCGATAGCTGTGCCGCCATTTCCCTGTGGTTTTCACGCAAAAAGCTGAAACTGAACTAAACAGAGGCTCGTAAAAGTACAAAAAGTAGAAAGCAAACACATTGGAATTCTGTAAGCAACAGGTATGCAATTATTTTTGGCTACAGTCTTTGCTGGCAGACCTCAAACCACGCCTGCCACCATTCTGTCTTTTATTACCTTTTGTATTCAAACGATATTTTCTCTCTTTTATATTCGAGACCATATTCCAAATTTGAATTATTGTCATTTATTATTCTTTATTTGCGGTGTTTGCGGCCTGCGACAACATAAGAATTCGATTTTTAATTTGGTAATACATCATCTATCTCTCGTATTTTATCGTTTTTTATCTGTGGAAATGTCAATATACTGTAATTGTTGTTTTTTTTGCAAATCGAATGTTGTTCTTGTTTTAAAACAGATCCATCAAAGGAGTTTATATTCTATCAATGGACGAGACAAAAACCAACAAGGGAGTGTACTGAAGTAATAAAATGTAAACATTTGATTTTATACAACTATATTGATATTATTTTCTAGATCTAGAACAAATAAACTTAAACGCACGTATTCTAGTAAAACAATTGATACAATGTGAGGTCCTATCGTTGGAAGGATTTTTTACAAAACGACATTTGGATTGTCAAAACGTTGCCGGTTTAATAGAATAGGTCTTTTTCTATGAAAATAAAAAAGATCATGTGTATATATTTTATTTGTATTTTTTGGTAATATTCAAATTGAAATGGCCAGTTACTCAAAAAATCAATCACAGTTTCACCCTAAATCTTCGACCCTACCCCGACTCTCGACCGTTTCTAACCCCCCAAGCTCCCAAGCGCCTACAAACAAGACGCAATGATTCACAAAACATCACCTAATTAGCATGTTGGACTCCCGGATCCCGCTCACCTGTTGCGGCGCGCGCAGATCGACCGCTGCATTGTGCCCGCCGGTTAACCCTGCAAATGTGGGTCGGGCTTGTTCCCCAGAAACACTTGACAGAATTGTGCCGATCGCTGCGCTTGTGATTTGAAAATGGAATCAAATCCTCCGAATCAAGAGAGATTCGGGATCTGAAGGTTGACGTTGTGTTTGAATAAGGAATGTTTGATGTTCTACAGGTTTTTTATGGATAATATTTTTGTGTTCACCAAAAATCTAAAGGTACATCTATGTATGCATTTCTAAAATATTGATCTTAAACCCGTTTAATTGTTTTACTATAATTAAACTACTCGGCCAACAAAATATGTTACATCAAACAAATTCCAAATTAACACCAAGATATAACACTTTTTTATTGTAGTGCGCTGCAAATATTCTATTGTAACAATAACTATTTTATTCTTCCCCGAAAAATACTGATCGTGCACCAAATATTCCTGCTCGGGAGCTTAGGGCACCCCGACACGGACAGGTTAGGTTCGAACGAGATGACGTGAGCTGAAGTGAGCGAGCAAAGCGAGCGAACTCAGCTCCCGTCATCTCGTTCGTGTTAGGTTACTTTAGACCCTGCGGACGGAAATAGGAGCCGTCGACTATGTTGCCAAAGTACTATACATTTTGCAGTGCATTATCTGAAGAAAAACTAAAAAAATAAATGCTTGTTTTTAAAATTAGGTGTATTACTATTTTTACAAATTTGCAACAGTTGTTAAATAGATGCTCGTTATGACATATTTTAATGAACATATTTTGGTGCACATTCAGTATATTTGGTGGAACACAGGCAAAATTAGGTAAATGAAATGGGAATAAATTGAAGTACTTTTAAATACCATCCGTTTTTTATTAAAATAAACGCCACTGTTTGAGAAGACTGTGAAAACTTACATAAGCAAATACTTTTGGGCCCAATTTATATTATGGTAGCACCTATTCCAATCTGGGTCGACGTTGGTTCCCAAGCAACACTTGACAGTATTGTGCCGATCGCTGCGCTTGTGATTTGAAAATAGAATCAAATCTTCCGAATGTCTTTTGATTCGGGATTTGAAGGTTGATGTTGGGTTTAAATAAGGAATGTTTTATATTCTGCAGGATTTTTTGACGTGATAACGTCTTTAAAATCGTTTTAGTCGGGTGACATGTTCAGAAACTTGTGTCACACCAAAACCTCACGAGCGCGATCGCAGGTATAACGAGAGAGAGACGGACCGATCTCCCGTCTCATCTCGAGCGCTGCCAGTCATTCCGTGAAACTTGTCACGCGGAATCCTCACGAGCGGAGGCTGGCATAGCGTTCGAGTGAGTGGACCGATCTTCCGTCTCTCTCACTCTAGCGGCATACAAACGAATGGAGATTTTCTCGTGCGGTTAAGTTTTCGTTGAATGTTTGACGTTATCACGTAAACATCTCGATCGTAAACCTACTTTACAAACAACCAATTTTTTTTTAATATAGAATCAAATTCGCCGAATCTCTCTTGATTCGTGATTTGAAGGTTGACGTTCTTGTTTGAAAAAGGAATGTTTGATTTTTGGCAGGGTTTTTGTAACTAGAAATTATAATTCGGGCAGAACGTGCAGTATTTTAATTTTCTGGTAGTAATTAATTATTGTGGGTCGGCGCTCGTTTCCAGAAACTCTAGACAGAATTGTGCCGTGACCGCTACTGATTTGATAATGGCGAGATTCGGAGGATTTAAAGGTTGACATTGGTGTTTGAAAAATGAATTTTTGTTTGTTGACGGAGCATTCAAACAGAGAATTATTGATTTCTATTTGGCATGTCTCACTTCACTTGAGAGATGAGTATCTTAGAATTAAACCTGTTCCAAAAGTTCTGTAAGCAGATATTTTTTTATAAAATCTTAAAGATCTTAAAATATTAAAGATCTTTTATTGAAAAATCTTTTAACGCTTCTTTATGCTGGTTTCTGTAGTACTGTTCATAGACAATGCTTCTTGAACTAACACCTATATCTACACTAGCACAAAGAAGACAACGAACCTATAGCTATTTCCAACTCGGCAGAAATTCTCTGTCCCAGAAATAGTTGACAGAATTGTGCCGATAGCCGTCCCGTGTCCAACTAATTCAATAAAGGCCTTAAGATTGCTAGAATACGACGCTTAAAGCGCCTCTGTTTCTGCCAGCCGTTGGAAAATTGTCGATATACTTGTCCCGAGACAATTTTAAATCAGTAGTTGAACAAGAAATCTTGGCAATTTGCAGAAGAAGTACTTCTCCCCTTAGCTGAACACTAGTTTCGCAAATTGATTAGGATGTGTGCTGGCTTTTTGCCTGAAAACATTACAGAAATGTTTAAATTCTCGTTCATGAATTTGTATGATTAAATTCCTTTCGGAATTAAAATGTAGTTTTGTAGTTGTATTTTGCGAAATATGGTTCGTCGCATTTAGTTAGACCAAAAAATTGTATGTGCTGTCTCTGTAGAGATCAAAGGCGTTCTATCTGTAGCATGGACAAGAACAGGGACCCTGTAGGGTTTGAAGTAGAACTTGAAGCATGAACAGGTTTATATTCGTTTTTTGAAATAGTAACGGTACTTAAATACTTATTTTTAGACGCAATGTATTTAAGACAAAGGAATGTTAAAGAAGCATGTCCAATAATTATATTAATATATTATATACTAGCTTTTACCCGCGGCTTCGCTCGCAGTGAAGCCATTTTTTTTTTATTAAAATGCATCCTATATTACTTCTAATACCTCCAAGACTATATGTACAAAGTTTCATGATGATCGGTTCAGTAGTTTTTGCGTGAAAGCGTAACAAACAAACTTACATTAACATTTATAATATTAGTATGACAATTATTTAAAAAAATATTAAACTGTTTAGCAACTGATTTTCCTTTTTCCTCTTTATAGAATTTTGCTAATGACAACTCATTAGCAAAATTAAACAATTAAAAACAGATGCTAAACAATTAAGAGATTTTTATGAATAAGAGGGCTTTTGAATGGACAAAAGTAACTAATGTGGATAAATTTATGATCCCTCTTGCAAGCTCCTCTTTATTTTCAACTTGCCCACAACTATCTCGTTCACTAATGACAGGATCCCCTATTATCCTCAAGTAAAACTTCTAATATATGTGTCAATATCTCTATTGCTGTCAGGGCAGTATTCGGGTCATTCCCTCGTGAAACGCTTGACGTGTGACGCTGATAGGCGTCCAATAGAAACAGTGATTGCAGGAAATCACGCCGTTGTGTGGCGGAAAGCTTTGCCTTTGTATGTATGTTTGTTTTTGCGTGGCTAGGTCGCTTTGTTAGTGTGGGGCTTATTTTCTTCTTTTGGTTGGTCTTTATGTTGTGATTGAAAGCTAGTCATTAAGATAGGACTTCTTCCAGTATTTCTTGTTTGGAAAATGTATATGCAGTACTAAATACCTCATCATCTTCCTGGCCTTGTTCAATGTTTCTTGGGGGTCAGTACTACATGTTTTCTTCTTAAACTCTTCTCTTTTCTTTCATATCGTTCCCCACACAGTCTATCCATTTCATATTTGGCGTTTCTCACTCTGAGTCTCCATCGATCATCTATAATAACTCTTTTATTCACATGCATTTCATCACTCCTGAACACAAATGTTCATACCAAGACAGTTCTGTAGTAACTTTTCGCTACTCACTAACTCTATTTCCAAACTACGAGTATGATGCATATGGCTAAAAATCTACAGCGAGAATTTGTGTATAGTCGCCAGTATTAATGAAAATCCACTAGTTAGTTTCCTCATGAGCTGAGCGCACTCGTGTATGCTCTACCATTGTGTAAATTAGGCGCCAGTTTAAGGAATATATAGGTCACATTAATAAGTAGATACTAGATTCAATCACGAGGCGGGAATACATAATGAGCCCTTGAATGATATGCAGCAGACAAGGGAAAATCAATTATAGATTGTTCACCATGCTCCACCTCCTGCCCCAAACCATGCAGCCAAAGTGATCAGACGAAGCCGGGGAAGTGGCAAAGTTTTCGGCCAAATAAAATTGAATGACTGACGTGCCAGCCACTGGAAAGAGAATAAGAGCTACTGCATACTTATCACAAGATTAAAAAGACGCGAGTCGAAGACCAATGGTACCGACGGCCTCGTCAAATCTTTGCATAAACACCAAGCGTGTAAGTGAGTGTCACCGTTTACCCATGAAAAATTGCCGGGCCGTGACAATTCTGACTGAGGCTGTGACTGCCAAAAGTTGTGCACTTTATAATGAGCTTTTTCTTCTTCGCTCCCTTGGGAAACCCTCATTATGAAAAATAATATTGCCCTTTTTGGGATAGTAGTTATAATGGCCCCACTAGTCGCTGCCAAATAATTGATTCCGTGCTTTGTAATACCTATTATTGTGGGTAAAGTAAGTACAAAGATAAGTTCACTTTGACATAAGTGACAATAGAAATTCCTCCGTTATTTTCCTGTCAACAGAACTCACCCATTATGTCGTTTGTGGACGAAATACGAGCGATGTAAAGGCAGTTATCCAATAACTCGATTCGTTCATTCATAAAGTATAGGTACTCGGATTCTCGAATACTCGGAATTCATAGTCGGGATTGAATTTGTTGGCCGTACCACATGAGAGTAAGGTCTGAACAGGGAATGTTCTACGTACGGTGTACTTTGGTGTATTCGGTCCTTTTGTGTGTACGTTTGTTATGGATGTAAAAAAAATACGTCATGTTTAATATTTAGTTCTGTAGTCATTTGTGTATTTTCCGCCCTCGTAACTGAAAAAATTACTGATTAATTACAGTTATCAGGTTACCAGTAATTTAAGTAACGATCGCTCTCTATAGTAACTGACGCAGCATTGCAGTAACTAGCATATCATTGCTAAAATAGTCGTAGCACAAAAGTAACATGCATAGCACTGTAATAATTGAATAGTTACTCGCGTAACACTATGTAGTTAATGCGTAGCACTCTGCATTAAAATACGAAGCCTTATGACCATTTTATCAAGGTTGCATAGAAGAGAAAATGGTATGGCACTAAATATTGGCGTAGCACTATAGTACCATAGGTGGAACGGTAATTATTGAACAGTTAAGTAACTAGCGTAGCACTCTGTAGGTGACTGGCGTAGCAATATAATAACTGACGTAGCAGTACAGTGACTGACGTAGCCTATAATGATTGATGTAGCACTATACTAGCTGATGTAGCCCTATGACCATTTTATCAAGGTTGCATAGAAGAAAAATAGGGTAGCACTAAATTTGGCGTATCACAATAGTAAGATACGTAGCACGGTAATCATTGAACAGTTAAGTTACTAGCGTAGTCTGTATGTGACTGGCGTATCCATGTAATAACTGGCGTAGCAGTACATTGACTGGCGTAGCCGTATAATGATTGATGTAGCACTATACTAGTGTACAATTATAAACAGCCTTTGTTTTTTATTCAACGATATATTTTTACTATCTCGTTAAACCTTTTAAAATTAGCCTATCAGCGCTATTATAACGCAAGCTGAGCAAACGGCGATAAAACATGATAGGCTAAACAAGCCGTAAAAAGGTCGACAACCTAATGGAATGTAATCAAGTAATTTATTCTTTTGACGGCTGGGACGACGGAAACGTCCCGGTATTTTGTACGAAATTTTCTTCTTTTTTTTTAGGCTTGAGAATTTTTGTCTTGGCGTATCTTTTTGGGAACACATTCTTTGGCTGGGCTTTGGTCATTGCTAATCAATTGATTCTGATGGATCTTCTATAAATACTGTTTTTGGGCATAAAATAATTCTTGTAAAATCTCATAGCGCAAAACATTGATTTGGAGCAAGCCCGCCACATAACTCAAAACCGCCTTGATTCTGATGGTTCTTCTATAAATACTGTTTTTGGGCATAAAATAATTCTTGTAAAATCTCATAGCGCAAAACATTGATTTGGAGCAAGCCCGCCACATAACTCAAAACCGCCTGATAATGATTAAATATGAAATAAAGGCTTTGAATTTAACACTATGTACTACCAATCACTGCAACTCCTAAAAGCAAGTATCAACTGGAGATACAACAAGAGATACTTCTCTACTACTGAGGAGTCCCGGAATTACAAAGAGCATACATGAAGATAAAAAACTTGATTGTTATTAGTCCTATAAAGCAAACCAAATTATATCGAAAATCAATACATATAATAAATCTGTAGAAAAGTCGTTTTTGTACATCGAACATATTTCCAAAAAAAATGCCAGGGTGTTAATAAAAATGATAAACAACAGAGCCCATTGCCAGCATTTTTGGATTTTTTGTCTGTTTATCTGTTTAGTTGTGCACGCGTCACGTAAAATGTACGAACCCAATGTAGATAACTTTTATACATAAAAACTGTGCGTAACTTGAAGTATTACTTAGTTTTTGTTTCATCGCAATCGGTTCCCTCTATCAAAAGGCAGATGAATTTAAAGTGTTTAAGAATTAAAATATTACAACACCCGCAATTCAAGTAATCGGACAGTTGAACTCCATATTCGATAGATGGCATTGTGCATTTGACGTCATTTCCTGAATGGCGGTGTTAAGGTTCGCCGCGGAAGAAAAAAACTAGAAAAAAAATGGTAGCCAGATTAGTTAGTGTAGGCAGGTAGGTAAGTAGGGTTGGGTAGGCTGTAGGTAGCTGAGGTTGACTGGAGCGAAGCCGCGGGCTCAGCTAGTTACAGAATAAGATCAAAGAACCTTTTGCAGTTGATCTACGAAGAAATACTCTTAATCTTTGAACCTGGGTGTGGTTAAGACAACTACACAGACACACATACAAACAATACACAGTTTAGTTCATAATCAACCTGTTGGCTTCCCTGATTAGCCCCTAGGGCTTAACTACTGAACTTTTGATCAAAGCCAAGTATCTTAGATAATATTTAAGACGTAGCTAATAAACGACCTGTGTACTGTTTATTTCATCTTGTTATATGCACAAAGGGTTGTAGATAATATGGAATGTGGTGAAAATGGTTTAATTATATTTTATTTTGGAAGGTAACTTACTACTATCGGCATGAGCCCTCCTTCTTACGTTGTTTCCCCAATGCAGGGGGTCGTGACCACACGGGCGAGCTCGACCTCCTGCAACAAGCTTGAGTCACACGTTTTTGTCACCGTTTGGGAGCAAAAAACCGTGATAAAATGCGTGACACAAGCCTATCACAGAGGCCATGCCTGTCCGGCACAACATGGTTTCAAAACTTTCGCCTTTATTATGTTCCTGCAGTTACTCCTATTTTTAGCAACATGCACGACTGCCGAGTTCTTAATGTTCAGCAAGGTTCGATTTTCGTCTAACCGACTTATAGAGAGTCGAGGGAAAACGACCTGGAGGCAGAAGCCTCTGGGTCGTTTGCCCGACCTTACCAGTGACAATTACCTTAAGTAGGCTGTCGGGCAATATGGTCATAGAAGTCAACTATCCTCGGTATAATAAAAGAAACGAAAGCGATAGGGTTTTCGAAAAGTTAAACTGAGGGTTTAGACAAGTGAAATTCTATCAACGCAAGTGTCAAATATCAAACATGTATGACATTGGCAAGCGCTATTGAAATGTCACGCTATCGAACCCTAACAATTTGGCATTTAATCGTGACAGATTGACCACCAGACATTTTGGTAGCACTTGACAATCGCACAAGTTTTGGATTCAACAATAACTATTGACTCGCTATGGGCTCTTTCAATTTAGACGTTTGGTGCGGGACTGGTGCGGCGCCGCAGCGGTTTGTCGTACTGCGCATGATCGGTTGATATTTTTCACCAAGAGCTCGGTGCGGCGCCGGTGCCGCGCACGCACGACATCACGACGACTAAAAAATCAACCGGTTGTGCGCAGTAAGACAAACAAACCGCTGCGGCGCCGCACCAGTCCGACACGAAACGTCTTAATGGAAAGAGTCCATGTCTCATGGAATGTAAGTTTTCCGAGCCTCGTTATAATTTTTGAAAATCGTGTTCTACAACAACAATGAAGCATTGTTCCTGTAGCTTAACGGTCAGCGCAGATAAGTGCGAGATGCTCAGCTGTCTGTGCTGACCCTTAAAAAGCAAACCCAACACGCTGATACCTTTTAAAAGTACCTCAATTAAGTTCGGTCTTTCAAAGCCTTGTTTTTCAATTAATATAGTTGCCATTAATAACCAAAACGATTATTTTTTAGTAAGCGATCTGGACCCAACAAATGTTGCTGAAAAAACTTTTATAAAATAACATAATTGCATGACCTTTATCCAAACGTAACAATACACGTTATGGTTACGGTTGCCTGAATACTGAATTAATAACGAAAAATGTTATATGACAACGTAAAATGCATGCAACAATATAGCACACATACCAGAACAACGTCAGTACTTGAGGATATAAAATTACTCATGCAAAATGTAAATTTTATAACTGTTTCATAGTAATGAAATTGAAGCCCACGTCATGCATGCCATAGTGACGTTACCTTCTGTATTTTACTGATATTAATCAGGGAATTATATACGGTACAAGTTAATATTAATAATAGATTTTCATTGTGCGTACAGCTAAGGAGTGGAATTCCCTGCCGGCGTCTTTGTTTCCTGATAGCTACAACCTAGGGGTCTTCAAGTCAAGAGTAAATAGGTTACTTCGAGGCAAGCGTGCTTCACCTTCGACCACATCATCACTTAACATCAGGCGAAATTTTGGGAAAACGCGAGACTATAAAAAAAAAAAACATCACGCCTGTATTCGTCGTAGGATTAAGCAAAGGTGTTCCTATACGACACTGTATCAAAATTTTCTATTCGCAAGACGACATACGAGCAGACCGTCCTATTCTCAAAACTACCTAAGGCCCTAGACAAGTGACATTCTATCATTGGAAGCGTGGCGTTAGCGATTGTCAAAAAGGCAAAATTGTATGGGATTGACAATCGATATCGAAAAATCATGTGATCAATCCCTTACATTTCGACTAGCGCCGTCACCGACATTGAATGCCACTTGTCTAGAGCATCTGGTCGCAAAACGCCCAACAAACAAATTAATGGGAATGGTACAGTCATACCACACAATTATATGAGATTTCTAACGGAATAATTTTTTGATTTCTACCTACCTACCACCTACCTAACTACCCTACCTACCCTACGTACCTACCCACCTACCTGACCTACCTACCAACCTACTCACCCGCCCTACCGATCAACCAACCTACCCTACTCTATCCTAGATACCTACCTACCCTACCCTACATTCCTACCCTATCCTACATACCTACCTACTCTACCGTACATACCTACCTACTCTACCGTACATACCTACCCAATCCTACATACCCTACCCTACCTACCTACCCACCTATCCTACCCACCTACCCACCTACCCTACCTACCTACCTACCTATCTACCTACCTACGAATTTGTTAAACTATTTATTTGAATAAGAATGTATACCTCAATACGAATGTATAGTTCTCGCCAAACTTCTTGGTCGCCCTGAAGTTGGCTACAATGGCTGCGCAGTAGAAAATTTCATACAAAAACAGCACCGTTTCGTGCCTCGCGCATCCGGAAAGCCAACTTCAGGGCGGCCCAGAAGTTTGGCGAGAATAAACAACTTATGTTTCAAACAGCGATATAATTAAATTTTAGAACACTCAAGCTGTTATTGTGACTTAACTATGATAGTGAGACTTATACTATCTGAGACTTTTTAAAGGTATTAATGAGAACTTTAATTATGTAGTACATAATTTTATGTATCATTAATAGTTTTCTCAGCGCACGCTTAATGATGAATTTTATAGGCAAAATTTTGCTACTTTGGGTTTCATTATTGCAATTTTCATAAGGATCTCAATTTTTTTTTTTTAATAAATTATAGCCTTTGTTACTCGGAAATAATGTAGCTCTCCAAAAGCGAAAGGTTTTTTTTTTAATATTTCCAGTAGTTTCGGAGCCTATTCGGTACAAACAAACAACCAAAAAAACTTTACTCTTTATTATATTGCATTCACCATTTTTTTGTTGCAAACCAAAAAGCGATATCTCGACAGGACTAAGGAAAATTATGGCGAAGGCACAAATCCACAGGTCGAGCTACGACTAAGAAATAACTGATTGAAAACCCAATAGCACTTTTGTCGACCTGCAGCCTAATGGCTTAAGCGAGGGCAAAGGGAACAACTCCATGAAAGAGTATGACACATTTCCTTTAAATTGTTTCGGTATTGCGTTAAAAATTTAGAAAGGGTATGTCCTTTACCCTATGAGTAGAATTCACATATCCTTTCCATGACCGATATCCCTTTTCGAGTGTATTACGCGATACGAAAGTCGTTATTTTAAAGGAGTCGTCAACCTTTCTATACTGCTGGAATCCGACCTGGTTTTAGCAGCAGTGCTTGCAATTCTAGATCAGCGAGGCAGTCCATAATTATTATACCTTGTTTTATTTTATTTGTTTTCAAAGTAGTTTTTGTGCAACTCCAAATTAATACACTAATTTATTGGCCTATCTACAATTGTTACACTAATAATAACCTTATTATATAAGCAATAATATAAACTAAATGTACAATATGATGCGATAGCCACAGCATGCAAAAACAAAATGACAACAGAAATTCAACAATAATAGTGCAGAAATAAAACTCATAAACAGTGAAGTCTCCGGAAATCAATACAGTCGAATATATTTTATGTAGGTAGATACAAAAAAAAAACAATAATGGTGATTATAAATTTTTTGTGGGCTTGACTCTTGAGTTTTTGAAGTGACGTCCAAAAAATATCGATTCTTTCATCGCAATTATTAAGAAGAGAGGTATCCAGGTCATCTTTGCCTTCTTCATCTTCATTATTAGGACGGGTTAATTATGAAAGTAAATGAAAGTGATCGCCGAGGGTACATGTGCAAAGACTATTAAAGTAAATTCCAACTTTACAAAAGTTATTCTTGACTCCAAACTGCCTAAGGCTTGTTTTTAAGCAATTATGGTCGAAAACAATAGAACTCACTAATTACGGTCGTAAAATCTTCTATTTCCAAAATATTAAATAGACAGAAAGAATATCAAATATCAACTTGTTAGGAACAGTAACGAAATATGAATTGCTCATTAAAACACAATTCACTTTCCTGGTTTGCCTGAGGGGGCGACCTCACTCCCTGGAGATACAAAAATTAATTTACTAAAGTAAAAACAGCTTACATTCTTTTTTGGTTTTTTCCTTAGTCAGTGTAAAGGCTGCTGAGGTATGGATATTTTGTATTTTGGTGGCAGACAGTGGTGACCCAGTGGAGGCCACGACTTACGTGTCGTAGATCGTGGATTCAAAACCAGGCCGATCCTTTCTGTAATTTATTTCATCACCACTGCTCCAAAATCGGTGAAGGAATAGATCATGAGGAAACCGGCATGTCCTAGAACCATTTTTTTTAACTGAATTCAAGAAGGAGGAGGTCCTAAATTCGAGTGTATTTTTTTATGTCTAATACCTCCAAACGTTTTATTGTGTGAACCGATTTTGATGATTATTTTTTTATTTGAGATCTGGTGCTTCTCATGTGGTACCATTCATTGTATTTTATTTGATCAAGATCTGACGAGTAGTTGTTGAGTTTTCCTTAACAATGCGTATTTGACATGGTAATAAACAAGGTACCGAAACTAAAAACATAAATATAAAAAACTTTTTAAAAAAAAAATAAACCGACTGCCAAAACATAACATTATAAAGCGAAAAATAATTTTCTTTTCGACAGTCGGTATCGAAAAAGAGAAAAAAAATAGATACCAAAAACACCGAGTTCCTAAAAAAAAGTTATTTATCGTTTTGTAGGGGTTTGTTTTGGAAGTCAGAATAATTTACTTCTGAAAAAGTTTATTTTGGTTTTGTCATTGAGAAGTATTTTCCTTGTATTAGTACTCCTGTATTCTTGTGAGAGGTACCTTTTTTCCAAAAAAATGTATTTCACTCTTTGTAATAAAATGTGTAAATGAAATTAATAACCAACTATTTCTACCAGCGTCTTCGCTCGCGTGCATGTCGGTAAATATCCCAAGGGAATGATTTCCGGATGCTTAAAAACTAGGGAAAGGGAAACAAAAACGGGCCAAGTGCGTGTCGGACTTCGCACATTTAGGATTCCGTACCAAACCTCAAAATCGAGTTGGTTGTAATAGAGCAAAATGCGAGAATTTCAAAGAAAAAATCAATATATTGGTATTTTTTGGAACAATATACGTAATAGTGAACATTATCAACAAATTTCAAGTTCATAAGTCAAAATGCGTCGGGAGTTTTTTTTTGTAAAATTACTGATTTTGGAGGCTTCTCATTCTATTGTTCTCCAATATAAATCTTTATATCTACACAACGAGCTCTAAACGATGATACCTCACTAGATGGAGTAGGTCAATTTTTTTTCACGCCCTCCTTTGACCATTGGGACCTTTTTTTTGTCAATTTTGATGGCTATGGGTCAACAAGATGCATAGACTGTAAAAATTTGAAGGCTGTAACTCCAACCGTTTGGCTGATAAACCTTTGTGACAGACGACGGCGACGCACAGACAGACAGACAGACGGACAGACAAAGACATGAGTGACAGTAATAGGGCTCCGTTCGGACCCTTCGGTTAAGGAACCCTAAAAACTATCCAGAAAAAAATCTTTCCCCAAGGTCCCATCTATCTCTATAGGGACTAAACTTCATCAAAACTGGATCAGCGGCACACAGACAGAGTTACAATGTTAGTGTGGACGTTAGTATTCCGTTAACCGGTTGGATAACGGAAATGTGCTTCAAAGCATTTTCAATACAAGAGTGCTTTTGCATGCTTTTGTATGGAGCTTTATTCTGAAATGTTTCACCTTTATTCCTTACACGTGCCAAATCTATCATGGCTGGAAGATCACATATATCTGACCGGGTTTTGTATGGAAATGAGCCCTCCTTTCGATATTATGTAGCCGGGCTCGCTTGAAATATGCTTCGGTTTGTTTTCGCTGTTTTTTTTATTCGATTCTTCATTTCGATTCGGTGGAAAATCTATTGCTTTTGCGTTCGAGCTTTTGTTTCTATCACTTCAAACGGGTTTTGGAAATATGTTTAAAAGATTTTTTTTGATAGCCAATATTTTGTGCAACTCTCCCTAAGCTAAAAAGATTTTTGCTCTTTTATATGCTTCCCTTTTTCCCTTTTCCCTTTTTTATGCTTTTTTTCTTTTTTTTTTTATATGTTTCTTTAGTTAAAAAATAATATCTGAAAGGGCTTGGGGGAGGCTTTTGCTCTAGGGCATGTAATATCGCAAGGTTCTCAATTCTTGAACTGAGTTCCAATACTGGAGATCTGATTCCGGAATTCCGGAACTGGTAACTTTTAAACTTTATTTAAAATCAAACAAGATTTATCATTATATCAGTCTTTTAATAATTATTAGTAACAAATTAAACATATTTGGTCATCTTTCTCTCTTATTACTCTAATTAAACATTTTAAACCGTAAAATGCTTATCTTCTTCTTCTTCTTCTTCGTGTCGCTGGCGCGACAATCTTTTAAATTTGTTTGGCCCAAAACTAAGCCACCTCTACGCTCATCATGGCATCGTCATCTGTGGCAGCACATCACCCTGGTAGCATGTTTTGGGGCATAGGGGACATGACAGGATGTGGAGCATAGTTTGCGACTCAGCACCACACGCAGACCCTGTTATGTCGGTAGTTGTGCACCGAATAGTGGATGTCTGGTGTCACACTCCTGCTTTTGTTTCTTGACTGCACTCGCAACTTGCCTTCGGACGTGTGCAGGTGCTATCCCGGCTGTGGGGCATAGTATGCTGACCGAGTTTGATTTGAGGCAGCCGGTATTTGTACGGCATTTGTCGTTAAGAGCAACATCTACTTCCTCGGTGAGGGCGGAACGGTGCCACACTGAACACGCATATTCGCCAGCCGAGAAGCAGAGTGCTAAGGCAGTTATCCGGAGAACTTTGGGTGAACCAGTTGGTTTATGTAAGGCGTCTGAGTAAATTGTTGCGGGACCCGATTTATCACACAGTAGAATTAAACATTAATAACATGACTTTAAACTGTTGACATTAAACTACACGATATTTGGATCGTAGTATGTATCACGTGTCAGTCTTAACATTTTCATAAATAATAATCAAAATAGCAAATATTTATGAATATTGTAATTCCGATGTTAATTCTATCAATTCCGGCATTGAAATATTAGCAAAACTGTTACGAAATTCCGGAACTCCGGAAATCCAGAATTCCGGAACTGAATAGAATTCCAATTCCCTACTTTGCGCAGCAGTAATATTATAAAGTGCTTGGTAGTGCGTTCCGGGATATAAAAAAAAATGTCTGCTCTTTTCGATCTTTCCATAGTTTGTACTTCAGTAAACAAAGTAAATTGAAGGTTAGCATCTAATTTCGAATAACCATCTCTCTTCATTACAAATACGACAAGTAATTGCTCGTCGAATATCAAAGAATCAACTTCGTTAGCCTTAATTGATTGCCTATCTTTATTAATTTCATAATTTCTAACTAGTTAAGCCTGTGTTTTGTTGTTTAAATACTCCAATAGGTAATTGAGCGGCCTTTGAACGCTTTTTGAATCAGTCAAAGGCTTTTCTGAAACAGTCAATGTTTTTAATACCAACTATTCCCTACGGCTGCGCTGCTGTGTACCCCATTTGGAACAGCCCGTGTATACCACAAGAACTGTTAATTTATCTGAATATAAAATTGCAGTAGCAAACAGGATCAGAGGCCCTAGACAAGTCACATTCTATCAACGAAAGCGTGGCGATAGCGATTGGGCGAATGTCATAAACATATGAAAATGACAAGCGCTATTGAAAAACCACGTGATCAATCCCTGACATATTGAAATTTCGACTGTCGCCGTCGCTGACATCGAATGCCACTTTTCCAGAGCCTAAGGACAAAAAAGTGTCGTAAATTCAAACGCTATTGAAATATCACGTGATCAATCCCGTGCATTTTGGCATTTCGACCACTGCCATTGCAGACAGAAGGACACTTTTTTTAAAAAAAAAGAAACGTGGCCCCACACTAGGAATTTCTTCCTGTATCGTGGGTGCGTTTACAAACATATAAACTCACATACACAAACACCCAGAGCTGGAAAAACTTATTATAGGTCATACAAATATTTGTTCCGTGCGGAAATCGAACCCGCGACACGCAGCGCAGCAGTTAATCGCTCAACCACTGCGCCAACCGTCCAACCAAATTTGCCTAGAGGATGTCCATTAATATCTAACATGAGGCTCGAAAAGGGGGACCCCACCTCGGTTTTTAAATAATCACGAAATATCTATTATATCACGGTACCTATATTGATATATCAAGTGTGTTTATTTTTTCGTTGAACGGGCAATTTCCGAACCGGAAAGTCTGTCTAGACTTTTTTTCCAGAATTAAATTAGATTGAACCTATATTTAAAGATAATTTTCTGTATTTGATTTTTTAAGGTACAATGTACCAAATAAAAATCACGTGATTTTGGGTACGGGTGGGGGGGTAACTAAAACTTCACCACGTATCACCAGGGAAGAGGGGGGAGGGATTAAAAAGTGGCTAAAAATATCACTTGATTAATGACTCCTAGAGTCTCAGATAACATAACCCGTGTATACCTGCATAAAAAGTAGGAGTAGCAATCAGTCAGACCGTTTTGGTAATCGGATCAGCCGGGCGAGCACGGCCTACTCTGACAGGCTTGAGTCATATTTTTATCACAGTTTGGGAATAAAAACCGTGAAAAATGCTTGACTCAAGCCTATCACAGAGGCCGTGCTCGCCCGGCAGTACACTACTTTCAGAGATTACCTCATGTTAGTAAACAAAAAACAATTTCACCTCATTATTTTATACGAGCAAGTTTATATGTCCAAGTTTGGTTCGTTCTTCCTGTTGTCGTCCCTTCTTTTCTGAGCGTGTTGTCCTGAGGCACTTTTTCTACTTCTTCGGCCGATTTACGAGTCACGAAATTAAGAATTACCTACTTCGGTATTTCTTTCTATTTATGCCTCTACATACCACAAGTTAAAGAACTCTTTGGAAATCTACCATATGCATCTTTTGATTTGCTGGTACTTATTCCATGTTCCTCTTTCGTATAATAAATATTCGTATCATATATGACTATGTATATGGAATTGTGTTGGTGGTGTTAACTTAGACTTAAATTGAGCAAATCCCAGAAGCCGTCCGACGTCTCAGACCCGCGAACTTTTCCCCTCCGCATTAGAAAAAAAAAACAGCATCCTAAAAGCATCTCAGCCTGTAAACATCTAATAAATATTTACCAATCCATCCTCTGTTAATATATTAAAATTCTCTTCCAATCCAAACTTTGAAAAGGAAATCGCAAAATGTATTTATTTAAGTGTTTGTTTCGGACGAAGATGGGTCTTTCGGAACTCTTCGGGGAGCATCGCGAAGCTTCGGCAATCTTTCGAGCACATTTTCTTCAATATTCGGGACTCGCAATTTGTTGTAAATTAGTATAATTGTACGAATTCCGCCTCGGGGCTAGCTGCTCATTGCCAATTTCAGTGTGTTTTCAACTTCATTTTGCTGTTTTGCAACCGTTGATTAAGGTAATTCGTGGTTTTGAGGTTGTTGTATTGAATTGAAAATTTTGTTTTATTTTAATTAAAGAATACTGAAAAGGATAAGAAGCCCGTGTAAGTTTTCAAACTATTTTGCAGCAACAGAGACACGAGCGAGGCTAGAAACGGTTTGCCAAAAAAAAAAATAGCATTTGAAAGGAAAAAATATGGTTTGGCACAATCTTAAAGACGCATATCGAGTTTTCGGACAAATCAAAAGAAAATAAAATATTAAAAAAATCTCGTTGACACTCAACTATACTTTCTACCTATGAAAGAATAAGAAAGTTCATAATCGGAACAGTACTACCATAGATTACCTTCTTTTGTTTCTTACTTTTGGGGAACAGATCTTTTCGGGCTTTTTTTTTTCCTCAGTGATAACCATCAGCACGTAGACTTAAAAGACCTAAGACTTAAAAGGCCGGGGTGGTCTTAAAAGACCACCCCGGTACCGCCTAAGTACAACGCCTCTTAGGGCACATTCCTGGGTAGGCTGAAAAAGCGACTCCCCTGAGCCTCGCTGTGCACGGCAGCACGCGATTATTGTGCCGCCGTCTTTCCTATAATCACATAGTGGGCGGACAGACTCCGCAATCTGAACGCTCGCGACTCCGGAGTCCCCTCTTGCTTATGATGCAGGCGGTGTTTCGGCGTTTTAGGCATCATGGCGGTTACTTCCGCCTCTGCAAAACAAATCATTTGACGTCTTTATAACATTAGTTAACACAAAACGATCCAGCACACAAACAACACCAATTCCATGGTACATTGCTAGCCACATACCCACAACGCAAACAACAGATTGCCATCCACGCCGCCTTGTATACGTTCCAATCACGCTGCGGTTACACTGCGGTCAGCTCCGGCTTTATTGGCTCACCACCGCCGGAATCCAAGACAGGGGCATTGCGTTCAATGGGTAAGGCCGACTTCACACCTTGGGTTGGATTAGTCTTGATGTTTGAACAATGGTTTATGTTGGGATGTGATGATATTATTTCAACCCCCCGACGGAAAAAGAGAGTTGTTATAAGTTTAAAGTGTTTACCTGTGTATTTGTGTATCTGTTTGTAGCATCGTAGCTCGTAAACGGATGAACCGATTTTGATTTAATGTGTTTTGTTTGAAAGGTTACTTTATTGAGAGTGTTCTTAGCTATGTTTGATGAAAATCGGTTCAGCTGTTCAAAAGTTATGGGCGTTTTATTGTTTGAATCGGGGTATTTTCGCAAAATATCGTGTCATAATAACGTTTAATAGATTGTCGATCGAAGCGTGTCTGCTACTAGGTAAATTATGTAGCATTAAATAAACAAGTGTCGGAGATTTTTTAAATATTACTTGTACATAATACAAGTAAGATAATTTGTGAAATCTTCTAGATTTTTGAGTTGACAAATTATTGTTCAAAATCCTGCACTGTCTGTGCCCGTTTCTCCGCTTACTTCATCAAAACCACGCAACACATTTTGATACGGTATTGTCAGGATCATGATAGAGAAAGTGATAAACGAGGAAGGTACCTATATAATTTATCACGTGCGAACCCGGGCCGCTCGCTTGTATCGTATGAACTCTGGCACAGAAACTTTATTTATGTAGGATGTAAATTCAGAACGCATTATAATTTGAAGAAATTATCAGATAATCCTGTATGTAATAATTTCTTAAAATTATAATGCGTTCCTAGACAGCGGTTAATGAGAGAGAGAGAGAGCGTATGTGGAAGGGAGATGGAGAATGGTTTATCATTGTAACAATATTAAAGACGTAAGAAGAAATAAATTCTATGAGTTGTGTTTAATGAGCCAAATACATGAAGTAACCTCAAGAAGTGTTTCTTTATCACGCCCCATCCCCTACATTTATGTCTATTTTAATATTGTAATCGAATCGGTTGATTACGATAAACTATGAATATATATAGTAAATACGTTGCAAGGTGTCAAATCTCTTCCTTACACGACGTATTAGTTACTTAATTAATAGCTTATCGTCGTGATTATGAGGTGTAAGTAACATCTACAGGATAATATTGTGCTTAGCTGCCATAACGTAAACAATTTATATAATAATATCTTACCATCATAATATTAACCCCTTTATCAATAAATGTTGCTTACAGTTAAGTAATGATTAAAGTCTGCTAAACTTACACACATGTTTACTTTTATGGTGTACATAATAAAGAGTATTCTATTCTATTCTATTCTATGTTTATTTATTTATTTATTTAATTTAAGGATCACCAACGAGTGCCACAATACAATATCATCTTACAAAATACAAGAAATTCATACAAGATATAATTTTCCTGCAATGCACACCCAATTACAGGCAACCACATCTTACACATTGGACATTAAGTCATTAAAAACAAGCATTTAAGGTTAAAATAGTCGATCATTCTTCCATACAAACGTAGTCTGGCGATTACTCTACTGTTTGACAATGTACGTTCAAAATAAAAAATAATACCAATTTGTCTCACCATTATCTGGCCCTGTATGGAAACAAAAAAGTAAAAAAAAAAAAAAAACAAAGTTATGAGCGTCGCAAGTTCCATATTTCAACACTAATTTTAACGCATCTTTGGGCGGAAATAAATACAATAATTAAAAGGAAAATTGCAAAACGGCCTCCTTACAGGGATAGATTAGTAATTCATCAATGCAAATAATTTTATTTTGAAAATATACATTTAGTCGTTTTTTCATAAAAGTTTATCAAATTTCGCGCGCTCGTTTTCGTCCTAAATCATCATCCATTTCGATACAAATTTTCAAAAGTGCTTATTCGTACTAACTAGCTTCTTACTGCTCATCACAGCATCTGTCTCTTTCGCACGTGTTGTCGGATGAGATAGCATGCATTTTAACCTCGCGCACAAAATAGTTCATGCCGTCGACTAGGGAAACCTTAATGGGTGAATAAAAAAGATTAATAAAAAAAATGGTATGAATAGCATTTGTATTTCCAATTCCTTTGATCTTTGATTGAGGAGTTCCTATGGCTACGTTCTAGCAGCATTACCAGACTAATTGTAGCTTTACAGTTTTTGTACTGGCTTCAAAGTTATAATCATCCCAAATAACTTTATCGGATACCAGGCAGTATCACTAATTTGTTACCGGAAATATACATCGAACCATAAAAAATACGCTCAAAGGACCGTTTAACATAAACGCATTTAAAAAGTTATTACCTTATGGTGTTGACGTAACAAACAAGTATCGGTGTGAGAGCAAAAAGGAGCTACTCGTAACTGCATTAACTAGTGGCCCTAATAACTAGTAATTTGGTGGCACTTTCGACTTTACTTGATTAACTTACTTAACTGCAGTTTATATTGTGTTGCGGTGTAGGCTTTTTTTCCTTCTTTTAATTATGAGCACTTCAGCAGTTATGTCAGCGAAGAAGCAGATGATTTTCTTTTTAGTAGACTAACACTTTGTTTCTGGATTGAAAATTGTCCCAAAAATAATAAACGAGCGTAAATTGCCGTGATTTGTTGAATGTATATTATCAACTGCCACTTGCATCACCTGCCGGGCGAGCACAGTGACTCACGCATTTTATCACGGTTTTTGCGATCAAACTGTGATAAAAGTGTGTGCCTCAAGCCTGTCACAGTAGGCCGTGCTGGCCCGGCTGATTTCCGTTTAATTTTTGTCACGTCGTCGATTATATCTACTGAACTTAAATTTCGTAGCGTTGGCTCGTAGCATAGGTAACGCTACGAGCCTACGCTATTTGCCTACGGAACTG
Source organism: Orthosia gracilis (assembly GCA_947562075.1). Lineage (NCBI taxonomy): Eukaryota > Metazoa > Arthropoda > Insecta > Lepidoptera > Noctuidae > Orthosia > Orthosia gracilis. The sequence continues at coordinate 24,651,602 of OX387275.1, forward strand.
CTACGCATATATTGCTACGCTACGTAGCTGCGTAGCAGTCGCAACCCTTCGTAGACATTGCTACTCCGTATTTTGTTGACTATATTTTGTGTCAGATGGTTATGTTCGACTTGATTTTTTATCGAATGACAACCAAGAACTCATAAAAAACTACTGGGTTGAAATAAAAATAAAACATAGCAGATAATTTCTTAACAGAATGCTTATAAATTTCCCTCTTACCAATTAGAGCAAGAAGCGTTTCCAGACCTGTAAATAATAGTTCCTACTTTCAGAATAAATAGAAACACGTATTGTGCACCAATTAGCACAAAGCTGCGTTTAATCTACGACACAAATTGCAGCAGGAGTGTCTGACACTTGTGACTAATTACGTTCGCGCTCGACGCAGTATTAAATTAAAGGATCACCTGTATATATATCCTGGCTAACTTATGTTGAGAGTGGGAGTGTGAGTTTGTTTGTTTCTGCAGTTTATGCAATAGCTAGTCTGAACGAATATGGGTTCAAATTGTGTTTAGTTGTGTTAATTGGAGGTACGTAAGCCACGAGAGTGATGCAGTGGTAAAATGCTAGTATTACAGGGTGGCCAACTTAGAGGTATACAACTTTTTTTTTGCCGCCATATTTGACAGATATTTGATAACAATTATTTCTTGTAGATATGACAAATTCGATATGGAGCGTTTTTCGTAGGAGGAGTAATTGGACCCTACTTCTTTGAAGATGCTAGGGGCGCTGCCGTAACAGTGAATGAAGATCGTTACCGTGAGATGATCAACAATTTTTTGTTACATCAAATGAATCGGGCTTAGGAAACATGTGGTGCCGACAAGACGGGGCCACATGTCATACGGCCAGAGACACAATCGAAATATTGAGAAGAATGTTTTCAGGTCTATTATTGACTGGTCCCCAAGATCCCCTAATTTGACAGCCTGACTTGTTTTCTGTAGGGCTATCTAAAGGGACGTGTCTATGCTAACAACACGAGAAATAGCCAACATTTAAAACAGAATATCCGAGACGATGATAGTTGGAAAAAATCAGGCCGGCCGGAAATGTGCGAAAATGTAATGAGGAATGCGATAAAAAGAGCTCACATTTGTCGCACTGCTAGAGGTGGACATTTGGCAGATGTTATTTTCCATACCTAATTACCAAGCCTAAATATAATATTTTTGAAACAAAACCTAGTAATTTCCATTTTATGTAAAAAAAAATTTATAAAATAAGTTGTGTACCTCTTAACTGGCCACCCTTTATAATAATGAGGTAAAATTGTTTAAGTATTAAACCGATTACAAAAAATATTTCACTGATACAAAGCTAAACTGATGTATAGCAATATATATTTTATCGCAAAAATAAACTTATCCCATAAACATTTAATAAATCAATAAAACAAACATACGAAAACAGAAATAAAGTGAAATAAATAATTCAGGAATCACTGTTTTATTTTCACAGTCGTTCGCAGCTTTCTTTTACTAGGCGCAAATCTTTTACGAGCATCAAAAGTACGTAAACCTTTGCGTATTGCGCAACATAATTGTGATTTTCTTTTTCGCGAATATCCTAGGTTTATTGCAAAATACCTGATTATTGAAAAATGACTAAAACACCCGTATGTTTGAACTGATAATTATGATTTTCACATTAGCATGTTTAGAGTGATTAGGAACTTCATTGCTGATTGACTGATCTATGAATTCACGTCACTGCATTCTGGGTGGTCGGAACATGGCTCAAATGAAGCTTACAGCCAATCAGTGTCAGCATAGCGTTTACATTCCGCCAATCAGCGTTCATTCTCTAACCTAAGATAAGTATTTATTTTTGCAAAAATAGATTTACACGCACGTTTGATTGCAAAAAGTTTTTTAGTTGCAAATAATGCGGTAGTTTACAAAAATCCTAGCATTTTGACGATCTAACGACGTTTCCAATAACCTGCGACATACATCTACAGAAATGTATGTCACAGCTTCCCTCAAACAGTAATAGGTATTTTCCGTTTATTTAGGAAATGAAAGGCAAACAGACGAAGCCGTGTTTACGTCATAAAATTTCACGCAAAAGAATCGAGAGCATGTGAAAAGTAAAGATAATTTACATTATAATTTGAATACTGTTTGTTTGCTTTCATTTTGTATTATAAAAGTTTGAGTTTTTGGGAGTGGTAGGTAATGTAGATGTCTGTGGGTAGTTTGGAGTTTTATGGCTGCTGTTTACAGAATGATTAATAAGAGTAAAAGTGTCCAGCTGTAAATCTATCATTCACTGAACCTTCGACTGTAAATCTACCATTCACTGTACCTATGTGTCGTTCGTTGACTTCTGTGTGCCCTGGCAGTTGAGTATGTCATGCTCTCTCTAATTTCTCTCTGATGGTGGCACATGTGTTGGATTATTTGGTTCCCTTCATGATGGTTGAGCTGAGTGGTGCCGATTCATGCGTCATGTTCGTGAACGGGCGCCATCAGTTGGGATTGGTCATAACTTAGCTGCCTCGGCCTGTTGTTGCATTTTTATTTTAAAATTGTTTGTTACTCTAGACGCTTTTACGTGCACGTCTTTTTGCATCGTTCTCACATATATGTATTGTTTTTCAACAAGAATGATGTAACCAAAAACTTGTAATTGAAACTGATGGAAAAGAGTGTCCGTGGAGTTTCTTGCAAATTCTTCTCCATTGAGATCTACTGACGCTTGCGAATTTGCAACTAGAGTCATATTTTATTTTTCGATATCGCTTTTTAAGCCCATACAATTTTGCCTTTTTGACAATCGCCTTCGCCACGCTTTTGACGTCAGAATGTGAGAAAGCAAACTAAGCCTTTTAGCTAAATCTAGTTTAATTAAGTTAGTTATAAATTTAGTTCAATTTCTATTGCCAGTATGGGTCTCACTGCTGGGACACCAGCCCTCTTCCTCACATAGAGTTGACTCTCTATGAGAGGCCACCACGCAAACCCATAGAGGAATGAGACCGGATAGAGGAATAGAGGGATAGAGGGATGTCATATATTTTAAATTTTGGTTCTAGGACATGACGGTTTTCTCATGATGTTTTCTACAACGTATTCCGCTTATCTACCTCAAACACAGATATAAATCTAACTAGATGACGCGATTGTATGTACTTCGCGTGTCAAAAAACGGGATAAAATTACGATCAATGATCGTACTTTGAGCATATAATTTAGCATTATCGGCACCGGAAATTCACGGAAATCTAGAAAAATGCCTAATTATGCCATATTGGGCTGTATAGAAAAAGATGGCCGAGGCATTGGAAATGTTTTCTTTCATTGGTGAGTAAATTTGTTTTTAAATTGTGTGTGATAAACTGGCACGCTTGGTTTTCATACAGATGGAGGGACTTGCGTTATCTAGTTAGATTTATGTCTGTGACCTAAACAATCTAATCTAATACCTATTAAAAAGAGAGAGTGCGAATTTTGTCATTGTGGTAGGTATGCGATGCGCAATATCCAGAACTACTACATCATTTTGAAAAAATTTTGCAACATTCGAAATGTACATTATGGATGGACATAGGTACAGCCTATGTATGTAGATGTACATATGTATATAACCCGGTAAAAATCGTAGCAGGCCACTAAACATTGCCATCCAAATAAAAGCAGAAAAATAATAAAAGATCCGGTTTCATATCCGCCCACGGAGTGAATTCCTGTCCTAATCAGCTGTCAGCTGCAGACTGAAGCGAATAGACTCGTGAAACTTTGACAGGCTAATCAAACTTGTATTGATATCAATGTGGAACGCCTCTTAAATACAATTTGTTGAGACTTTAAATTAGAACTGAATGGAAGAATGATTTTATGTGATTTTTTTTTTGGTCACGCACGGTATTTTATTTTTCATTGTTTTTTTTTGTTTTTGCTTATTTCTCGTGTCTCCTATGCGGGTTACAAATATTTTTTTTTCTGTAATATTATTTTTTTCGCGGCTTCGCCCGCGTGAATGTCGAAAAGTATCCCGAGGGAACATATTCCCGGGATAAATAGTAATCTATGTGCTATTCCAGACTACAATCCATCTCTGTGCCAAATTTCATCCAGATCCGTCCAGCTATTTGAGCGTGAAGAAGTAACAAACTTACAAACACACACACACGCACAAACTTTCGCCTTTATAATATTGCCTACTTTATAGTAGTGTGATGTGATGAAGTAAAGATTGGTTATAGGGAATACATTAAGGAATACCTTGAACATAAGTTGTGTTAACCAATTTGCATGCTTTAGTCTTAAGCAAAACATGTATGAACTTATCCTTAACTCATGTAACACCTCTGTATACCATGTTTTACGCAAATAAATAAATATGAATATGAATATATATATTTTTGTTGCCTTCGGTTTCACATAACCTAGGGCCACTAATTCATGTTGTTGGATACAAGAATTGAATGCATCTACAAATCCAGGACAGGTAGTGCTAACAGTGCTAAGTGCCCATAAACCTGCACTTAGGAGAATATTATGCTTACCACTGACGCGGCAATCAGTATGACCACCAGGGGCTCAAAACATTTCAAGATTTTGCCATCACCAACTCCAAAAATGAAGAAAAAGACGTGCTATTTTATTTAAATCCCACCGTAGAAAACTAAGTAATTGAGCGTGATAGTGATTATTGCAGGATTGAATAAACATATACCTATTTTAAAAAAAAGTTACATAAGAACTGTAACCCGACTACGGTTTCTTTTATTTGTATCCTTTGTTACACGGGCCATAATAATGATTCGATGGACACCTTATCCATCAAAATCGGATGAATAGTTTAGGCGCTACGGAGGAACAAGTAAATACAAACATACATACATAGACTGCTAAAATTATTACCCTTCCTTTTGGCTTCACCGTAGTCGGGTAAAAAGCATTAGCATTGATATGTAAATACCTTATTAGTTACTGTTAAAATATCTGAAAATATTACAGGTTTTAACTTAAATTAGTAAACACTAAAATAACATTATCAGATGGCTTGGTTTTGACTGCACTATTTAGGTATCACAATAGTTCAGCTAAGAGGTATTGAACCACAAGTCCTCTTGAATTGTCTCGTGCCAGCTCTCGGCTATCAATTCTCTAGCCGACGGAGTATAATTGCTTCTAATATTTCTAATTGGTTTCTTGTTATATCGTTTGGAATTACAATTTAAACTTTAATTTTATGCATTTTTAATGCCACCTACCTCAGGCTAGAAGTATCATGTGAGACGTGTGAATGACATTCTATCGACAATAATCAATCTGATGCAGCTGAGTACTACGGTTTTACAAGGAGGGACTGCCTATCTGACCACCACAACCCAGTAACTGAGTAACGCGAAACCCCTTGGCTAGACTGGTGTCTGATATCAGGCTTCTGACTACCCGTAACGACTGTCAAAGTTCTTCAAATTACAGCCGGGGCCCACGGCTGAACGTGTTTTCCGAGGCACGGAAGAAATTCGCTATCTAAAGATGGTCACCCATCCACGGAGCGACCTCGGTAATCGTTGTTTAACCTTGAAGAACGACCCGTGTGTCTGTTATTATTTAGCCACGAGCTCTTCTATCGGCAATAATGTTTTTCAAAATAGGGATGATGAAAAATAATATCTATTTAGTCCATCAGTTAGAGAACTTAAAACTATTTGACACATATTTTTTCTTTTGCCACGTAAACAAAAAATTACGACGATACAGTGCGTTGAAATATCGTGTGAGGTCACGGTTGTGCTTCACTTTATACTGACAAAGTGACGTCACAAGCCCCCACTTCTGAACTTTGATGCGCTTTAACTTTGTAAATTTTTATTGATTTGGTAAAGCAAAAAATACGTGTACAATATTATTTGATAATTTCACTGACGGACTAAATAGAATTATCATATTTTCTACCCAGGAAACATCTCTATTGTCATGCATCATGACTTTTTAGGATGCCGTACCCAAAGGTTAAAAACAGGACCCTAGTGCTAAGACTCCACTGTCCGTCTGTCTGTCTATCATCAGCTGTATCTCAAGAACCTGATAATAGCTAGAAAGTTGAAATTTTCACAGATTATGTATTTCTGTTGCCACTATAACAACAAATACTAAAAACAGAATATATAAATTTAAGTGGGGCTCCCATACGACACGTGATTTTTTTGCCGTTTTTTGCGATGAAACCTTCGTGCGCGAGTCCGACTCGCACTTGGCCGGTTTCTCAATCGTTATCACTACCACAATTGTTTAGAGCCACTGACTTACCCCCAAACTCTCAAGCGAGACTTCATTTTAAGAGACATTCTTCACAGGGAAAGTCGTCCCCTTGCTACAATAAAGGTTAATACGGTAGCAGACTCAGCGTATAACTTTGAAGTGACTTAAAATTGAGTTGCTTTTCTGAATACGGCCTTAATTGTGTCAATTTATGGTGACTTTGTTATCAAGCTCAAATGTAAAAAAGAAACTCTTGATTGACCTAATTTGGTATCTTATTGTAAATTCTCTTACTAAAAACTTCAAGAGAATTCTCTACTAAAATCAAATGAATTCAAAAGCAGTCCATAATGCAGTATTTCAAGTCAACGACCACTACTATACCAACCTCAAGAGTATGCTCAAGAGCGCAACCACATTCATATAACAGCTTCAATTACTAAACTAGGAACCATAATGAAAATGCTAATTACTCTACTACTTTCAACTGCAATTACCATTATGAAAATATTCACCGTTAGTGTTGTTCCACTTGTTCCAACGAATATTATTCTTGTTTCCACAGAAAAATAAACAGCGTTTGATGAAAAATAAATCGAGCGAGACGTCTTCGCCTTTGAGTCGTATTGTGTATACAGCGATGGTAAATACTGCGTTCGTTAGTTTTGTGACGTATTTAGACTTTTGATGGCTTAAGCTCGTTGTTTATTGATGTTTATAAGGGCTGAAGTTATTTTGGGACAATTGGCAATTGCCGTAAACAATTTTGAATGTCACCTACAAAACAAAACAGCGTTCGTTTTTGTATTCACTCGTTTTACTTTGTAAAATAGGAGCGGTCGTTGCCAAAACCAATTCACTAACACAATATTAGTCGTCTATTTTCATTTCGACCCACAATTCAAACACAAAGACACTCCACTCGAGTTTAAATTAAAAAATCGATCGAACGGAAGTTCAAAAATAATTTGAATCGAGTAAAAAGCGCTCGTATACTATATCAATGTTACTCTCGAGGGCCATTGTCGAGTGGAACTGGCACGCAACATCCCCCCGCAACGGTCCACTTTTGAATCTGGAGAACCGAGGCGGTTTCAACGACTTTTTACGTTATTTTTTTTTATTTTACTTTTTTTCAGAGATTGCGGCCAACGTTTTGCTCGAGTTATGAATCGTTTCGATTATTACGTTTGCCAGTGTTACGCTGTACGATATTCAAACTCATTTATTTCGCGAACAATAGTAAGTTTAAATGTAAAGCCTTTTGTGTTTGCTGCTCTAATCCCTTTAACGTTGGAAGGGAGAAAATGTATTACGCTTAGATAAATAAATAAAGTCCTAAGTAGAAGTGCAAAGAGCAATAAATGTCGGGGATTTGATGAGCACTTGATTATTTCATGTTTCCCTTTTCCCTAAAACTAATCCGAAGTGTAGGCGTGACATTCACACCTCTCTATACTAATCTCAATTAAGCTGGCCGAATGTTTATGGCGGTCGTTTCGCTCTTGACCGTTTCCCGTTAGGGCTGGTCTCGGTGAGTGCTCGCAGAACAATTTATGAGCTGACGTATGTGACATGTTTACCGACAATTGTGGCCTGGAAAAGAAAAATGGTGACATGATTGTTGCCCGTGTTTGCATGCGTTTTTATTCGTTTCATTTATGTAAGATAACTAATATATTGTATGGATAATAGTTGTCGTGAGTTTGGCAGATTCATTGGCTTACAATTTATTTGAAAATGCTTCCGTTCTGTAGTTATATTTTCGTGTTGTACTTCTTATCCCCTTTAGTAACGTTAATATTGTACTTTGCTGCTGCAGTCCTCTTTCAACCTGTACTATATCGTCAAAAGTGAAAGTTATATGGACTTATCACCGGTTGCCAAGACAGCATTTTCCGTGTTGGCGCCTGCATTGTTTTATGCTCGCCAAACACGTGCAGAGACATTCAGTTTTGAACAAGAGGGATTTATTACCCATAGCGCCAACATTAATTTTAATACCCATCCAACAATAGATATCGATTCTTGACTACCAGAAGGATAGGCTCCCGGGAAGTGTAGTGACAGCTGCAACACTAAAGTGCTTCACAAACATACTGGTATCTCTAAGATGTAGGAATTTCTCGCATTAGCTAACAAGGTGCTATTTTGTCTTCTACAGTATTATTATAAAGAGGAAAGATTTGATTGTTTGTAAAATTGTTTGTTACGAATAAACCCAAAAACTATTAGACCGAATTTAAAAATTATTTTACTAATGGGATGCTACATTGTCACTGTGTAACATAGGCTATATTGTTAATCGAGTTAAATTAGGGATCCCTACGAAAACTTCTATGATGTAACCCAGGGAGCAAAAAAATGTAATGCAAACATAAAACTCCTTACATCGCATGCGCAGCAGAAACCATTGATGGTAGATCAAAAAATGTACTACATTAAAGAATATATCAATATCTACAAAAAACTTCGCGATACCAATGTTAAACTTTTGTAGTCATTATAAATAATTTTTTACCTTTTAAAGTTAGCAAAAATGCCGACCAAAATCAGACCACATTATTCAAAATCAAAATTTCTTTATTTCAATTAGGTTACTAAGCGGCACTTTTGAACGTCAAATATTTAAATTTGAAAATATTAATAATTGATTCTACCGACCATTCGGAAAAGTAGCTTGTTATGGAGAAGAACGGACAAGAAACTCCACATATATTCTTATCTTGGTATTTATCCTGACCCAAATAAATTCCTTCGTAGGAAAGGCTGTTACAGTACCCGTAGATTACTTTTTGAATTATTGGTTTTGGACATTTCATTCAAAAGATATCATGAATTTAAAAATTATCATGATCAGCCTTAAAATGTTCCCACTGCTGGGTCACAGGCATCCCAGGCATGGGTTAGCTAGGACTGTGAGAGAGGTGATGGGTCTTAAAGATGGAACTTCAAAATGGCATCAAAACAAATCAGGTACTACTATGCTAATATTATTGTATCTGTGGTACTAGATAGATAAACACCGCGGCGCACAATGAGCGACGGTGGGGATGCCAAGGTGCGGGAGTTGTAACTATTTTGTTAATATTTTGACTTTTAAATTCACATTAAAAAAATACAAAACAATTTTAATTCACAGTTAAAATTTCTTTTCAGAACTACCTATTTATTATAATTTTTAGTTTTTTGTACCCAAAGGGTGAAAACGAGACCCTATTACTAAGACTCTAATGTCCGTCTGTCTGTTTGTCACCAGGCTGTATCTCATGAACCTGATGATAGCTAGACATTTGAAATTTTCACAGATGATGTATTTCTGTTGCCGCTATAACAACAAATACTAGAAACAGAATAAAATAAATATTTCAGTGGGGCTCCCATACATCAAACGTGATTTTGTTGCCGTTTATTGCGATAATGGTACGGAACCCTTCGTGCGCGAGTCCAACTCGCACTTAGCCGGTTTTTTCATTAATATAAATAAAAGTCAGCGCCCGCGAAGCTGGGGTGGGCCGCTAGTATCAAATCAAAATAGAAATAACTTACAACAAGCTCACGAAGACTAGCGCATATCTACGTTCCAATCTCTATTAGGAAAAACTCTGATATATTTTTGGATATTTACTGAATTTATCATTTAAATATGAAAGATCAGCTTCGTGACTAATTAACTATCACAGTGATCGAGTAGGCGGAACTAAATTGACAAAAGAACTTAATAAATAATAAAACTGGCCAACAGCCAACCAGTCTGACAATACAAGTGCGATTATAAACGAACGAATTGTATGATGAAATTAATATTAATAGGTAGGACTTGCAAGCATAATTATTCGTTTATCCTCGCACTGAAACGCCTGGCAGCAATTACGCCAATGGAGCACAAACATAAACTAACTATAAGTCCAGGTTTCCTCGCGATGTTTGCCTTCACCGTAGAATACAGAAAAAAAAGGTCAAGAAGCAAATAGCAACACCTTCTTCGCGTGTTGCTATTTTGTTAATGTGAAACAAACAAAGGCATCTAAACGCATGGCATATTTATATATACATCACTTGGTACATTAGCGGCATGACATGAACATTCGCGGTATCACGTCAATCTTAGGCCGATTTTCTTGATTTTATTTTTCGAATGAACACGACTATAATGTGATGTGGTTAATTTACAGCTGGCAGGAATAACAAAGGAAAAGAAAATAGATAGTCGCGGTTTCGTAAAGATACGAAAAAGAAAAATGTGTGTTCCTATTTTGAATTTGCAAAGCCACTTCACACGTGCAGACGTCCGCGCTGTTATGATAGTCTGGATAATAGTGTCGTAAAATTTATTTACGTTTGGTTTACCTACTTTCGTAATAAATTTTCTAGTACTAAATATTATGTAGGGCGAGCATTGGCATCTTAAAAAAAGGGTCTAGTTCTTTTTATTTACCAAAATAGCGATGGTGCTGCCGTGCTGAAAGCCGCAGACTTTTTTGACAATAAAACTGCACTGTCAACTGTCTGTCAAGCTCTTCAACTGACGACAATGTTTGTCAGAAATTTTCGTAAAAGATTTTGACAGATTAACCTAATAGTAATCATGCTACAAATAACATTCACAAAGCTAGGCGACGAGTGATCCATCATTCAAAATTAACTCAACAAGCCATAAAACTAATAAGAAAACTATTTCATCATGTGATAAAATCTTAAAGTTTGCCGTCAGTTTCTGAGATCTTGATGCGAACCGGATGAGCAGAAAAGAAATAATAACTCAGAATAGTTTGGACAGAACTATAAAATATAAATATGATACTCTTGGAACACGCTTGTAGCACGACAACCAAGCGAAAAGTACCGCTGTGCTCGCATTTCAGTCAGCGCGTGGATATTTTTTCCGTTCTCGAGCCAGTGAATGGCCAGGATTAGTATTCCTTCACAAATCGTGAAGTACTAGATATTCTGATCCTATACAAAACATATGCTTAAGAGAAAGACGACACTTGTGGCATTGCATATGAATGGTCCTTATTGGCTTCGAATGCACTTAAATTTCAACAATTTCCCAGCCAGCTTTCTTGCGTGGAGTGCTACAAATCCGTTCCTTGCTTTAAAATAAATGGCCCTTCGGGAAAGTCGCACGTGTGAGACTTGGTAAGAGAAACGCGCGAAAACGCGGGACGTACGTAATATAAATATGAGCGTTATGGGCGGGTCGAATTAATTCCGAATGCGCGGCAGACTATATCATTGTGACTCTATTCGTGTCTGATAAATAATATTACAATGTTTTTTTTTACGATTATTGAAACTGGGGTTTTAATTTATTTTATAACTATTTGTGTTGTTTAAGCAGGTTAAATTCAAAATCAATTGTAATTTTATAAATCAACATAATTAAACCCACCGTGTCAACTTTTTCGTTGATTAATGTTGATCTATGTCGATACATTCGTACTCATAATTCATAATACGATCAGTTAGTTGGCTGTCCTATTAATTTAAGGCATTAGTAGTTTTTCTGACCTTCTTTTAATCACCTATATCTATTACAGTACAACTATTTTCATAATGTCCCTTGGCAATCATCGCATTTCCAAATACAAACGAATGCTAATTGCCATTTCGATCAATTATTAGATTTATCGTGTATAATAATTTGAATTCAGAACTAAGTGCTTTATTGTTGTTTTGTTTCGATTTCCGTGTGGAATGTAAAAAAGAGCTGTAAAAATAGCAGCTTTCCGCCCATTTTTTAAATAAATTACACACAAGTTGATTTAGAGGGTCTGGTCTGCACCAAGTGCAAAGGGCAACTGATAGAAATCCGACGACTGACGAAACACGAAGTTTGCCGAGGGACATTAAGAAAATGTTTGTACTGTATAGTTATATGGAAAAATAAAAAACACAAACGGGGATAAACCAGAATAAGCCTCCACTATTTAATCAAAAAAGTGGAAAATAAAGCGAGCATTTCCCCTACATCTACAGCGGACAGCACGTACTTATGTGTGCTCAGCGCATACGATTCTGACAAATAGTCGGACTTTTAAAACTACGGTGTACCAACCGTAGTATATTGCACACAGACATAAATCTAACTAGATGACGCGAATGCAGTTGCTTCGCGTGTCAAAAAGCAAGCAATGCCCTTTCTTTAACACTGTTTAATATATAGTTATCGACACCAAAATAAAGAAAAACATTCTAATTGTGCCGTACCAACAAAAAAATGTGGCGGAGTCGATGGACTAATTTCCTTTCATCGGTTTTGTTTTTAAATTGTGTGTGAAAAATTGGCAGGCTTGGTTTTCATGCAGATGGAGGGACTTGCGTTATTTAGTAAGATTTATGTCTGTGATTATATTACAGCTACAAGCGACGCTCCGTTGTTCGTAACCTCCATACTACGCTCGGTAAAAATCCTATGGGACCGCTACCAAACCAACGGTTATTGAACGATACCTCGATGGAAATATTCGAAATTTGAATACCGTTTTGGGATATTCGTCGAGGTGTATACAGAGGAAAATGGCCGTGTATTGGTTCATATTTTTATTCGATTTTGGCCTGTTGTTGTACGCAATTCTGTTATCTCGTTTTCATGGCCGTGGCAACCTAGTTTCCGGATCAACTTTGTGTTCCGGAAATTATAAAAAAGTCTTTGATCAAACGTCAGACGCAAAACTGATGGAATAGACTAAACGTTACTATCTCTAGAATTCGAAGACTAAATATCAAACGATTACCTTCTGTATAAATAAGTAGTTTAACAACATAATACATATGTATGTAATTGTTTTAAAATTAAGTTCCCTTTTATTTGTACCTACGTTTCTCGAAGCTATCAATTCGTATCGCCCTACGCAAAAATGGTTTGCATACTTTATTTTCACCAACGTTTGATAAACCTATTAAAATGCCAAACCTATTAAGTAAATAAGACCATTAGTTTCAAAAGATCACGCGCAAGGGTAATTTATTATTTGGCCAATACCTTTTTGATCTTTATACCTCATTATTCGCCGACCCGAAGTCTTGTTACAAAAATATGATTTACACTTATTATGTGCACAATTATAATAATTTATTTGACATATTCGTGTCGTCTATAGTAGGATACCTGGCGTGTTTCCAGACCTATTAATACACCACAGATAATATATTTTATGGAGGTGCAACGGAGTGTGTTTACTCTATGCACCGTTCATCTAGGTGCGCTGTCTATGAATATTTTGATTCAGAAATTGTGTTATATTTATTGCGTTTTGATGGGTTTGTTTAGTTGAGCTTGTGGATATAGTTTTGAACATAAATTATTCGAATTGATTAATAGATTCAGTAACAGGTTTTGAAATAAACAGGTATCTTCGCTGCACAAAAGAGAACATTCGAGTCTTATTAATTTACATGTAATGCAAACGAATTTTTAATATTATTAAAACACTTTCAAAAATATAACGCATTAATATCACAGTGAACTTGCATCGGACATAATTTTGAACAAAAAACAAACATGTAAATCGCTGCGCATTCCAAATTTAAATGTTCATTTATATCAGTCATACTCATAACATTGCATCTTATACATTTTTATCTCGTTAAATATATTTTTAATATCTTCGCCCACAGAGCAAAGACAGAAATTTTATGATACACATGAAGTTTATAACCTAGCTTTTCCCGTTTGTCATTTTTCTTTTATTTTATAAAGAAAATGCAAGGACTCTTATAGTTACTCGTAAAGTATTTTCATTTCCAGGATAACTTACGCTACTTTACCAACATAACGGAATGTTCTTACCACCCGTCTCTTTGTTGTTCTAAAGAGTAAGAAGCAGCATACCTTTGACCCTTCAAAAACATAGTGGAGGTGATGTCAATAGACTACAGATGTTGTTTCCAATGACAATAGGACATCAGAATATGGTCTCTATACATGGGCCAATATCAAGGTACAATGTTTACTTACAAACCACTGACAGCTCCTGACAGCTCCATCAGCTGAAAGCAGGGGTGATAAACATTTTTATTTTTGCTCTTATCTAATCTTTTTGACATATTTTATGTTCTCAAACTATCTTTAATCGGTACTAACTCGGTTAAATCGATGTACAACAAACTCAATATTGTACATCGTATTCGTTTTATTACTTCAAAACATTTGTGGTTGAGTAGTGGTAGAGTTTAATATATTTAGCCAGGTTACTGATAAGCATCAAGTGGAACGTAACACCCTATTTAGTAATAAAATTTAATTAAAATGATGCTCTAAACTTCGAGGCATTTTCATAAAACGACCAAATGTTTGCCATCCATGAGGGTTGGCAGAGATAGAAAGTTAAATATTCTCTGGTGATTCTAGTCTTTGTTTTTGATTACTTATTGACGATTTTTACATTATATTGTATAGATTTCTCATAAAAAGAACGATTACAAATGAAAATTATGGCAATCTGATGGGATTTACAGGTAAATTTTGGAATTTTGTAAGAACATAACAATTCAATGGTAATAGCCCTAAAAAATCAGCTTTTTACGAAGACATTCAAAATTATCTGGCTTGTGACGAATTTTACGACTTAGGTGATTGAAAAACGTAATAACAAAATTATGTATGACTACCTTCTGCCAGCGGCTTCGCCCGCGTGAAAGTCGAAAATCACCCCGAGGGAACATATTCCCGGGATAAATATGTCTAAATATCCTATGTGCTTTTCCTGGCTACAATTTATCTTTGTGCCAAATTTCATCCAGATCCATTCAGTGGTTCTGGCGTGATTGAGTAACAAACATACATCCATCTATCTATCTAAACTTTCGCATTTATAATATTAAGTAAGATTATAATATTAACAATATCTATTTTCCTGGCAACACTAAAACGTTAAACTTGTACAAAGTTATCGTAGGAGGATTATTTATAATGTCTTGATGTCGACAGGTTAGTCCGCTTTGATGTCGGCTCGCCATTAATTTTATTGTTCCTCTTTATTTTGTTATTATTAGCAAAACAGGCTTTTTCTGGGTAAGCTCACTCCATCGTCGACTTTGTCTCTGTCACCTCCGACCTAGACTAGAGTCAAGAGCAAACCCACCATAAATAAAAAAAATAAAAACAACTAAGAAATAATTTAATTCCATGTAAAGGATGTTAATAAGAATATATTTTGCTTACAGAAGCTGTCATTCTCAATGTTCTATAACAATGGTGACGTATTTACACTGACGACAGATCTTGAAGGCGCTTGAGATGTGTTTAGATTCATTGGTGAAATTCTTTCTAAACCTTCGGCCAAAAAAACGTTGCTATTGTGATTGGTTATCCGATATAACAACAGCCAATCGAAACACTTGACACGAGAAACTAAGTCGATATGTTCAGAAATAAAGAATTGCTCACATTTATTGGATCTCTCTTCTATCTTAAATATATCTTGAGCCCATTCCGTAGGCAGAACAGCAAAAAAACGTACGCATCTACAGAAACGTCTTCTATTTACTTAATACTTACATATTTCAGCCACGCGCACATCGTTTGTCTATGGTATACGCACGAAATATATTATCTGTGGCATCCGCCATTGTTGCCGCGAAACACATGTTGTGATATACAGCGACGACACTTGCTTCTTTTGTAACTCGATTTTGTAATAAAAGCTTATCTTTTACGTTGATCTGGAGGTAAAAAAAAAATGGCGTGAGTGATTGTGTTTTGGTTGTTATTCATTGCATGAGGTTACTGGGTCAAAGATTACAAAAAAAAAAAAAAAATTATAGTGTCCACTATTTATTATAACAATAGTAAAGTATCTTAAAAGTTTAATTTAGTCAGAGTGATTTAGTAAATTTTTACTATTTCCCAATTTTTTTAATTTTGAAAAACAATAAAGTTGAAAACTTTTCAAACACTCTCTTGACTAGGGTTACTATCTATGTAAGGAAAGATGCCTGTCTAGGTTGTACAAAATGTCTGATTTTTCAGAAAAATGCCTGTCTTTTGTAAAAATAACCGTTATTCATAAAATAAATAATACGCAACGGATAGTTTTAAAGACTGACATTTATTAAAAATGAAAACCATAAAGAATTTAAGTTCTTTTCTTTCTAAAATACAAATACTTATAAATCTTCACACGAAACGTGTTTAGTTTTCTTCGGTTACTGATAGCGCTTTTACTGACTCTATTGTTAGGCGATTCCTTTTTAGGATTCCGTACCCAAAGGGTAAAAACGGGACTCTACTACTAAGACTCCACTGTCCGTCTGTCTGTCACCAGGCTCTATCTCATGGACTAGAGCTACACATGGCTAGACCGTTAGAATATTCACAGATGATGTATGTCTGTTGCCGCTATAACAGCAAATACTAAAAACAGAATAAAATAAATATTTAAGTGGGGCTCCCATACAACAAACGTGATTTTTTTGCCGTTTTTTGCAATAATAGTACGGAGTCGTGCGCGAGTTCGACTCGCACAAGGCCGGTTTTATTATACTCCATTGTGCATTTATTAGGGAAAACATTCGCTCCACATTTGCATTGTGTGCGAAAATAAAAAATACAAACAGACAGATTTTAAAAAGTTCCGTGGTGTGCGATTTTATAGTCAGTTTCAAACTGGCGGCCTTGCGACCGTGAAATCCAAAAATACCTGTCTGATGGTAACCTTACTCTTGACAGCTTTTCATGATATTAATCAGTTAGCTTAATTACCCTTGTCAAATTTAACATAAAAGTAGATTCCAACAAGTTTTAAGGTTCGAATTCTAAAAAAATCTAAATCTTCCCTGTTACGTATCCGTGAAGAAGTAAGAAGCATGAACATCGTTTTGCTTCAGCACCCGCTTACTCAACCCAAATGTACCTACATATAGACAAAACTCCGAATTATTTACGACTTATGGTAGAGTCATGATACTTAGTAATTAATGGATACGACCCGAGAGAGAGTTGCCTCTGAATTTAAGATGTCAAGTTATGTATCCCTTAGTTAGGGATAAATCTAACTCATGAGCCTAATTTGGACACATTATTAATATACGTCCTTGAACTTAGTGCTTGCCTTAATGTTAATTTTGACAGGTTTGAGTAAAATGTAATTCCAAGTTAAAAAATCTGGTAATTCAACTTAGGTATCTTAATTTAATTGAGATTATTTTTCGGTAATAGACTAACGCTTTAGGCGCAGGTTGGCTTACTGAAGGTTTCGAATTCGTTCTCACTCACTACTTAACTTAAAAAAGGACCATTGAACCATGGTAAGGTAAGTTTAGTTCTCAAACAAACTCATTAACTATCTAACAAAAATTTACTATTGAAGTATATTATTTTATCACAAAATCAAATATATTGGATCAAACTTTTACATAACAACAACAAAAAATATGATTACATTTCATGTAATTACAATTCTTTATCAAGTACGGAACACTCCAATCTTCAGTAAATAAATAAAAACTTCTTATAAACTCAGCGTTAGAGCGCCCACAGAATTTCCCTCCATTTTTTTGTTCTATTGTATTGCCAACATAAAAATTCCAATGGCAGCGCCAATGAGGGGCGGAGGCGGTACAGGGGTGCCAATTTTACAGCCCAATGGCGCGAGAGAGCCGATTGGAAAACGCTGATGACTATGTAGTGATTATACTCTGTGTTCTAATTTTGTGTGCGTGGTTCGAAATATAATTTGAGCAGTTATGGTTTGTAGGTGTTCAGAATGATATAGCTAGCAAAATCTATAATCTAGGTGACCTTTATAATGTCAAAGAAAGATTTATTCTGTGAGCCCAATGAAATTAAATTAATTATGTATTTCAATTAATAATGTAATCCACACTTTATTTATCAGAAAATCTGCTGTCAAAAAGCCACGATAAGCAGCGATCCGCTGCAGAGCATGGAATTATTATGTACTATTTGTTGAGTCCATGGAATATGTAAGTATAATAACTTTAGTTAGAGCCAAACAACAAAAGCTTTCAGAAACCTAAGTCTCATAAAGTAAAGTAGCAACAGTCTTTATCATAATCGAATTCAATATTCCTTTTTCATCGAAAACTTTCGACATAAAAACCTGTAGCGAACCGTTCGGGACTTTGGACACATTATAAGCAATATTCACAAATTGACGTGGGAACGTAAGTGTTCACTTTGTACTCTCACTTATTGAAACTCTCGAGTATTCGAATTGATGTGAAAATTACGGGCGTTCGAGAAAGTTCGACGAACGAAGTGATTGAGGGGAGACGTTTTGACGAGAATATTAAAGTTCTTATTAAAATGAATTGCTTTTAAGTTCTTGAGAGGGTGTTATTACTATTTCATTGTAAAGTTACAACCAAGAAGGTATCAAAGGCAAGCATATTTTTGATGTTTTCTTGAAAGCCGTAGGTCTAAAATTCTCTGTCTGTAAAACCAACAGATATCGGGTCATTTTGACTAAAGTTATTAGCTCGTGTTAATTCAATTTTGGGGTAGAAAAAGGGCATTTCATAACTAGTACACAACAACTCATAGAACGAGCATTTTTGTATTCTGCTCAGCAAACCATTTCATTTGATACCCATATCATGGCAGTGCACAAAAAATAACTAGTCCGCCATCTTAGGCCGTCAGCCATATTAGTTTTAGAATGACGTCATTTAGCTAACCATGCATTATCATCCAAACTTAATGTGTTTGCAAAATTTCATCTTAATCGGTGGAGGATAACTGCTTTAAAATTCAGTTGCAAGACATTTACATAAATATATACATTTCAAGTTAAATAAAAACTTGTAAAAACCTTATAGACGCCATTAAACTAATGAGAATCTACACAGACGCCATTACAAAATTCACTACGACTAAACAAAACATAATCACAAAAAGCTCCCATTCAAAACTATCGCAGCGGCGCACTATTCACGGTGCGATACTATCGCGACGTCGCGTTGTCGCTCTGTTGCGTTGTCGCGCCGCTCCATCCGGCGTGTGTCGCGGAGCGTGCTCAAAAGGCCTCATCTTGTTGTTTTGTGCGAAGAGCGACGATATAAGGCGCAGTCCATAGGAAGCTTTAGTTGTCAAGTAAAAATGTTACACTGTCTTAGTTGGTGTGGTTCCGTACGGGGTTGTTAACTGGAGAAATGTTTGGTTTAAGGTTGATCCTTCCTTAGATTCGTTAGCCTTCCTTAGATTCCATGGTGCCGGTAATAGTGTTACGCGAGTATATAATTATTATTGTCCTTTATTTCACTATTTTCTTATTAAATACATTTTTAAATATTTTTATATAACATACAAAAAACATTTAAAAATATAAAAAATAGAGGCCCACCGGTATCGGGAACAGGGTCCAAGCTACCGGCGGTCAGGGCTCCAGAGAAAGGAACCTCCTAACAATACGAGCCGTGTCCAGCAGTACTGCTTTCTGGATCAGGCCCTTGACCCAGCCGCCTAACGAGAGCCTCCTGAGGTGTTGGTCGAGGCTCGTGGCTATTAAGCCATTGGCCGACACGACTATCGGTACAATGATCGCTGTGTCCACATCCCACATGTCGACAACCTCGCGAGCCAAGTCAAGATACTTGATTTGCTTATCTTTCTCGGCTTTCACGAGGTTCCCGTCATGCGGTACGGTAATATCAACAATCATTGCACGCCTCTCGATTCGGTCCACCACCACAATATCAGGCTTATTGGCTACAATAGTCCTGTCAGTGATGATGGACCGATCCCAGTACAATGTGATACTGCCATTATCGAGAACTGGGTCGGGCACATACCTGTAGTACGGTACCTCCGATGCCACAAGAGTGTATTTCAGAGCAAGTTGCTGATGGATAATCCTGGCTACAAGGTTGTGCCTATGCAAGTACTCTTCGTTAGCTAGACGAGAACAACCAGAGATAATGTGGCGGATCGATTCACCCGGGCGGTGACATGCCCGACAGATGTCAACCGTGCCATCCTTCACAATAAATCTCCGGTAGTTATTCGTCATGATAACTTCGTCCATAATTGCACAGACAAAACCTTCGGTTTCCCCAAAGAGGTCACCGAAACGCAGCCAGGCTACGGACGCTGATTGATCTACATCGGGCCCATGTAGGGCCCGGAAAAAGCGTCCGTGAAGCTCCTTACTCTGCCATACTTCCCTGCGGTCTTTAATATCAAGCACTACAGGCTTGCGCCAGTTCTCATTCGCCAAGGAGAGCGGGGTGAGTCCCTTGTCCACTGCTACTACATCTCGATGCATACCCACGTCGGTGTTTAGAAAGTATTCCCTGAGATTGCATATCTCGCGGTTGTGGAGGTTTTTGGCATTTAAAAAGCCACGGCCCCCACACTTCCGCGGGATATACAATCTCATGACCGATGATCGTGGGTGATGCATTCGATATGCAGTCAGCAGTGTGCGGACCCGCCTATCCAGGGCGTCAAGTTCCGTTTGAGTCCATTTGAGTATGCCGAAAGAGTACATCAATACCGGCATGACCCAACCGTTGAAGGCGCGCACCTTGTTTCCGCCCGAAAGAAGGCTATTGAATACCTTCTTCAGGCGGCCAAAGAAGCGCTCTCTCAACGATTGCTTCATGTCAGTAGTGCTGATACCTAACGCTTCCGACATACCCAAATACTTATAGGTTTCGTTTGGAGATAGGGATCTCAGGTTTACGGAACCCGTGAGTTGAACTCCTACGGATTCCACAATCTCCCCTCGCTTTACATGCATGACCGCACATTTGTCCACACCAAACTCCATCCTGATGGCGCTACTAAAAGTTTCAGTTACTTTTAGTAGCTCCATCAGTTGAAGATCGTTGGGGGCGAAGAGCTTCAGGTCATCCATGTAAAGGAGGTGAGATATAACCTGAATACCTCTCTTCAACCGATAGCCCAGCCCTGAATTCTCCAACAGCATGCTTAGAGGATTCAGGGCTAGACAAAACCAAAGTGGACTCAAACTATCGCCCTGGAATATACCTCGCTCGATCCTTACAGGTTCGCTATTCCTCTGGATATTTCGACATCCTGGATAGCGAAGGACTGTGCTCCATTGCCCCATACACGACATCAAGAAGGTGCGTAGAGTTGTATCTATTTTATACAATTCTAGCACCCTCATGAGCCATGTATGAGGCACCGAGTCATAGGCCTTCTTATAATCTATCGAACATGTCGACAGATCCTTTCGGGAACGCCGAACCTGTTGGCTAATGGCCATATCTATGAGGAGTAGCTCCTTAGTACCACGGGACCCGTTCCTACATCCATTCTGAGAGGCCGACATGATCGAGTTATTATCGACGTGTTTATTAATTTTATCTCTCAAAATGGATGTAAGAACCTTATAGACCGTCGGTAAACATGTAATAGGTCTATAATTTTTGGGTTCCGCGGTGCTACCAGACTTGTGGAGCAGGTGGGTAATTCCTGTTGTAAGGAACTTGGGTAGCGAACCAGACTCTAAGGCTGCCTGGTACTGATATGCCAAACGAGCGTGCGACCTTTGTAGCCATTTTATCCAGAAGTTGTGCAGCCCGTCCGGCCCTGGAGATTTCCAATTCGGCAACGGACGGACTGCACGGGCTACAACTTGGGGGCTGATCGTGATAGCCCCCATTTCTTGTATTGGATCACACGCTCGCTCGACATCCCGAGTCCAATCACCTTCGGTGTGACTGACAGGCACCGACCAGATGCTGCGCCAAAATGAACACATAGCGTCATCATCCGGCAGGCGCGTATCAGTCACACCGTGGTCGGGTCGCTCCCAAGCCCGGTAAACCCACCTTTCATTTCTTCGGAATGTGCGATTCTGGGTGTATCGCTCCACTCGCCGCCTATACCTACGGATACGGTTTCAATATTATTGAAACAATTATATTATTATTTATTTGTCTCAGATATGAAATCCATAGTTTTGTTAGTACTACAAATACTTATATACTATGTTAGTCACTTAAAATTAGATACACATACAATACATACACAACATGTCAAGATTGAAGTACACTAAAATCTAAGAAGAATAATTAATTTATGCATTTTGGTACAAGTTATATAATATCATTTAAAATGAATGTCAATAAAATAATAGGAAATCTGAAATTGGAACCAGGGACAGAAAATTTGTGTGGAAATCGGTTTTTTATGAAATGGGAAATTGGGCTGTGATGTGGAGGAATGAGGGAAATATCAAATGTTATAAGTATGAATGTGGAAATGAGGATTGGTATGGAAGTAGTGGTGAACGAAAGAAACGATGAAAGGAGTATGTGATAAATGGTGATTCTAGAAAGTGGATAACTTTTAAGATAACGACTGATGGAGAATTATGGAAGAAGAAACATCATCATCATATCAGCCGAAAGACCTCCACCGCTGGACGTAGATGATCCTACGTGTCGCTACATTCATGGTCTTTTGTGTCTCGTTGTCATCCAGCAGATCCTCGCAGCCTAAACCAGGTTATCGGTTTACATAGAGGGGAGAAAGAAAGACATGTTGTGCATAAATTGAGATAACTGCTGAATTGTGACGTGTTTCGTTTTATATATTTCTAGACATTCAATTCGATCAATCGCTAATCACCACTTCATGAGCTATATGCCCAACACAGCAAAAGATCAACCATATAGATTCAAGAAAATTAAATCAACTCCTCGTTGAATATAAATTGGTACATTGGTCAGGTTCGGAGTTGTGTGACGACCCCAGAATCACTCAGCCTGTCACGAGTATGAATATTCATCTCGGCCCAGTGTAGATCACACTGGAGCTTATTCATATTAATGATTGAATAAATACTTACTACAGAATTCGCAGATGACTGGCATTGACTTGGCGCTTTTGATTCTAGCTCTCAGGAGTTGCAGTGTTTTGGGAATAGTGCGTTGGGATTATCCCAATAAAAAAGATGACTTGCAAATGTGACTTCTGGGCCAGAATTCATATTTGAGTACGTTTTAATTGTTAGTTTCTTGATGCGGAATTCCGTTTGCCTGGAAATGTAGGTCTTACTTTGTTTGAAAGTTATGGTCTCAATTTTCGTAGTTATATCATGACACAACACTTCTGCTCTATATCCGTGCAGTGCCTTGAAGTTTATGTCCTTTCCGATTTACTGTCAATGAGTGTTTTTTAATTAAAGGAAAGAAAAATTAAATGTCAAAGATATTAATTTCTTACAAATTTCATGTTGCTTGTGGAAATGTGGCCTGATCGACAATATTGCTTCACATATGTAATAAAAATTTAAATTGACACGCCATACTTCAATGGCCATATCTTTTTGCCCGACTGCCTCAGAAAGAGCTATTGTTTTTCTGTTTTTCTCTTAACCTCATACTTCAGAATAAAGAAAATATTTCATAACGTATCACAATTTTAATTGAAAAGGATATCCTTATTCCTAAAATGTACAAAAAGATATAGAATGTCCTGAATCAACTGTATAATATATAACGGTTAATACCCTCAGACGTTGAAATACGAATATGATAATGTAATTTCTCGCTATGGCCGGAATATTGCTTTCCATTAAATGACTCCAATATCATTGTGGTTATGAAAACGGAAAACGTTAATTTACGGCTGACTTTATCTTGTGAGTAGCGGAATAAGGAACAAAATGAAAATGTACTAGATTATGACAAATTTTGACAGCTAGCCTTTGTAAGTGGCGCCACTATGACATGCTTAAGTTCTTCAGGCTTTTGGAAGTGAGTATGAATTCTCCTAACGGAGAAAGAAATTATCGTCAAATAACTAGTTGTATGCCACCACTAAATTGAAAGTATAGAAGGACCAGTCCCGCCGTCCTCCACAACTGTCACCTAAGCTTGCCGGAGTCACTAGGTATGCTGCTATATTGATTCTAAATTTAAAAAAGTAGTAGGTAGTATAAGTTTACAAACATAAATACAGTCAAAGTTCATCTAAACATACATCATATCATGCATACATGCCTTAGAGTTTAGCCAGAGCATCAAATATCAATTAAAGATCACGATCACATATGACGAAGATTGGAACCTAGACGTAACAATGGTGTACCTAATAAAGATCCCACCAAAACACAAAAATGTGAAAAGGCACCAAGCTTAACAAAAACATAGATGTGAAAAAGAAGCCAAGTTTGACGAAGAAGTGTTGAGATCTAAGAGGTGACAAGTTTCATAGCTTTTTAAAAAACGAGACCGCAAATCGTGTCGTGCGGTGCTTTGTGATTAAATGACCAAATTGTTTGTCTATTGTGCCTGTAATTACACCGGACGACTCATTAAAAATCTCACAGTGAAAACGTAAGTGAACATGAAGTGAGCTATCAAACTATGCAATAAGATGGAATGAGAGTTCACTTCGAGCTCACTCCACCTAAATTTTCACGGCAATTTTATTTACAGAATATACTTGCCGTACCTACCTACAACAACACACAACTTATACAATTTACTAATAGATTGCTCAGTACATAAACCACACAGCAATGTTTCAAGTACTAGCTATCAAACCTCTGCGCGAATACCCTCAGGATGCTGTTAAAGCTAGCCCGATCTAGTTACTTTGCCACAATAAATAATTCACAAATGCTGTATACGCACTGCTTTCGCCTAGATTTTGTAGTAGTTTCGAATACACTACACCTACAGTATATTATTTATTCATGGTAGGACTTTTGCCAAAGTTGGTCCGAAGGTACTTGGGGGTACTCAGAATTATTACGTTAGTAATAGTGGTACCTAACTGTACCTTAAGGGCCATCAGGTTTAAAATTCGTAAAGGGTTAATTACAGTTTCAAATAAAGGGTCTTATATATATGGATATCGGCATTCAAAACACATAAAACAAAAAAGAACAAAAATAATTATATTATTCCTCTCAAACGCCCTTTTCGTTCGCAAGTGTACCTAAAAATCTTTTAAGAAAACTGCTGATCGATAAAATATGAAAGATTTTATAAGATCCTTTTTTAAGGTTCCGTACCCAAAGGGTAAAAACAGGACCCTATTACTAAGACTCCTCGATCCGTCTATCTGTCTGTCCGTCTGTGATAGCTAGACAGTTGAAATTTTCACAGATGATGTATTTATGTTGCCGCTATAACACTAAAACTAAAACCAGAATAAAATAAATATTAAACCGGGGCTAATATACAACAAACGTGATTTTATTGCCGTTTTTTGCGATAATGGTACAGAACCCTACGTGCGGGAGTCCGACACGCACTTAGCCGGTTTTTTTCATAGTTGTCACTACGGACGATCGGAAATCGACATAAAGCAGCCATTTTGTTTTAACAGTTCTTCGAGATTATGCCGCTTCTCTATAATATCAAGTCCAACAGAACGTCAAAACATGGAATTACCATTTACTCCTCGCCAAAGCTAATTTCAAATTCAAATAAAATCCTATTACTTTTACAAAACTTATCTCCGTTGATGGCCAGTTCGTCCATTCACTGTTTTCAATAAATTATCGTCGCAGGTGTACAAAATCGCGTTATACAGTCGCGTGCAGTCGCACTAATTAAAGTAATATCAATCTGAGTGGACGAACGATTCAATTCCGATGCGAATCCTATTCAATGTGGTAGGCACACTCGGGCGGTAAAGTGTTGGATGTGGCTCGTTTATTTTCGAGTAATATTTATTTTTTCTACTGCTATAATTATAGTTTCCGCTTTACTGGTCATATTCTACTATCAGGTCAGTTAAAGTTGGCAAGTTTTAGTCACTAATACCGACTGATTTTCTCATAAACGTGCCGAGTTCGAATGATTATATAGAAAATTCATCAATTGGTACAACATTTAACCCTTCTTGGTAGTCGGGTACAAAGGTGGTACTACTTTTTTACCCGACTATCAAGAAGGGTTATGTTTTCTAAGGAACCAAATTTATTACGTGAGCTTCACGCTCACCTAATTAATTAATGCAACTGTCTGAACATTAATGATGCTGAACCATCATAATTATCTTAATTAGTTTTTCACAGCATTTCCGCAGCATATTTTACAATAATCGTGTATTTTTGCACAAATTTTCATGGCGAAAAAAGCGTAGTTTTATATTCCCGTTCATTATTTGTTGTCTTTCGTTCACTCATTCACTCACTCGCTAATTGTTTGCTTGGCCTGTGTGTTTAGGAAACCATCCTTCAAACATTATGATATCAGATTTTTACCAAAGTTTCGTGCGAGTGCTCAGATTTAATTAATATTTCTATTACATACATTAACATTTTACATATTAATTATGTTTACGCTTATCCCTGATATGATTGTATTTAAATGTTTCCGAAAATTATGAGTGGATAATTTGATGTACAAAAAATTTTGTTTAGAAAAAATCTTATTTATTTTAAGCCGGTTTTAAATTGAGTATTTGGAATTAAGAAATGTGTCAAACCTTAGTTTAATGCCAAAGTTTGACATATTTTTTTTTAATTCTGAAATTGACGGTAGTCTTTTGTACTCTTACAAGCAATTTATTGCTGTTATAAGATTTTGGGTAGGTACTTCAAATAATATTGTTATCGTATTCAATACATTGACCATGATGGAATTAGTTAAAAGAATTGTAAACACTGCAATTCGTTCATCCCACTTGCTCAATTGCCGCCCTATGATCTCCACTTGATGCCGCCAATTTACTGATTGTCCATGCTATTTTAAATTCATTTTGTGGAATGAATTTCTGAACGAAGAATCGGCGCTGCTGTTTATTTTAGAATAGATCGAATAACAATTTAATGTAGGTATTTTGTAAAGAAAAACGATACAAATCATTACAATACTAATGATTTAGGTACAATCGGAGATATTATATGCTAACTAATTTTAAAACTTCATAAGGTTATAAACAACAAGCACTTCGCCCGCGGCTAAGCTCCCGTGGCCCATCCCAAGAAAACTGCATTTATTCCGGGATTAGAAGAATCCATAACACTCAGGAATAATGTCGCTTTCTATCATTGAGAGAATGTTATAAATCTCAGGAATATTTTTTATTGATTTTTTTTCTATTTGCCTTCTTATTGTATTTATTTATAGTTTAATTTGGGTCGCACGGTTGGCGCAGTGATTGAGCGATTGACTGCGTGTCGCGGGTTCGATTCCCGCATGGAACAAATATTTGTATGACCTACAGATAGTTGTTTCGGCTCTGGGTGTAGTGTGGGGCAACGATTTAAAAAAAAAAGTTTTATGCATTGTATTAAAATAAATATAACCTTATTGCATTTTATCGGCGTTATTGCACCTACCAATATATCTGCCAGTCAACCTGGCAATCCAAAGGTTGACTGGTAGAAAATCCTTGAGACATTAAGTCCGTCCCTGTACGTTTTTGTACTTAAAGTATTAAATAAATAATCTTCGGAGATTAATTCCTACACCGAAACTTTACCTTATTATATGTATTTATTTACCTGACTGTACCTACCTACCAACTAAATTCTGGTACTGGCTCATCCAGTATTCCTATTACAGCAGTGTCCCCCAAAGCCAGATGTTACGTCCATAGCTCCATTACTGGAAACGTCAAATAAGCGGGCACAACGTCCTTGTTTCATTCAGTTCAGCTTTGTCGACAATCCAATGGGAGCCGGAATCCCAGTGAAAGAGGATCCGAAGATTTTGATCAAAGCGAATATTCCTGTTTTCGTTCTTTGTGAAGACAGCCTTATGCAGTGAGCTGGATGTAGGACTATTATAAAGGTTGGGACAGTCGCAGTGAAACAATAAAGTCCAGGGCCGAAGCCTTCAAAAATGAAACAATATGAAAAAAGGAATAGTAGGATGAACCCATTAGAAAAGGATTAAAAAATTATAGTAGTATATTTCGATTTTCTTTTTTTTTCGTTTATCAATGTAACATGAAATCTTACGTTTTTTGAGTAATTAAAGTGTACATTTTATTAATAACTCAAAAATGTACATAATGAATATTTTTTTTTCCAAATCAAGTTTTTTCATTTTTTTGCATTTATGTTCTCAGAAAATGCAAAAAAAAATGAAAAAAACTCGATACTATAGTAATGTATTTTTTTACACCATCAGAAAGTAGAGATTTCAACGAACAAAAAGTCTACCGACTTTTTGAAAAAAGCTGATATTTTGACACGAGAATTTTCGATTGAAAATCAGGATGCTTTTATGATATTAAGTCAAAATAAGGCGAAAACATAAATATTTTAAATCAAATAAATGACAGTGTATTTGGGACATAATAAGGTAAGTTTTCACCAAATTTCGTAGAAAAAGAACTTTTTTTTTAGAAAAAGATGAAAATATAAAACCGAAAACTTGGATTATTTGAATTTCTCACATAAATTTGGAGGTTATGTGAAAAAATTGTAATTACAAAAGTTGTAGATCTTTTTATTACCTACAACTTTGCCATTTAACTTTTTTCCATAAGATTTTTTCCATTTTGCCGGAAATCGAGATAAACCATTTTTACCCTTAAAAACTCCCCTCCCACTTCCCGAACTCGGATCGCACGTAATTTATTTTTCGTTTCATTTTTATCATATTCCCCTCCTTTTCTAATGGGTTTCCCTACTGTTATTTTTTGGTTTCAAAAAATATCGACACTGCTCTAATAACGATATTAATCTTCCATTCGTGTTTTGCTTTTACCAGTATTTAATCGGAGAAGAAGACGAATTTGGCTCGCTACCATAGGTTTGTTCTAAGTCTGTTGTGTGACCGCCGCAGGCAGACGGGCCTTTGATAGTGCAGTTCGGTGGGCATGACCTGCGGACGAGTCCATAAGTAAGAACGTCTAGTGTATACCCCGCTTAAGACTAATTTTGTTCTTAGTGTGCTCACACACAGTTAAAGCTTAAGCTTCTTTTAAGAAGATTCATGATTATTGGCCAATTTCGATAGTCACCACAATGTTTCTTTACAACCAGTCCAAACTACAGAAAATTAATTCTGAGGTCAATGTATTAATTTGAATCTTTCTTTTGTTACAGGGGCTTCGGAAAACAAGGATACCAGTGTCAAGGTTAGAAAAACAAAGATGTGTTAAAGACTTGTAAAAGGCGTTTTAATGACTCTGATGGCAACATACTGATATAATTTTTAATTAAAATTACTGAAACTTTTAATTAGAAGCACACAAACCTAAGGTTTCAGAATAAAAAGCTTAATATGAAAAGCTCTGAGAATAAGAAAAAATAAGTATAAGTTCTATGAATACTTCTGAACTTATTCTTAAGGCCGCTGCGTATCTTTCAATCTATTAGCAGAATTTTAATTGTACCAATACCTAATAATATTCCTAATCGAAATTGCAAGGTGTAAGTAAATCCCTCGGGCAATTTAAATCGATAGCACCTCTAATTAAACGGCTCTTAAAACTGCTGAGTTCAATGCCAATAAAAAGGAAAAAAGCGAGCTTTAAAATTCTTTCAAACATTTTCTGAGCTCGATCGTTTGTAGTCTAAGAGCTAGGGTTCTCTCCTTTATCGTCATCTTTTTGTATTTTTGTGTAGTGTGCAGCTTTGTGGTCCATAAAAGATGCCACGAGTACGTGACGTTCACCTGCCCTGGTGCCGACAAGGGTGCGGATTCCGACGTAAGTATTGCGTATCTTTTTCATACCGTTTTTCGATGATATCAATTTTTAAAGGGATGTTTTATAAAGATTAATTTTAGATATTCAGTTGCTTTTATTTATAATGTACTTGGATACTTCAAATGTTTTGATTGAAAATGATTCTTCGAAGTGTACGCAAAAGAATATGAATAAAGTACTTTCGCAGATATAATCATAAAAGTTAAATTTAAGTCTTATTAATTAATTCAGCGTAAGTGTTATTCCTAAGGTGAAGGTTTATTATTTTATAAGTTTATTTATTACTTAGCAGCAAAATGATTTGTTGCATATTTAATCATACAAAACCTACCCACATAACATAAAACCGCTCAAGATAACTCATACAACACAATATTACACGTCAAAACATATTTTCAATTACAATAAATGTTTGTATTGTAATTTGCAGATAAAAAGTAATTATTGTATATTAGCTTGCGTGTATGCCAACCGGTCAGGGCTCGGCCATCAACAAGAATTGCGCCGTGCACTCAAACATAATGAGATTCTCTTTTATGTAATAAACTCACTTATGTTAAATGGGGATCTCAAAAGAAAAGAGGCAATGGACTTCTGTTTTGTGTGCATAGACCTGTCATTTTCATTATTTCTGTAAAGTTTATATTTATTATTATTTATTTAGTTTGTGCCACAACATTATATTTAAAAGAACATAACACGGTCTTTTTAATTTGAATTAAGTACAAGTCATTTTATCAACAATTCTTCACATTGTGGATTGAGAACACTTCGTCAACACATACAATTTGTCCTCGCACTGTATACTAATGGGTTTATAGCCGGAGTGCAGCTCTGAGACTACGCGCCAACATATTGATTTTATAAAGCATTTTATAGTACACTTTGTTCCTTAAATTTACTTCCACTCTTCGTAAATTAACAGCGTCTGGAAAGTTTTGTAGAATGTAGGATAATTCCTTCGGAATAATAAAATAAAAAAAATATTTGATTAAACAAAATACCGAACATCTTTAGTAAAAAAATAAAGAAGATCTTTAGTTATAATCTTGTTCTCAGCTTATGAAAACGAGATTTTATTATCTATTGAATACAGTTTTATCGAAGCTTACGTTGTTAAAAAGGAATTTATAACTCACTATAAAAAGTGGACATAATACAAAACAGTTTATAAACCAAATTGCTTTTACGAAAATCCGTAGCTAGTAGTTATATTCAAGCTGGGAAAATGGAAAATGAGCCTCATAATGAAAATGCCCGAAAATGTAATAGAAAATCAGGTCACGAACATTAAAATATCGTGTCTCAAGTACAAAATTGTTTAATAACGGTTCATCTCTTCAAATAATACATTCTTAGCAACAAGCGGCCATGTTGGATTAATTGGTGCGAACGATACTCCGCCATTTTGTTGCGTTTCAAATAGTTCATAATTGGTGCAATTTGTTGGATCGAATTATGTTTTCTAGTTCGACATGGGACTTGTTTTGTGAAAATACTGCGTAAATGGAAAATATAAACTTGTTAGCTATGATGACGAAATTATACGACTGATGGCAATACCTACCTATACCTATCATAAAAAAATAGTTTCACATTTAAATCCGTGCACAATGTAGATTCCTGCATTGTGTACCAAAATTTAAACCACATTGTATTGTTTTCATTCAAAGAGCAACGAACCGACTCCTAGAAAGTACTTAGACACAGTCCAACTTTATCCATTTTCAACTTGCCAAACGCAGTTTCAAATACTGCTTTTTGCAAACACAATGCTTTACTGCATTTGTAACTTTGTTAATGTAAATGTGAGTTTAAATACTTGGTTTATTAAATAAGCCTAGTAAATAGTTTCAAGGTACAGTAACAAATTGACGGGTACCATTATTTTCCTTCTAAAGAGGGTAGCAAGGCAATCTTCTTGTCATAAAACATTGTTCTACCCACAGCAAGAGGGGGATAATTTAGTTGGAAAAGATAACATTTTTATGTGTTTTCCCAGTACTTGGCATTGTTTGTCTGACAAGAATTAAGTACCTAATTAAAATTTGTAGACAGACTTTCTTTTACTGGCGAACAAAGTCATTTCTCCGCTGAAATACCTAGATAATTTACTTCTAACTATTCAAAGAATTTTAAATATTATTTACGAATGATTTTCTTTTAAAAAAATACTTAATCGCGTTGGGGTAAATATTGTAAAAGCTGACTGTTAAGGTCGGACTTAATAATATTTGCTGTTGCCTCAAGCGTTCATTACCAAAGTTATTTTTTTAAAGAAAGGTCATTACGGTATATTTTATTTGTGTCGACCTTTATCTGAAAAGGTTTAACGGAGATACTAAGCCATATTCATCTTTGTTTCATTAAAATTAAATTTGAATTTCGTTTCAATTTCGGGCTTTTGTATTCAGAATTTCTTAAGGGCTTTTTTTAGTAGTCCGATAACGTTTACCTAAAAATTACTATGACCGTTTGTATATTATATTGTCTTAACAAAAGCTATCAAACTGCCATTTTTATTCCTGAGTTAAAATGTATCTGACTATAGATAAATCGGCTCCAAATACAAAGTAATTTTGCTGACCACAAAAGTTTTTACAGACAATAAAATGTTAGGAAAAATCATACTAATATTGTAAATGTGAATGTAAGTTTGTTTGTTACGCTTTCACGCAAAAACTACTGAACCGATTATCATGAAACTTTGTAAATATATTCTTGGAGGTATTAGAAGTAACATAGGATACTATTTATATATAAAAAAAAATATGCTTTCACTGCGAGCGAAGCCGCGGGTAAAAGCTAGTAAATAATAAAAGCGTTATGAACATGTACCACGAGTGAACATGTAATACACGACCTCTAAAAGTTACCAAATAAAGTTAAACTACATCAAACTAGCTCCTCGCCTAGCGGCTATACAATACAATGTAAAGTTAATAGCTTCAAGCAACGTAATACGATAAGCCAATTAGTAGTCTCTCTCTGTTTTGGTTTGATGGAGCAGATGCATCTGATGGTCTGCAAGTTTTCGTGGAGAGTTAAAGTAAAGTACCTGCTTAATATCTTAGGTATTATAGAGTAGACTTATGAGCACTTACGATGAGAAAATACTAAGAATTATAACAATTAAAATCTTGGCTTGGTGTATAGCTAATACAATCTACAATTTAGATACTGTGAAAATTGCCAGCTAAAGAGAACCAAACAGCAAGAGAGCAGGCTGGTAAAAAAAAATAATGGCTGGTTTTAAACACTCATTCAAATTTAGAAGAGGTCGTGATTATGAGGTAGGTTAAATTCAGGATGGGCCCCAGGGGTACAGTTGCCTCGATTGTAATTTCTCTAGTTTCGCGCATCAATCGAATGCCATTTTATTAATCTACTAGGTGACCCTCGCGGCTTCGCACCCGTCAACTGGCTACCTACCACCCACCTACCCTACCTACCCTACCCTATATACCCTACCTGCCCTACCTACCCTACCCTTACCTTCCCTACTCTAGCTACCTTACCTTCCCTACTCTAGCTACCCTACCTTACCCTACCTACTTACCAATTTGTTAAACTATTTATTTGAATAAGAATTCTACAATACGAATGTAACCAACTTTTGTTTCTGCCGACGATCTAATTGAAATTTAGAACATAAAAACTGCTATTGTGACTAAACTATGATAGTTGCATATATTCTCTCGCAGGCTTTTTTGCAGGTAAAAATGAGTACTTGAATCATGTAGTACATAATTTTTATGTATCATCAACAGTTTTCTCAGCGCACGCCAAAGAATGAATTTTATAGACAACATTTTAATACTTTGGGTTACATTATTGCAATTAATATTTATGAAAATAAATTATAGCCTATGACACTCAGGAATAATGTGGCTTTCTACTGGTGAAACAACTTCAAAATCGGTTCACTAGAGCCAGAGATTACTCCCTACAACGTCACAAACTCACAAACTTTACCTCTTTATAATATTAGTAAAGATATAGAAAGACTCTCCAACTATCACTAAGTTGACCGTGTCTCATGTCTCTATGCAATTGCATGGGAAGGCAAAATGCGATCAAAATTTGCGGGATAGATGTCTTGTTTCTCGGCGGGGCATCTATCCTAATAGTAGATTGTATCGTAAGGGAGCAAAATAATATTTTTACGGCGAGGGCGCTTATTTTAAATCCAGAGCGAAGTGAGGGATTCTTTATTAGAATCCTGAACGTAGCGAGGGATTCAAAGTACGTCACCCGAACCAAAAATATATTTTACGCCCGAGCGATACACTCTACTATTCATCTCCCAATATGAGAAAATAAAAGGCGCCTCATATTTTAATGTAATATTATTATTTAATAAAACATAGAGTAACAACTAAATTGAAATTAAATAGAATCTAATAATAAAACAACTAAAAACTTATATTCATATTTGAGACGTTTTCGTAATTATGAAAATTTATTGTTACAGTTTTATTAGGATTAGAGGTTTATATTCTGCGTGTATGAAATAATTTTAGAATCTGGCTCATTTTGAGAAAAATGTGACGGTGAATCTCGTTGTTTGGATGTAGATGGGCGCGGCGACAGTGGCATGGATGGAATAACTGAAGGTTGCAATTTAATGTTTTCCACGATGCGTTCACATGTTTTCGCCTTGTTCTCTATGGATTCTTCTATTCCATCCTCCATGTCTCTTGAGAACAGTTAAGTGCGCTCCAGAATCTGACAAAAGGGTAGCAGAAGTATGACGAAAACAATGTCCTGTATACAGCTTGATATCTGGTAACTTCAAGTAAGTAGCGATTTCTTGTGGCATGTTAGAAATTTTATTTTTTCCCATAACTTGTTTGAAGCACTTGCTATTTTGATAACGGATGAAAAACCGATTAGTCTTCATATCAGCAGGACGCAGGTCCAGCTATTTCTGTACAATAGTTTTGTATTCTCCTCGGATTGCGAAGGATCTGTCAGCTTTACTAACAGTAAATCATCCGAGTTATTTTCGACATCATCAACAGTTATTTTTAAAAGTTCATTGCCACGACGATTGCGTTTTTGAAGCTCCATACTCCGAAAATTAAAGCCACCTCTTTCTTTTCTTTTTCCACCTGTAACAAAACCGAATGTAACCGAAGACAAGTATGTATTGAAGTACAGGTTACAATATTATATAGCGCATTTTAAAACACTATGGTTATACTATACTAATCCACCATATACATAGTTACTTACTTTTACAGCAATAAAGACTTTGTCGGGTGTCTCATTAAGGAAAGTCTCCACGTTTTTGACTGAGAACACTTTGGAATTCTTAGGTTTAAATCCATCAGACATCCTCTTCAGATACGCTATTAATTTCGAATATGTGTCCAGTTTTATGTCGTTATTAGAACTGACTTTTGATTTTAGCATTGAGTAGGTACTCCAAAGAGTGGAAGGTTGTTTTGTATAAAGTAGTTTTGGCTAAGTACTGGAAGTAGACCAAAAACACAGATTCTGAAAAATTCTTGGCGCCTCTTGTATTTCTCCAAATAATGCAGGTAATAGATTATCCATCACATTTCTTGCGTCAGTTCTAATACTTTCAGGAGTTAATTCTATACTTTCACTGTCACTTGAAGAATTCATTTTTTAAAACAAAAGCATGAATTTCTAAGAATCCGTGAAAATTGACGAAAACGCGGGCTGTAGTACGTGCGTTTTTAATTTGTTTTTTTTTATTTACCTGTCGGCGCGACTATGGGCCGTCGTACCAGCCAGTCTTTATTCAAACAATATTTGCGTTCGATTTCTTTGGCGCTGAACACTAAGATGTCCCAAATTCAAAAAGAGGATTAAAAACTCATAACTGCCCGCTAAAAGTTTCTTATAGAAAACACCACCTTTGGGTGCACTTAAAGGCGAACCAAGTCGTCCTTTTCGAATAGATGGAATGAAAACGTAATTTACATGGATTATGCAGCTTTCCCTGGCAATGTTATAGATAATGTCTTATTCTGGAAATATTATAGATAATTTCTTTTACTTTTCCTAAGTTTGTAGATAACAACCAAACTGCCGGCCAGTATTGCAAATTTATTTTGAGTGATATCAAAAAGCGTGGCAACTCTCCGGCTTTTACCCTTAAGGCATTTCGTTGCCATTCGTTTTATTGATATAATATAGATAAAGGAAGTTTTAAATAAAGTAATTTTAATATAAACCAAAACGCATTATCTTTCATTGTATTAAAACCCCGGTTACCTCAAGAAAGGCAGGTTCCAACTATATCTATCTACACGTATCCTCCCCATGCTCAAAACGGTGTAGCTAATTTCACAGAATGTAGTTTTACTGTAATTAACTTTAACGACCGGCGCTTTATTAAAGAAAAATAACTAAATGAAATGAAAATAGTTGAAAGATGGTTATGATACGGGTATTTTAACCGGAAAATAATGATTTTGTCTTGACTCGTATAGTTCTCACCATCATCAACCTTTTAATGTTCCCACTGCTGGGACCACAGGCTTCCTCTCTGTGAGAGAGGGAATGGACCTTAATCCACCACGCGGGCCCAGTGCAGTTTGGTGGATGTCACATGTCAATGAGTTTCCTTTAAAATAATTTATTTTCCAATAACCTCGATGAAGCTTTAGAGTTAAAAGCTTCATCGAGGTTATTGGAAAATTTCAAACTTTATTAGTTAATTATATATTGGTATATACTATAAATGATAAATTAATGAATGATATATCTGTTAAGTTCTGTAATAGACTTAGCGAAGAGTGGAATTAAATTTAAGTTTGGTAAACTTAGTAAACTAAGACATTTCAGATAATAAATGCATGAATTATTAAGTGAATGAATTGGGTCGTACTTTAGGGAGGTCGTTGTCATTTAGAGAAGTATCTGAGAATACACGCAGGACATATAATTTAGTAAATGAATAAAAAAAAAACTCAAAATCAGTGTCAATGATTTGATATATCTCCACCCACAAATTAAACGTTTAAATAGCGTATTTCAACTTATGGTCTCTCATTAAGTAGAAGTAACAGCCCCAAGACTAGTACAGGATCCAAGCGGAACTCCCAAGACCATCTTACTCGTTCATCTTGACTATCAGGAGCCAAGCGGCACACCCAAGACCAATTGACTCGTTTCTCGACTATAACATCACGTCTAAACTGACCAACAGGATACACGCACGAAGCACAACTTCCGCAACTGCACATACTCGTCCCCGACGTTCTGCGACCACTGTGGCTCCCTGCTGTACGGCCTCATCCACCAGGGCCTCAAGTGTCAAGGTAGCAAGCGAACAAGGACTACCCACTAACGCTTGGACATGCTTCTGTGTTTTAGAACTCTCTACTTTCAGATTGGTGATGGTGCTTTCTGCTAATGCTTTTTTTATTAACTCTTTCATGTTCGTAGACTATCCCACTTCTGATGTAGGTACGCTCTCGCTCTGTCCGGGCCCTTTTTATTTGTGCTTTAATTGATTCTATGTTTGTGATTGCAAAGGCGGCCTACGCTCCTCACAAATGGAACACGTGGACGTTCCTTGCGCCAACTTTTTGTGAACACTGCGGTACTTTACTCCATGGTCTCGCCCATCAGGGATTAAAATGCGGAGGTATAATATAGACGTATCTATAGAATGACACTAACAAGAGGAAATTAGTTCCCGGATAGCGAATGCTTTAACACGAGACGACTAATGTATGCCTTTGCAACTAAAAGAATATATGTTGTCAGCACAAGCAGGTTGCAAGTCCCAGGTACAGCTCCCATTAGTGAGACAAGGAGGTCCCGTTGCACGAATTGTCTGAATCGTGAATAAATGTCTATAACCAATCTATTACTATAAAAGTCCCTTCGTAGGTTCGTCCAAAAATTTTAATTTGCTTCTGTTACTTTTATTTGTTTGCTTGTTTATCCCCTCTGTATATAAGTCTGTCTACTGCAGCTAAGTTTGTTTGCCGAGTATGAGAGCACATCTTTGCATTATAAGTTACATCGCACGTAGTTTGATGTAGTTCATTGTATGAAGCTATTGTTTGCTCATCGGTTGTAAATGGAGCATTGACAAAGGTTTCATCAAATGATATTGCAACTTGTTGTGTGTCTTGTACCTCTTTGTTTAATTGCATACGGTTAAGAGTTAAGTATTTGTGTTGAGCTGTTTGTTGAGCTGGCTGTGCAGTATTAACGACCTGCCTACTTACTAACCAATCGATTCCAACTCGATTGAATTTCCTTTGTTCTTTATAATAGATGACTACTCTTGCCCCTTATTACTTTCTTCAATTTGCTTTCTTTTAACTGCAATATTCTGTGAAGGTAAGCAATTTTCTCTTAGCCTGTTATTACACTTATGACGAAACAATTGGCTAGATTGATATGCTATACCGACATATATATATGTCCCATACTTAAATAACCTATATTCACGTCTTTTTTCTAACTGAAATTAACAATTTCGAAATTAGCTTCTTTCTGTTGGAAATATGTGCATTTTTTTATGTAGATATCTATTTATAATCAATGTTTATTATAACCAAATTAATAACAAGGCAAATACCAAATTATTGATCATGTTCCCTCCCTAAATGTAGCTTGTCTCGTATCTTTCCTCTGTGGTATAAAATTAAATTATCAATTAGCCTAGAGGCTGTTGTGTTTTACCCTTTAATATTATAATTACTAAGGTAAGTTCCCTATCTTCTCGTTTTGACTCTATAACGCCATTTATGTTTTTACTCTCTTCAAACGCATGTTTATCTTTTGCTTGAGTGACTGTTATTGCTTGAAAAACTGGATGTTTGTCAAATACATTCTCGCAAATCATTCCCAATATGAGCGCGAATGGTAAAGTATGAACTTTTTAAGTCTTCATACATTTTAATGATACATATTTTAGTATTAATGGACTTTTTTGCGTAAAAAGACTTTATATTTAGTTATTTTGAACTGCACTCAGCATGCATGAGGCAATTTATCATTAAACGCTGATGTTTGGAGTGATTTACGATATTATTATGTACATTCTTGAAGTTTTTTATCCTAAGATGTTTTTCTCAAGTTTTGCATTAATTGTCGCTGACAATTTATTTGAATGTAACTTTATGATCCAACATATTTACATTTTTATTCATGCTTTTGAGAGCAACACTAAAATAAAATGTAACGATTTTTCACCCGTACACGAAGCAAATTTAAACTTATTTAGAACCCTTTAGATGCAAAACTACCAAATCACAAAACACAGCCCTATTTAAACCCCTGGATAGAAAAAAACAATATTTTTAAATACGCAAAAAATACCAAGAAACGAAACAAAAGTTTTGCGGCGAAAAGACTTTTATCCACAGGCTTATCAAAATCCATGGATACATAAAAACCAATAAATATTAAGATATTATTAACACATTGACCATGTAAACAGCATGCGACATGAACGTCCACAAACGGTGCGAGGAGTCGGTGCCCAACTTGTGCGGCTGCGACCACACCGAGCGGCGCGGGCGCATACAACTCACCGTGTCCTGCCAGGGGAACAAGCTCATTGTTGTAGGTATGTACTGTTGGTAGGCATGACTGATATGGCGCGAGGTGTCGGTGCCTAATCTGTGCGGCTGCGACCACACCGAGCGACGCGGGCGCTTACAACTCACCGTGTCCTGCCAGGGGAACAAAATCACTGTTGTAGGTATGTACTGTAGGTAGGCAAAAGGCATTACTGCTACGGTGCGACGAATCGGTGCCCAACCTGTGCGGCTGCGACCACACCGAGCGGCGCAGGCGCTTACAACTCACCGTGTCCTGCCATGGGAAAAAGCTCACTGTTGTGGGTATGTACTGTTGGTAGGCAAAAGGCATTACTGATACATGCGAGGAGTCGGTGCCCAACCTGTGCGGCTGCAACCACAGTCAGCAGCGCGGGCGCATTCAACTCACCGTGTGCTGCCAAGGGGAACAAACTCACTGTTTTAGGTATGTACTGTTGATAGCTATGACTGTTTCGAGTTGACGATATCGTCAAACATTCGGGTAATACCTTATGAGAGACGCACTGAAACTGGAAGTAAAAAAAAATGGTGAGGCCTATACGAAGCAGTTGGTGATTCCTAGTTGAAGTTATGATGATGGTTATTGATTCAATGTCAATTCGTCACAACCCGAAATATGGAGACCCCTGAGCCTGACCCGTTGCTAGAGACAATTATGTCAAACCAAGAGTGTCAGTGTCTGTGAACTCGGCCGTTTAATTATAGAAACTGACGGCCCGTGAAAATTCTGATTTTGTATGTTACAGTTGAAATCTGAAGTGTTCAGCGCTTATTGCGTGAACACGAATATTTATTACTCCGTATTATATTGATGGGCTCTTTCAATGTAGCTAGTGGTACACAGTCAACATAATGGTAAAAAGTGGTTGCGCAATCAAGAGGTTGATTAAAACGTAACAGTTTTGACCATATTTGGGTCAAACATGTTGTAGATTGTATTGACATTGCCTGCGTTGGATGAATTTGACACAGTTAAAATGCGAGTGGAACTCAGATATGTACTTTTTCGGACAAGTGCATTTCCAAGGATCTCCAATACTGCTACAAAATTCGGAAAACTAACTCGTCAAATTCTTCATGGAAAAACAATTGTAGCGCAGATTACTCGCCCAGATAAAGAATTACCATGAAAAAAAACCCTAATTGCTTACGAAATTTTTCCATCACCAGTGATACAGGGTCGCAATCTGATCCCAATGGACCCCAACGGCCTGTCTGACCCCTACGTGAAGATGAAGCTCATCCCAGACTCCGACAATGTGAAGAAAAAAACCAAGACCATAAGGAGCACGCTGAACCCCGTGTGGAACGAGACGCTGTCCTTTGATCTGAAGGCGGAGGATAAGGACCGGAGGTTGCTGATTGAGGTAACAGAGTAGAAACTTTAAGACTAATAAAAAATTTTGAAGAGAAAATAGATGGTAAGAATGTGGTGGTAAGGAAAGAGGTAGAAGAAAGAAATGATTTTGTGAAAGTTAAGAAATAATTAGGTAAGACAAAACACCTGAGACCTAATCAATGAATAATAATTCCGATTAGAAAGAAGAATATTACTTTCTAGATAGTAATTATGTACAGGTTTTGACCATTCATTATATCTAATACCTTTAAAAAGATCTTTTTATCTCGCCCTGAAGTATTTATTTTAAATAAGAATAGAATATTCTATAATTTAAACTACCGACTTCAAATAAGTAAATTGGACTTCAGAAAAAACCACCAGGTGTTAAGAGATTTTCTTTTCATTCCAAAGTAGATATTAATAGCACATGGTTTAGAACTATTATTATAAATACAAAAAATAACTAATGATACCTTACCTCATGGCTATAATAGAACCTAGATGTTTTTTTTGTAAATCTTGACATTTTTCTAAATACAGGCTATAAATAATCTTCAAAATAAGCATTAAAAAGACATTCATAGCAGATGTCAAAATATTCTTCTTTTACGTTACATTTCGTTCTGACTCCGTATTCTAATATATAAATAGTACAAATAATATTATTTGCTTTAAAGCCATGACGAACGACGTCTTTTCCAAGAATTCAAAGATAAATAAAATGTACGATTTGAAAAAAAAGTATGATGGAGTACTTTCTATTTTAATTTTCATTCTCAGACTTGCAAATGAATTCAAAATTGCCTTCATTTGTGAATCAACTTGGTTGTTCAACTATTCAAAATGAATTTCTCATTAGAGCATTATTCTTATTAAAAATACCTTAGGATCAAGAACCTAAACAGTTTTTGAATTTTATTGGTAGCAATGTCTAGAAGGTAGACTCTGTCAAGATCACGCATCTTATTGATATCGGCTGGTATAAGGTCATACAAACAAGATTTTTGTTTGCCAGATTGCATTTTTCTTCAAACTTGAGATATGGAAAGTCGAGAGCAACAATGCAGGCTCGTCCAAGCCTATGCAAGCTTGGACGAGCCTGCATTGTTGCTCTCGACTCTATTTGAGGTTTTTATAAGTATGCTAATAAGTTATGAGGTTAATCAATGACCGATCTATGAAGGTAGCAACACGGTCAAGACCCCTGCAGCCTGTTGCGTAGGTATGTGAATTCGGCAAGGCGAAGGATTTGACCCCATCAATCGACCAACCACATAGACGGAAATCCACAACGCGTCTTTATTCTGGCACATGATTGGTCGATTTATGGGATCAAATCCTTCGCCTTGCTGAAGGAACTTACGCAATAAGGCTGCATCTCATGCTTATATTTGAAATTTGGTTCGTTTAGGGACACTGTCACCTTCATATCTCGACCTTTACCATAAAAAAAGTAATCCATCCGCCACCCAATTAAAGCAAAATTCATCTAATATTTGCAGATCTGGGACTGGGACCGTACCTCCCGCAATGACTTCATGGGCTCCCTATCCTTCGGCATCTCCGAGCTGATGAAGGCCCCAGCTGACGGCTGGTTCAAGCTACTGACCCAAGAAGAGGGAGAGTTCTACAACGTGCCAGTACCGGAAGAGGGCACAGACCTGGCTCAGCTCAAGAATCAGATGAGAGCCACCAGTGTTGGAGCCCGTAGGCCTCCGCCCCCGCCGGATCGGGAGGTGCCGCATAATATGGCAGCTGCTGATGTGATTAGGGCCTCTGATTTCCATTTCATTATGGTGCTCGGAAAGGGGTCTTTCGGAAAGGTAAGAATTACTTTTACTCTGTTAGTGGTTCAAAACTATCAAGCTGTACTACAGTTAACCATGTTGTTATGCTTGAAAGGTTTTAACTGAATCGTGTTTAGAACATTTGAATAATTATGGATGAGTGTGAAGTAGGGAATTTATTTGGACAATTAACGGAATAGTGTGTAGAAGCACACTACTATTCCATTTTTTTTTGCGTACCCTTTACACGTAAAGTGTGATGTTTTTTTTTCTCGTCTATCCCATGGTTGGGGTATCGTTGGCCTAACATTCAAAAATATTACGGGTCTGTGAAAACCATTTTCTGATTCAGGGATCCGTTTGTGTAAATTTAAGCTTTAAATTGCAAATTTTTGTTAGAGTCAAGTGTCCCCTGCCAGCTGCTAGCTATGTGAAAAAATTCACGGCAGTCGTATATGCTATGTTAGGGTCTGGTTTCCGCTCTTAGTCCCTTAAGTGGACTAAGGCACCCATGGCGGCCGTTTGGTGGTCATTCCAACCAGCCCACCTACCTCCAGAAGTCAATTAGAGCTCCTGGTTTCCTCAAAACATCCGTGTAAGATCTGGGTGACCCGAGGGTTTGTGTTCTTATCTGGGTTACACCTGTGCATTCAAAGTGAACGTGCGCAACGGTTTCCTCGGCCTCCATGCATGCATGGCAGTAGTATATTTAACGAAATTAAAAGGAAAACTATCACAGCGAAGTAGGCTTTACAAGTTTACGAGTAATAGTCGACCAACTTATAAAATGTACTTGGAAAAGTAAAAATCTTGTATATTGATGTATGGCGACAACAGTTTTCGAACGGCAAAGTTAATTTTGTCCCTTCGTTATAGAAATGTTAGTAATGCTACCTATTTATTTTGGTGAATGTAGCTGTTTATTCGGAACCCTCTGTGTGCGAGTCAGACTCGCACTTGGCCGGCTTTTTTTATTGATAGCTCGCGCTTTACCACTGTTTCGGTTTGTTTTTGCTGCGTTCAAAATATCACGAAAGCTTTTTGTAGTAGCACAGTTTGGCGTGGCTTTTTGAATGACCACTGCGGTATCGGGAAGGCAGCTTTTTTCAAACCTTTTTATTTTGTTTTTGCCAGTAAATAAAGTCTCTCACAAAGAGGACGTCTGTGTCCCAGCAGTGGGAACATTAAAAGGCTGATGATCATGAAGTAAAGTTACCTTTTTTTATTAGGACCAGTTGATGTGGCAATAGTTGGGGGTAGACTATGTTCAGCAGTGCACGTCTTTCAGCTGAAATGATGATGTTGATTCAAATTCAAATACTACTATTCAATACAATTTCAATTAAACTATATAAAAGGTAGGTATTGAATTGTCAAACAAAAGATGAATTTAGTTGCACATTCGCAGGCGTCAGTAGGTTTCTATGGAGAAGAACGTGCAAGAAACTCCACGGACACTCTTTTCCATCAGTAAAATTGAATTACAAGTATTTGGTTAAATCATTCTTGTTGGAAAATTACATATATTGTGAGAACGATGTAAAAATGCGTGCACGTAAAAGCGTCTAGCGTAAAGCAAACAATTCAAAAATATAATAAGTTATTAAAAACAAGCCGAGACAGCTAAGTTATGACCAATCCCAACTGATGGCGCCCGTTCACGAACATGACGCGTGGATTGGCACCACTCAGCTCAACCATCATGAAGGGAACCGAATGATCCAACACATGTGCCACCATCAGAGAGACATTTGAGAGAGCATGACACACTCCTAACTGCCAGGGCACATTCAAGTCAACGAACGACATAAAGGTACAGTAAATGATAGATTTACAGTCGGAACATAGTATTCACACGTGTGCTGTGCAGTTATATAAGAAATTGAGTATATACAATACAAACATATTACCGAAACAATATTTTTTGATTATGACTGTTTTTTGCGCCCTAGTGATTTTGGAGCAGGACTAGTATTTAGCAAAGAATTTACATGATGATGATCCTTTTTCAATAGGTGATGTTAGCCGAACGCCGCGGCACAGACGAGCTGTACGCCATCAAGATTTTGAAGAAGGACATCATCATCCAGGACGATGACGTGGAGTGTACGATGGTGGAGAAGAGAGTGCTGGCTCTCAGCAGCAAGCCGCCCTTCCTGGTGCAGCTGCATTCTTGCTTCCAGACTATGGTGAGGGATTCTGCATTATATTCTGATGTTCCTAAGCTTACCCTTCTGAAATACGGTAATGCCGTTGAGCTTGTTTCATAATTGTTTATGCCGAAACAATCAACTAGTTTCTGATTCAGCATAGACATTTCGAATGATAATGCAAAGTTTTAAAGGCAGAGCAAACTGGCAATTAGATATATTAAGACAGGTGGAATACTCAAATATTTTTGCGCTTTGCTTTGGAAGTCGGTTTA
Source organism: Orthosia gracilis (assembly GCA_947562075.1). Lineage (NCBI taxonomy): Eukaryota > Metazoa > Arthropoda > Insecta > Lepidoptera > Noctuidae > Orthosia > Orthosia gracilis. The sequence goes on from OX387275.1 coordinate 24,696,518, forward strand.
TTATTTTTTTGTGAAAAAGTTTTATTTTTCTTTTTTTAGTTTTGGGTTTGTTGGTTTTACGTGTCGAATTGAAAACCTCATTTTTTAGAAGTCGGTAAAAATAGCAGTTTCAAGTGAAAATTTAACATTCTATCATTAATTTCCATTAAACTATTTAGGTAGTATGTGTGAAATTGTACGAGTACCTTTTGTCTTCTCGCCTTCTAAATTGACTTGACTTCTCAAGTCTGGCTGTAAACACTTTAATCAAGTTCTTGTTACTAACAAATTTACCAACTATTTTCAGGACCGTCTCTACTTCGTGATGGAGTACGTCAACGGCGGAGATCTGATGTTCCAGATACAACAGTGCGGCAAGTTCAAAGAGCCTGTAGCCGTGTAAGTACCTACCTCATACCAATATGCTGGGTTCCAATAGTATACCGATTGTAGGGATTTGGTAACTATCATGCCTGGTAAAGAATGAAAATACATTTATATTGCACAAACTTAAAGGCACACAAGGAGTTTACAGGAAACACGATACAAAAAAATAAAAAACCCGACTGCTTAAGAAGCGAACTAAAAAGGTGTAAACAAGAAGGTCGACGTTAGGTCGACTGGGAGAAAATGCCTAAGGTATTAAGTCCCCCTCTGTCCGTGTGTGTGCATGAAGTATTAAATAAATAGGAAGAATCATGCTGCATCGAAGAAGACATCCAAGAATCGTGCAGTCGGAGGTTACATATTTGCGAGCTGGCTGACCAAAACCAGGTGTATCCTTCGACTGCACAGCAAGATTTTCTTCTTGTTTACATCTTCATCTTTTTATTTATATCTTTTTAGTTAACATTTTTTTCGAATTAGATACATGTAAACATATAAAAGTTACCTATGTATTTTTGAAATCACCTAATACCCTTTATTTTGATTTCCCACACAATGGGAAGAAAAAAAAAATGGGCCCACACAATATGTCGCCCAAAATCCGTTATTGTAATATTTTCCAATTTTAATGTAGGCAGTGACACTCGCAGGGTTAAAGCGAATCAATTGACGTAAGAATCATCAAAATCGGCCAACGCGTTTGTTCTCTAGAACTCCACATACGAACATACACATTATACATAATATACGGATAAACACATTACCCACCTGCGGCTGTCTGGTAAAAAAGGTGTCAAACGCTAAAGAATGCGAATATTAGCACGCTCATTCACCCTCACACACTCTCCCAAACGTTCGCTAGAGTTCCTTTATCTTCGTTCGCCTGTTCTGTATCTGGCAGAAACCGAGCGAGCGGTGCCCATTTGTGATTCCCATTCGTTAGCGCTCGTTCGCTTGGCCTGTACCCAGCATCAGTCTTCAAAGAATTTTCTTTCGTTTTTCTCGCATATTAGCGATGCGAACGTATATTTGACTTATGACATATTTTGTAATACCGGATTATCAAGTCAAGTATCCAATACTCCCATCCATCAGTGTTACGCCTTATTTAGAATTTTAAGAAATAATCCGTTTCTGAGAAATGTCGTAGGAACCCTTCATGTTAAGAAGCTTCCCGGAATGAGTTTGAATATATTTCGAAATGGATATTATTAAAGCCCGTGAATGTAACAAATGTAATCCATCAGGATATTATGTAATTGGAATTGAAATATCCCTAAATGATTTACTTTCGCGGCAAAATCATTATTTTTTGCATTACTACGGGTTATTCAATAACTGTTTAATAGAGCAGTATGTGGTGACGCATGAGAGAGGCTTACGTCCAGCAGTGGACGTCTTTCGGCTATAATGATGTTGATGATGAAGGCAGTATGAGTTATTTATAAGACGACAATTCTATTTCCGTTTCATAAGTATGGGTTCTGTAGAAAGTAGATAGGTAGGTACTCTTTTAAACTCTCTACGTAGATATTTAAAACTGTCTTATTTAGAGTTTGGTGTTTAATAAAATATTTATTAGTATAATGTTTTAGAAATTATTTATTTATTTTAGCAGTTAGTTAGTTTATGAATATCCGAATTTATTTATTGTTCATTTTTTTATTTTGTAAAGAAAGAAAGAGATTTTGCTGCATTAAGTCCGCCTCTCTAAGGTCCACCTATGTATCACCATTGTACATGAAGTTTAAATATATAAATACGCTTACATCTGTTTTTGTTACAAAGTAGTGAATGGTAATTGGCTAAACTGCGTCGTTGGCCTAGTGGTCGCCAGTCCCTACTACTGAGCATAAAGTCCTGGATTCGGTTCCCGAGTCGGGCAGTTTATTAAGTTTTTCCATATGGAGTTACTGAGTAGCAGCCCGGAGTCTAGACTTGACTGCGCCTACCCGATTGATGGTAGTACGTTCTATTCGACAATTCGGAGTTCGAATGCCCGTATCTTTTTTGTCATAATATGAAGATCTGCATAACAGACATAAATCTAACTAGACAACGCAAGTCCCTCCATCTGTATGAAAACCAAGCGTGCCACTTTTTCACAAACAATTTACAAACAAATTTACTTACCAATGAAAGAAAACATTTCCAATGCCTCGGCCAACTTATTCTCTACAGTATTGACAGCTCAATATAATAACTACGCATTTTTCTAGATTTCGGTGTATTTCCGGTGCCGATAATGCTAAATGAAAAGCTCAGATTACGATCATTAATCGTAATTTTACTCGGTTTTTTGACACGCGAAGTACATACAATCGCGTCATCTAGTTAGATTTATATCTATGGCTTTAATCCATCTATATAGGTCCATTGCAAGGGACAAAAATCTAAATGTATTCCCCTGCAATGGACCCCAATATTAATCACCAACTTCTCTCCGCAGCTTCTACGCCTCAGAAATAGCAATCGGTCTATTCTTCCTGCATTCCCGCGGCATCGTCTACCGCGATCTCAAACTTGACAACGTGTTACTCGACCAAGACGGTCACATCAAGATAGCTGACTTCGGCATGTGCAAGGAAGGGATCACCGGCGACAAAACTACTAAGACCTTCTGCGGAACCCCTGATTATATCGCGCCAGAGATCATCTTATACCAGCCGTATGGCAAGTCTGTGGATTGGTGGGCGTATGGAGTGTTGCTGTATGAGATGCTGGTCGGTCAGCCGCCGTTTGATGGGGAAGATGAAGAGGAACTGTTTGCGGCTATTACTGATAATAGTGTTTCGTATCCGAAGACTTTAAGCAAGGTAGTATCACTGTTCTTATAGCTTCTCTTACAGGGGGTAGCCATAAACCAGGGTTTCATTACCGACTTCAAAAAAAATGGAGGTCACCAATTCGATACGTATTTATGTAATATTGTTGGAACTGCACAATATTCAAAACTGTTACTCTATGTGGGCTTCTAAATACGAGTGCCAAATTTCATAAGTGTATGTATGTATGTTTGTCCACCATTTCTCCGACACTACTTATCGGATCATTATTTTTGTGTTGGTTTGAGTATCTCTCAACTTAGGGAAAAGTGCAAGTTTCATTAAAATCGGTCCAGCATTTTTCAAGATATAGAGCATACAACCGAAGTCCTTAGCGACAAACAGCACGAATGTGTAAATTGGGTTATTATGGGTATTTTGTCAATCCTTTAGGTACCTTATTATAGAACTAGCTCATTTTTAATGATGGTATACTAAAAATAAAAATACAGAAGTAAAAACATTTTTACAAAAAAAAACACTTCAAAAGCAATAAAACGATTTCAAAAGTAAAACACAAAAAAGTGCAAAATAACTGTCGTTTCGGCAATTATTTTGTGAAAATGTTTTCTAAGACTAAGCTCTTGAACTGCCTCTTCTTTGTTGGAGGTCAGCGGTAAGGTGGTAAGAACAGCTAAATGTGGATCAATTTGGTATAAGACAACATATTTCATGAAACGCCTGGCATCTAATAACAATAGGGCATGGTGTTAAAAACAATGCAGCCGTCCTTAAGTATATTGCCGTGGGGATGTTACTGCCCAACAACTCGCCACAAAGTTGCCTTGTGGATTGTATCTTTCTAGACTGGCGCCTCACTACACCGCAGCAAAGTAAAATCTACCGTAACAGATCTAGGGTTCACTCTAGCGTGCAAGCCCCATCACAATGTCAACATTAAGATACGGCGGTAATTTTTGAAGGCTGCAATGGAATTTGAACTTTGTCATGTACAATCATAAGTTTATTGCTACAAAACACGACAATTATTTATGATTCTAAATTTAAGTTAAGCTAGTTTTTTTTTCCTGCTGATTCTTCCAAACTACGCAGCTTCAATTTTCAAACTTATTTTTCTAAAGCAACTTCTTCCAAAATATACACCTTCCATTTTTAAACTTCTTTTTTGACAGCCTCTACCATTTTTATAAACATTCCATTTTCAAACTTCTTTTTCGACAGCCTCTTCCATTTTTAAAACATTCCATTTTAAAACTTCTTATTCCGACTGCCTCTACCATTTTTATAAACATTCCATTTTCAAACTTCTTTTCCTCGCTGTCTCTTTCAAAACACGTTCTATTTTCAAACGTACAGGAAGCCAAAGACGCGTGCAAGGCGTTCCTGACCAAGAACCCGACCAAGCGGCTGGGCTGCAACGCGCGCGGCGAGGAGGACGTGCGCACGCACCCGTTCTTCCGCCGCATCGACTGGGCGCGCATCGAGGCGCGAGACGTGCAGCCGCCCTTCAAGCCTAAGATTGTGAGTAGCTATGTCATCTACTTACAAAGATGCTGAGACGGCTTTCCTGACCAAGAACCGACGAAGCGGTTGGTCTTGTGAATAGTAATGTCCATATAACCTTGTTTGATGATTTAGGAAAATAAAAAATGATAACTTACTTTTGGAAATAAAAAAGGAATACCATTGAGAACAACACCTACTGTAATTCGATAATCATAGCAAAAAGAAAAAAAAATGGCATGTCATATATTATCGTGAGGGGATCCATTTTGGACTCAATTATAGCTGAGTCTTGAATAACGCTCAAGTGCCTAAGAACAAAATTCCCAAAATGTTGCAGTCAATATGTTAAAGATTCTGTACCTATACCTAACAAAGATTTTTCAATAATTCTTCAATAAAAATACATAGCCGCTTGATAGGCACAACAGAATGTTACTAAAATAATGTCTTCGTATTCTCCACAGAAACATCGCAAGGACGTGTCGAACTTCGACAAACAGTTCACACAAGAGAAGACAGAACTGACGCCCACAGACAAGCTGTTCATGATGAACCTCGACCAGACCGAGTTCATGGGCTTCTCCTTCCTCAACCCCGAGTTCGTGCAGCATGTCTGAACAAGCAAGGTAAACACTATGGTCATGCCATCTCGTTAGACAGACTGTTTAGTATGAACCACAAACATTTTACTATACCCCTTGCGTTTTAGCATGAAACTACAGGTCACTGCCCTATCCTTGTGGATGACATAGTTTATTGATCAGGTTCCTATGGAGATATATTGGTATATCTTATTAGGAACCCCAGTACAGTTAAATTTTCATTAAAGTGTCATAATCTGTCAATAAACGTAGATGGGTCAATGACCGCTATTGTCATGCTAAATTCATGAACTATAGTAACGTCAACACTTTAGACAAACGGTTCAGCAGACCGAGTCCAAAGGTTAATCTTTTCTCAACCCCGAGTTGTTATATTTTTTTTATTCTTTTTTTGAAAAATAAAAATGTTACCTCACACTAGGTATTTATTTTACAAACATATAAACTCGCATACACAAGACACCCAGATCCGGAACAACTATCTGTAGGTCATACAAATATTTGTTCCGTGCTGGAATCGAACCCGCGACACGCAGCGCAGCAGCCGATCGCTCAACCACTAGGCCAACAGTGTCGTCTAGAAATCTGTTTTTTTTTTAATCATAGAAACTTGAAATCTTGTTTTCCTCACGTTGCAGGGTTGAATTTCTCGTCATGATTGAAGCTGCGTGCGCGGCTCGGTCCCCTGCGAGGCAGCACTTCACTCCACTGTCGCCTGTCTCTGTCACTCATACGGCGCGCGTCGCTGTCTCTCTCTCGCGTTCAGTTCCGACGTAAAGCTATCATTGTATCGTTGACTCTTGAGGGAATGCCATTCTTAGGCTCTTCGAGGGACGTTTAGGAGAAGTATTTGCTCATTCCCGTTAATTTTACTACTCTGATTTTAAGTCGATGATATTCTACAAACCATCCAATACGACATGACTTAGTTTATTTAATTTATTTCGTCTTTACCATCGATATTTTGAGAGATTTTCTCACTTTCCAATATAAGTGCTATTTTCTCTTCTTAATATCGAAGTTAAAAAAGGAACGTTATTCTAAGAGTAGTAATTTGTTTAAGTATAATTTTCGCAATAATTAATTTATTTAAACGCAATAATAGAATCGGAGAAGTAATCCAACGAATTTCGCTAAGCAATATTAATTGGAGTAAAAACTTATCGTTGAATTGTTGCTCTCTATGTATTGGCAATATTTTTTTCGGCAATTTTTATTAATGATTTATTTGTTAATTGAGAATCATATTAAGAATCTCGACTCATGGCAATCTCTAATATCATGATCTTGGGGCCACTTGATATAGTAAATGTTGATCGCCACTCAGTATTTATACCTTCTGTCAAAATATACTCTATTAGAAGTCATTAAAGTTTATAATCGCTTGCAATTTTGACAGATCGCGTCAAACTGTGTGGATGTTTTTTGTTTAATTTTCACGTTTTCGTCACATATCAGTGTTGTTTATATGTAAATACTGTCGTGTCGTGTGGATGGCAATATTCTTAAGCGTTTTAGATGTCCAAGGAGCTTAAAAGAAACATATTTAGCATACGCTACAAAGCCAAAGTGATTGCTTGAATGTCTTTTTAGATCTTCTAGCCTATATAAAATTTTAGAAATACTTCTAATTAAATTTGCTAACGCATTTTAAAGACATGAGTATTGTAAAATGTTATCTTGATGAGCGAATGGTTGTTTAAAGTTATTAATATTAGATTGAGATAAAATGGTTACAGCGTAAGCTAAATGTGTTTCGTTGTTGATGTTTTTCACCATAATTATGATTTGAATCTCTTATTTACATAGTTATGAATACAGTTTTATTGTTGATCATTTTCTATATCTATAATCAATAATAATATTTTATCTACTCTTTTCTGCCCAACGATGTCGTGTTTTGTTTCTGACGTACGGCTGACAGGAGGTCGTACTATTAAGTTTTCATTGTCTATGGTAACACGTTGTTTGTTTTTAAGTTTTTTCACTGTGTCGTGATCGCATTTTGACGGATGGATGACCTAATCGTGTATCGTATTAGCTTGACTGTTAGCTTGTATGCGTGTGGGGATGTCTGTTCACTTGTGCATGTGTGCGTGATTTCGTTTCGATTCGATTTGTATCGATATTATGGGGCTTTGGACAACCATTTTTTTTATTACCTTGTCTTAGGAAACGTTTCAGAAATAATCTTTAAATAATTGTTTCCTAATATTGGCTTTATATTGGGTGATGGTTTCATTAAAATTTAATCAATAAACAGAATTAAACCTTTTGAACTACTTATCCTATGAATTAACCAATCAACCCTTATAATATCGTTACAAGTTGTCAACAGCAAATCGCTGTCAATAATCGTCTACTAAAATAGCCTTACTAACTTAATTAATCGCTAATAAAATAAATTTTAAAATCGTATATAAACTCTTGCTAGATTAATTAATCGATGTGGATTTAAAAATGAAAAAGAAAGCATTTGATTCTAAATTGAAATGTAATAAAATGACATTTAGGTGTTTTTGTTTTTATTTGATAAATGTACTTTTAGCTTAATTATAATAATTAATTATTATCTTTCAATAGTATTCTTGATTTGCCGCGCGTTCCCAATGCGGTTTTGCTAATCATAATTAGGTATAATAGTAATTTTTAAATTCTTTTAGTAGGTGTAAGAATTAATTTAAGGGCGCTGGCTTGCTTTCACGTCATTATTGCGTTTTCGTGACAGTATTTTAATCAAGTCATTGCTTTAATACCTTTTTTAATGAGTTTTAAAAGCATTTTAAGTTTCTAGTAAATGTGGGTTTTGTCTTTGTATTCCTTTTAAAGTATTATATCAAAAAGTAACCATAGAGTTTATTTTTTTACGTTGGCAACATTTACACGACGCGCGACGTTCTTAATTTAAATATCTTGTTTGTTTTTCACGTTCTATTGTTTTATAAGTGAAAATGAGCCAGCATCGTAGGTTAACAACAGCTGGAGCGGGAGACAACGTAGCGGGCGCACTGCGCTACCCACACCCACACATCCCTGTCCCTGACGTGAGCACACGTACAGTTCGACACCACCCCGTGACCCCGTCTTGTTATAAACACTTTTAAAATTATTTTGATATACATCTTGGTAGCTTTCTGTGGAGATAGTTGCGCGCTTCTTATCTTAACTTCATGGCAAGAAATAGATACCCTCTGTCTTCTTCAATCGATTCCTCATTACTGAGGATCGTTGTCACTGGTCCCCTTTAAGTAGACAAACTGCCTCCATCGACTCCGATCCAAAGATGCCATCAACACCTATTGAAATTTACTTGAAGACGTAGCTTCTTTCGCAGAGACCTAGTATTGTAACATCTCAAACACTGTACAACTACCTATGTTGAATTGAAATTGAGTTGAAATTAGCTACCATGGTCTCTTCAGCGCTTAATTGGTATTAGGGACTACCCTACCCAAAGCACTAGTTTTTATTCTTACTTTATTGGTTGATTCTTACAATACCCTTTTGTAAAGTATTAGATATGTGTACCTCTCGCCTAAATATAAAACCTACTATTTGGTAAGCATATGTATAGACCCTGGGCACACCAACTATTTATAGCGCTTACTCAATTCATAAAAATATTTTACAAGTGTTTATAACAATACAAAACTTCAAATTCCCCACCCAGCTACATTTTTTTTATATTTAGAATTAATTAGCGAAATTCTTCTGTTTTCATTTCGAGTACCTACCTGTCTACTTAAGACCATAAAGTAACAATAACGTTGCGTTAACAAAATCAGCGTTGGCAACATTTAATTTTTTGATGCGTACTTTCCGTGAACCGGAAGTCGTTGCGTTGGAAGGCCTCCCACTAGGTGGAGCGACGACCTGGTCAAGGCGACGCTTGGGGGAGGCCTATGTCCAGCGTTGGACGTCTTTTGGCTGAAATGATGAAGATGATGACTTTCCGTAGTGGCATTTCTAGTAGAATATTCTGTCGGTACTTAAATGACATTGACAGTATTTTACCTACATTGTAAAACCTGGCAAATTAGTGTAAAAGCCGATAGCACAGATAATACTAGCATACAGATGCCTCATCCCATACAAAGAAACCGTGCCACGTAACTAGCATAATATTTTTCATCTGATTATTCAGATTATTTTTTGTAAATCGATCGCGTTCGGTTCCGTTCCACGGCGATAGATAGATCACCATCTAATAATCAATCGATATCGATAGAAAAATCAAATAATCAGTATAATCAGTACAGTACGTCGGGTCAGTTTCTTTGTATGGGATGAGATACCACTGCCGATAGGTAGATATCACATGTCATAACATTGTAAATTGTTGCATAGTAACACCAAGAACTAACATCAAGTGTTAACACCAACGGTCAACTGAACTGTGAAACTAGCCTTATGACGTCACTCGCGTCGATGTGACACTTGTTATTGGCAAGTCTCGAAGTCACATTCCAGCGAGGCGCACAGTTAAGTTGACCATAGAGTTTATGCACACAGGTACTCGTAAATAGTTATTTTATTTCTAATTAGTGTCTGCTAGCTTATGCCTTTTTCACCCTATTTTATTCTGACTTGGTCAATAATAGAATATAATATTAAATTAAAAAGTTTATAAAACTTATAGTTATTTATTTATCTAACCGTTATTGTAAGATCTCACTTGTAAATAAGGCATAGTAAGGAGTAAGCCTTCATACACGCGGTTTCGGTTAGCTGTCTGCAGTAGCAGACAGATACGTTCGAAAATATCGATTTGTCGCGTGAGTGAAATTCACCTTCTGGTCATAATATTAAGTCATTTCCATATAACCGTTGAATATTAAATCTTAGCGTGTAAGTTGTAAGTTAAGCCATGTTATCCAGTTTCCAAATCTGTTTTAAGCTTGCTTCATATGCTTCGACATTATTTTATTTTTAGTGCTGTGACGTTATCCAAAATAAAAAAAATAAACCGGTATTACTCTTATATCCATCACTAGTGTCCCGTAAAAAAATGTTTGATGATATTGCATTTCTGGGTAACAATGAAAAAAGAAATTTATGAAAAATAGGGACTAGGCAATGGATTGAAGGCGTATGAATACTCGAGTCAATCTGGACAGTATGATTAAAATGTTGAATAGTTAATGTATGTGTTCAGTGAGAATTAGTTTTAATATCTTGATATTATTTAGCATAGAATATGATATCGTGTTAGTGTTAAGTTGCTCTTCCGACAGTCCTACCCTTTTGCTTTTACAATGTGGCAGAAATCTTATAAATTTCTTCAATTTATGACAAGCAAAATGATTTCTTTTTTTTTTTATATAACTTATTTGTTGGCCCTATTTTTGAGTTTTAACTGGTTTATTTGACTAAGATTTAAGATCGTATTTTGTATATTTTGAGTGACATTATTAATTTAACCAAACATTATTTCTTATAAACTAAAATCATGCGCTTGATTGTGATGAGAGGAACAAAAATCATGAAAAAAAAGATTGTCTTTACTTCGAGATATTATTTATTTATTTTTTTAATATCTCATAAATAGGCCTAAACCTTTCTATAGATTAAGCCCGTAGTTGATACAGGTCTTAGTATACTTTTGAAATATTTTACTAATGGATATTCAAGTGTTTAAAAATTTTACAAAGACGATGTCGCTGATTGCACCATCACCTGTGCCAAAATATGTAAATATTTGCCATGATAAATTAGTATTCTATTGAATATTTGTAACCTATCATTCTTATCTTATTACCTATATTTTGTGATTCATTATTTTATTAGTGGCAATAATTTGAAAATTAGACATCTGGCAACATTCAACTTATATGACAGGGTTGGTTTCGAAATCATTTATAAACTATTTCTTACAACACTATATTACAAAGACTTAATTAAATATAATAAAACGCACCACTAATAAAATAAAGAACCAAACACTTCAATTTCTACTGTTTTTGCACGTTATCCAATTATGTAAGCAAATAATAAAGCACTTATTTTATTAACTTGTAATCATACACTGTTATTTTATTCCTAACATAATGTAATCATTGTTTAAAGTTTAGTCTATTTAATCAATAAATAATTAATTATTATCATTATTAGACTGCCACCATAATATAAGGGCTCATTGAATCACTTATTAAACTTTAAACAATGCTTTATAAGGAATTTATAAAAATCATTTTAAATAATAATATTATACAAGAACTGTTTATATTATTACATTAACTATTATTGCAATGCTTCAATGAATTTTTAAACTATATTGCAACTATTTCTGTGATATATCACCCTTTCACAAGCTACGAGGAAGAGTTGTTTAGAACTAACGATTCTTTAATTAAAATAACAAGATATCAATTAACGTCTCACATAGTCTTCATTATTTATTTTAAGAAACCATGTGCCAAAAAAAAACTTCATAAATTTTTGTTTCCAAGACCAAGTCTGAGCAACTCTTCAAAGTAGGTATATCGGTCTATTCAAATTGGCGCGAAAAAATATTGTCTACTCTATGGCAATAGGAAAGCGCGCGAATTTGAACAAAATACGCCATGTTTGAAAAGACCTCTTTAAAATAATGTAAAGTGCACTTTCAATTTCCGTTAGTCTACCGTCGTCGCCTCTCACTAGGATTAATTAATAATTATTATTAAAATTTTGAATTTTAACCAATTTGCGATGATAAAAGATGGTTGTGTGCGGATTCAGCTACCAAAGTATCATCTGTGTGTGTCTGCACGCGATCATGATTTATGAGGTTTTATTGCATATTCTATTATTAATATCGATAGTGTAGTAACAGTATTTCGATTTGTAGTATTAAATTTGTCATTTTCAAAGATTTTTGGGGCATGTAGCCACTTGTTGGGGAGTGAAGCCACCGCTGGAGCGTGTAGCCACGTGAGTGTCTCACTCGGTAGATCTGTGACTGGGATCTCTGGTTGTTTGTATGGATTTCTCGAAGGTGAATGTCGATTGTACTCAACAATATAAATTTCTAATCCATTAGATTTTATTTGTGTTTTATTTACGACAAACCCTTACACTATATTTCAATTTCATTTACAAAAAGCTGAATCAAATAAACTATAATTTGATGTCCTTTTCACCTCTCATCACTTGGCTAAGCATCTGATTGCAGAGAGCTGCATACGGATTTAGTTCCACCACCTGCAAATATGGATATTTCTTAGAATTCTGGAAAGTTATTACAATGATAAAACCAACCATCATAAGTTTTATGATAGGTATTGAGCACAGCAAGTTCAAGTATCTAAGTAAAACATTGACACGACTAAAACTGGTCGAATGATGAATGATCCACTCATGTTGAAATAAGGATTAGGGGAGGAAAATATATATAAACAATCTAAAAGTTCGATCCTTTGAATCCTACAGGAATTGTCTACACAATCTCAAAGTTCTTACCTGTTTCTTAGCAAAGCTGCTGCCCAATTTAGCAGCCTCGGTGAAGGCGGCGCGTGCGTCGTCATCTTTCCCTTGCTTGCGCAGGAGCACGCCTCGTTGACAGAGCGCAAGGGCGCGTGCGCGAGACTGCTTGCTAGCAGTTAGCTCAAGGGCTTTGTCGAGGTCTGACATTGCGTCTGTAATTTACAAGATCATGGTTCCACTATGAGAGAGGGCCCGACCCGAGCTATACAGGACGAAGGACACTATGCCTTTTTTACAACGGAATCATGCTGGCCTTAAAACATCTTAGTAATGAAGATGATGCCTAGCAGAGGGAAAAGTATATACCTACATAATTATTAGGTATAATTACTTATTGCAATACTAGCTGTGCCCGCGGCTTCGCTCCCGTCAACTTCCTACCCTACCCTACCTTACCCTACATACCTACCCTACCTATCTACAATTCTTTTTTCTTAATTTTTCTTTCATAAGATTCTTTTCAAAAAAAGAATAAGCGAAATCGGTCCAGCCGTTCACGCGTGATGCCGTGACCAAGGGAAATAGAGATTAATTTTTATATATATAGATAGTACAGACAAGTCTTCACTTATACATTTAGTGGGAAACGGAACGGAAGGAAAAAAAAATATCTTATAGATAGCGTTATCTGCTATTTCTCTAGTCTTAAGGCATGCAACCGCCGACGCCATGATATTTAAACCAAAACAATGCGCGAGTGCATTTGTAGTGGCAATAATAAAAAAGAATTTTCCTTGTTTTTTTACGATTTTTTTAAATTCTTAGATTTAAGACTAAGAAAAGTAATATCACATCACAATAATATATGCAGATAATGCATATCAGTCATGCTTGACGGTCTGCGAAAACCATGCAGTCAAGATCTAATTATAATCTTTGCTATCCTAGTATATCAAGATTGTACATTTGTGCCAATTAGCTAAAAAGCTAGTCACTATATCATTTATGTAGGCATGTACCTACCAGGGCACGCCACAATTGCGACGGTAAGGCTCCTCATTGAGGAGTGGCTTGAGAGACGTCACGGCGTCCGAACCTTCCGCCTGACGCAGGTCCTCACCGGACATGGCTGTTACGGGAGGTTCCTGTTCAGGATAAGGCGGGAGGAAACGCCCGAGTGTCACTATTGTGTGGACCGCCAAGAGGACACGGTGGAGGTCTGCCCCGTTTGGACGGAGCACCGCCATGTCTTCGTGGAGGCTATCGGCGGTGGCGACCTCTCACGTCCGGCCCTGGTCCAGGCCATGGTACGGAGCGAGAGGGCATGGGAATCTGCCTTCTCCTTCTGCGAAGCAGTAATGCTAGCAAAGTAGAAGGCGGAACGCGTGAGGAAGACGCAACGGACACGCCCTCACGCCCCTAGCCACCGCAGGAGATGCCCCGGGCTTCGGGAGTCGCAAGCCGATTCGCGGCCACCGTAGGCGCGGGCTTGCGGACGGCAAGTAATGGGTAGCTCACTTCACCGTCCGATCAATACCAGGCCCGAGTTTACGCGCGCCTCAAAGAGATGTCAGCAAAAGTGACGGGGCCCGCTAGGGCCGATGTCTGTCTGGGTCGCGGATTAATTTGAAAGAGAGTTACCGTGGCCCTGGCACAAGCAACTGAAGGAACACGGGTGGGTTTTAGTCAGTAAAAGTCTGACACGCCCTCCCGCTTCACCCAGATCGGGCGAAGTCATTGGATGGTTTCCCACCCAAAAAAAAAGAAAAGGTATGTACCTAACAGGATTTTAAGCTAAGATATTACTTGCTTGCTATTCCATCTCAGATTCAAAAACTAACTTCGTGCAATCCAGGGATTAGCCCATAGATATAATAAACAAGATTAACCCTTTTAAGAACGGCTCACACAAAGTAGCAAGTCACTTCAAGCTCGCTATTTCATAGATTTTTATTTGAATATCCTTGTAAACAGACAAAATAGAATATCCTTGCGACAGAGCATAGGATGTGCGTTAAAGGGTTAAATCTAAAACTCTTACCATCGTCCTTCTTCATCATTCGCAACAGCTGTGCCCTGTCGTTGTAACCAGCGGCTCTATCCGGTGCAGCCTGTACACCCCTGGTCATGGCTTCCAAAGCTTCTGCCAGCTTACCAGCCTCTGCCAAACGAACTCCTTCGGCGCATAGTGAGGTCGACTCCCTGTAGGCTTCCGAAGTGGGCTCTGAAATAAACATAGATAGAACATCACGCCTGTGTTGGTAAGACAGAGATGTAGGTAGGTAGGTATACCTACATCAACATTTCGCGAATTATTAGTAAGGGTGGTTTTTTTTTCGATTTCGGTTCCGAAGTAGCCGTAGTACTTCTTGTAGGCAATCTTATGCACTACATCCGAACTCTATCCGTCATAATTCAAAACATTATAAACTCGTCACTCAAATAACGGACACAGACATGTAGTGCGTAACCGCCCTTAGTCGCATTTAAACGGGAATTAAACATAACTATTGTAATACAACGGATATTTGTGTCTCTGAATTGGCTGCAAGAACCAATAGCGCAGTAGCTTTTTTGTGTCAATGTTGAAGGTGAAGATTGCATTGTATAACTGTCTCTTTCACTCGCTTAAGTTTTTCGCATCATCCTGTCTCGCTTACTCTATGCAGTATACTCCATGGCAAACTGTTTCTTGCGCAATGGTTGGCAGAGCCAACTTCAGAGACACAAAGATCCGTTGTGAGTGTTATAATAGGAGGCGGGTTTCATGCCATAATCCGGGCACAACTCCATACTCCGGGCTACTTACGCAATCGGCTGCCAGCCATCGAATCCAGCAGCCTATTTGCGCAAGTGAATTCGGCACGGCATCAATCGACCATTAACAACAGCGTTGCCCGATTTTTAAGAGTCGGGTGGGATGTCCCGCGCGGGACAGGCCCAGTCCCGTACCCATATTGTGTAAGTGAATACGGCAACGCAAAGATTTTGACCGCTATCCAATCGACCAATCACATTCGAGATAAATGACGGGGTTGTGTCTGTGTGATTGTTCGATTTGATACAAGAAAGAAACCGCCGCTTTCCGAGGATAACTCGACCGTACGTGCAAATCTGATTTAGAATATCATATTTTTATTAAAATACATTTTCAATGGCTATTTTGCTATCTATTGTCATGTAAACGTAACTTAAAACTCAGATAAAAAGATAAATATTTAAAAACTTCTAATTATATACGTTTTTTTTACTATGTCCAGCTTTTGACGAAAGAAGCCCGCTTTTTTCACTCAAAAAGTTTGAAAGTCCCGACTTGCCAAAAAAATATCAACGCTGAATAACAGACGTAAATCCACATCGCGTCTTTCATCACCAGGGGCGTAGCTACCGCCGTATCTGCCGTATCAATTATACGAGGCCCCCGGGCCACGGGGGCCCCCAACGTGCGTAAGCAAAAATTAATAAAAATCTTTTGTGAGAAATCTTTACCCTTCTTAAGGGCCCCCAAACAATTTTTATACGGGGCCCCGCCAAGGCACGCTACGCCACTGTTCATCACGCATGTGTTTGGTCGATTGATGGCGGTCAAGCCGATTTGCTTTGCCGAATTCACTTGCGCAATTAAACTGCACTGAACATGGGGATGTTCAGCAGTAGCGCTTGAGCAACTACATCAACGAAAGACGACAAAACCCATGTAGCCACAGCTAGGTTAGTATATGTTTATTTCCACAGTATTATGTCTTATGGCATTCTGCTGTGGGGATCAGTAGCAGACGTTGACTCAATTTTCATCTTACAAAAGAGGGCAATCCGCGCGATCTATAAAATGGGTCCTGGTTTCCATCGAGGGTTCGCTACTTAGGTATGTTTTGAGACCCATGTAGATAAAAGCGCCTGAGCCGGTTGCCATAACCTACCTAACCGGAAATCCAAACCAATAAATAATATATAATATACTTAATTACCTACATATTAAAAAGTGGTAAGATGATGTGAAACATGGGTGAAACAGACACGTAGACTATTCGCTGCAGCTTTTTAGGTGGTTGCTAATTAATTTATCTAATTATAATTACAGATCAGCAAGCAGTGAGTTGCTCATTATAACTAGGTAGGTAGGTATGAAGGCCAGAGCACTTAATAACTAAACCAGCTTTATATAAATAATCATAATAACACGAGAGATTTTCCTTCCACTACTGCACTAGATTCAGGCCTGTGTGACTGGAAGGTACCTACCGGTGCCAAACTATCTACCTAGGTACGTAATAATAACGGTTCCGTTCCTTCTTGCGCCCAACTACTTTCTGGTGCCAAAATAATCGCAACAATAATGTGACAAATTGTTAGATTCTCATAAACAGATGTTAACAATTTATTCAATTGATTATTGCGACAAATTGGCAACCATAGCAGTGTCCAATTTTCGTTCCACAAACTGGCCAACATGTTATAAATAGGTACCTATTGATTATAAATAAAGCATGATTTTTATTGACAGTTCTTGCGATGATTTCTCATTTTCGTTCTAGTTATCATGTAGGTTGTAGGTCTGCCGTAGGTGCACTTCTATCTAACTCTTCGGAGAATATCTTAGGCGTGATGTTATGGTCTGTGTATCATCGATATAACAATCAATATATAGTAAATCGACTATGGACTATACCATGAAGAGTTATACCAAAGACCTTTCTGTGGAAATCCTCTGCCCCATCTAGGGGACACAGGACATTAAGACGACGACTGGCGCCAACGACCTTGAGGGAACAAAACGCGCACTCGTTTGTTTTAACACCCGCGCGATACAAAATTTTGTAGTTTTTTGTACTTTCCTTATTATTATATGATTAAAAAAAAAGCCTCAGATCAAAATGTAGATAGTTAAATTGTCTTTGAGATGATGTCGATTTCATTAAAATACGCCCAGCGGATTTGGTGCGATTGTCGTGTTTTTGTCCGTTTTAGACATAACTTTAAAAATTAATTAAACTATGTTATACGAACAAAACTATTTTTTTTTTTACATAAAATTATTAAGAAAATGGTACCATGTAACATTTTTTTTTTCCAAAAAATTACGACTAGCCGTTTAGACGTGATTCTCACTATAAAATCAGCTACTCAGGGGTATCTGCGCCTTAAGTAAGTCTGAAGATGTTTCTTACCTTCATCATCTTCAATAAACTTATCCCCTGCATCCTCAACGATATCAGCAGCTATCGTGGCCGTGGGATCGAAGATACTCCTGAGCACTGCTTTGTCTCTGTCACTGAGTGTATCAAAAGCCGACATAGTAAATTTTATAGACACGACCGTACCGAGACGAACCTTGCTGTCAACTGGAATGTGGAACCTGTTCTGTATGTTAACGACGCTGCTTAAGATTAAGACTATTTTTGTTCTATGGGTTTATTTGTTGATTTTACACCTATCTAAGCGACCTTCCTCGGCTCGAAGCGATTGGATTTATATCATATCGATAAGCGATTTTTACTAAGCGAAATCGCATGTATGTAGGTACGTTCACAGAAATGAGATGCAATTTAAAATTCTTCGCGCCATCTAGAAGGTATTTAAGTATTTTGGTAGAAATGAATGTCGGTAATACTTAGATATTGTAGGTAAAGTTTCTGCGTATTACGAATCGCTACCTGCTTATGTCCATAAACATGCTTTTCTTCTTAGCGTGTTGATGGCAGTATAAAAGGAATCGACCCAAATTCTTTCAGTAGCATCCAATATTTAACATGCTGATAACGCAAGTGATCCGATCCGTGTCCGTCAAATTTCGGTTCCGAAGTAGCCGTAGTAGTTACTTCTTGTAGGGAAGCTTACGCTCTACATCCGAACTCCATCCGTCATAATTCAGAACATTTTGAACTCGGAACCCTAATCACGGACACGGACGTGTAGTGCGTAACCCATGATAGGGTGTCCCATAACGGTTCCACAGGGAGGGTTCCGGGGTGGTCTTTTAAGAGGTCATGGGCTTCTAATACGTTCTGATGATGATCACCGGGGTGATTTTAGTCCACCAGGCGCCTTTTGAAGGTCAATGAAACCCCGTTAACGAAAAAAAAAGTTGTCCCATTATTAAAACTTTAGGACCCCGTTGAGTCCGCGCGCGTTGGGTCCTGAGATCTGTTCTATAGGTAAGCATAGGCTTCCAAACAGGTTTAACAGGACCGATCTTCTTTCTTATATCGATGGGACCTATCAATGCCATCTGCCGATGTATGATGTCTGTCTGTCTGATTCTAGAGGAAGATCTATGCCCAGCTATCGTCCGTTTATCTGGTCTGGGTCTTACCGAAAATCTAGTGATTTAGTCCGTGTTGATATTTGTTTTTAGGTATTGTTTAAAAGGAACAGTCGATTTGGTTAAATGATATTGCAACAGGTTTTGTATTTTCCTATTCGTAGGTAATAATATAAGAGACAACTTCGATCAACATTATGTAAATTATAAAACTGGTTGCTTGTTTATTTCCTGCGCAGCAATGTAATCAGACCGACATAAGATAACAATCTTTGTATAGATTTTAATAAAATGACAAAAAATATGATGAAATTATGATTACCGTCTCTTTTTAGTCGATCCTATTCCCACGATGTTTAATGTGAATATTTCTATAATTAATTGGCGCTTAAATTATGAGTTACGAGATATTGCCGCTGTTGCAAATGCAGTGGGGATGCAAATGCAAATATCCCTAGTCCTCCAAACCGAATTTCGGCCACGGCGGGCAATCTCAACGGTAAGGAGCGGCAGATATTAATATTAGAGATTTTTTTTGCACCCTGCATCAAAGATACATTTTAGCGCCCTGATCGGAGAAAAATTTTAGCGCTCTGCATCAGAGATAAATTGCCTGGCTGGAGGCTATATAGCTTAGTCTCCACAGGATCGGCCGGTTAAGCAGCAGACGATCACTTTGATTGAACTGCGAGACACACATTAATAAAAAAAAAACGGAGATAAATGTTAGCGCCCTGCATCGGAAATAAATTTTCTGTTGACCATTGGGGGGACACTTGCCTTGTATCCGCGCCTGCCGCCAACATCTAAACTCCGGGCTACCACTGAGAAGTCCTTGATTGTCCAACCTAAGAATCGAACGAGACCAACGTCAATGTAAATAATAAACCATACCTACGTAAATTATCTACCTATCAATTATCTAGTACCAACCTAGGCTAGGTTATTACACAACTGCAAGGAACAGGTTATGTTTTTCGCGCGTATGTATGTAATATTCTTTATTACCTCATATATTTTAAACCGCTAGATCGATTTATATAATTACGACATCTTTAAATAAGTCTTGACCGACCAAGTGCTATTAGATAGGTGGAGTTAAAAAAAGACATAGCGGATTTTGGGCGCCAAATTGTGCGGGTCCCATCTTTTTTTTTCCAAACCCATCGAGTTCGATAAAAATCGAAAATGAAGGGTTTTAAGAGTTGATTACAAAAATTAGAAAAAAAAAATTGATAACTAAAAAGTTCAGGTGGTCAACCAGTTCGCGAATATGTATCCTCCGACTGCACAGCTTTTTAGTTCGCTTCTAAAGCGTAGTCGGCTTTTTGATTTTTTTAACTTTTTTTTTTGTAGCTAGAACTCACGAATCAGCAACCACCCTTTCTGGTAAGTATTTCATTTATTTTTACTGAACATGTTTAACCATGTAGGGACAAAATTATTTCAAATGGAACTTAACAGACAGGCGGTTCTTGAAACACAAAAAAAAAACACCAAAATGAGATGACTAATATTTTATTTTAAAATAATTTATTGTTACAACAATGTTTGTATTTGACAAGTTTGTTGTTCTAGCGAGTGTCTCAATCAACAGCTAATATGCAAACATTCGGTCGTATAAACACTTATAATACACTAAAAATAAAAGCCACAGTTGGTTTTTTACTGTACCAGATAGGCCAGACTCACAGGCCAGTAGGGTAAAGTAAATACCCTGAGTTTTAAAGCTCAGTGCTTACCAATCCGCGCTTTAGACCAATTTGGTGTCTGCCTTTTCGGCAGGACCTAGGCTGTGTAACAACAGTCATAAGAAACAGTACAATACTTAGTTCCATACTTCATCAGTAGACTACTGATATTATTTTCCTAGTAAATGTACAGTACACAGTTTCACTTCAGTCATTAGAGTGTAACATTATTCAGTACAAAATACTACGTAACAGAGAATCTTATAAATAGGCGCTTGGATAAAAGTATAAATAATGATTATAATTTCAACTAACACTTCTATTTGATACATGCATCCTATGAAATGTAAAGAATGAAATTGATAATGTATGGAAAGGTACACGGCGTTAGGAGTACAGACAACTAACGCCATCTATGCACTAAGCATGTAACTCGACGACACGGTTGGCGCAGTGGTTGAGCTATTGGCTGCTGCGCTGAGTTTTCGATTCCCGCACGTAAAAAATATTTTTAAAGCCCACAGTTAGTTTTTCCGGGTCTGGCAGTTTATGTATGTAACGTACCGATACAATACATGAGAAACTCTTAGTGTAGGGCAACACATTTCTCAAAAGAAAAATAACTATTTACGATTACTTAGGGGTCGCTCAGAATAGGACTGCGATCGAGAGCAGTTTTCTTTGTGATAGTGTTGAATAATAAACTTTTTTTTCAGTACCATGAAGTGTCGAGCTGTACAACAAACATTGACGCAGGAAAAAAATCAACGGAGACTCGGGCGTGCTTGATTTTACTTTAACTCTCAGTGAAAATAAAGATTATTATTCAATGCCATCAGTACTACACTTTCAATCAATTCTGACCACCCCCGGTTTATTACTCGATTATCGGCCTATTAACGTAATCGACGAATAATCGCCGGTTATTTGCTGTGTTTGGCTGTTGAAAATTCATTCAACCCATCACAGCAGATAACGCATGCTTGACAATTTTTCACATTAATTTTGGAATAATTTAGCGTTGAAAAACCCCACCTTACTCCCGGTTTCCCAGCATTCGATTATCGCAGAATTAATGTGACAAATTGTCAAGCACGCGTTATCTGCTGTGATTGGTTGAATGAATTTTCAATAGTCAATCACAGCAGATAACGCGTGCTTGACAATTTGTCAAATTAATTCTGCGATAATCGAATGCTGGGAAACCGGGAGTCGTGTCACACAATTTTAAGCGCAAACTGCAAAGTTCAGATGACGTTACTTGCTTGTAAACTTATTAATGTTAGACTATAGACGGGCGACTAAGCTCGCGCAGATTTAAATTTCGAACTTTTAACGGTTTTAATCTTCTGTTTTCCAATGGCAAGATGGTTCATAAATGAGGTGCCTTGTTACTTGACTACCTACTTTAACGAAAAGTCAACTTTAGAATCATCTATGGCATCAAGTTCTGTCTTTCTTACGGTAATGATGGCAACTTTCAGTTTACCTGTTCCAATAGATGGCACATTAAAATCAAGAATATATTATTTCAATAATTAGTTAATCTCTTCAAATGGCTGAAATTGGCACCTAAAGTCGGTCAAGGTCATTTTTTGGTGCTTTATTGGCTAACTCATTAACATTGGCACTGGTTCAAAATTTCAAATCCACTCTTTGTATATATACACAGAAAACCTATAAAATATATAGGTTTGTTGAGTATTAGATGAGACGCGAGGTTTTCTGCAAGATCTTGAATATTTGTCATAGGCTTTCTGAATGCATTTTTCAACTCCATTCTTTATATTTTTAAAGGAATTATCCTACGGTGTTACAGTAGCAACTTGATAAGCTATCCCTGTACTTCTTATAACGAATATTAAAAGTACATGTCAATTAATAAGAGTGTATTCCCGTATTATGTACAATCAACTTCACAGTTGAGTTAAGGTTTGCAATAGACAATTATTCTATATCACAATCCTTTTAATATTATGTAGACTTACACTAGCGTTGGTTTGGTGCGACCGGCATTATTTTGATTATAATTATTTATTTTAGATTAGTAGCATTTAAGCTAAAAAGTTACTACTCTGAAAGTATCTGGACACAAGAAAGATTTGAAGATACTTTTGTCCTGTAGGCCCAGTGAGGTCATAGCAGTCTTTTGAGGCAATATTTATACATAGGGCCGATTTCTGAATTGAATATTTGCAGTTAAGAATGTGTCAAACTTTAGTTCCTAGTTATTTTGAAATGTTTTCAGATTAAAATAGACTTTGCCGAATACTCAACTTCCAATGCTGAATTTAGTAATCGGGGGATAATATCGCTCGAAATAATTATAATTAAAATAATATCCGGCCAAATCACATACACTCAATATCAGTCACACTTTAAATGCATTTTCACAAAGTTTGTGTAAACTCCACTGCTTTATATTCTAAGTCAAAAGCATAAAGTAAATTTTTGACTATGATATTTACACCTAAAGAACAATCGGAAAATAAAATCCCAACTGATTTCTACAAACAAGTTGTCTTCGCAATGCAGAATTGACACAAACAATGTGCTAGCATTATAAAACTTAACATAGTAAAATAATATACTATAAATATACAATTAGCAATATCTTATCCTAAAAATACGCTATACATGTAGAAAAACTGTATATAAAAACGTTTAATGCTAAAACTTCGAATTTTTTAGTAATATATAAATCGTATTCACACAATGGTAATAGTTTTATTAGTCATTTTCCTAAATTCATACAATTTTGTGGTAAAATTTAGTTTTTCAATTTGAAATGTAACTATAAATTATGCTCATACATGTAAAAATATATGTAAATGCACACATACAATTTAGTGAGTGTTCATTTCATTAAATCTCATGACTCTTGCAATGTTTTGTTCTAATTAAACATTAATAATAACAATAACATTGTTCCCTGAAGTGAGCACTCCTCAATTTTTCAAAATTATTTCACAATTTTTAATTCATTTCTTAGTTTAATTTATGATAATTTCATAAAATTGGTGTTATGATTGATAAATAACAATTGACGTTGGCATGGTTAACTCTAAAGGCTATTTTACACTTTTATTAATACAAGTGATTACTTAACTGGAAGAAATTTAGTTACCAAGTGTCACAACCACTTGTTTTCTAAGCAATGTAGGTACTTATATTATTCAGTAACACTAATCAAAGTGTAAATATGCCTTTACTGAAGCATAACTGTATGTATCTAGTTCAATCAGAGACCTTAGCAAACAATGTATGTTAAATCAGTCTACCTCAATTGGGAAACATGTGTAATAGCTTAAGATGCATGAAATCATGACAGACACTATCAAAAGTTTGTGATTTAACTTAAAATTATGATACAGTTGACACAGAAGACATAAATCGAATTTGGATAGTACAATTAAACACTGTTATAAATTAATTAAAAACTGTGAAACAAGTATTATGCTAATATCAAAACAGCAGCACGACTGGCAATTTAACATTAAATGGGTAAATCGAACGGATGGAAGTGAATTACGTCTTTGTGAGTTTACTGATTTATGGTGTCGGTGGTGCTACCTTTTCTGGAAGCCTTTTGTGCCGTCTGGACCTCTGGGGGTGCGGATGACGAGGACCCCTCGGGGTGGGGGTGAGGGGAACACCCCAGAAGGGGTGGCCCCAGGAGGCAAGCGGCTGAGGACCTTCCGTTCCCTTCCTTTGGTATTGTTGTCACATTGAGGAGATTTTGTCTTAATACTATTATTTTGATTGTCATTGAGATTGTTTGCTTGCAGCTTGTCTTGAAGCCGGCTGAGGCTGGAACAGAGAAAATAATAGTTTAATTAATTTCTGGTTCTTACTGATGATAACTATTACAGAGCATGTCTATTAACACAAATTTAATTTTTAGGGGAAAATGTTCTAATAAACCCTCATTTGAATAATGTTAATATTGGTAGATAATTTAAGTTAATTTTTATATCCTTCCTTTATCAAAATCACAACACAAAAAGATGACTAACTTTCCAAAGTCAATATTCAAACTTCCCTAATAAAAAATACAATTTCTTGCTGGCTGTTAAGAATTTTTCATAGAAGCAGCCCTGAAGCTTAATTTGTAGCTAGTTAATAGCATTAGGCTTATTAAATGGGTCTTTAACATTACAGGCAAAATGTGAGTGTCTGTTTATCTGCCTATCGCCTCAGGAAATAGAAAGTGTGATGTTACATATGATTATTATTATTGATGTTATTTGATTGATATAATCTTCCTGCCCTTTTCCCATTTTATTTTGGGGCTGTGTAACATATTTTAGAACTTTTAAGATGTCCAATTACATATGGTTCTGGTCACTCAGCTCGCTATTACGTTTCCTTCAACTGCACAACATAATTTTCTTATGTTAACGTCTTTTTATTTTGCTTCTTAAGCAGACGTCATTTTTGATTATTTTAAATGCCTTTTTAAAATTCCTGTGATTACTCATGTAATTGGACATGTACAATCATCGGCACGGTTCTTGAGCGCTGAGCTTCACGTGCGCAAAAGTGAATTATTGGGTCCCTCTGGTGGTATGAAGTGAGGCGCGGGGGCGGGGAAAGTGCAGTTATTGGCCCGTAGCGTATCGCGTCATAGCCGTCAATCGTGATTCGTTCTTTACTCTTGTTGCACGTACCTCACGACGACGAGTACAATTCCGGCCAATTTAATTGCTACAAATTTTTAAACTGCATCATTTTAAATTATCTGGTAAGTTAGAACTCAAATATGTTATGTGATTTTTTTATTAATTAGACCTTTGTTATAATAATAAAAGGTGATATTTATCGAAAATATAGCAGGAAAAAAATTAATGTCAGTTTGTAATTATAGCAAAACTATTATTTTTCATTACTAACTATACTACTATACTTACAAACTATATTGTTTTTCATTTCATTAATGAACAAATGAAATTAGAGGTCAAAAATGTTAACAAAAATAAGTATGTAGGTACGTTGTAGATTTTTTAGTAATTTTTGACAAACTATAAGAACTAACTTATAATTTTAAATTAGAAATACTTTTGTTAGTTACCTTTTTTTTTGATCTCAATTTCCATTTCTCAATTTAATAAATCATTATTTAATCTTATAAGTAAGAAATTACGTAGACCGTAACTTAGAAAAAATAAATAATAAACGGGTGTTCGTTTTATTTGTCATAAGTGTACGATGCGCAAAGCGATCCCCACTCTTCCGCCGAGCGCTCAAGAACCGTGCCGGTATCTGTACCATTTCAATTAACTGTAAATAAATTACTGGGACAAGAAGATTTGATGCATTCTCCCCTGTCAAAAGATTGCTATCATTCACTTCCTTTTCTTTCATATTATAATAAATATGTCACACAATTCATCTATTATGCTTTGATTTTCTATGATACTGTCTTGTTATGTAGATGAATTTTCTCATATTTCAGTTTTATCATATAATAGGCAATTGTTTGCCTTAGGAAGTAAACATTGTTGCTAAAAGAGTTATGATTATTAATGTGGATGGATGGGGATGGAGAGGAAGGTAAAAGAAAAGATGGATGGACTGAGTGAGGAGCGATATAAAATAAAAGGGAGTCAGTGATATTATTACAGTTGACACAATGGTATGGCAGATGTTGGCTCCAAATAATATTGGACAAGGACAGAAATACCATGATCATTCTACCCCATTAACCATCACCACTCTTATTAGCAATGTCTACACCAGTGCGGTTTCCTGTTCATCTTGCGTCTTCCTCTAATGCATGCCTGAGCAACCGTAGCGCATGCACTAAAACTAGCTCGACAACAGTGAATATTTTTTCTCGCTTTATTCAAGACAAATTTAATGCGAAAGAAAAACATGAATGCAAAATTGAAAGTGCACTGGTGTAGACATAGCTAGACACTTTTTTTTCTTCCATGTGATACCTCACACAATCCATCTATTATATTTTAAATGTCTTGTTATTTTTTTACATGCAGTTTTATCATATAGGAGCAGAGCCAGTTTGGCCAGTTACATATGCTTAAGAGCCTATTTCACCAATGAAACTAATCGCGATTAGTTCAACTAAACTCAGTTTATGCAAATACAGCGTTCTGATTGGTTGAGACCGCTGAGAAACTAGCAATCAAAACGCTGTATTTGCATAAACTGAGATTAGTTGAACTAATCGCGATTAGTTTCATTGGTGAAATCGGCCATAAGTCCCATATTGTACGCCATGCAATGCATGTTTGGCATGGCAACGTTAAAAGGATATTGAAGAATAAATTAAGACAACCAAAAACAAATTGTATTCAATAAAGAGTAATCTATCACCTGATTTATTGACTGGTGATAAAGGAATTAATAGTTACTGTGAAGATAGAAAAAGATGACAAACAGAATAAGTATGAATGAAGACATAATGTACTAACCCCAAATAAATTCGGAAAAAGGCAAGTGAATGCTGATGATGATACCAATTTTACACCTTTTTATATTAAATTATACTAAACCTAAGTATAATGTTTAGTAAAGTTTAATAATGGTTTAGTTTAATAGTATAATTAGTTAATTAAACACATACTTAACTTATTGTATGGTGTGTGTATTGTATTGTACTGTTTTTTGCTAATAAAAGTTTGTCCTATGTTTGTATAGGTAATAACTTAATAAATAAATGATGAAAGAAAAGTCTTGGATGTCTAGCATGTTTATAAATCCAAGTGCATTCTGATGTAATAAATGCATATTCCAGGAACACGTCTATAGGTTTCCATTGAAGCTGATAAGGGGGCTTGTTCTTAGACTTGTAATTGACAAAAAAATATTGGTAGAATCTTGATTTAGAAGTAGGAACATAATTAACATGAGAATATATTAGATACAAACCAAGATTAGATGGTAAGTAAGTCTAAAACTGATATCTATGACAGATTTATCAATATTAAAACTCTTTATACAAATAAACATTGGTTATAAACATTATTCCAGAGATTATCCTCTCTGATCTTTGATTATAACAACCTTGCATAGTAGACTACACACAAACATAGGTGTTATGTAAAAGCATACCACAGTGTATGATAAATGAAACCGGCCTTACTTGTCGTCAATGACGTCTTCGGGGCTTCGAGCTTCTCCCAGAATCCGCAGACGAGCCTCGGCGTACTCCTTCTGCCTTTGTTCAAGTGTTTTGACCGGGCGCGCGCGACTTTCACCGTTCAGCTGGCCGCTGCCCGACGAAGACGGCCTCTTTAGGATACGAATAGCTGGCTCCGGCATTACGCACTGAGATCCAATACACGCGCTTTCTTCAACAGTAACCTTGCAACCTTTGAGTGAAGTTTGCACTGGCGCGCAGTCAGTTGACATCAGTCTGATCTTCTGGTCCAACTGAAATAGACAAACCCACATGTAAATAACTTCACTGCCACCAGCTCCGACACGGGAAACCTCCAGGTTTGGCTTTCACAGTTACACTTACGCCAATTTCGTCCATATCCTCCCAACTTTCACATACGTCAACTTCATCTTGGGCCGCCATGTTTGACTGAATGAAATGACGTTGCCACATGAAAAAACATGAAAGATTTAGTACGTAAATGTGTTTTGCAAGTTTCGGTTTACAATTACGGTTTAAAATTATGTTGCCATATTCATAAAACAAGATGTTAGATTGTTAAAAAAAATTATAAATGTCAAAACAATGTGCTTCATGTTCAGTCAGTGATCGTGAAGAGGCTTTTGTGAAAAATTTGTATAAACGAAATAATATTGTGATAAATCGGTTATGCGCTAGCAAATAAGTACGTAAATTTGCCTAGAGTTTTCTGGACATTACAGTAGCTTTTCATATTTAGAGATAAAATATTTTTGCGATTGATGTAGGTTATTTTATCATGCTATGTTTATTTATTTACGAGGATTTATATAATTTCAGGTACTAATCATGGCTTTCAAATCATCGTATGGATCGACTGCGTCGGGCCTGACGTCTGTAGATCCCGAATATGTCCAGTTTCTGATGTTTACTGATGAAGATGTCAAGAAGCTAAGTGTTTCGAAAATAACAAATGTACAGTGTTTTGACGCCATTGGAAACCCTTCCAAAGGGGGTCTGTATGACTCTGCTCTAGGTCCTCTGAGAGACCGGAATGAAACATGTGGTACTTGTAACAATGTGTTGTTACATTGCCCGGGACACTTTGGGCACATAGAACTCCCTCTTGTTGTTGTAAATCCATTATTTATCAAAAACATCTACTCACTGTTCCGTGTGAGTTGCCTAAAATGCTTCAAAATTCAAATGAATGATAGAATGAAGTTTATTCTAAAACTTCAGTTAGAATTAGTTGATGCCGGCCATATAACAGCTGCCTTGGACTTAGATAACTATCTTGGAGATATAAGCAGCGGCAAAGAAAGCTCTCCTGACAAACCAAATAAGGTAATTAGAAAATATCAAAAACTATTAAAAAAGATTGATCCAATAGTAGAAACATTTCAAAACAAAAATGTAGACAAATTAAGGGCAAAGTTTATAAATCAATATTTTAGAATTATCAATACAGCTAAGAAATGTGCCTTTTGCTCTTGCAAACTTATTAAAGTGACTACTTCAGAGAATAAAATCATGTACAATCTTAGTGCGGAAAGTGCTGAAAAAGGTACAAAAGGAATCAAGATCCTAATGCCTGATGAAATCAAGCGCTTTTGCACAGCAATTGCCCAAAATGACGAAGACATTCTAAAGCATTGCTTCCCTGTTCTGAAGTTTTCAAAAGTGTCTCCAGTCACCAATGCATTCTTCATGGATGTGGTTCCTGTCTTACCTCCTTGTGTAAGACCTTGCAATGTTTTAAAAGGAGAGCTGATTGAACATCCTCAGACTAATGTGTACAAGACCATTCTCCAAAACGCTTTTGCTGCGAGAGCAGTTTTACATGTACTATCTTCCTCAGACCAAAAGAAAACTATTGACTGCCTTGATCAAGTACCCAGACTGGCTTATGAAGCAGTCCAAGGAAAATCACCAGCAGAAAAGCTTCACGTAGTTTGGCAAGAATTACAGAAAAGTATAAACAACCTTTTAAACTGTGAAGGTCAAGGCTTATCAAGTCAGGGTCTAAAGCAGATCATTGAAAAGAAAACTGGTCTGATCAGAATGCACATGATGGGCAAAAGAGTTAACTTTGCTGCTCGATCTGTCATCACACCAGACCCTAATGTAGATATTGATGAAATAGGCATTCCAGATGCCTTTGCCATGAAACTGACCTACCCTGTTCCTGTCACAGAGTGGAATGTTGATGAATTAAGAAAAATGGTTATCAATGGCCCTAACAAACATCCTGGTGCTGAGAAAATTGAAATGGAGAATGGTCGAGTGATCACAATAGCGACTGATTCAATTCAAAAGAGAAAAAGTCTTGCCAAAAGATTGCTCACACCTGATGAGTTTAAGGGATCTGGATTGAAAACAGTTCATAGACATTTGGTAAATGGTGATGTTCTAATTTTGAACCGACAACCTTCTCTTCATAAGCCCAGTATGATGGCGCACAGAGCAAGGATTTTGAAGGGAGAAAAGACTCTCAGGTTACACTATGCTAACTGTAAATCGTACAACGCCGATTTTGACGGTGATGAAATGAATGCCCACTTCCCTCAAAATGAGATTGCAAGAAGTGAAGCTTACAACATAATGTCGGTACGTAAACAATATCTTGTACCGAAAGATGGTACACCATTGAGTGGATTGATCCAGGATCACGTCATTTCTGGTGTGAAAATGTCACTAAGAGGCGCCTTTTTCGGCAAAGCTGACTATCAACAGCTGGTCTTCCAAGCTTTACCTAATCACAAAGGACCAATCAAACTTCTTCCACCTACCATTCTGAAACCACTAGTACTTTGGTCTGGCAAACAAATACTTTCAACAATTATTATAAATACGACACCTAAAGGAAAGCCGTGCCTTACTTTGATTGGAAAAGCGAAAATTAGTTCAAAAGCGTGGCAAAAGACTCCGCCAAGGCCTTGGAAAGCTGGTGGTACTCCTTTTAATAATCCTAACACAATGACAGAGGCAGAAGTCATCATCAGGAAAGGAGAACTTCTATCTGGAGTACTGGATAAAACCCATTATGGTGCTACACCATATGGTTTAGTCCACTGTATGTATGAGCTGTATGGCGGCGACAGTTCAAGTGCCTTACTAAGTTCGTTCTCAAAAGTCTTTACATTCTATTTACAATGGATTGGATTCACGCTCGGAGTCAAAGACATTCTGGTAGTAGACGAAGCTAATCAAAAGCGCGATGATTTCATATGTTTAGTTCGTAACGCTGGAAAAACTGCGGCACTGAAAGCTACTGACCTACCCGCAGATGTCGATGACGAAAAGTTGAAAGAAACTATCGAAATAAATTACACGAAAGACCCGAAGTTTAGAGCGAATCTGGACAGACAGTACAAGACTATGCTAGATTCTTACACAAATAAAATAAATACAGCCTGTCTTTCTGAGGGCCTGCTTGAAAAGTTCCCTTACAATAACTTGCAATTAATGGTCCAGTCTGGTGCTAAAGGATCAACAGTAAACACTATGCAGATTTCATGTTTACTTGGTCAAATCGAGTTAGAAGGTAAAAGACCGCCACTTATGATATCTGGTCGATCTCTGCCAAGTTTTCCACCACATGACGTGTCTCCGCGAGCTGGTGGATTCATCGACGGTCGATTCATGACGGGAATACAGCCGCAAGAATTCTTCTTTCATTGTATGGCTGGTCGTGAAGGTCTTATCGATACTGCTGTCAAAACCAGTCGATCTGGTTACTTGCAGAGGTGTCTGATCAAGCATTTGGAAAGTTTGTCAATAGCCTATGACCATACGGTGAGGGATTCTGATGACAGCATCATCCAATTTGCTTACGGAGAAGATGGATTAGATGTCCTCAAATGTCAATTCCTTAGACAGGATCAATTTCCGTTCCTTGACGTTAACTCTAGCGCAGTCGTTGGTGAAGCTGTAATTGATAAACTCAAAGAAGATGAAGACTTAAAAGACGTTCAAAAATCAATAAAATCTTTAAAAAAGTGGAAGAAAAAGTTTGGCAGTCCTTTAGAGAAAGTGCGAACAAGTGGCTTTATCCAATTCTCTGTTCTCGAGAAAAAACAAATAGAGCTTGATGACATGCCGACAGATAAAACAAGAGATCCATTTTATTGGGAGTTAGAGAAGAAATGGCGTGAGATGGATGAGGAAGAAAGACAACAATATACACGGAAGAAATGTCCCGACCCAATCCCAAGCAAAATGTCACCTCAATATAAATTCGGTGTTATTAATGAACAATTAGATAGTCTAGTACAAAATTACTTGAAAAAGCGCCATTCTAGCGTGTATGACGAGCATACACCAAAAGACAAGTTCGCGGATGTTATGAACGCCAAATATCTTGAATCAATGGCCGCTCCTGGTGAGCCCGTGGGCTTGTTAGCCGCTCAATCCATAGGAGAGCCATCTACTCAGATGACACTGAATACTTTCCACTTTGCAGGTCGTGGTGACATGAACGTAACACTCGGTATACCGCGTCTTAGAGAAATTTTAATGACAGCTTCAGCTAAGCTCAAAACCCCGAATATGGACATCCCGTTCAGGGCCGACATACCAAATATTACGAAGAAAGCTGAGAAACTACGGCAAAAACTAAACAGAGTTACAGTATCTGATGTGTTGGAAAAGATAGATGTGGAATGTCAGATCGTGATTAAGCCTGATAGGCAGTTGAAAACGACAATGCGATTCCATTTTTTGCCTTATTCTCAGTATAAGACGCAATACGCTGTAAAGCCTCCGCAAATAATAAAACATATGCAGAACAAATTCTTTGACCAGATGTTCGCGACTGTGCGTAAACAAGCAAAGGCGGTTAGCGGTGTGGTTTGGTCTTCGGAGAAAAAGAAAACGAAACGTACTAAAGGGGGTGACGACGATGATGAAGAAGATGATGCTCCTGAGGCTGAACCTGCTGCTAATTTGGAAAGCTCAGACGACGAAGCTCCCAATGAAGATGACGACAACACTGACGTAAGTTTATATTACTGTTTATGTTCATTTGTATTGGTAGTCCCTGTAATCTGGAATTTATAATTTTACCAAGTTGTCATATATGAAAGAAACAGTTGAAATCTATTTTTTATTGTTGTCATGGGAATATAAAAGTATCTTATCATTTATTTTGTTTTGTTTATCTTTTACAGGCTAGAATCCGCAAGAAGAGAACAGAAGAACAAGAATACGAAGATCCCGAATCAGGAGAAGAAGAGAAATCAGATGACGAAATGGAACTCAACGACGAACAACCTGCTGATAAAGAGGAAGATGATCTAGCCGCGAGTGTTGCTGGCAATGACGCAGAAACTAGCAAAGTCATGACCGATGTAGTTTCAAGCTTAAAAGAAGCTACTAATTACTCGTTCGACACCAAAAACCATGAATGGTGTGAGTTGACCGTACTCTTCCCAATTACCTTCCTAAGAGTTGACCTATCACAAGCTCTTCGCGAGGCTGCAATGAAATCCGTCATACACGAAATCAAAAACATAAAACGAGCCATCACTAACAAAGAAAAGAATGTACTATTCCTCAAAACTGAAGGCATCAACATTCTACAAATGTTCAAATACAACCATCTTTTAGATTTGAACAAACTTTACAGTAACGACATTCATGCTATAGCAAACACTTACGGCATAGAAGCAGCTAACAAGGTGATAATAACAGAAATACAGAATGTATTCAACGTTTACGGTATCACAGTGGATCCTAGACATTTGTCTTTGGTTGCTGACTATATGACATACAACGGCATTTTCGAGCCTATGAGTCGGAAAGGAATGGAAGCATCTTCATCGCCGTTACAACAGATGTCTTTCGAATCTTCGCTAATATTTTTGAAGGAAGCCGTGTTGAATTCGAAAAAGGATAACATTCGTTCGGCATCTAGCTGCCTTATGTTGGGTCAACCTTGTAGGAGCGGAACGGGCTCATTTAGTTTACAACATTTCAGTAAAGTTATTAGCTGAAAAAATTAAGTCTTTATCATGAAATCGTGTACAAGTGACCATTATTTTTAGGAATAAATATTTTGTATATAATGATTCTTTTATTTGCATTTGACATGATATTTAAACGTTATGATGTATTCGAAGGCGGTTCCTTATTATTTTACGTGTGAGTGAGTTCTTCTTATTCTCTGTAGTCAACCATAAAAATGGAGGGCTATTCTATATTTATTCTATGAAAGCTCATTCAAAAACGGTTTACCAAGAACGTCAAGATGACTGGACCCCGCCAGGTTTTTCGAAAAACATGTGAATCGGCTTAATACAATATTTCTACTATTTCATACTTTCATAGTAAAATTCTATACTCATAAATTTTCAAAATATTCTACAAAGGAGGGGTTGCGCTATTTTGATATCAAAATGGCGGGACCACTATTCAGTTACTGTAAAACACATGGCGTTTATTTAATTTTTTTATTAAAATTTTTCAATTACTCATATAAATTGCATTTTCTCTGATTGTCGGAAAAAGTTTAACGTACTTATGTTTTTTTCTTGTGACAAATTGTATTAATAAACTATGTAATAAAATTGATTTAAGTATAAAATAAAATTTGCATAAATTAAATTAACGTATATTAAATTTACTTGTACCTATATTATTTTCTTTTTCAACATTTTTGGGCAAACAAAGTAAAATAAATGCACTTGAGAATAACACTCCCTAAATAAAACTGTAACAAAGTAAACGCCTAAATAAATTGTAAGAGCTATAAAATGATACTTGGCTTAAACATATACTTTTACTTCAGGCGCTTTTCTGATGTAAATATACACTTTTTATTGAAATTACAATTTTAAAACAGTAACGATTCAAACGTAGTCGTACTAAATTGTATTAAAATTTAGTTTAAGATTCTGCCTTGATCTTCATTAACTTGGGCGCAGTGGTTGAGCGATTGACTGCTGCGCTGCGTGTTGCCGGTTCGATTCCCGCACGGATCAAACATTTGTATGACCTACAGATAGTTGTTCCGGGTCTGGGTGTTGCGTATGTGAGTTTAAATGTTTGTAAACGCACCCACGATACAGTATGAAATACCTAGTGTGGGGCAAAACGTTTTAAAAAAAAATAAAAAAATAACTGAACAGTGGTCCCGCCATTTTGAAACCAAAATAGCGGAACCACTTTCTTTGTAGAATATGTTGAAATTTTATGAGTGTAGAATTTCACTATGAAAGTATGAAATAATAGAAATATTGTATTAAATCCTGTTCTCATGACATTCGAAAAATCCTGGTGGGGTCCCGTCATCTTGACGTTCATGGTTTACTAATCTACTTTGGATATCTTATGGCTGACTAGCCATTAGTTTTTGTAATTACCCGACTGCCGAAGGTGGGTTATGTGTTTATTTCAATTGGGATAACTAAATATTGTACGAATAAAACTTCAAAAGTGTTTTAAAAATCAATCATTTGTATTTGTCGTATTACAATAAAACTTATAAACGATTATTAAAACGACTAAGTATTAATTACAGCGTTGATGGATATCACCCAGTGTGTCTGACACACCGTTATCCTTGAATTGTACTCTTATATCAAGGCACATAGCATTGTCACAGACAAGACATGGAACTTTTACGAAAATGGTAAAATTTTCAATTTCATTAATTCATTCAAGGCTTGTGATTACGTACTAAGTTTATGTATAACCATTTACAAGTTACGGGAATAAAATGTTTCTATTTAATTTAATAATCTGTACGCGGTTTACATTATAGCTTAACGATAACTTAGGTATAACAAAATGATCACATAAGCTCCTGGGCGTGTAGCGTCTTACAACGCTACATGAAATAAAACTAATCCATAAATATTACAATAATCTTGCTCAGAAAACATATTATTTATAACCACTTAACTAACGCAACAACATCCGCTTTCAGCGAACAATGTATGATTTTTATAAAATCAGAACTCACAACACAATATTACCGTTTTGGCACTAACTCGTAGGCATAGACTGAGAGGAATTGGCGGCAAAATGACACCAATGGCGGTTACAATTTGTTTTCAAAAGCTCAAGGTTAATGTAGCGCGTTTGTCTACAAGTCATGAGTCTGAAACTTACTACGTAAAGTAACCGTTTGATAATAAATTAAACTAAATTGAATATTCCTAATAGTCTATGACGTGGATTAGTGAAAATGATTTTACGGCTGATCTCTATTCGAGGGTCTGCAACATAGTATCAAATGCGTCGATGGCACTAACTATTTGTTTGAACTGTTATTTATAATTACTTGCGAGGATATAAAAGTTTAAAACTCACTGGCTAGGACGGTAACATTAGATTTCATTTGGACCCCAGAATCGCTACTCCATCTTTCATTCGTCTTCAATACAAGCTATAAAATAACTATGAACAATACTTGTATGGTAATAATTAAACTAAATATAATAAATAGCTATGTTAAGAGTTAAAAAGTTGACCAAACACGAGTTCGTTGTGTATCATACACAAGATATTATCACAGCCCTATTGATGTGCGTCTCGTCGTATTTTAAAAATACTGTAGACAGGTGAAAAAACTGTAGACTATAAGACTTTTTATTAAATCCACGATTTTTAATCAGAAACGTAAACAGCCATATCTAAAAAGTTAATTTAAAACAAAAATTAATAACAATTATAAATTAGTTTGCAAATACAGTCTCACCTTAAAAATACTTTGAGCTCGCGTTTGGTCGAACAAAGCCAACAAACACAACCGCCATTACAGAAACGCGCGGAAACATTATAATACTTTTTTACAACAGAATCGACACGTGAGCCGTTCGATTCAGCCAACATTTATTTTAACACTTTACGTTTTGCAACTATTCTACCCCTAATTCAACAATTATTTTAAATAAAACACGTTAGAAAGCAGTGTTGCAAGCCGTATCGAGTCAACATTAAACAGTTGTATTCGCTGTTGGTTCTAAACTTTTTAACCCCTATTGCGCCGTTTCGGCTTCGCTCTGATTCTTGGCGGCTTTCTTCTTTTCTTTGATGGCTTTCTTGTCGGCTGTTTTCTTGGCGTTAGCCTCGTCATCAGCAGGGTTGTCCCAGTCCTGTCTTCTGCCTGAAGCGAACACGTTGTAGAATGTGGCGCAGAAAATGTAGACTCCGCCGGCGATGTAGAATACTTTCTTCCATTGCGCTTGTGTGGGCTGTTAAAGAGAAATATTTCGATGAGCAAATTGTAGATACTTGAATTAGAACTCTAGAGAGGGCCTTTTAAGCAGGCACCGGAGTGGAAGCTTGTATGTGAGTGTACTTACCCTGCCCTCAATGATGTAGCCAGCGACGATTGGCGCGAGGAGACCAGTCAGGTTGGCAAGACAGTTGGTGAAAGCCATAAGAATGCCTGCGAAACGTGGCGAGATATCCAAGTGGTTCACCTGAAGACAAAGAACATTGAGTATTAATACATGTATGGAGGGTTTCCTGCTCAAAACTTGGCTTGGTCAAGAGGCTCTTCATTGAAGAACCGTTTTAGGTTACCTAAGTACCATTATTACTTTCTATCTTCTTTCTAATCTATTCACATTCGAGGTCGTGTTCTCATGCTTGTTCTCTCTT
The DNA here is from genome assembly GCA_947562075.1 of Orthosia gracilis. NCBI lineage: Eukaryota > Metazoa > Arthropoda > Insecta > Lepidoptera > Noctuidae > Orthosia > Orthosia gracilis. The sequence goes on from OX387275.1 coordinate 24,733,849, forward strand.
CCATAATAAAAGGTTCCTATTGCTGGGTCAAAGACCATCTCTCTGTGAGATGAAGGCTAAAGGAAGGTAGGCTGTATTTCAATAGTTAGCAGGGTCTAGTAAATATACATAAAAAAACAAATGAAGGCTGATCTTTACCTTGAAACCTGAGTAGATACCTCCGTTGAGACCGACACCCACAGCTAAGATGGCGACTGTGGCGGCAGGGTTGCAGCCGGTGTTGGCGGCGATGAACAGACCGCACGCCGGGCCGTATTGACCTGAAAAGATGAAAAAGATAATCAATATTGGATTCGTAACATTATATCATGTTTGTATTTCCTAAAGAGTTCAAGGGAGACGTGAATTTCATGCCCACATTTCGCTTGCCCCCAAGAAGACAGAATTTATTTGTTATATAAATGAGGGAATGTTATAGGGCTGTGGAGCATGACTTCGGAGGTCTTTCCTTTCGAAGTATTTCGAAAGTAACTACAATATTGCTAAGAAAACTCACCGATACTGTTGATGACCTTCCTGACTTGCGTATGGTTGAACCGACCACTCGACAGCATCCAGTCGGCGACCACTGAGATGAACATGGAGAACAGCCACATGCATAGGTATGGGAGGGCAGATACGAAACCGTTCTGAAAGAAATCATTATTGTTAGAAAACATCACATCATAACTTCTGCAATAGAAAAACGGTAGGTAAGCCGTTGATCCTGCGCCTGATCTCTTCCCGGTCACCCCGTCATGTCGGATTGCCTGCCTATCGGACCATGTGACTCATACTTATGCACTATTTCTACCTAATAACTCCTTCAACGAGAGGAGACCAGCCATAGAGTCTAGTCTCCGCTGAGATTGGCCACCATAACCGAGTTTAGGAGGCCATTTCCGAAGAGGATAAGCAATGGTTTAACCAAGATTTCGTCACAAAGACCGCTTTTCTCAGCGTTAATCAAAACTAACGTGTATTACAGCTTCCTGTGCAGAAAATCATAAATATCTACTCGCAGTTTAATAAGATATCTAAAGCCACTAAAGATCTTTATTGTGTAATAAAATGTCGTCAGAATTGGCGCACATGTTTCACACAACGGTTCCTTTATTGTCACTCGTCTCGGGGTACAATTCCGTAGATCAATCTACAGAACGGGAGCACTGGATTAGGTATCTGTAGGGTTGACACCTGAATTACAGTAGGACCGCGTGTGTACAAGACTCGCAAAAAAGAGGCTTGGACTTTGGTCCTAATTTTAATTGATCATCAAATTCGAACTACGAGTAGTCAGGCTTAGAGTAGGTAATCGTAATATTCAATTGGCTAATAGAGATAATCCTGAACCTACAGAAAATTGGATAAGTATATTTTCACCGACCAAATAAATAATGGACCTCCTGACCGAATTTCTGTCATGGCGACTAATCTCAGCAGTTCTACCAGCAATTTACGCGGGAGATCGTAAAATGCACAAGTTGCGCTGAAACAGGTGCATGCTCTCTTCAACTAGCTCCCTCAAACCTATCAAGTCCTTTCATCGAAAATATGAAGCCGAAAAATACCAATAAATCTTGTCAACGAATTGTCATTCCTGTAACTCAGTACAATTGACCGATCATGAACTCTTGACCCTGCGGCGACGGCTCGCCTCGAATGATTAATGTCCGGAACGATCCAAATTGTATTATGTTCCGGGCTTTCTTGCTAAATTACTCTATTGGCTGAAGTGGGCGGTTATTTGTTTTGTATGCGTTTGTTTTTATCGTCTAGAAAATTTTATTTTTTACCCGCTTTTATTAGCTTGGTTATTTATCTTTGAACGTGATTTGCACCCACTTCAAAACGTCAAATTAATTTGTAACTTTGCACCCTTATCAAGGACCTATGACAATGCAATATATAAATAGTTTGTCCCATTATCTTTACCAGGATTTTCAGGATTAGCGATATTTTTATATCTGTAATGTAGGTAGATCCATATTAATTAGTTTGTAAGTATGTCGGTAGATTTAAGTTCCACATAGAGTCAGTCTAATTATAGCTCTTACGTGGAACGCTCGACTTTTATTTAATAACCCTCGAACATTATAATAACCAATACCCGGCAGTGTCTTTGTGCCAAGTACCCAGGCGCTTGCTAAGACATGCGCATAGCTTAATTTTTAGTTATATCCGAAGACACGGTACTGCCTTATAAATGTTCCGGAGACTCGACTGAGAAACGGCTATCGCATCCAGGGATGGCAGCAGGCACGCTTATTACTACTCCCAGCCCAAGGAGATAGGTACCTACTTGCATTAATAAATTGTCATTTAAAACACTTAAAACACGCTTTACTGGTCAATTGAACTAAAAAGTAAAAAATAAATAATTGTTTAAAAAAACTACAGAACACGCTTTAATAGAAAACAATACTAAAGAGCGGAAAATAATTTTCACAATAAATTTCATTAAAGAAAAGTGTACCTAATCAAAAAAAAAACGTTGTAAAAATGCGTGGGGTGCTTTTTCAAACATGGGGTCAATAAAATATTATAAAAATTGGCACCATGGCAATTGTTATAATATTTTCATCTTCGGATATGCTCTTGAACTTATAATAAGATATTGAAAAGCCTCAACCTCTGGCTGTCTAGTATTTTCACTTTCTAAGATTTTCAAACAACTACTTACATCCTTGATAGAGAAGTGCAGAACTTGTCGCATGAAGGTTGGCAGCTCCGTCATGAGTGTCTCGTAACCGTAGTTCTGTCCCATGTGTGCCAACATAATGGCCCAGAAAGGCGTCGAAAGAAGAATCTTGCTCCAAGGGATTGGTGGAGACTGCAATCGAACATTTTGGTTAGTTAGAGAAAGCTTGTTTTGGACTTAAATTCGATATGCGACTACTAAATAAGAAGAAAGAATTAATGAGTAGATACATTTCAACTGCAACTTTTTACTGTTTGATTTGATTAAAGGCGTTTGCAAATTCTAAACATTTACTAAAAGGGACTTCGTAAATCAGAAAGGCAGAATATGGACATTTTCAGTCACTAAAAATACTTACGCTGGAACCAGCGGCACCCCACAGCGAGCTCAAGATGTACTTCTTCTCAGCTTCCTTGATGGTGGGGCATTGTTCAGGGTCCTCGGAGACGAAGAACAGGAAGGCGACACACCAGACGGTGCCGATGAGACCGAACACGTAGAAGATGGAGGGCCAGCCGCCAGAGAAGCCGTATGCTGACAATAGGCCGGACAGGGGCATAGAGATCACCGTACCGAATTGCGCACCTGTATGAGAAGAAACAGATTAGGAAAGAAAGAAAATAGTTGGACCAGGTACGAAGCATATACTTAGTATAAAAAGAACAAAAAAAAAACAAGAGGAAAAACTTAATTACAAATAAAGAAAGTTTGCGTCAGAACCGCGCAAAACGGCCATCAACATAATGCTGGGACTCGCGTGCGAGACAGACCCACACAGCGCTGGTTTTAAGCGATTATGGAGTTTTTCAAGAGTAGCTGCTAAAAAAGCCAGAATATAACAGAAACCTGAATATGCAGATTATGTACCTTGCGCTCACTAGAAGGATATTTGGATATTTTTTTTATTGATTGTTATTTATAAATTGTCGACTTAAATCTCGCAAGAGGATATGAGAGATGTGTTCCATCTGTTTTCATTAGGTAGGTAGGTACTTTATAGAAGTTAGTATCAAAACCTTACCGGCATATACGGCGGCTCCCATCCTACTCCTCTCGTTGGGGGGAATCCACTTCGCCAACATAGCGTGAGTGCATGGTACGATTGGTCCCTAGAAAATAACATTTAATTTTAAAATCAGAACCCAAATCTCCGTGATAATATAATGTTTCAGTAATTTGAAACTTAGGTAGATACCTAAAGATTTTTTGTCTCTTACGAAATAATAACTACTGAATTGGATAAAAACTTATTCAAATCAATCAGAGATTCTTTGCAATGAGACTTACCTCGCCCAAGCCTTGGATGAATCGGACCAGGATGAGGTATTCGTAACCAGCCTCAGCGGCGACCGGTACCAAGAGACCGAACACCGAGTTGACCAACATTCCGATACCCAGGAAGTAACGGGCTCCGAACCTGAGAAAAATAAATCGGGTTAGTTGTTAGGAAAAGTTGGGCTAGAGGGCAAGAAAATAGAACAGGTAAGACCTATAGTCGCTAACTAATCAGATTTATTATGTAATTCATCATAATAGAACCTTGTCCTCATAAGATGACAAGGTTCCTTGATGGATTACTATAATTTCCCGACCTGCGCATAATTTATTTCTGAAAGTTGTAAAATGACAATGTAAGTAAACTTAAAAAGATTAATTGTATGTTTTGACTGAACGTGACGTTAGTCTAAAAATTTAATTATCGCGAGACGGAATTCTCGTTTGAAATATTTTTACCGACTTCAAAAGGACGTTCTCAATTCGGCTGTATTTTTTTTTGTATTTATGACGGACGACATTACTCAAAAAATGTTACTATCACAAAATATATTTTGTACCGATTCGTAGATTTAACCATTAGCTGTTATAAAAAATTACCATGTAGTACAATATTTCTTTCAGAAATACTAAATAAGACTACAAGTAAATACGTTGCAATATAAGAGGTCGAAAACGGTAGGACCGAAGATCTTTCCTTGTGGTACGCCCATGATCTGCAGTATAACGAAGGTAACTTTATTATATCTAAATACTACAGATGTTTGTACAAACCTTTTAGACAAGATTCCGAAGGGTATCTGCGTGATGACGTATCCATAGAAGAAGGACGATAAGATGTAACCCTGCAACGTCGAACTCCAAACGAACGAGCCGTCTTGTGACGCCTGAAGCAATAGAAAATACATTGTTAATGAGACGTTAGAAAAGATTTACAACACCCGCTTTTGTGTTTAGTCTAAATATTTCCTCCTAGTCTTCAAAGATTTTTAAATTGGCACTAAATGTCTGCCCAATGCCATGCCAAAATCTGATAAATTCGCTGGTATTAAGTACTGCAACGCCAGGTACGGATAACTTCTCTTAATGGTGTACGAGACCAGCTCTTGCGCTGTTTGAGAAACTTGATGCTACGTTGTGACGAACGGAAAATGGAAAAAAAATATCATCTTTCTAGATGTTCCACCTTATCTGTCTCAGGTCTCGGCTTCTGGGTTAACCCTACAAATTGTAAAGTAATGCGACTAGGGTTTTCCCACAGCTCCGTTTCTGTGGCCTATCCCACAGGAATACATTATGTTCGGGATATAATACCTTACTACTTCCATAGACTACCTGGTACAAACAAACAATTACTTCTATATATGTATGATACTTATTACTTAGTTTATAAAATAAAATGGTCTACTTACACTGGTCTCATTCCCGATGGGCACTCCGCACTCAGTATCAGTCGGCTCCGAGATGACAGGCAGCGCCGTGTGGTTGACCATGGCCACGATGGCGACAGACATATTGGTCCTCATGATATAGGCGTTTGCCATACCGAGGAACAGCATGAACGTCACCCAGTGACGGGTGCCGAGGCCACCTGTGACAAAGAGATAGATTCGTTAGTAAAATCAGACTTAGGTGTGTCTGTCAATGCATTAGATCTCACGGAACCTCTTTGGGATACGGGAGTATGCTGGTACCATTAGGGCAATCATCATCATCAGATTTTTAATGTTCCTACTGCTGAGACACGGGCATCCTTTCTGTGAGTGAGGCAATGGGTTAGAACAATAGTTTAAGTACTTAGTTAAAAATCTCTTTATGGAGATCTAGAATAGATTCACCAAAAAAGTTACACAACCATATCTATACTACGGTATATATAAAATATTATCAAACAAACAAACTCTTCAGCTTTATAATAATAAAGCTGAAGAGTTTGTTTGTTTGAACGCGCTAATCTCAGGAACTACTGGTTGGAATTGAACAATTCTTTTTGTTTTGGATAGTCCATTTATCGAGGAAGGTACCAATAGGAGCGGAGCATAAATGAAAAATGTTGCAAAAACGGGCAAAATTATTCCTTTTTGAGAGCTTCCGTTGCGTGCGCTGCGTAAGCGGTTAAAGTTACGCAACAATCATGTATGTAGTGTAGGTAGGGTAGGGTAGGTAGGATAGATGGGTAGGTAGGTAGCCAGTTGACGGGAGCGAAGCCGCGTGGGACAGCTAGTCTAACATATTACTAAGAGGTAGAAAAATTACTAGGTATGCAATTAATTTAGCAAATATTATAAAATTAATATCGCTATTTTATTTTAGTAACAGTGGAATGGCTTTGAATCAATACACTGATGACTGACTTGATTAAAAACAAGTGCGAGTAGATTCTTAGTATGGTATGTAAGCAAACAACAGATAAAAGTTGTAAAGAAAAAATAAGAAGAGAATCTAATTTGAATACGGCAATAACCTCCCAAGTCCCAATAGATAAAATGGATAGAGATAATATGTACAACATGATTGTATTAAACGCATTAAGATAACGTGTGGCTGAAAATTAGATCGATAGACAGATATCTGCAGAACTCCGCACGATACCAAAGAGACGAATAGAAGGACCAATCCAATATTTATATTTTTCAGTCAGTAGGAATAAATCTCTAATGAGTAATTCTAAAGGTACTGGTTGGTCAAACATTTGTATAGTTAGATAGTCTACTGGAAAAGTAGAAGAAGTAAAGCTTTAGTGCGCTCAACTAGCAAGGATCTATATGACTTCTGAGGAATTGGAAATCAAACACATAATCACAGCTAAGTTTGCAACCAGATGAAAACTTCAAAATTGCCAAAGGCAAAACCGGAGGGTAGTTTTGACACACGAGCATTGGCTATTTTCCAGTTAGAAAGGCTACTTTTTTCATGGATAAAAAATGGTCCTTCTATAGGAGCGAATTCTATTGTGTATAACTCATGTTCGTGACGTCTTTTTATACACACATTTCGGCACACCAATTCGTTATTTACTGTCATGGTTGGCCGTACACTGTTTGTTTAGTATCAATAAATATCTATTCTGTCTGTGGACAAGTAGGTAGTCTACTGGTTATTTTGCAATATCCACAATATTGACAGTATAGTAAGCATTTGTATTTTTCTCCATGTTCAGCAGTGCGTGTAGACTTTTCTTCCAAACCACCGTGACCGTGCTAAGTAGATACCTACCTACCTACCTACCTGAACTTTAAGAATCGTTTCAACAAAATAGTACTTGATATATAGGCACATTATATGTACGTTGGCCAATATAATTTACACAAAAAAAGGTATATAATATAAGTATGTTGATCAATAGATATAATAAGGAGTTTTCAAAGTAATCCGTATAATTTCATATTACCCCCTGATATGATAAATGATAAGATAGGATAATGCAGGAATATTGTTCAACAAGCAGAAGTTAATTACTTCGTATGTTTGATTGCCAGCTATCGACATCATGTCAATGTTTGTAGAGCATTAATTGCACTATAGCATATCATGTCATGTATTATTATAGGTATCATATACTTAGGTACCTAGGTATGTATAATAATGTATAGCAGCTTTCTCGGTAACCTCCTGAATGTGACTTGCATATTGACAGATCCGTGTTTAAGTATCAAAATTTTAATCTCGAATAGCAGGAATGACAAACTTTTTTGTTTCTAAGCATCATAAATTATTACACTGAGATTTCAAAATAATAAGGTAGATTGCCTATAAGTTTGAAGAGATCACTCAAATTCACACAAATAGTGAAAATGGCAAGAAAGATTTATGATCTTTATTGTTTATGATCACTTACTATGATCGAGTGGCCTTTTAGGCACCTATACAATAAAATAGTCGAGGAAAATTTAAGTCTTTTTAAATAGATAGTATCCGGATCCGGATATAGAAGTTCATACATTTTGCAAAGGAAAGCATTTAAACTGACCTGTAAAACCGCCATATTGGAAAGTCCATATTGGAAGACTTGTCGGTACCTACATATTTACGAATCCAGAGGATTTCCGAATTACGTCATTCAAACATTTTTCTTTCATAGATTTTTGTGTAATTCATCAAAGGAAATTTAGATAAGGTTATTTATTATTAGCAATTGAAGTCTGTGCCTGTTTTGGGCGCACGGTTGGCGCAGTGGTTGACCGATTGACTGCTGCGCTGCGTGTCGCGGGTTCGATTCCCGCACGGAACAAATATTTGTATGACCTACAGATAGTTGTTCCGGCTCTGGGTGTGGTGTTTGTGAGTTTATATGTTTGTAACCGCACCCACGATACAGGAAGAAATTCCTAGTGTGGGGCAACGTTTCTTTTTTTAATAAAAAAAAGTATCTTTTTATATCTAAATATGATAGCTCTTCTTGCGTAGGTAGGATCTAACAACATAAGTACCTATGTGTTTTTCAAAAAAAACTAGTTAGGTTACGTTGACCTGTACAAAATAAATAAACAATTAATCAGTGGAATATTAATAATGGGGACACGTCAAACAAAACCACAAATCGGCCACATTAAAAAAACCTGGCAAATATGGTTGGAAAGACACGCTGACCATAAGGAAATATCCTGTACTTACTTATTCCACTTCAATTTAATATACCTCATTTGTTCCAACTTTTAAGCTTAGCACGCATTGCGGTTTTCAGCCGCGATTTTATTCGCGCGAATTTTTATCCGCGTACTAAATCATAACTAACACGAACTGCGGATAAAATACCGTGCGATTTTTGTCTCTTTCTACATGTTCATAGAGCTCAAAATATTCGCTCGAATTTAATCCGGTGCGGTAGATTATGTGACAAAACATAGATTTGTTGCGGATTTGCGCAAGTGCGTGCAGATTCATACAATTCCATATGTCGCAGAATTTGTGTTTTTTAGCCGTGCGGATAAAAACTGCAATGCGTGCTAAGCCTCAGATCACAAATATGACAAATTCATAAAAAAAGTTTGTAGATAACTCACAAAACAAGACGTGTAACAGCAACTTGTACCTATTACCTAAGCCAAATAAAACATCAGACTCAAAATAGTCTTAACAAAGATCAAAGCCGTACGAAACTGTAGATGGTTGCCGTAAACTTGGCAATCAATACTAATTCGTGTAGGTACGAGCCAAAATGTCAGTTTTCCATCACATAGCAGTTGTATGTATCTATCAAATATGTGCAATTAGAAACATGACTGAATTGGTGAAGTAGGTACCTAATACCTACTTAGATACTTATTTTTAGGTTTTTGTGAATAGAAACACTGCTACGCCGCAAGATGAAAGACGAACTTAGCCATGAAGTCTAAGATCTATTTAGGTACGTCTTTTTCAGTCCAAAGTGTACCAAACCCTTGCGTGTTACATTTGAGCATTTAGAATCTATGTTCCAGCTGTGGTTCAAGCTAGTCTCCTCATTCACGCAAACATACAAAACAAAGTAACATAGATACCTACATACCTACGATTTGCTACCATTATCTGGGCAAAAACATTTATGTCTAAAGAACGAATTTTCTTTAACAAAGGCGTAGTCTACATTTTAATGGGGGGGCGATGATCGACTGTTTTGTTGCCTAATGTTGTGTCAATATGGAGATTCTTAAGGAATGCTTCTTTGGTTTAAAAATATTAGAATAGTGGAGCAGTAGCAATATAATGTCTATAGAGATATAGGTACTTGCCTATCATATAATAAACCGAACGTAATCCTAGAAGAATAATAAGTGTATTTTTTATACTTAATAAAAATTAGTCTTAATGTAAGTGTATCTACTTATTACTTGGTGAAATCCAACATCACCAAGCCCGCATTAAAAGATGACCAATCAAACATTCAAGCAAAAAATATCCTCAAGTTTCATATACCTACCCACGTAGTTGCCAAGATAGTTGCATCGCAGCTATATTTAGAAGCTAACTGGAAAGAAACGCGATATTTTTGACAGACGGTACGCCACTGGAAATTGAAACCTACTGTACCGATATTCCTTTTTTTCAAATTAGTTAATGAAATGCCCGCCTAAATCGTTAAGTTCTGCTGTCAACTGAATTGGCACTAGTTTCCATAATCACATGAGGGCTAGGAAAATCCTAAGTTTTTATATATAGGCTCGCGCTTGACCACTATTGCACCTGATGGTAGGTATGATGTGGTCGACGCGGTCGTGCACGATTGCCTAAAAGTAACTATTCATTCTTGACTTAAAGATCTCTAGAAATCCGATATTATCGGTAAACAGACTCCGGCAGGGAATGCCATTCCTTAGCTACGCTACGACAACCTACAACGCATAATGAAAGTATTTCCAAAACGTTTAGTGCGTGTGGGTGGGATTTCCACCATGTACCGATGGCGCATCGCACGTCTTGTAGTCCGATGATGAAAAAGGCTAGGCGGAATTAGATCATGCAATTCCATCGCACACTCCCCGAAATGTACCGAACCGATAAAAATCCGACAAGCAAATCGGCGTCGATGTTCAAGGCTCTGGAGTTTTGACTCTTGACCCGTTTTTTGATCGATTTAAGTTTAAATTAATGTAGGTACCTAAGATTTTCTGTACCAACAGCTGCTGCTCTAACGCTAAACACGTGTTTATTATGTAACGAAGAGCACGTGCTTTCAGTATTTACTTTGGATTGCGTAGGAGCCATTGTTCAAAGCCGAATAAAAATAAACTGATAATATTTACAAGACTCGCCATATTTTTCACTCGTGATTGAAAGATAGGGCCAAAGCCAAGACAGAAAATAGTTAGTGACTAGTGTGAAAATCTAAACTAATAATTTTAAAAATTAAAAATTTTTCTTTCTTTGTTTGAGGTCAACTCTGGAAGGTATTGACTCGTTTACCAAATTTATTCACATAGAAATCTACAATATCGCCGAGTGCCATAAATCGAACTGTATCGCGAAAAATGTGTGGTTCCTAAGGTAAAGGCCATGGGCATAAGTCGCGGGCAAAATCTTGAACCTAGTTGATAAAATAAGTAGTAGAATGATTTAGGGCCAATTTCACCAATGAAACTAATCGCGATTAGTTCAACTAAACTCAGTTTATGCAAACACAGCATTCTGATTGGTTGAGACCGCTGAGAAACTACCAATCCAATACCACGAAAGGAGCGATGAACACGTCAATGTCTATTAAGTCATGATATTATGATGACAATGCACGATTGATGAAGATGATTCCTAATGGTGATATGTTGCGGTAATTTAGCTGTCATCTGTAATATAACATATTTTTTATAGTTTGCTGGATAATAAATATGTTCCATTGTAAAACCGGTAACTAGATGGGTCTTTTCCGAACACTTCGAAATATATCTCACTAAAGGCCTTCAATTACAGGCACAACAATGCGATCACTTTTCATAAATATTGATCTAAAATGTCGTCTTGTCTCGTCTTACTTGTCTGTGGGAGCCTGAAGTTGGTGTTGTGTCTGAGTGAAATGAGAGATAAAAAAACCTCAAAACATCAGCGTTATTTTAAAGTTCCAACTTCCAATGTAAGACGGTCATCCCACACTATTTGGAAAACGTGTGCAACAGACAGACAAATCCATAAAATAATCTGTAATAGCTTCAGAAATTGGCAAGATTTATGTTTGGCGGGCGCGTCAAAGGCCCCGCTGTCTGCGCGTGCGACTTGTAACGAATGTTACGATATCCATATGTTACAGTTAAAACCCGTTTTTCGTTAGAACTCGTTTTCCCTAGTTAAAACTAATTTTTAACCGACTTATTACTAAATGGTTTTGTTAAAACTAGAAATGCCTAGTCAAAATTAGAATTTAACACTGATATATTTGATTTTCAGATAAAACTATACTCCATTTGCGACAACATTACACGTCGTTTAAATTAGCCCATTTTACAGCCCGTTCAACCAATTTTGACTTCTATTGCGTTGGTAGCTGTAGTAAACAGTTGGTTTTGGTAACAGGTTTAAGCTTTTTATGTCATCCTTATGTTTACGGGATAGAACTCAAAATCGGTTGGACAGACTGTAAAAAGATTTGGAAACTTGTCTACTGTTATTTCAAATGGAGTTTAGTTGTCACTCTGAGCTTTAGTTATCGGGCAATGTAATGAATACTGATTTAAACTTCTATAATTATCACACTGTCTGGTGTCGTAAGGGTTGGGCAATTTGATAATTATGTCAATGAATTAGTCCAGGAGCGAGCGAAGCGAACTCGGGAGCTTAGGGCACCCCGACACGTCTAGGTTAGGTTCGAAGTTCATGTTAGGTTACTTTAGATCCCGCAGACAGAAATAGGAGCCCGTAGGGCACCGCCGACTTTTTTGCTTAAAAAGTAATCGTACTTACCTTTTCTATATTAAAACCAATGTCAACATTGAAATATAACATTATAATAGTTTTAATCATTTTGTCCATTCATATTGGGCATTTAACTGATATCCAATTTTGAGCATTAGTTATTTCTAGTTTTAACAAAGGCATTTAGTAAATACAAGTTCTAACTAGGGAAAACGCGTTCTATCTAAAAAGTGGTTTTAACTGTAACAGATACAATCCCTAGCATTTCAAACATCAATTCTAAAATAGTGTAACAGATTTGTCATCAACACTATTTCAGCCGAAAGACAACCACATCCCCAAGCGTCCCCACAGCGACTGGTCATGTGGAGACTTCTCGCATCCAACGGTTTGCCACGGCCCTCACAAGCTCATTCGTCATCTTTTTAGGACCCCTTACAACATAATGCATTGGTAAATGACTGGTATAATCCCCGGCACGTAAGTTGGCAAGAGTAGTTAGATGAGCAGAAGTAGTTTTTAGGTATCTTTGGTGGTGAAGCAGGGTGCGATTGGGTGGTCAGTTGACATAATCGTCTGTCCAATCGTGTCGCGTCCACGTCCCTTTCGCACTATCATGGTTGGTCAGTTCGCGCATATTTCTTACCCTCACTACGCCAAAACCTTGCCAACTTACGTGCCGGGCACTATAGGTATAAAAAAAAAGCTGCACAATTTACATTCAGTGCAGCACTGTGGCTGTGTGCCCGATATCTTCTATTTCAAGGGTACTTTTCAGAAATAAAATCCTCATTAAAATTTGTGGAGTCGGAGTCACTAGGTACATTACCTTCATGTTCTACGCTGGTTCTAACAGTCTATATTGTCTACTTCTCATTTCTTGTTCATGGAAGCTTCCAATCAACCAGAAACAAACAAGTCTGTGCACTTGTACAGATTCCTCTATATTGTTTGTGGATGCCGTACGCGTGTCCGACAAATTAAACCAACGCGACGATGCACTTAAAATGCTTCCCACTGTGGATAACTAAGAACGGTAATTACACAGGCATATCGTGTTATTCTTTGCTAAACAGCTTTGAAAAGAGTGAAAAATAAAGAAAATTAAAAAAAAAAATCCCGACTGCTTAAGAAGCGTTTTAAAAATACGTAAACAAGAATAAAATCATGCTGTGCAGTCGGAGGATACATATTCGGGAGCTGGCTGACCAAAACCAGATGTAGGTAGCTATCCTCCGACTACGCGGCATGATTTTCTTCTTGTTTACGTCTTCTTAGTTCGCTTTAAGCAGTCAGGTTTTTTGTTTTTTTCATTAACTCTTTTTATTTATAACTTTTTAGTTATCATTACTTTTTTCGAACGAGGTACATTTGAACAAACAAGTGTTATATATTTTTGAAATCACCTCTTAAAATCATTTATTTTGATACCCACCACGATGGGTTTGGATGAAAAAAGAAATTGGGCCCCCACAATATGGCGCTCAAAATCCGCCATTTTACTATTTTCCAATTTTTATGTAGCCAGTGATACTCGCAGGTTTAAGAATAATCGATTGACGTAAGAATCATCAAAATCGGCCAACGCGTTTGATCTCTATAATGCCACAAAAGAACATACAAACATACATACATAGACTGATAAACACATGACCAGCCTTCATATGGCAGTCGGGTAAATCTTCCGCCAGAATATTTATATAATCCATTCTCGTCATCAAAACTAAACAGTATGAACTTGGAAAAGCTTTGAAATAGGCAAGATAGAAAAAAAGGGTGCAGAAAAAAATTGGCAGTCAATGGCGACTAAACTTCTTTTGGCGCCAATTTTAGCCAAAACCATAGTGGTGTTTAACTAGAAATATTTTTTTAAGAACATCAGTAAAATCAACAGTCACATGTTTAAACATTCTTCAAAGAAACAATTTTTACATCAACCGTTATTGTCCTGCTTGAAGCAATAATTATTGTGTTAGCATTTGTTATCTTTCTCATGAAAAGGCAGTTAAGTAGTTAATTTGCCTAATCATAAAAATGATTGCGTGACGGCAAATAACTACTTATACTCCGGTGTTAAGGTTAGCTTTTGGTCAAAAAAGGTGTTTTGGGCCCATAGATTTCATAAAAGAAAGACGCGTCGCGACAACTGCGAAGTTATTCTGTCTAAACAGTTTGAGAACAATATCTATAAAAACCGACCAAGTGCGAGTCGGATTCGCACATGAAGAGTTCCGTACCGTTATCGCGAAAAACGGCAAAAATATCACGTTTGTTGTAGTGGAGCCCCACCTAAATATTTATTATATTCTGTTTTTATTTGTTGTTATAGAAACAACAAATAAAAACAGAAGAAACAGAAATACATCATCTGTGAAAATTTCAACTGTCTAGCTATCACGGTTCATGAGATACAGCCTGGTGACATGTCTGTCACTCCGCGGTCCGTCTGTCTGTCTGTCGACAGACAGACGGACCGCGGAGTCTTAGTAATAGGGTCCCGTTTTTACCCTTTGGGTATGGAACCCTAAAAAACTGTACTCTGTCTATGTCATCGCTCTCGTACTGTCACGTTTTCCCTGGCAAAAAGTGCCTTAAATTAGATGCCTAAAATTAGCAGCCAAATAAAACACCCTGTCAAAAATGTTAAAGCTTTGGCTTGCAAAAATCATCAACTACACAAAAATAGGAATATTTCAGTCTACAAATGTACGGCACGCGAGATACCGGCTAATGACGTCACTTGCTACGTCAGAATCAGAACACGGTTGACGCGGCATCTTAAAACTGGCTGCATTGAAGACCAAGGCTAAAGAACTCCAAGGTTTTTCGTGACGAACTTGATAACGAGTGCTAATAAATTGTGAACCAATTTTTTTGTAAGTTTATAGTATTTTAACAATATGATTTTATATGTGGTTATTTCCTGATTGTGATTGTAATACCTATTTACAGGGAAAATTTTAACGTTATTTGTAGTGAGTAAGTTGCCTGTAGCCATGAGGTTAAAATTTGGTTTCGGCATTTCGTATTTAGTAAGTTTTTACTCAGTTATATTTTCTAGAATGGATTTTCATTACGTAATATTTCCTTACGATTTGAAAAATACTTGGTCATTTCCTATTATTTGTAGGTGGAGTGCCATCGTTGCGAGTTCATTGACCTCCGTTATATCATACGACCATGATTCTCAATTTTGGTTAAGTCTAAATGCAAACATCGGCACCTATAGACGGGAAAATTAAAAAAATGTAAAGAGATTTTTCTTTTTAATACTTCTGTCTTCTTCTCTACTCTGTGGTTTCCTATCATAATTTTCATTCATTGGGAGTAGGACAACCAATTAATTATATAGGTACACATCGCATATGAATAACACGCACTCACCCTTCCTACATAGTTTCATCATTCAAAATATCCGCCACTTTCTACAGCAAAATTTTAGTATTCAAGCTGTTACATTTTCCTAAACAGCATTCGCTACAATACGTACATTGACGTTCACAATAGAATGAACCGACTAGCAGAGGCCCACTGTCTGACACAGCAGAATGCGTTGTAAAAATAGAATAGATACTCTTTATTTCTCAATTTCTACATCATAACAAATTACATACAATTAGAAGTTTATATTTCATGGATCGTGTATCAAACTTCAGTTGTTCGCAGTTACAGAAAAAAATGGCGACTGTCAACAAAAAAGACGCCAAAGTGCCGAATCAAGATTTGAGTTATCGGATTCCGTAGAAATAGGTACGATGTGCGAAACCGAATAACGATTATTTTGTATTCGAGTGTCATGTGGTACAAAGTCAATGGAAATAATTTCCACTGGATGTCTACCTAAATATTTTCTAATCAATTTTGTTTGGATTAGTAATTTTGACATGTATCAGAAGTTTCCTTTGGCTTTTTCATTGCCCTTAGAGTTATTTCGATAATGGAGTGAGCTCAAATGCTCACTCCATTATCGAAGGAAAAAGACAAGTTTCATTGTTTTGGGTCCTTATCTTCTCAAACTGCACTATCACATTTTCAATTTCATCGAATCCAAAGGTCTGTAAGCTTGGTCCATTAAAAATCTTAGTTTTCTGAGTAGGTACCATTGTCTTACAGTAACTACCTACAGAAGCTGGTGGTAACTTAACAAAGTAAGTATACATAACAGTAATCTATAGTCTTTATAGGACCATAGTACGTTTAAATAAAATTGCAGTCACGCTGATCGCAGTAGATTGTCAGCCCCGCATCGTAGTCATTACATAATTCTACAGGATTGTGTTCAGGCACTGTGACAGTTTATAAACACAACAAAACCTTTATGGGTTACGAACGGCCTTCAGAGTTGGATCATTACGAATTATACTTATCTTGTCATTCTTATAAATCACGGTTAGGTTAGGCACATTTTTACGAAGCTTCTTGTTGCATAATAGGGAACATTTTGTGATTGCATTGGATTAGCAATCAGTTGAAATTGTGTCTTGAAAACTTAAAAAAAAAACCACCTACTTCCAAATGAAAACACTACGTGAAAATACCATTATTTTTGGAAATCGGTGTCTATGGTTTAATCCGTTAGAAAAAGAAGGTAAGTACCAATTTTTTTCGTTATGGACACCGACGTCCGAAAATTACTTCCAATGCAACAAGAAGCTTCGTAATTTGCCGTAATTTATTGAAGAGTCCTATTGTATATTGCCGAAGTTCTTCATTAGAATCTTCACCAAACTAAAATGGGACCAATTTCGGAACATACTCTTTCAAACAAAAAAAGAATTTTTAAAATCGGTCCTTAATTGACGGAGTAATCGGAAACAAACATATAAAGTCGAATATAGAACCTCCTCCTTTTCCGAAAGTCGGTTAAAACTGTTGAAAGTTGTTTTTTTTGTTGATTATCTTCAGTGAAGAAAGAAGAAATGCATACCTTTTAAGTCATCAATAATGACACTACCTACTGTTGAAAACGTTTTGTTCTCTGCAGAGATAAAGGTAGGTAGGTACGCGACTAGTACATGTCATTACTGTAAACTTCAGGCTTGTATTAGTTTTCTACAAAGAAAACAAAGTTTCCATAAAATAAGAATTCTACGTGAGTAACTGCGTACCACTATCCTCTGAGCTTCGGCCCAATCACGTATATTTTCAATACAATTGACAGGTTATATTGCTAATTCTGTTGTCTACACATATTCTTCTTAACACAATTAATCGCTAAAACTTTTCAGATTTGGATCATTATATTCTACCAAAACTGCCTTTGACTGAATATAACAAATATTGGGGATGAAAAAAGACCAAAAAATAACCAGAACGTGACTTATTTTTCAATTCTAATTTTACAAAATGTATCAACAGACAGTAGTTTTTTGTTAAACTTAGACCAGCTCATAGATTTGGTATCCATCACATCTTTTTCAGCTAGACCTTGAATAGTTTTCTTTGAATTATTGAGCCGACAGCCGACACAACCAGTAAAGAAAACATTAACAATAAAGTAATTTTTTGCTTATTTAGCGAAATTTCTGGTAATTGTAAGCTGTCGAGTTTTTGCATCAGCAATTTCAGTCACAATAATACTCCATTTCCTATTACTTTACTTTTTGGTCAAAGATCACGTAGTTAGATATAATGAGAGTGAATTTATGAAAGCAATTAAAGACTTTAGTGATAATTAAATGGCTATTAATGAAATAAAGTCAGTGATTCAAGAGGAAAATGGAGGAGAATTATACGAAGGGCTGAAACAGGCGGTAAGAGAAAGGGAAACAGAGGAAAATACACCCAATCATTCCATGCTTCTCTCTCTCTATTTTGCTTTTGTCTGGTGTAAGGATTTTCAGCCAGACATCTAGAAACTCTGTTTTCTCTAAAACCCATAAAGAGACGATGGAACTCAGGCTGAAAATAAACA
The DNA here is from genome assembly GCA_947562075.1 of Orthosia gracilis. NCBI lineage: Eukaryota > Metazoa > Arthropoda > Insecta > Lepidoptera > Noctuidae > Orthosia > Orthosia gracilis. Next base: position 24,752,037 of record OX387275.1, read on the forward strand.
GGCGACTGACGATTTTACTGCCGTAAGTATGGGTGTCCGTTTGTAGCCTTCGCTATGAAACTAAATCTGGATCTTCCTTCTAAGATGAAATATACTTTTGATAAAATTAATGAACTTCCTACTAAGAATTATGAATATGTAATTTATATCTACTCAAATGTTTGATGGATGGAGTTTTTCTGATCAGTTTATTTTGATATTGCTGCTACACGATTAGTGTTGTCTAATAAGACTTATCGTTAGTTATACATAAGCCAAAAGTTCAAGATTTGGACATTATGCCGAAGAATTTCAAAATCAACATTAAGTGATGGATCATGTTACAAAAAAAAAGTAATGTTTACTCGATAGCGAATTCAATGTTTGAATTTCACATCCTTTTTCGCTGAATTATTTTGACTTAATCGAATATTTTACTACAGTCAGCTCAAGGGCATCAACGTATTCAAAAAAGTATTGGAAAACATTTTCCTAAGAAGTAAATGCTATTTCAATGCCGCAATGTTGACACTTTTTGAATATTCTTGGCTATAAAGAATCCAAATAGTGGGGTGACACTTGGAGATGCCATATTCAGCCGTGGGCATCTTTCAGCTGATGCAGCAGCAAATGATGATGATGATAAAGAAACCGTAGAAACGCAATTGATTAAATAATCTTTAGCTATAAGTATTTACCACAGTCGATCCTATAGATGCTAAGTTATTTAAAGCATTTACTTATAGTTTCATTTTCATCAGATCTTTTATCCCGCGCACCTATTAATTCAACAATCTTGGAAGCCATTGCAGATTCAAGATAAGCTAAATAAATGAAGATCGTTTATTTCCTGCCCTCATTATTATTCCTTTCGGAAGGAATCGTATAACGTCGGCTATTAATTATGATGATTTACTTAATAATACTTAGTACTGAACGCAACAGGATATTACGTGGGTTGGTGGTCATTAAAATGATGGAACATAGTTTTGATATGCATTTATCGTAGGTACCATCTGTTCCTAATATCTGAAAATGAATGACATAGGGCTAAACATAATAAACATATTCAGCCCAATACAATTTTAGTGAACGTTACAAGAAGATACCTAATTCGGGTTGAGCATAATGATACGAATGAATCAATAGCATTATAACTTAAGTAAGAATATGAAAGACGATGCTAACCAGGAATACGTCGTACAGCACAAAACTGCAAAGCTATAGAAGATTCCGATTACATTCTCGTAAACGACGATCGACACGTTTTGAATGTTGTGATAAATCAAAACATTGAATGTAACGAAGCATATATTAGCGTATTGTTCGCGCTCTAACAATCTGTATCGTACGATAAGCATGGGGGGTATGGACGACCTTGCCCGTGACGTCATCCCAATAGGAGTCACTACAACAGAGGGACGCCTAACTCAAATAGTAAACAGTAGGGCAACTCACCGGCTTTGCTCCCAGGGCGCTGATCTTCCAGACCAGGCTGCTCCCACACCAACACGTGGGCACCGCGACTTGACGAAACCATTTTACGAACGAGAGGAAAGCACGAAAAGAATCTTATTTTAATTAGATTATATTAAAAATAACTTAAACTAAAATGCGTCTCTGAGCTACCACCTACGTAACGTTGGTGAGCGAGCCAACGAGTGGTTGAGAGTGACAGAGGGTGGACATGGTGAGGGTTGATCACGTGACGGAGTAGGAAGGCTCTGCTGAAGCAGACTGTTGACCGACTGACGGTTGTGATTCGACGCGACGCGCCGGTAAATATAGGAGAGGAGTGCGGGGGCAGAGGGGTCGGGACGGGACGGCGCACGCGCTCAGGGCATGCGATGACGTGAGCGGTTCAACTTTTTTACTGAACGCTGAAAGCAGTAATATGAATAGAGTAGGTGCCGCTATACAGCCGTACAGCAGCAGTATTAAGTCACAGATAAAGCGCTAAAGCGGCGACGGCGCGACGGTCATTTCTAAAAAGTGGATCCTGTAAAATGGAACGATGCACTTGAGTGTTGAAAGTCAGACAGATAGTCGACATGCTTTATTGATCGTAGGTTCTATGCAATTTTATAGCGCAAAGCTCTCAGGTCACAGCGGGCTTTCTGTCGACTAATGGCAGAATTCAGTAGCTTGGTATTTATGTTATGGAAACATCAAATATGAAGCTGATGATGAGAAAGATAAAAGACTACGAGTATAGTCAACGTCTAAACGCTTGTTTTAAAATTCGAATTGCTTCGCGGAACGGTCATGGCGGCTCACAAATCATTGTTAGACGAATCAAAGGCCTTTGTCAAAACTTCGCTCATTCGATTTTCGGAACTATATACAAATACAAAAAAAATACAAAAAATCTTTATTTCTTTAACAAGATTTTTTCCTTATAATTATTAGTTGTTGGAGTCTCCTTTTAAGCATTTATATACATATCTAGTTTTCAACAATCTAATAGCTGACACGCTTCCGTTTCATAAGATAAATGATCTCGAATGAAGGGGTTATCTACATATTATATAGAAAATGTTAATATAAATGTTTCCTTGGCTAATGTCCACTTTGATAGTTGGTGATTGGTCGGCACTCGGAGGTCATTCCCTCTCAGCAAAGGCTTGACCAGTTCCTGAAGCAATTATTTTGTTTCAAGCCATAGCCCTGCTGAAAAGAGACTCGAATAGTATTTTGGCTTTATATCTACATAGATTTACATACATTATGCTGATACATATTATATTTATTGATACGAGACATAAAATTATTGTAAGTTTGTGGATTTTAAAACCTGCATTTTTGATACGAGGGTATTTCATTCGATTATCTCTGACAACGCAATACAATTTGTTCTCAAAGATAGAGTTAGGGGCAAACTACATCTTCAAAGGATTATCTAGTTAAGACATGAATACATTCATGTGAACTAACCCTCCAACATGAGATTTTAGGATTTACTGCAACTTCGGAGTGGTCAATGGGTATTCCTTTGATTACTACTGACTCATCATAGTCATCAGCGAACACGCTTGCGCTTGCCTCTACGTCATCACTCATCACACTACAAAACATCATTGCTAAGAATACATTGCGCGTTTTCTTAGTTTCAGTTTCATTTTACGTTCGTGATGACAGCGGTGTTTTAGTACCTATTTATTGGTACCGGACTGCAAATTCCTCTGGTAGGTGTGTGTGAGTAATGGTGTCTTGCATAATATTTGAACTGTTAAGAGCTCGAATTCTGTTATCTATGAGACATAGGTATTCTTAATTGCCTTCCGCCTACTGTTCTACGCCCTTGAGTTGAGACTACGGTTTATGTTTCAGTAAAGTTCTAGCTGATGGTTTCAATTTTAAACTTGAACGATAGGCAGTTGAACCTTATGGCTTCTAGTTGATGACTTCAGCCAGGCTTCATAACTTTAGGTTAGTCTTGTTGTCGTGTTTTCATGTCATCAGCCATGGAGTCCCGCAAGGCTTAACTCTTCGGCTAAATCATATCTCATCTCTGTAGATTTTTCAGGCAGTTGACTAAACATAAAAAGATAAAGAATAAAGTGCATATGAAATGATTCAGCCGGAAATAGAGATGATATTTCAAGATAACATTACATTATGAATGAAGGTTTGTGAATTTTGATTGCACATCCAACAAATTTACTAGTGCCTTCTAGCTAGTCTGAAAGATGGATGGATGGATTAAACAGCATACCTCCATAAGCAAGTATCTAGAGCAGCAGGCATATTGCGTTTTATGAATTCGGAAAGAGCAAAGCACAGAGTATGAAAAACCGACCAACCACATAGACCGAAAGCCACATCGCATCTTTCATCTCGCATGTGATTATTAGATTTTTCATACTCTTTGCCCTTTGCTTTTTCCGAATTCATTACGCAATAAGGCTCCAGGAATAACTTTCCAGACTGTGCATTGTGCTGTTTTTTTTTTCGAGATATTAGATAATCTATGATCCTACAGCCCTGAGTTCGGCACAAAAACAGAAGAACCATGAAGATAGTTATTATGTCTGTGCTTATCATGCTTTGCTTGGCGCTAACAAACGCTTTTCTATCTCTCTTTACGTTTGACTCAATCTTAAAATTGGGCTGGAGGGTAAGGGCTCTTTCAGTTTAGACGTTTGGTGCGGGACTGCTGCGGAGCCGCAGCGGTGCGTTTGTCGTACCAAACGTCTAAATTGAAAGAGCCCTAAGAGCCTGCTAGAAATATCTCAGTTTTCAGCTCAACTGAAAAGGCGTGAAAATTCATTACGTTAAACACTTATTAAACGTGTGAAGCTACTCGTATCTTGGTTGCCGTGATTAGACTAATTTTCATGCCAAGCCTAATCCTAATTTAAATGCCAAGAACTTGCATGTGTGCAATGTTTATAGTTATATTATTATGTGGGTAGTTCATTCATGTTAGTACTTCGACACTTACCTAAGTGGTACGTCAGTACATTAGCTGCCGTCGAAACTGGAAATTAGAAACTCATCTCAGATTTTCCGGCAACAATTAAGTAGCAACAAGTAGGTACAGTTTATATTTTTATCTGCCTCAGAAGATGCTGGAGATTAGAAACTAATCTAACATTTTCCGGCAAAAAAAAGCTATACTGTGTACCTATTTTTTTTTTGACACAAGCTATGCTCTCAAAACGGCGAAGGAAAACATCGCCACATCTTGAATTGAGGATTCAAGCATGTAGGTATTATAAAGATGTCGCCTAGTCTTATTGAAAGCGGGCAAGGCTCTTTACAATATTGTCTTTCATTGATCGTTTCTACCTTTTCTCGTTGTTTGTAAAGTTCAATAAAGACTATGCAAACAAAAAGATCGAACAAAATCCGAAAAGTTTATTGACCTATCCCTGAGGCGAGTTCCTAAAACGCTATCCTGTCATGATCTTGACAACCTGCTAATTCTTTCTACACACGTTTATCAGATTATCCAATCTATGTGAGCAATAAATTATTCATTCATTTCATCAGATAAAAAAGCAGCTACCAAAATACCGTACAAATAAGTGGATAGGTCCTCAAAGTAAAGTTAGTCATTATGTGGGAAACGTGGAACAAAAACCTTACCTACGATATAAAATGTCTAAGCATGATCAGCTTTTCGTTCTAGTTAGGTACGGTAGGTACCTAACTAGAACGAAAAGCCGATCAAGACCTTGAACATTGAACTGATTCAATAATAAAAACAACATGTACAACTGCGATGTATGCATGTCTCATCATTTCGTAAAACTTTATAGTTCAGTAACATGAAAAGCTGGCGTGATGATACAGTGAACGTGAAATACGATGGGTACTTACAGCGCCATCTTGTAAAGTGTTTTGAAAGTTTTGTCACTGTGTTTACTGCCATCTGTTTTATTCATAATGAAACAATTTGACAGAATGAGTTCGAGGAAAAAGTGCGATTGTTTTAAAAGAGAGGGCGCTTGCCTGTTGATATGCCGAAACGTTTTCTCATGCAAAAACTAATCAATTATTTATTGGAAAATTTCGTGAAAAATATCCTCAATGGTATGAGGATAATAATAATAATAATAATAATCATTTATTCACCATACACACATGATTTATGACACAATAAATATTTGTACAATGCAATATTATATCTACATAAATCTGTAACAGTAATGTAACCCTGTCTCCTAAACTAGGTTGGATGGACGGACAATACCACAGATAATATAATACTAGCACCAACCCGTTTAACGAAACTGTAGCGACTTTTTATTCGACGACACTATTTATCAAGCCAATAGATTTGGCCTGTGATTTGGCTAAGTTCAATAAAATAGTGTTGTGGTTTGTGTTCTAACAAAAATCTTTCAAAATTTGCCAGTCGCGACGCTCTTTCGCTAATATTCCAAGATGTCTTCTGACCTATATCCCGATAAACTGTTTACGACCTAATACCCTGAATAGGTAGGTATTGTCACCTATTGAGATCCTAAGTGCTATTGTGATATGATTGAATAACAGCTGAATAACATAGTGACCATTGTGGCATCTCATTGTGTGGCGGATGCTACCGTTTAGAATTAGCCCACGCCTTTATTAGGGCTGCTGTGCTGGGTTTTCCAGATTTTTCCAAGATATATAACTACTTATTCTACTGTAATTTAGGGTCAACCCCGCTGGTGTGTTCCGCCAGCACTTTTAGATAGAGCAACAAGTTAATAGATACTGAAATAGGAAATATCTTTTCAGTTATTTCAAGTACAACTGTACAAGTCTACTTAAAAATCTGAAAAGAGGTCATTGTAATCATCATCAAAAAATAAATAAACTTTGCATAGTCTGGAACTCTCATAATACTGGCCCGAGTCGCGACAAAACGCGCTAAAGTTATAACAACGGAAATATGGAGGGACTATATTGAAAAGGCTGTTGTATGCAATGCAGGATGTATCGAGCGATCCACACTGCAAAAGGCCGGAAGACTTAGATACGCATTGTACATGGTTGCGTTCCTTAGCAATGAGAGATCGACGAAGAAGAAGACTGAATCAATTTTTAATACGGATAAATCCCGTAAAAGTGAAATAAAATCAGCTGCTCTGCCGTCGTACCATGACGTGTCAAAATTATCATGGTTCGACTGTGAAAAGGGACAGATGTATACAAGTCATACGCATCTGTCCCTTACGCACACTAAAAATAACCTTGCTCTAAGAGCTTATGGTCAGCCCCTTGTTCCATACATTTACGTTCACGACAAAATATATGGAAGAACAGTAGAATATTTTATTCGTTGTTTCAGAGTATTGTTCTTTGACAAAACTTGTAATCACAAATCACCTAAGTGGGATCCATTCATATATAAAAAACAAACAAACCAAGTCTTGGTATTACTACATAACTATATTGTAATTAAAAAGCTTATTTCAAAAGTATTTTAGCAGTTAATTTGTTGAGCAGATCCGTTGCCCATTGTTTAATAAAGTCTCACGAACTAGCATTCTTTTTTTGAAATCTGGGGAATTCCACATTCGAAATTACGTCTTTATTTTGTGGCCAACCCTGCTAAAACCTAGCGTGGAATACTACCAACCTAAACTGAATCATCTGAGGTGGCGCGTTCAAGGAACCACTTATCAAATTGGGGACTTACACATGCGAACGTTTGCCTTTGCACCATTGGTTTTTTGAGGATAATAAGTGGCAATGCAATATCACAGAACAACACATCGTCAACAAAACACAATAGATAACATTGTTTAATAACACAACTTAATATTTAATTGCAACCATAACTTGAAAAAGCATCATGGATGGTGCTTAGTTGATAAGATCAAGGAGCCTTATATGAAAGATTTGAAATATGAATGGGCTCTGAAACTTGAATTGTCGCCTAAACGAAAGCGCAAGAGAGCGAGTTCAAAATTAGTCGGTAACGTGCAGAAAAGTATTCAATACTAGCAGACGCTTCGCGGTTTCACCCGCGTAGTTCCCGTTCCCGTGGGAATACAAGGGATGCAATGTAGCCTATGTCACCCGGGGATAGTGTAGCTTCCCAACGGTGAAAGAATTTTTGAAATCGGTTGATTAGTTTCGGTGCCTATTCAATGCAAACAAACAATCAAATCTTTCCTCTTTATAATATTAGTATAGATAGGTAGCTTGCGTGACAATTTACTATTCACCAATCAGAAGTATATTCCCCGAAACAAATTTAGATCAACCAATCTAATATAAAAGAGTGTTGCAATTTGAAAATGTGAGAAATTTTATTTCGCATTTCGCTGGTTAATCCGAATGAATCACCGTATGGGGAAATCCTCATCATACCAATATTATAAATGTGAATGTAAGGTTTTGTTACGCTTTCACGCAAAAACTACTGAACCGATCATCATGAAACTTTGAACATATATTTTTCGAGGTATTAGAATTAACAAAGGATACTTTTATTAACAAAAAAAATATTTTTTACGAAAGATAAAAAAATCGCGGGTGAAACCGCGAGGCGCCAGCTAGACCGATATAAATTAGTACCTATTGATTTAAAGTCAATGTGAGTAGCTAATACATTAACTATGAGATAAAGCCGATATAAATTAGTACCTATTGATTTAAAGTCAATGTGAGTAGCTAATACATTAACTATGAGATAAAGCCACGTGTTCACAAGGCTGCAGAGTATCGTCATATGTTGCAATACGCCGTAGGTACTCGGATCTATTAGTCCTCCCAACCAGGGCCGGATCTAGGGCGGCAAATGCTCAGAGCGGCAGAAATGAGGGGCGGCCAAACTGAACTAACAGCGCTTTTCATTTCATCAGAAAACCTAACTTATTCATGGTGTGGTGCTAAAATCGATCGGGCCCTGCCTCCCACGACAATTACGAACACACCACCTCTTAATTATATCTGTTCATCCCGTTTGGCCATAAATAGCGCGGTGAAGTAGATTAAAGGCGTACTGAATTGAATATCTGCAGTATTCAATGATATTGTACAGTTTTGAAAAAAAAAAGGATTAGGTTAGCCACATAAAAACTTATAAATGTCGCACAAGATCTGTAGGTAACTAAAAAGCAAAAATAATGTCATAATATACTGTTATTCTAAGGTCATAGGTAAAAACAGTCAGCCTAGAAGAGCAACAAATATTTTGAATAACAAAATAACTATGAAAAGAAAAATGTAACTACGTAAGAGAAGAGGAAAAAAAGTATGTAAGGATCGTAGCGTGCGGCGTTCTGTAGTTTCTGCCTACCCCCATGGGAAAAAAAGCGTGAGTTTATGTTTATATGTATGTATATAACTACGTTGCCTCCTTTTTACAGTCTTGGCAACTTAAGCCTTGGGCACCCTCAATAAGACCATAAGTCTAATCAATTTGATACAAAATACTGTAGTGACATCTCTCAGTACACTTTCAAAATCTAGCACAATGATAACAGCATTAACAACTTAATGACAATGTATATCAAAGCAAACGGTACCAAAACAATAGGCAGGTGACATACTAAGACATGAGTACCGTTCTGAATGTCAATGGCGAAGGTGGCGTGCGTGTGTTCTCATCCCACAGAGCAACGAGACACCTCCGCGGCCTATATCGTTTACTCGTAGAAATTGACGGCCTGAGGCAATTCAGATAGGTTCGCGTTTGACCACTAGGCTAGGCATCTCACCTAAAGGCTAATTCTTGTACTTATGAAATTTGGCAAAATCACCTCAGCGACAATTAAAGTCAAAAGCTTATCAAATTGTAAGAAAAGTGGTAAACTAGACGTTCTTTATCAGATTGCGACTACGATGAATACACGGGATTTGTGATGGTACCTAAGCGATGATGAAGTCGATAATGGAGCACGCTTGCCCAGAAGTAACCCATTCACTCTCGACTTAAAAACTCCCTGGTTATAGCTATCAGGAGACCCAGACCCGTTTAGTGTGTGGTGTCTCGCAGGTCAATCCGAGTGATTTGCTACTGCTTAACCGGGCGATCCTGTGGAGACTAAACTAGAGCAACCAGCCAGGCAGGTTCCGTACGGTCCGTCTATATTTATACTGTCCCCCTTTCTTCATCGATGCTGTGCCCAGACTCCGACAGGGAATATTAATAGTAATGGAAACTCTAGTCGCTGCTGTACTCTATGGTTCCTACCTTAACATTGTCCTACAACAACATGGTCGTTTGATATTTGAAGGAGCCGTTACGAACGTTTTGTAGCTGTGAAATTAAATTAGAATTGAATTGATTGATGAGGTGGGACGCGATTCTATTGTGTTAGTGTTAACGGGAATTCGTAACAGGATTGCTTCTAGAAATTGCCTTGAGTGGTCCATATCTTCCCTTTCGGCGTCGGTATCTAAACTAATATAATAAAAAGCATATGTAAGAGGAAGAAATCATTCGATTACAACAATCATTTCAATTTTTTTCCCCCGTAAAAGGGACGGTGAATGCATTACTGGGATCTACTTTTGTAGAAGCATAATAATACTCTAGCAGATATCTTAAAATTTCATCGAGGATGGTGCTTTCAAAAGGGAGCTTACTATCTAATGCAAGTGCACTTACAAACGTCAGAGTTAATAGATGACTCAAAAATGCAAAAAATGGTTGGTGCTAGACTCTTACAGACACTATAAATTTACTTAACTCCGCTGCTACTTCATTAGTCTAAACTCTAATTTAATGGATCTGGTTTAACTAGACACTAATACGTCCTGACCTACGAAATCACTGTCAAACGAGATTTGCGTCCTGACCTACGAAATCCCTCTCAAACGAGATTTGCGAACGAAACTGCATAATATTTGAGATTATCCAAATACTCTAAAATTGTACGCGTGCAGTCCGTCCATTCAACCACTAATTTAATAAAACTGCAAATAAAGCAATTAATGGATTGTTTTATTTGTATAAGCTTGATATGGCTACATTTTTAAATAAATGGTAAATTAATTCTCTAGGATAATGATCTCAAAGTTAATAACCTAGAACTACAATTTATAATGTCGTGCTAAAAATGTCCACTTTGTCAACGAAATTACTTATACCCATTTGCATAGAGTATGTATAAAGCGACATGAACAAGGCACATGATAGAGCAACACATCTAAATGCCCAACTACCACAACTGAAATTCATAGAAAACTGACATTGTGGTAAAAACGACTATATGCAAATCATCATTGATATATAATCGTGAAGATTTTCATATTCTTCACAGGAACTTGTTCCTGGATAAAAATCCAATGTGAAATGTCTTTTACTATCTCCAATCTATACCCACACTAAATTTCATCATCATTGGTTCAGCGGTTTAGGAGTAAAAACGTAACTAATAGACAGTTACTTTCTTTTAGTTTAGATAACCAAAAAATTAACACAGCTCTCATGAATCAAAATGAAGACGTCGAAGGTGGTCTGTAATTTATGCCATAAGAAAAAAAGGCATTAGTAGTGAAGCAAAAGAATCTCTAGACACTAGAAACACCACGTGGAGCAGTAGCTGCCTAAGCAGCGATACTCTAGATAGCATATCAAAGAGTGACAGATAAAAGACGCGTGCAACTGTTTATCAAGAAGTTGTTAATACTTTGATAATGAAAACAGCAGCAGCTATTATTATTATGAAGATGCATCTAATCAATCGGCATAAGGATCAGTCGATTAATAGTTTGTGCTATAGGGTTTACCATAAGTGCACCCCTGCCTAAATCTTTGGGAAATACATCATATTGTGTTTCAATAGGTTATACAAAATATGCAACTAACGGACGAAAGAAAACTTGGTTGACGGTATCGATATTGAATAAATGGTGATAAGATGATCAACGAGCCCATTCTCTGCCCTAGTTCCAAATTTAACAAATTCAGACGTTGTAAATTGCCTTACATTCTACATTTCTACAGGCTCGTTTTCTTTATGAAAAACATAGGTCAGTGACTCCTTTACATTTGTACCCAACCATAAAATAGTTTGACCTCTACTTGAAATTATTTATTTTCGTTCCTTCTTTTAGTTTGCTTCAACTTATTCATTTAATTTATTGCTTAAAATGGGTCTTTAGGATTAATTTCTAGCTTTTGCAATAATTGGTTTGTTAATAATACCAGAAAACCTCAGAATTTCGGACGAGCATTCATTAAGAGCGGTTACGCACTACATCCGACCCAAATCCGAGAAATTTTGGTCCTAAGTAGTACTTCTTGTAGTGGTAGGATACGCACAGTATCCGCCGAACTCGGCTCTCGGATTCGGATAAAGATCGGATGCATTGCGTAACCGCTCTTACGCACTAGATCCGAACTTTGTCCGATCGAATACAGAACATTTTCAATTCAGATAGAACTCGGTAATAAAATCCGGACTTGGATCGGATGCAGTGCTAAACCACTCTAAAGCTATATATCGCGTGTTTGACCAGCATTTCGTCGATTTTTACGTACCTAGTTTTATTTCCCGTAGCGTGTTGGACAAAGCTTATTATTAGGTCCTAGATTACTAAAACATTTAGGCATCATGCTATCACCTCACGCGAACTGAAAGCTATGCAATTAATGGGACCAGCCTTAACTTCGCGTGGTTTTTGACGGCTACTTATTGCAACTTTTACTTTTACTGGACAGATATTTGACTTTAAGCGGAAGGAAAGAACAAAGGAATATATATCAGCCGTATCAATTACCTAACTATTGGGCGTTTGATGTGAAGGAATGAGGAATATGTCGTGAGGAGAGTTTTGAATGTAAAAGTTGAATGAATTATATATATATATATATATATTATAGGGAGGAACATCAAAGAAACGAAGGATGGAATGTATGAAAGATCTATGGCTAGTAATCATCATCATAGTCATCTTAGTAGTCACCGGCGCGAAATTTATCTTCCTCTTCCATATTTCTCTGTAGTCGTCACTAACAGAAAAGTATGGAAGAAGAAGAGAATTTATGGTAACCCAAATAAACTTGGGATAGAAGAGCATGAGTATAATGATGATAACGGAGTTTCATATACCGCAGTTCTATTTAAATCTGTCGATTGTTCTAAAGTTACAGCGCTGTTGCATAAAAAGTTTGTAAAGATAAAATCAGCGCGAAAAAGTCTTATGGACCAGGTAACTATGCGTTAGATTAAACTATTCTTCATAAAGTTACAGATGATGAAATTGAACTAGCCCTTGAATCTAGATTTAATCAGCAAATGAAATCTAGAGGCAATGGAAGTGTCAATCTATTGTTAACAATCCTTTGTGATGAAGACAAAGTAGTAGTAAGCCTAGTAAATAATGTAGAAACCTTCAAATATGTACTTATAGATGAGAATAATTTATTATTATGTATAGTATCTTCGATCAATAATATACTAGATAAACAATCCCATACAAAACTTCTCTTTAAAACTGATGCTAATTGTGTTTAGGTAATTATAAGAATTCTATTTGAAATAAATATAGGTACCCTAATAAGCAAATTCAACCTTAAATGCAACGTTTAAAGTTGCATTCACAGAACTTGTACAAAGCAATAAAATAATTATGAGCTTGTTTCGCTGCTAAACCTACATTAAAACAAATTTAGTCTTACACGCATGTTTTAAAGTCTAAATTACAAAGTTCCAGAACAGTCGATGTGTGTTACAATAGTTGGCGCGTTGTCGACGCAAACGTTGGTCAATCAATCATAATATTTAGTCATTGATTCATATTTACTATTTAGTTCGGTTTTTACTTTATGAAAAACACTTAATGATATAAACTTACCGAAAAAAATATATTTCTTTCAAAACAAAGTGTTACGTTAGTGGTTATTTGCACAAGTTTTCAACGCAAATCGCAACATATACGTCTTAATGAAGGCTATAATTAGACGATAATAATTTGAAATAAGACCACAGCCATATTTTTGGCCATATTTTTAGGCCCGTTTTTTCCGGTGACCTATTGATCTAGTGCATTATTGATCGAAGTATAGTAGATACAGACTATTGTAGTGCATTGAGCCCTTGAATGAACTATCTTAGTTACTCATAGTCACATGACATATTATTATGTCCAGGAAAAATCCTCCAGTTTCGGATTTACTCACCATTGTTTTGTTAATATTAAATTATGGATAAACATTAAAATATATCATCGATGTTGACAATCTTTTGTTAGGTAGGTACTATTATGATTGATTTTAAGTACTTTGTTCGTGACAACGTAAAACTTAATATGTACGACATTTACAGGGTCAAATAAAATTAAGGGAGTTAAGAAGGTTTAAAACCGGTTTCCTCACGATGTTTTCCTTCACTGTTTTGAGAGCAGTGGTGATGCAATAATTTACACAAAGTAAAGCGCCTGGGTTCGAACCCACGACCTACAACTTATAAGTCGCGGCTGTTACCACTGGACCATTGCTCACCAGTAGTAGTAACTACAGTAGCTATGGTTAATAAAAGTAAGCTCAATCACTAACATACTACTAAGAATTGGCTGACTTAACTAGAATAAAAACTTGCGTATTATTTATCACAAAATCTGCACTTGGTACTCTTTATTCTAATACCTCAAAAACCTGACACACTTAAAAGATATCTGTACAAAACGAACAATGATAGTCATTTTCTAAAGAAGCAAGTACATATGTACTTCCAGTAATATTTACTACAAAGGAATGTCCAAGAGATAAGGAGTTACATAAGTTTACTTTCAGTTTTCTGGTAGAAGACCGACAATATATTAGTAACAACTTCAACTAGTTTTATTTGCTATTATCTTAATTATATCTAGCTGAACTCTTGAACAGAATACCCTTCACAATAATGTTAGGTAACATTTAATACTATGGTTTTGGGCTGTTCCATAATAAGAAAAAAAACTAAAGCAAGGCGTCTACAGACGATTTGCCTGCGGGCATCCTGACCATACCTACTTTCCTTGTACTTAGTTTTGTATTATATACCCGTTGACTTAACCACAGATAATACTATACTACACTTAACTAAACAAATTATTTAAAACGTTGCGTTGTGGAGAGCATTAGTCAAGCATCATCAGGCCTTAGTTCGAGGTAATCTCAGCATCTAATACTTCAATAAGTTGTAAAAAAGCCTCGCCTTGTTCTAGATCACAAAAGTAAGTTTAATATAAATAGTTATTCATTGTCATTATTTATATTAACTCATACAGTCCCTTAATTCGTTACGCTCTGTATATTATATTAAAGAGTATGAAAAACAACTCTATCCTGTTTGTCGGTTATTTTATGGCAAGGAAAGAATATGACGGTGGTGATGATAAGTGATCACCACCACCATAATTTTCTGCTATTGCATGCCAATATAGTCAATCATTTACCTGATCAACATAATCAATTCCTTCTTTGAACAGTTAATCGTTACTGTCATTAATTTAGGCTGTACGACATCTTACTAAATACAACAATTTATTCATTATAATAACGATTTAATGGATTGATATTTCTTATGCATCTTCATTTTGAAACGCATCTTCATGCTTCGTAATATTCTGACGCACCCTGTTCAGTCATCCATGATGCATTGCTGTCTGTTATTAGGTAAACATTTTACCAAAATACCGATTACTTCTTCTTATCCATATTTACTTTTGTAAGTTCCTAATAGGAGGATCATTCTTTTATAAAACCTACTAAACAAGAAAGTCAATTTTCATAAGCCAAACAGCCTAAAAGAGATATTGCGTCTTATTACATAAATACAAATAAAACGCCTATGTAACCTTAAAAAATATCTTATCACACAGTTACGGCTAAAATATAAGACTGTGTGAGAGGATGAGTAAACACTATAGCATAATATTTGACTTGGCATTAGTGTTTGCAGTATTTTAACTTTCATGTTTTATTTACTTTAAAATGAGTGATTGTTTTGACTTCCGTAGTCACCATCTTCGTTGCTACACAAGAACTAAGTGTGTGGTATCGAAATGTACAAAGGTAGTAAGGACCTAATAAGACCAAGAACCAGATGACCGGACTTCTTACAGAAAAATCTAGATGAGACTACTAGGAAAGGATACACAAAAGAAAGGCGGTCTGCTACTTTGCGGTTGGTTAACAAGGCTGCCAAAGAAGATCACGATGAAGAACTTAAAGCTGAACAATGTGCCAACACTCAGTGATAGAACTACTAAAATCACTTTTATTTGAGTTAGGTGAAACCCAATCGACCAAAGTTAAACTTTGGTAAAGCCAAGTTAATATTTGGGTGTGAAAACATTTGTTTAAAATCTATTTCCACGAATCAAGTGATTAAGACCTCTAGAAGTGTACAAAGCACTCGTATCTGCCTGCCCACCTACAAAGACCGACAAAATGTTGGTAACTGTGTAAATAAAGGAGTCTCCTAAGGTGCGTTAAAATATCTTGTGTCAATATAATGATTGCTAAGTTTAAAATTTTTACGTTGTCTAACTTTTAGTAATCAGGCCGTTACAAAAAATTAGACGACGTTATCATTCTTAAATCATAAAGACACTTTTATTATGCGTACGGAAGGACTACTAAGGAGTGGAATTCCCTGCCGGAGTCTGTACTTCCCGATAGCTACAATCTTTAAGTAAAAGTTTTTTCTAGTCAAGCGTGCTTCATCGTCGACCACATCATCGCTTATCATCAGGTGAGATAGTGGTCAAGCGCGAGCCTAATGATTATAAAAAAAATATATATATTTACATCACAAGGCAAAGGTATTCAAGTATATTAATTTGGGAAGCATGGGACAAGCCAGAATAGGGCTAGATTTAGACCCAAAGGCGGAACATCAGAGTACATTGACTTTCACAAAGGGGTTGGACTTGGTTACGACAATAAATATGTTGACATGGAAAGAGGGCAAGGAGATATTTGTTCTGTAGTGGGATACAGTAGGCTCATAAAAACATTAATTTGTGAAAAAAATCAACAGGTTTACAACTATCAAAATAAAAATAAAACTAAGAGTTGCACACCTATCGATTATACAAAAATATTCGATGTTTTCTTAAGATCTAGTCATGTTATTAATATTGCAATCATTGTTAACAGGTACGGAAAGTGTTTGTTTCACTTAAGAAATAATATTGTGGTTTCGACACTAACCGCAAAAACACAATGTAATTTGTTAGGGCTTGTACAGACCTCGGTGACTACATTCTTCTGAATATTGCCACATGCCAGTAAGTACAGTATACTCAAGTCAGCCAAAAAATTACTATAAGGTAGGAATCGACTATTTTCTTAAATTCTCATTAGGTTCTTATGCAATATTGCAACAATTGAATCCATAATTATGGTAACTATCAGTCAAGTAACGATATAATTATTC
The DNA here is from genome assembly GCA_947562075.1 of Orthosia gracilis. Classification (NCBI taxonomy): domain Eukaryota; kingdom Metazoa; phylum Arthropoda; class Insecta; order Lepidoptera; family Noctuidae; genus Orthosia; species Orthosia gracilis. Next base: position 24,768,836 of record OX387275.1, read on the forward strand.
ATGAGTATAATAATATCGTTATTTTTCTGTATTCTGTGAATTTGTTTAAGTTCATTTCACTTTGTTTATGTCACAATAGCAAATAAAGATGCCTCTTATCATAATTTCCTTATATTATGCATCTATTGTGGCTACCATTTAGATACCTACTTTAGTGATTATTTTTCTTTTGTGCTACCACAGCATTATATTACTAAATTACAAAACTGATTGATGCAAGCACCTGTCAGTTGATATTAAGAGCGGACAATCTTTCGAAAGTGCTTTATCACTTTTAGATATTACATAATAATTGATAATCAAGTGAAATGTGAAACCAATCGATTGCTTCTTATATATCTTTGAAATAAAATATTTTAAATACGGCTCCCTGGGGAACTCCAACCGTGGATTCGTCTAAAGCTTTTGACACAATAGGCAATAAGATTTTTGTTGATAAAAATGGGTAATCAATTATCATACTAGATCTAACGGTTTGTAAACAGTGCGTGTGCAAACAAAAGCGATTATTCTTCAATAAGTTTATCACAACATCAATGAATCATAGTTCTCCTCACATATTTCTATAATGAAATTCTATGCAAAAGAATAGCGAATATTATTCGCAGTTCTCAGACAGCAGTAACCTTGAGCATGCCTCATTGTCTACGTTTGCGACTTATAAACATGATAAATAAACACCATGGAATGAAGACAATACATGAAGGATTAAACATTAAATACATACAAATAAAAATACGGAGGTATTCAATTCGTATGTACGTAAGTATTTGCCGTCAATTATTGACAAAGAAACTTTTACGTCGTAAGTAAAAGTTGATGCTAACCAGGAGGTCTATTACCACAGCCACAGCCTTCCGTCAATCTTCATCAAATCTTCCCCGAATGCTCTAGAAGCAGCCATTTTTCAAGTTTCCCTATTTTCTCTATTTTTCCATTTCGATCGATCGGCTGCATAGTTAAGTCTAATAACAGTTTAATTGGCAATTAGCAACTGATTAGGTTTCGTCTCAACGATCGTTTTGCTATTGTAATTTGTGAACCGATTAAGTTATTGCGCTTGGAGCTCAGAACCATTATTTATGATTACATCTTGAAGATTTTATGTTTAGTCTTTTTATACGGTAGGTTATATTTGTAATATTGCCGAGTTATTTGTAATAGCAAACTTGGCAGAGTGATACTGCCAAATCCCAATTTAGATCCATCAATTTTAAGAAGATATTTCATTGATTACGTCCCTTTGGTGAAAAATAAGGGTCTGTATCTCCAAAAATATACAATATTAGACGATTACGACGATTCCCAATAAATTTCAATCTTCAAGGTTCAAAACGCAATCTCGAGACAAAATTGCTTTAAACTATTAAAATAATCGATTTTAAAATTATGCTATAAAGAGTCCTTGATATTTCGATAGCCACACATTATTCTAAATTGCAATACGTTCTACTTACCCGTTATCATGAGGCATGTAGAATTTTCGTACCAATGAGAATATATTCGTCAGTAAAAACTTACCTGGAACAGAAAGTAGATTTATTAGTAAACAATAAACTATGACATAATAGAACGATAAGGAAAGAATGTGGAACAAAAAGTAATGCAAGTAATAACAATCGTTAACTTAATGTAGATGGCAATTAAAAGAATCTTAAGGCATTTGGTACAATAACCGGTGAACCATGAAATGATCTTTATTAGTATCATTTACGCAAATATAGTAAGTACCTTTAAATGCAGTCCTCTTCTACTGATTTAAGATAAAAAAGAGCAACATTTTAATCTTAAATCAGTAGAAAAATGAATATGGTACAAAACAATTCAAAATGAGCTTCCCCAAGTAGTTTGAAAATAGTAACTTAAGTAGAAGAAGTACATAAAAATGTAGGTATAAACAGCAGCCACATGACCCAAAAAGATCCATCAGAAAATAATAGCACTGATTTACATATGAATGCAGTTAGAGCATAATTTTGGCAATACACTACATTTGTAACTGATAAAATCCGGATAGACCGGATCTGATTTTTTTTGTGATCAACGACGTTTATAAAAACGGCTTTATTCATAATTAAAATAAGTTATCTTACCAATGTTAATGGATTCTAATGGCTAGGTATATTTTGGATATACCGCACCACTTTTGTGGTTTTTGAATGGTTTCTAAAACCGATAATTTTTTAAATTTATCTTATAAGCATGTGTAGAAATCGGTTGACATGGCATGGGTATGTGATACAGGATGACTAGAAAGCAGTCGACTGTTGAGATTACGGCAAATAGAGATGATGGAAGAACAAGACATGCTACGCCAACCCCAAATAAATTGGAGTTTGATGATCTTTTAAGAACCTATCCTAAATAAAGTAATGAAAATTAAAGTATAGCAAATATACTTCGGCCGCTTTATATGGGCCAAAGTATTCAGTTCCTTATGCAAGCCACGTCCCAAGTCGTGACAAATCGATCGACTTAATGCATGTTAAATCGATTGAAAATACGATCGCAGGCTGTCGCCACGATGTCTGATAGCTCTGCGAGTTGAACAAGTATCGAACGCAGTGTTTCTAATAGAATTACATTAGTGGAAATGTACAAAAAGTGATTGAGTCTCATCATCCTGCTGCCTTTATCCCAATTTATTTATTTGGGTCGCTGCAACATATTCTTCGCTCATACTTCTTTATTAGTTCTCATCTCGAAACTCACTTCGTTTGTAGACTGTAACGTCTTTAATTCCATTTTCGCGTTTTCCCTGATAGCCGATTGGTACAATCACGAGAACCGCTTCTCTATCATCAACAGATATCACAAAGAAACAATATCTAATAAAACTTTAAAATAATCAGTAACTAAGTAGTTTTAGTGAGTCGCTAACACGGTCTAACAACTCTATCCACGAATCTGGATGTTTCCGCGAATTCGGAACGAACCCATTACGATCGAATAAATTCTCTAATTGTCTAGTTAATGCGAACCTAACTGTTCAAGATGTGGCATCGCTTGACTAGCTTCGAAGGCTATATTGTCTTGAGGAATTTACTACTTTTTACATCGTTGTTTTTTTACTATATTGCTGAATATGCAAATAAGATGTTATAGTTATTTATCATTATATAGCTGAATTAAGGTGAAAAAGGTGTAAGTTATTAAATTTTACTAATTTATCGCCTTTTCATTTTCCTTTTTTCACACTGGGTTTTTCTTTTTATCATGTAACTTAAACTGTTTGATAAAAATTAAACTACAAATCCTTGTGATATATACTCATTTTGAGTAATAAACATAATTGAAGAAATGAATGTTATTAAGCTGTCTGAGTTACCGACCTGCCTAAGCCACGAAGGTCTGTAAGAGTGTGCTTACAGAAACCTTCGTGGTTTAGGGTAATCTTTCATGTTTTAATAGCTGATACAAAATATTATTAATGACTTTCTACGCTGACATTAAAAATAAGAAAAAATATATAGCGCTTTCCAGCGTTTCGGACAGAATTCAAGTGCCGTAATAAAATTTTATTTAAAAAAGGTGCCTATTAAATCGTCATCGAACTCACAAAATAGCTGAGTTCACAATAAATATTAAATTTCGTATGAAGTATCAATATTTTCCAGAATGATCCCTAATACCGGAAAACAATAAAACGAAGGAGACTACCGTTCAATCTTCTCAGAATATGAACAATTGACACTAAAGCAACTAGATGATGGCCTGACAACTCTGAGAACAATAAAATGGGAACCGACAAGGTGATGACGTAACCAGGTAGTTAGACCTAGATAAAACTATAAGATCTTCAAATAAAAGGCAACTTTAATGCCCTAGCATTGGGCTCCAACTGCAACACCCGACAGGATAGGACGAGTATAAAATACTATAGTATAAAGACTACTGGTTTGAAGTGGGCGCATCCCGAGGATGTGTGTAAGTGGATTAGCTGTTATCTGGGTACTTAAAACAATCATCTTTATCTGTCTTGATGTGTCAAGTGCAGCCTGGGATGTCGTAACCCTTCGCGTATGTATGCAGGTAGATCTTTGTTTGCATCCCTATATATTTAACTACCTACTGTGTTTTCTTATTGTTCCTAGATATCTGAAACACGGAATCATCATCTATCTAAATATAATTGACTGAATATGGGCAATAATTACAATGACTGAATTTCACAACAAACCGAGATACAGCCTATTATTATGCAATAACATAATTATGTACTTGACTTAATTTCTGATAGCACTATTGTTCATCTACCTAGATGTCCTCATATACCTATATGAGGACATCAATGAAATTCCCTTTTAATTAGCAATTTGACATTCAAAGCAAAGACAACATGTATACTAGTAGGTAGCTAATTTACATTAAGATTTTCGAGTCATAAATTCCTAGGATAAATCGCATGTCTTGAATAGACATAGAAGATCATACAATTTTCCCTAAGATTTGAGGTCAACAACCCAAAGAATAAAAATGTCATTACAAAATTTATTGGCATTGACTTTTTTGCCTTGATTATTGCAAAAGAATAGTAGTGACAACTGACTAGTGGCATTACAAGAGTGAAATAGGAGTAAAATTATGATAATTATATTTGATTATGATTGATTTGCTTCAAGTTGATTGAATATAGATAATAATTCATTGAGTAAACTTCAAAAACAACAGCGGCTTCGAAATTGCCTCAAGGGAAAGTACTAACGGGATAAAAATGTCTTGTGACGTAATCCAAGGTATGGTATAGGTACCTGTGTGGCATATTTCAACCAAATCCGTTCAAACGTTGAGGGGTTATAAATTAACAAACATCAAAACATGCAGATTAACAAAACTACATGGATTCAATGATGTAGCTAGCATGTATTGTGCTATTTTGAGCTAAATATGGGTATTTACCATCCAAAATACATGGTTAAAAAAACGAAACATTTAAATTATTATGCAAGCTGAATAATATTTTATTTTAGTACCTATACCTAGGTTTCAATATTTGCCTCAATTTTAACAAAAAGTACTGTTGTTTATGGTAGCAAGTTTTACAACATTGTATGCCTTTTATTTAATAAATAATAGTTTCAAAAAAACTAAAAAACACGCTTTAATAGAAAACCAAACTAAAAAATAGAAAAAAAAAACTGAGAACAGTGTGATAAACAAATAAAAATATTGTAAAAAAAGCGTAGGGTGTTATTTTGTTTTCCTTATCTTCTCTATTTAAAGGAGAAAAGGATGAGGAGAAGAAAAGATAAGAAGGGGAAAAGATGATAAAAGTCGGACGCCAGGGATGTGTCGTTTCTGTCTGGGTCGCGGATAAATTTGATAGAGAGTTACCGCGGCCCTGGCACAAGTAACTGAAGGAAAACGGGTGGGTTTTAATCAGTAAAAGTCTGAACCCGCTTCACCCAGAGCGTGAAGTCTTTGGTTGACTTCCAACCCGAAAAAAATATAAAATAATAAAAAGGATGTGCCCTTAAAAAGAGGTAACGGAGCCCATTCTATCTGCTCATGATGATCACTGGGGAGTTTTTAGTGAGGTTAAAAATCCCACACTCCCTGGTGTATTTCCCCAAAAGGCCAGCGTTTAAGGTTTTCCCAAAATAACAAAAATAAAGTCTAGAAGTCGGAATTCGGAAGGAAAAAGATTACATCAATGTTGACGACAGTTAACTATATCCACTTAAGCAACTTCTAACCAGTAAAGGTCGTCAGAGACTCAAGGTAGGGTCATCTGTAGATCACTATTTCCTAGTTATGATGGATTGGAAACTTATCCGCAAGCAAAGTAAATGAAAAGAAAACAATGCCAATATTTATACAAAAATGCTAATTTGATCTATGCGCTGTGTTTACAGCCGATTGACAAGCAATAGTTCGATCGGAAGGCAAAACAAACGAACTGGCGGAAGATTACAATTCTACAAAAAATGGCTATGTCGTTTAATACTAATTCTACTCCCGATTCTACTAATATTATAAGATTATGTACATATTTTTGTTAGTCAATCACGCCTCAATAGCTCAACGAATTTGGTAGAAAAGAACACGGGTAGATCATCTTCTGGACTGAAATTGTGAGCACTTTGTATTGACAAGAAAATATGGTCTGAATATTACTTCCAGTGGTCAGCTTATTGCGTAATTGGTTTCCAGATCTACTAAATTAAAAATTATCCAATATAAATAAGATGGAATTATTATTTTATCTAAATAAATTATAAAACTTTTTCAGTGTCAATTTGTGATCAAGTTTACGTCATAATATTTAATGGGTCGTTGTTTTCCTGATTAAAGAATTTAAAACTAACGGATGAAGTCATGGCACAACATTGAAACCAGCAACCAATTAAAAAAAACAACAGGATTTTTATTAATTTTCAGACAATGACGCATGTAACAACAATAAAACAAAGCCTACAGGATAAAGTTTACAAGGCTTTCAACTTTATATTTTTCAAATTACTTGTAGCAAGTTCATTACGTTCATTTGCATTGACACACAAGAGTACACAAAACAGAGTATAATATACCAGACTGTGGCCCACTTCTTATACAAAGACGCGAGTAATAATCACCATGCTTGCCGAATGTGGGCTGGCGATTAGTCTTATATTAGTTAGTTAGCTATATGTTCACATGTTTCAGCACGATATGTTTTCCTTCATAATTTACCACGACATTTCTTTGTAAATTACGCAGATTTTAACATTTGCGGCACATTTGTAATACTTAAAGATAATAAATAATCATAGGAAGTTTAAAATGACGGAACTTGAAATTCTTTTGTTTTGGTTTCGGCTAATTTACATACACGTGGATTCTGGTAATGAGATAGTAATTATTCTTCTAAATCGTGAGTGATTAAGACAAATAAAGCTTGTGTTTTTCTTTTGTGTTCGGAATCCTAAAACTAGCAGGTGAGTAAACTTTACTTTGGGAACAATACGACCGATGAGTCGTGTTCCGTCTGAATATATGCTTTGCGAACTTTCGCGCATGTACAGCCATTTGGTTCGTAATGTATGTTCTGCGCAACCACTTGGTGCTAACTTCGGTGGTCCGATGACCTGGTAATGGTTGCGGGAATCCGCTGGATGCGAGGCGCACGGGATCGGTCAGTTAGGCGACGTCTGGAGGAGGCCTATGTCCAGCAGCCAGTGGACATCTTTCAGCTGACATGGTGATGATGATGCGGGAACCGTTGGCAAAATCTCATGTTTTTTTTTAAACTATGTTTGGTAACCTACATTTAGACTTGGATTAATACTGTAATTACAACCTAATAATTATGACAGACATTGAAATATTGCCTCTTTTTCTCGATTTTCAAGAAATCAGTTATTGGATGTTATCATAGCTTGTTTTTTCCTCAAAATGTAGATTTGATTAATTAAATCTATATTTCTAGAAAAACCAAACTGCATTCGATCGACTTTTTAAATACTCTGATTAATTCCTTTTCAAAATTTTGGTTTAGTCCTTTCTAAATTATTTATGCATAACTTGCCCACTTCTGAGACACATGCTTGCTCTCTGTGAGAGAGAATGAGCTTTAATCCAGTGCAATTTGATGGATGTCACATATCTCTAAATATTATGTTCAGAATATGCTCTTCAAGTTCTTCTCGATGTTTTCTTTCGCCGTTTTAAGAACAGTGGTGATGAAAATGCACTTTAAATTACTTATAAAGTAAGTCACTACTGATAAGAGCAGATGGCTGCAGCCGCTTCACCGTCCATCAAAAAAAGTGCTCAACAAAATAATACAGCGCAAAAAGCGCTATACGTTCATTGATATACAATGTTTATAGTTAGATTAGACTTGTAATCACTCGATGGTGAAGGTTTAAACTTTTCTTTGATTGTTTTTTTCACACTGAAGCCGTAACCAACAAGGTTAACGATTGGCTATGCGTTTAAATATAAGATTCGGACACGAATTTCCTACTGGTTGGTGTGTTAGTACAATTTCAGGGATTTAGTAAAAATCACAAGAGCTCTATTTGGCATTATTTCCAAGTGTTGGTGTATTGACACACTATTAACGTTTTTATGTAGGTTTTTACATAGGTTTGTCTTTTTTGTTGATATTAAAGCTATTTGTAGTTACATAGAAGGAATCAGCAGATCACAAACGTTTGCCCGTGAAATCCTCTATTATATTAATACTTTATTCTCCCTTATGCTGTATCCATTACATGACGAGCTATATATAAGTTCATTACGTATATAATAAGTTCTTTATTCTATTGCTTTATAGACCCTTTTTCATTTATCAAAACTTTCTTCAAAAATCGAAATTCCAAATCTCATCCTTCCATAACTTCAAATGTCTTATAGACATATAAAATCCCAACATATTCTCTTTTTTTTTTTACTCTACTATAGTACACAATGACAGATGGTATTCCGATGTTTTTCTGTCCAAGTATGTCAAGCAAGGCGTTAATACATCGTAGAAGCATGCTAATTGTTGACGCACGACCAGATTTCACTTTAGCTGCATTGTTTACTACAGGTGATGCAGAAGCGAATTATTTTATTTGTTTACTTAGATAAATATTCCGTTCTATCTACCTATAATTATTTTACTTTACATTAGGTGAAGTGAGCTATTATTCCACCTGATGATAGGGATAGACAGCTCACTCCAAGCACATCCAAGTTATCACGGAAAAACTTTACAGAACAGCACAACTGTATGCAAGAAATCTGACAAGACAGAATTATCGTCTTAACACCGTAACCGTTGTCAAGGTCAGATAGACAGTCGCATCAAGAAAAAGCCGGGCAAATACCAATTTGCCTTTTTCAAATTTATACGTACTTTCTTTTTGTCTTGGACATCACAGGCAACGGTGAAGGAAAACATCGTGAGGAAACCTGGACTTATATAGTTAATGTAAGTCTGAAATAGCCAAGTCAGAGACATGCAGCCGTATCGCGTAAGTAAATACGGCAACGCAAAGAGTTTGACGGCTATCCAATCGACCAAATCGACCAACAACATGCGAGATGAATGACGCGATGTGGATTTCCGTCTGTGTGATTAGTCGACTTGGTCGATTGGATAGCGGTCAAACTCTTTGCGTTGCCGTATTCACTTACGCAATACGACTGCTGTGGGGTTCCCAGAGGCGGCTTAATTAACTCTGATACCAGAGGTGGCCACATCCTCACACGAAAAGAAAAAGAAGATCATGCAAAATGCCGGCACTCAGCTGTATCCGGTTAGACTGGAACCTACCCCTAAAAAGTTGGGAAAATGGAAAAGACCAAGCTGATGTCGATGATGATGCTAAAACATAATATTGACTCTGGGGAGAATAGAAGATGAAAACATTACGCCAACCACAATAATCCTGAGACAAACACAGGCAAAGTGAAAAAATAATAGTTTGAAACAACTTAGTGTGTAAAGTTATTTTAAAGTCACAAAATATGACACCAAAATAAGTATTTAGAAAGCCAAACTTTTCCTAAATCTCTTTTACAGCGACGCAAATTTGGTGTTTACGAAAAGAAAAGTATTCCTAATACACATTAGTCACGGTATTGATTCTATATTTATACTTACCTACGTAAATCTCCACACTTGATCAAATCTACATATATTTGCCCTTTACTCAAATACCAAGACAAATGCTGCATGATAAATCGGGCTTCCTACTAAAATTAGTATTTAGTTTAGCATTGTATTTGCTTTTATATATGAATAAATGAGTAAGTATGTTTTCGTTTTTCTATGGAAAATAACTTGACGATGTTTGTTCATGTGCTGGGCGCCAATTTAGGAACGTAATAGGTACTAAGAGCAATATATTAGTACTTAGGACTCCTTTGTTGATTACAAGCGCCACTGCTGTTCATGAGGTCTTGGGTTCGATTTCCAGGTAAGTGTTATGACGTTAATCCATCAAGAATTTCTCAGTAACAGCCTGGAGTCTGAAAATGTGCTCGGTTGAAAACTTAAGCGAAATCAAAATGCAAAATATTGTAAAAAGAAATAAGTTTCAATTTTGGCAAATACCAAGAGCCAACTCTTTTGTTAGTAGTGAATTGTCTTGAGCACATAATTGTGCGTAACTAAAGAGGCAATTTATCTCATTCCAATGATATTCCTTCCTATTATTCGGATTAGTAAAACAATCAGATTCATCATGCTCACTGGTCCGCAAAACACGTGCGTGACTAAAGACTCAATACCCTCCAAATGCGAATATTTATATATTGTAATACCCACACATTTTAAAATCTGTATCTAATAGACAAATCGAAAACGTTCACGTGACTTTCTTCATAGATCCTTAAAACATATAGACCTATGTCTAGTACCTCGAACCCTGAGATAAAAAATACTGGGCACCAATTTCTTATTTTGAATATCGAAATAGTTTAAAACTGGAATCCAGTCAGACAGTTACTTAAAAAAATCACTCAAATAACTTATCCGAAATATTTATTTCTTCTGTATCCGATCCACATTAATTCAACTCAACATTTTTATTTCACTTCTATTCCGTTCATTCTCATACTTTCTATTACGTGTATAACAATTTCAAAGATCATACTTCAGTAAGTAATGATCTTTGAAGTTGTTGTGTGCTTGAGGTCTACACGACCTCGATTTGTCTCCGGTTACGAATGTTACAATTTTACGATTCATGTTCGGTCTAAATTGAACCGGACTCCAATAGATCACATTACATCATGTTATATTGATACGAAACTATTTCGAACAGACATACACCCAAGTTACGCCACACATACTACGACATACATATTGGAGTATTATAGGCAGACCATGAACCAGGCGGTCCGACGACGATCTGGTTAAATTAGGAGACAAGGGTTATATGTGGCAGGCCTCAGATCCAGTAATGTAGCTTGCAATGGAAATGACCAGGGGCACTACTATGATATCTTAAAAACATTATGATTCCAATGCGATATAGAGACCGAGTCATACAAGTCGAATAGCACTGTCCCTTTTGTCAAAGTGGTACCATGATTGTTTTAACACGTCAGAGTAAGGGTCCTACACCCAGCATAAGGTGGTTACAGGTTTAAGAAGAAAGGCAATTATCATTAATTAAAACCCAGAATGACTTTTGCTTTCTATAGTTCCAGTGTAATTAGTCTGCTTCATTTAAAAGCTCCTAAGTACCTACGTAAGTGAATTTTCACGAAAATTTTATGCACAGACATCGTCAACTAATTACTTATAAAAGTGAAAACATCGTAATAATAGAAAAATATATGCACGATCATTATGGTAATGTTCGCGTAGTTAGAGTAACCTTCAGTTAAAAATAACGTGGATGTCAAATCAAGGACAGAAAATTTATATTAAATTGGAGTTAGAATAGTGTGGCAGTGTCACGGTCATGATTTATGTCAGAAGACCAGGTGGCGTAAACCTTTTGACTGATTAATAAAAAAGCGCACTTCAAAAAAGGTTACAAAACAAAGAAAAAAGTGGGGTTAGAACAAGATGTGCAATAAATTATATCTCTTTTGGGCAGTTGTATAAGATTTCTTTACGTGTAAAATACCAGGATCATTAGATTGAGATTTCTTTACCTAATTTCCCAAAAATCCCTGTACTCCAAACTGAAACTTAATATAATTCAATGTTCGAAAATTAAAAAAGAATATAATTTTGCCAGTATAAAGGTAATATTAACTTTAATTTACATTATTATCTAATGTTGCTTAAGTTACTCGAACCGAACCGTTACGAAACACTTACCCAAATACACCATTGTGTCCGAAATTAGAAGCAAATAAACATGAGTCACAAGATTTGATTGAATTACTGTTCGGTTGAATGGGTATTTGTCGATTGAATGCCTAATTTTACAATTGTAGTAAAAACTTTTGATTCTTTTTTTTTCTATCATAAAAATGCTTGTGGTAAAATATAATCCTTATCATATTTAAACCTGTTAACGTAACAACTGCGTTACTTTTTGTTTTATTCGTAGATTTGAGGTTCCCCTAGTCGACGGCACGAACTATTTTGTGCGCGAGGTTAAAATAAAAATGCATGATGTCTCATCCGACAACACGTGCGAAGAGAAGGATGCTGTGATGAGTAGTAAGAAGCTAGTTCGCGTACGAATTAGCACTTTTGCAAATTAGTTTCGAAATGGATGATAATTTAGGATGAAATCGAGCGCGCGAAATTTTATAAACAGACCTTTGGGAGTCTAGATATCATGAAAAAACGACTAAATGTATATTTCCAAATTATTTGCATTGTTGAATTACTAACCTATCTCTGTATGGAGGCCGTTTTGCAATTTTCCTTCTTCTTATGGTATTTATTTGCGCCCAAAGATACGTTAAAATAAGTGTTGAAATATGGAACTTTGCTCATAACTTTCAATGTTTTTTTTCACTCGTTTTGTTTCCATACAGGGCTAGATAATGATGAGACAAATAGATATCATTTGTTATTTTGAACGTACATCGTCAAACAGTGGAGTAATGACCAGACTACGTTTTTATAGAAGAATGATCGACTAGTGTAATCTTAAGTCCAAAAACCTGTGAATCGCGTGTGAAAAAGAAGTTATAGTTATCAATATCTTGATTTTAGTAAAAAAAAAAAATGCAGCCAGTCTATTTATTTTGAAGTAAACTGAAACTATGAAATTGCTTTAAAAAATATAAAATAACAAACGTGTTTCGTCACGTCTGACATTATCTATGACAGTATTGACAACGGTGGCACATTTCGACATTAAAATATATATCGCAGTTGCAATGTAACTTTATCTATTTCCAAGTATGAAGGTATTTCTTCTTATTACGACAATGTTTCAGTTAGTTAAATAACTTAAACTATGACGATTCTTAAAAAAAACCATGCAGTACTTAAACTTCGTCGTACTAAAAATATTTAAGTATTAAAAAAACATAACGATACTTATTTTTTTTTAATACGTAATCGTATTGTGGCTTAGACTGGGTCAAATGGATTATGAAAATTATAGTTATGGGTTGAAAAGTGAAGACGGACTAAGAAAGATAGAGATGTTCATAAAAGAACATGATTCAAGAACCCAAAAAAAATAGGGATGAGAAGGATATTGTGAATCTTCAGTTGCTAAGTATTGTCTTAACTGTCCCGGAAGAAGATTTACCGCGGCCCTGGCTCAAGTAACTGAAGGAACACGGGTGGTAAATCAACAAACGTCTGACACGTCCTCCCGCTTTACCCAGAGCGGGCGAAATCATTGGATGCTTCATAACAAGCTATTTGCCGAATGCACGGTAGAATCAATTTTTATTCTTTGTAAACTTTTATTGTGACGTTTAAAAGTGCCGCTTGGTGGCCTAGTTGAAATAAAATATCTTTGTCTTTGTCTTTTGTCTTTGATGATTTCAAAAACATAAAAAATGTCTTAACTAATATTGTACAGAGAGAGCCTGAATTTTACGAGTTTATTCAGCCTTGTCCATATAGGGTAATTTCTGAAAACACTACACCTATTTGAAAAAATGGTTAAACTTCATGGTTAAACAGATGAAAATAAAGCCATTATTTTAACTTTATTACCAACCAAACAAACCAGGATATTCTTAAAACAAGTTATCATCGTCACAGTACCAAATATAAAAGTGATTCACTTTCCGTGCAATTGCAATAGCCTTAAGTGTTCAACACAACACAGGTGACAAGGTTGTTATTGCAACAAACAAACAGACAGACAAACAATGTGATACTGAATCATTGTGCCTTCCGAGTTCCGACTCAGGTGCAATTGAGCATTGTTTGTCAATCAAAACTGTGCATCAGGCTAGAAGTAATAAATTACGTATTTCAAACACGGTTCTAGAAAAACAAAATATGCATTTTCCAAGCTGTCAGGTTTAAGTCGACGTAAATACATGAGTATTTTAAACTGTTACGACTTATATTCTTAATTAGTTAATCATTGTTATCTACTAACCTTTAAGCTAACAAAAACTAAATACTTTATAGTAAACCACAACTTACAAATTGAAAAAATACGGTCATGGCAGGAGCTTTGTGTATGGTGGAGCAACCACTAAATTGTCAACAAAAATAATTAATAAAATATTTTCAACTAGTGTTTAAGTACTCATAACAAATTAACACTTTCTAAATTAATCAGAAAGTTTGAAACTCGAAAAGCGTCATGCGGGTTTGCGACCCCTGACCGCTGAGTCAACGTCAAAGTTTTATACCATTTTTATAATTTTTGCGAATTTTATATTTTTTGCGAAGGTGGAATGTATGGCATTCAAACTATTATGTAAATTATTTATGTAAGTAAATTCCATTTTATTATTCAATGATAAGTAAATTATATACCGCGTCAAATTAATATAATTAGTTATGGACTGCATAACAATACACAGCGGAAATATTACATGGAAAGTCTCCTTGTTCTCTTGCTCTGTCCTTCTTATACTTCTGATTTTGTTCATGCTTCCTTTCATATTCAATCCATTCTTCTCTGGAATGCGCTTCCTCTCGATATCAGGACGGCTTAAGTTGCGGCATTATTTTCTAAACGAATAGCAGAATCGTCTCAATATGCGCTTATCTATGAATTTTTGTATATGTATATATTATTTTATATATAGTATTTATTATAGTAATTATTTAAGTATACTTATTTTAACTTTAATAGTTTTTTGTACTAATTACGTTTATAATAAATTTTTTTTATGCAAACGATGCCTGCCATGCTATCTCTTCACCGCCCTTGGTTGATTGGTAGAGAATGCCTCAGGCATTAAGTCCGCCTATGTAGGTACTTTTATGTTGCATGAAGTTTTAAGAAAAAAAAAAAAATACGTAAGTTTCTTAGTCCACACAGAGGGGCTTTATGAGGTTTAATAAATAAGGGTTAGCTCATACCGAGGGTCTTTAAGGGCTTAAAACGAATCGACCGTTTTCACTTGATTACTTATTTTAAACTTCTGGAGACGTTTTCATTGTTACAGATAAAAAAATCGTGTTAAGAAACCGGTTTTTAATTTTGTAATAGAATTTTAATTAGGAACTTTATTGCTGTATTATTAATGCAGTTGTCAAGTTTTATTAACCTTTGTTATGGAGCCATAATAAAATGATCATTTTTATTGCAATTTACATTTTTAACGCTTAAAGATTTATAATAATTCAATATTTCGCATTTTTTTATCAATAATATTTTCCAGTTATTACCTTCGGTACGCATTTGTAACTGCTTACATACATACATATAAAAAAATACATTTCCGCGGGAATTATTTAAAAATGTAGTAAGTAGGTAGTATATGTTTGGTATGAGGAAGTCTGTCAAGAAAAATGTTAAGTGGCAAAGTAAATGATTTTAAAATAGGTACCTGCATTCTTTCAGCACTTGTTTAAGTTTTATTGCCAGAACTACGCATTTACAGTACTTGGATAAATCTTTCAGTAGGTACTAGCATTTTTGCTAGTTACTTAACCAAACAACAATATACTATACTTAGTTTTTAATGAGATTACAACCTATTTACACAGTATGTGTTACTTTTTCCTCGGCAACTAGTTATTTTCCGTCGCACCAGGTTGTGTTTCAACTAAGGCCTCCTCAAAGGCGATCCACTTGACTCTGTCCCTCGTTAACCATTCTGGACCTGCCACTTTCTTTACATCGTCTACCCATCGCTATTCCTGTCTTCCCCTACTTCTTTACCTTCTCTCGGGTACCATTCGGTAAATTATGTTAGTCCACTATTTTTTCCTTTCTCTCAGCTTATGTCCTGTCTAACGTCATCTACACATATAAAATGCTTTGTCCTGAATGACTGACTGACGGATCAACGCACAGCCTAAACCGCTGATCGTAGAGACCTGAAACTTGGAGAGTGTGTTCTTTGTATGACGTAGGCATCCGATAAGAAAGGATTTACTGAAATTCTACCCCTAAGGGGTTGAAAAAGGGCGGAAAAGTTTGTTTGAAAAATCTAATTGCTTCGGTTAATATTCTTGAAACTTGGCAAAAATAGTAATCTAAGTAAATGATAAAGATTGACACTATTAGTTTTTTTTTAAATTATCCCCTCACGTCAATGTAGGGGGTGTTGAAGTTTGTATGGAATAATCTTATTTCTTGGGTTAATAAACTTGAAACATGATATAAATAGCAACCTAAGTATACAATAAAATGTTGTCATTATATTTTTTTCGAAACTATCCTGTAGTAAGTTTGCTAAGAATCTTACTGGACAAGGTTTCGTTTTTGATGTAGGGATCTAGGGGAGCACGAAGAAGGAATTTTCGGAAAATCAAACTTTCACCATCATCATTATTTCAGCCAAGAACGTCCACTGCTGGACATGGGCCTTTTCCAAGCGTCATCGTCGTCGGACTTCCTACTTTGCGTTTCCCAGTACGCAGTCGCCACTCCAGAACTGTCAAACTTTAAGTATTTGTTTATTTGCAAATTCTCATTCCTTGGGGATGAAGTAAATATTCAATATTGACATAATACGTTTTTTAAAACTACCCTGATAGGTTTAAGAAGTGTTAAAGTTTTTTGAGGAATCTTACTGAGCAATCTAACATAAATGAAAAATAAAAAAGGGAAGAAAAGAGTGAATAAGTAACATATTTGGGTTGTTAAAAACTCAACCCTCAATGGGGCAAAAAGGAGTTATTAAGTTTTTAGGGGAGGATTCTACTTTGTGCCGGTAACCTAAAATGTATTATTCTTTAAGTCAAATAACGAATCGTCCCAAACCTATATACCGCAGAACTCTACGAAATCCCATATTTATTTGGTTTAATAACAGCTTATTTTTGCAACCAACTTCACTAACTTCACATAGGAAAGTCATCTGTAGGAGGTATAAAATACGAAATCACGCGAACAAAGTCGTGGGCGGGGTTAATATTATAAATGTGAAAGTAACTCTGTCTGACTCTCTGTCTATCTTTTCACTCTAAAACCACTGAACCGATTTAGATGCAATTTGGTTCGTAGATATTTTGAGGCCCTGGGCAGGACATAAGATAGTTTTTATCCCGGCAATCATACTTAAGGGGGTGGAAAGAGGAGTAGTAGTTCGTATGGAGAACCTACAATATTATGCCGCAATATAAAAAATAAGCGATTTGAATTACGAATGCTACGCAGATGAAGTTGCGGGCAACAGCTAGTCTATACATATAATCTACACATCTATACATATAAATAAAATTGGAGTGTCTGTTTGTAATATTGAAATAACCGTTTTTTACTACATGTATATGAATATAATATACGGTACATACACCAAAATAACATTTTTACAATTTTTGTCTGTCTGTTTTTTTCGGCTAATCTCTGGAATGGCTGGACCGATTTTGACGGGACTTTTATTGGCAGGTAGCTGATGTAATAAGGTGTAACATAGACTACGTTTATTTTAGCAAAAATCTTTTATTTTAGAAAATCGTTAGGCGGAACGAAGTTCGCCGGGTCAGCTAGTTTCCATGCGGAAACAAGGAGAGACAGTACAATCAAAAAGATAAAAGGAAAAACAAAAAACAAATCTTAAATACAACTATATTAAATATCAATATCAACACGCGTAAGATTACATTATTATAAAACCATTTATATTATAATTCATGCAAATTGTTCATCAGACTCTATCAACGGCTTCTTAATCAGCTAATGTTTATATCCGATCCAATTATTATAATAATCATAAGATAATGATAGATTTAAATATAGGTACAGTTTTTAAATCTAAAATTTTTAATGAATGATAAATTTATTCATAAATAGTAATTTGATCGATATAATGAATTTAAAATCGTTTGTCCTTCGATTATTCAAGGCTTTTTATCTATACTATATAATATTATAAAGCTGAAGAGTTTGTTTGTTTGTTTAAACGCTTTAATCTCAGGAAGTACGGTTGGAATTGAAAAATTATTTTTGTGTTGGATAATCCATTTATCGGGGAAGGTTATAGGCTGTACCAATAGGAACGGAGCATAAATGAAAAATGTTGCAAAAACGGTCAAATTTATTCCTTTTTCCGCTAGCTTCCGTTGCGTGCGCTGAGTAAACGGTTTAAGTAACGCAAGAATCATGTATGTAGGGTAGGTAGGGTAGATGGGTAGGTCTGTAGCCAGTTGAAGGGAGCGAAGCCGCGTGGGACAGCTAGTGATAGATAAAATTAAAGTCAGGTAAACCATGTGTTAAGAAAACCGGTGCTTGTTTGGAAAAAAAAAGGTAAAATCTTTTATGAATTCTTCATTGCCCAGTGTCCTTTATATGCACGTAATTCCTACAATTTATATTATGTGGACAAAAATATTTAAATTATTTTTGTACTTAAATCAAAACAAATTGATTAACACATATGGAATTGTATGTCATCTTATACAAAAAATAAAATGATAGGTTACGTAAAATTGCATCCATATAATTTTGCACAAAATGAAGGTCAGCAAAAAAACAGACTTTACCAGTAAAAACTAGTAGCCGGCGAAATTTTGAGACACGCAAAAGTTGAATGACCTGATCTTGAAACTCGTTTGCCCTACGAATTCGGTCAATAGAGTAGACTGTAGTGGGACATTCCAGGTTAATATAATGATAAATTACTATGCATTATATATATTTGCCAGCCTGAATACATCTTTGAGCCAATCGAAATAAATAAACATCAATTGCCGCATTTATGTAAATGCATCACTTCAGAACGACTGCACCTGTTTAGCTTATAATTTTTTCATTTTGTATTCAGTACAAGGTTGGTATAAAAGAAAAAATAAATATTCGTCATTACAACACCCGGGTGAAAATGGGGCAGAAATACAACTTTAAAAATTGTGGGAAATACCAGCTGTATCCTCCGACTGCACAGCATGATTTTCTTCTTGTTTACGTCTTTTTAGTTTGCTTTTTAAGCAGTCGGGTTTTTGTTATTTTAAATATATTTTTTATTTACAACTTTTTAGTTATTTTTTTTAGAATAAGATACATTTAAACATATAAGTGTTATATATTTTTGTAATCGCTTTTTAAATCCCTTTATTTTGATACCCCATACTACGGGATTAGAAGAAAAAATAATTTGGGCCCCCACAATATGGCGCCCAAAATCCGCCATTTTTCTATTTTCTAATTTTAATGTAGCCAGTGACACTGCAGGGTTAAGACAAATCGATTGACGTAAGAATCATCAAAATCGGCCAACGCGTTTGGTCTCTAGAACGCCTCATAGGAACAACCATACATACATACATAGACTGACAAACACATTGCCCTCCTTCGGCAGTCGGGTAAAAAGTTTAGTAAACTTGCTTTAAATAAATGAAACCTACACGTATATTTTCGGGATTCATTCTCCGGGACTTCGTCGAGATTCATTGCCTCAGCGCTTTTCTGTTAGTCGTCACTGTCGATGCTGGCTTTCAGGAGTTACAGTGGTCTGGGAATAGTGCGGTGGGTTTGTCCCAAATACAACGTTTTACTAACGTAAAACCACATGGCGATGTACCCGTTAACCCCAACTGGTAGCCAGAGGTAGGTGTGCGTATTAAAAGGTAAACACAGATGTGATTGTCACGCGATCGTTACAAATGTTACAATTACATTGTTTCAGCTCGATACGGTACAATGTGGCGATAAATGTTTTTATGTATTCTGTAGTTGCGATAATACAGCCGAGCCGTAATGTTTCATAGAATTATTACATGTGTTGAGAGTTTGTATTTCATTGCGGAAATAATTGATACAATACTTTTGCAAATAATGTTGTTTGAAGAATTATACGTTTGGGTTCGTAAGCTACAGATGCAATCTAATGGATAATGTTATCCAGAAATTATTTTAATCATTTAACTTTACTACGTAACTTTATTAATGACATACTATAGATATAATAAAATAGAATCTAAGCAAAATTATAAACTAGCCATAATTAAATTCATAAAAATTAACGAACACAACCGAATAAAAAAACGAAAAAAGTAAAACCAACCAAAAAAAAAATTAAAACAGAATGGTCAACTTAAAACTCGGAATTACAGTCAATTGTGTTCAAGGAGAAACGTGAGGAAAACCAGTAAGTTAACTCGAATAGATACAAATGAATGAATGTGTATTCTTCGGTTTTGAGGTCTTCCACAGATGCATTTACAAGAATCAAAGCCACCAACGACAGCTTTTGCACTAATCGGTTGTCTTTTTTAACCCAAAAGCGACAACGAAATTCAAAAAAGAATACTAGGTATAGATGGGAAACAGGAAAATCAAAACACAAGTTTTGAGATAAAAATAACATTTGAAATTCCAAAAAGATGGTGAGTAGCCTGTTAAGCATGCTAATTTTAGCAAAAAAGACAGAAAATATTGACCTTTTTAAAAACATCAATATTTACCGCGTAGAAACATCGTAATCAAATCGAAATATATGCATATACGGGACGGGGTGGGCAAAATATCGAGGATCAATAGAAAGAGGGTTATAGTTGGAGTAAGGCCCCAAAGTAATTTAAAAAAATTCGGCTAATAATCTCAACTATCTCCCGGTTTCGTTTCATCCACGATTTTTTACCCATTCTGTATAGAAGGAAGAAGGGAATTCTAAGACTTTTGTTGTGAGTGTAACACTAGAAACACAATAATAATGACATAACACGATTTTGAAAAATGAAGCATATGAACCAGTTTCACCTTTATAGATCTTCTGTTATAATATAAACTGCTTCGTTTTTCTTCACACATATTATGTGTACAAATCCGAAGTACAGTAAATACTAGGATTTACCGAGTCACACTTTTAAAAGCCCGAAATGATGACTTTACCAGGAACCACACGGTAAATCTTCGGATTTACGTAAGAGACTTGTAAATGTTAAACAATCGTAATGTCGATGACACACTTTGATATTTACGAAATGATGAGAACAATATTTAAGGACTGACTGATTAGCTTCACCAAAGTTGGTAATATGTTTGTTAGACGATTTGTTTTTTCGTGAAGTCGATTATTCGTATCATTATAGTGTGTCAGACATTACAATTTGTAGTCTCTGAAGTGAAGCCTAACATTTACCGTGTGATTGCTAGTAAAAGCTCGAAGTCAGCGATTATCATAGACCATTTCTGACTTTTACCAGTATGACTTGTTAAATCCTAGGATTTACCATACTTCGGGCGTTTACAGTAGCATATGTATTTATTTAATACTGGCTGATGCGGGATTGGAATGTAATTGGAGAAAAATATGTTACTGTAGAATGTAGACCTTCGATACTCTCTCTTGCCTAGCCTTTTCCCAACTATATTGGGGACGGCTTCCAGTCTTACCGGATTCAGCTGAGCACTAAGTGTTTTACGTGGAGCGACTGCCTATCTGACCACCACAACCCAGTAACTGGGTAACATGGTACCCTTTTGGCAAGACTAGTGTCAGATCTCAAGCTTCTGACTACCCGTAACGACTGTCAAAGATCTTCAAATGACAGCCGGGACCAACGGCTTAACGTGCTTGCCGAGGCACTGAGGAAACTCGGTATGTTGAAAATGGTCACCCATCCACAGACCGACCTCGTCAAGCGTTGCTTAACCTTGAAGATCGATCCATGCGGCTGTTATTATTTAGCCACGAGCTCCTTTAAGTAGATAGAGTAGACCTTCGATACTAATGATGGAAATAGAAACACAAAGTCCTTGCCCTTACTAAAAAATCTCTCTTTTGAAATTAACTGCCGAGAATTGACCGTGATCACGTATCGGTTGCCCAACAACCAACATTGTAAACATTCTAGCACATGATACGTGCCTGAGCAACCTCAATGAACCTACGGTACGAACCGTAATGATTTTCTATTGCAATGGCCCTACGGAATAATTACTGTGACATGTCAATAATTATTTCACCGATAAGAAAATCGCAGAGCGTGTTTTGACGAAACCGTTGACGTACGTGAATCGTGTGATACTTGAATGCTTCTAGAAGTATTGTAATTGAGTTCCTTACCGCGCGTGTCCGACCTACAGAGCTCGATATTTGAAATTTTGAGTGAAGTTTTTACAGATACATTAAAACTGATTAAGTTTTTCTTTCACTTATGTAGGTTTAGCTGCTCAGTTATCTTCAAGGAAATACAATGCAAAACGAGTTCCGCAGTGCCTTCTTTAAAGATTACTTATGATGTGGTTTACCGTGGAAATTGTCATCTCTTCGACTAGGTCAACCACAACAATGTAATCTTCTTTTTTTGCATATACTACATTTTTCTATGTATTCCTAGGGTTCCGTACCCAAAGGGTAAAAACGGGACCCTATTACTAAGACTCCACAATCCGTCTGTCTGTCTGTCACCAGGCTGTATCTCTTGAACTGCGATAGCTAGACAGTTGAAATTTTCACAGATGATGTAGGTATTTCTGTTGCTGCTATAGCAAAAAATACTAAAAACATAATGAAACAAATATAACAACAAACGTGATTCTTTTTGCCGTTTTTTGCGAAAATTGTACGGAACCCTTCGTACGCGAGTCCGACTCTCACTTGGCCGGTTTTTCTCGAACCTTCTTTATTAAATCCACCCGTGTGTAGCTGCGGTTGGTAGCTAGTAGCTACACACAAAGAAAAGACCCTTCAGTACGGAAGCACTGAGTGACTAAGCTGCTGAGACATATTGTCTCACATTATGTATTATAGTCACTCATCATGAATACAAAGTGCCATCAAGTCGGTAGCAACAGAGGAAATGTCCGTGGTAATGACGTGATCCGCAATTGTTTAACGGAAGGAAAACCTTCGCTTTTATTACAAAAATTAACAATGGTACGCTTAAGCTTGGGGTTAACAGTCTGGGACCTGCAAGGGTTACGATTTCATGGTCCGGATGGGAGATATAGGGGTAGGTTTTTTGGCGAAAGCCGTCAGGAGTTTTGACGATGTAACATAAACTAACGTGTTTTTCCCATGGCCCTACACCATGTATGTTGGTATGGTTACTGCGTACCATGTGCTTTTCCCATGCTAGCCGGTGATTATATTGTTTACAACATATCAAGCTCACTAAGTATTTTTAACCTACTTGTACTCCACGCCACCAAAATAAAGAGATTAAACAAAGTCAAATGTTTTTATTTCGACTAGGCCATTAAGCAGCACTATCGAACGTTAACAATTAAAATTTACAAGTAATAAAAATTGATTCTACCGTGCAATCGGAAAAGTAGCTTGTGATGGAGAAGAACGCACAAGAAACTCTAAACTTACTCTTTTTTTTAAAAATTAAGCTTTTTACAATATTAAAGTACCTACATACATTAATAAATTCATAAACGTGAGGACGATGCACCTAACACTACTATACTACATTTAAGTATTACAAGCACTAATAGGTAAATTCCTTCACTTGAAAAATAGGAACATGGTTCTCACATACTTACAAATATTGCAAACAGGTAAATTACCTAATTCAAAAACAACGGAACAGTGTGCGAGTCATATTTTTTTTAAATCAAAAAGAGTAGATAAATATAAAATAAAGCGTTACTATAATTATGAACGGTTGATTTGTATTATATACATTAGTATTATATACAAATCAACCAGTTTGACTTTTTCTACACTAAAGATTGCCCTATGGAGCAGGACCAGCATACATCTGGTTGCTACTAAGCCCTAACCTGAAAGAATCATTGATATCAATTGGGATATATCATAGACAATTGAGACTCAAACATACAAAACTGATTGTATAAAAAGACTACTTGCTCTACTATAGTCTTAACGGTCACGTCTTTGAATCATATGAAATACTAGATTCTGCCAGCAACTTCGCCCGTAAAATAATTTCAAAGAGAACATATTCTCAGGATAAAATGTATTCTATCCAAGACGTGGTCTACACTTGTGCCCAGTTTCATCCAAATCCGTCTAATGGTAACAAAAATACAGACTTTTAGGACCTTCGCATTTATATTATTAGTATGGATATCGATTTCGCCATTAGATCTCTTATCAAGTACAGGTAGGTACATAATCAGCTCATCTGACATCTTATCTGAACTTACTTCATTTTGTCAAGTGTCAGCCGGACAAGTTGATGACCTTCGATTGTCTGATTGTCATGACGGTGCTATCTAAGAGTACCTACTTTCCCGTCATACGAACTTGTGTTACGAACGCGTGCAGATTTCTTCATCTTGACCCAATTGGACGGGAAATTATCATTAAGCAACTAAACGCACGGCGCGGCGATGATGTGCCATCGAGGCATAGTAGACATTCTAACTATACGTACAAATCGTTTTGGGAATATGAACTTTAATTGTTCATATTCCCAAAACGACTCTTAGACTTGTAAATAAGGAGTGAAATTCTCTGCCGCAGTCTGTTTTCTGATAGCTGTAAACTAGAAGTCATTAAGTCAAGACTCAAAAGTGAATAGGATATAGTGCTCAACAAACTTCTGGACCGCCCTGAAGTTGGCTTTCCGATGCGCAAGGCACGGAACGGTGCTGTTTTTACCCAACTGCCGAAAGAGGTTAATGTGTTTATCAGTATATGTACGTAGGTATGTATGTTTGTTCCTATGTGACGTTATAGAGACCAAACGCGTTGGCCGATTTTGATGATTCTTACGTCAATCGATTCCTCTTAACCCTGCGAGTGTCACTGGCTACATTAAAATTGGAAAATAGAAAAATGGCGGATTGTGGGTGCCATATTGTAGGGACCCAAATCTTTTTTTTCTTCCTAGCCCATCGTGTGGGGTATCAAAATAAAGGGTTTTAAGAGGTGATTACAAAAATAAATAACACTTATATGTTTAGATGTACCGAATTCTAGAAAAACAACAACTAAAAAGTTGTTTTTTGTTATAGTGGCAACAGAAATACATCATCTCTGTCGAAGTTTAAGTCAAAAGTTGCGCTGATTGATTCGTAGTCTCACCCAAATTGCCTGCTCAAACATTCTCCTATTGGATATTTATCTTTTTTCTGTTTTATTGTAAGAATATAATTAATTGCATTGTGATCATTACATTTTTTATTTTTGTGACATAATAGTACATTTTTTAATTATTTGAAATATTTATTTGTAAATTAATTTTATTTCAATCTTTATTCAATTTTAGATAATTCAATTGTGATCTTATTCTAATTTTAATATTGTATCCTATTTTTATTTTTGATGTAAAATAACTATTTCGTAGTCCTAATCTGTGAGTGCTGTGCATTCCTATAACTGACCTGTTTGCACAGGAATACCTACTAAATTTTAGTCTACAAAATTGTAATTGCGAATAGGTTGTTGGCATGCCTTATTGAAATAAATAAATAAATAAATCTGTGAAAATTTCAACTGTCTAGCTATCACGGTTCATGAGATACAGCCTGGTGACAGACGGACAGACAGACAGACGGATCGTGAAGTCTTAGTATTAGGGTCCCGTTTTTACCCTTTGGCTACGGAACCCTGAAAATATATAAAATTAATATATGATATATAGGATAATAAATTAATATAGGATAAGATTAACTGCGGTAGTAACTATTGAGATAAAAAATACTACCTTAGCTTAGGTAGTTGGTTGTGAAGGTTGTTGACAAGCAGGATAAATGTCCAGATCGCAAAGGGACGATAAAATACATACATATTATTATGATGGATAACACGATTGTGATTCTTATCATGAAAGTTTACAACTTTAGATTCTATCGGGTTGAAGAATTAACGTCAAATATATGTACCTATGTATATTTTTTATCGATTTTTACTGTAACCATTTCATGACAGTTTTATGTAGAATATAAATCTATTTTGATTACGTATTACAATAATACGACGTTGAGTTTAAAAAAGCCTTAATAAAAACTGTTCAAATAAAAACAGTCTGCGTCCTTGTAAGTATTTTCCATTAATTAAAACAAAAGGTATCGTATTATAATGATATTTTTTATTCGTAAAACAGCTGTTCACTACGTCAAAGGGCTGAAACATTTCATAAGAATCTAATAACGAAGAAATAAGTATCATATGTCAGCTAGGCTAGCATATTCAAAAATAAAAGATGATTACCAAATATTATTCTTTTATTTATGTATTTTATAAATACTAGACATGAATTTAACTGTTTAACCTTCAGCATTCTTATGTGATCTCCAATAACAGGCAAAAATCGTTTAATAATCAATTATATTATAATTGCCTCTGTTTATTTTTGATTGACTATTTCAAAATCGTTTATTTAATATTGTGCAACAAAATACTAAAAAAGGGACGGATGTATACAAGTCATATACATCTGTCGCTTACGCACGCTCAACATAACCTTACTCTAAGAGCTTATGGTCACCCCGCAGTTCTTTTTTATTTGGCCGACTATGTATTACCACAGATAATAGTAATACTAGCATAGTACATATACTCTGATTTTTTATTTCGTAGACTAAATTAACATTTGGGGGTGGTCACTTTATTAAAAACTATATATATTAAGGCGGACCTGCATTTCTGAGCTTACGGAAGTGTAAAACCGAATAAAGCCACACAACGGGTTTTGCAACAATTCCATTTTAAAATATTCGAACACACGCCATTCATTTATTGTTAATCAAAAAACTTGTTGTGATTAAGAACAAACGTTTTAAAAATAGAATAGGTACGCCAATATTTTAATGGAGGCAAAAAATCCATGTAAATATGTTCTCACCTTCCACACTTATGATACTTATCGCGTTTTTCCTATTAAAGTAAAAAAAATATGAACACCGTCGTATCATAACAAATGACCCTATTTAATTATAAGTTACCTATTATAGTCTATTTATAGACCATATTTTAACCAAAAGGCTCTGTACAAAAATAAATTCCACCAACTATTATAGTTCAACGTACGAAATAGAATCTGTGGCATATATTTCCGCATGTTAACAGCCTTCTAATTTTAAATCCATCAAAAAGAATGAATTTATATGATTGTATTTTTATGATTTTATTATTATTGTGCCGTTATATTCCTCAACGCAAGTCGATGGATTGCACAGACAAGCGCGACTTGAGAATGTGACAATGATGTGACAGCCTGTTTTATAGAATAAAATTATAGTTTCTAGAAACTATAATTTTATAGTTTAACAATTGCTTTGAAAACGCAGTGTCCAACATTAGGCTGCGTTTCCACCAGAGACGTGCGAGGATGCGTTGCGAGAGATGTGTAAGATGTGTTTGTTAAGAAGTAAGAACCAATAGAATTCATTTACTCCTCTCTCAACGCAGTTCTAGTGGAAACGGCTCAGTTGCGCGTGGTTTTAGTGCATAGAAAACAATGGAAGGATTTGTTGCGAGATATGTGGGCTAGGAATGGACGCGCCGCAAAAAATCCTCGCACTGCCCATCTGCCCACCGCTAAGAGGTCGTAACACATCTCTGGTGGAAACACATCGTTCCACAGCGTCGCTACGCATCCTTGCACCACCCAGCTACCTCGTACATCTTTGGTGAAAACGCAGCCTTAACCCAATAGTCTATGCTAGCGTGAGCTACATCTAGTTACACTGGATGCCGATCACATCTTAATTAAGAAACCACTAGACAGATTGTTTGGCTTTTGTCTAATACTAAACATGTCGTAATGTCAATATGGCTGTAGATGTAGTTCTCGCCAAACTTTTTGGCCGCCTTGAAGTCGGCATTCCAATGCGCGAAGCACGGATCTTTGCTGTTCTTACCCGACTACCGAAAGAGGGTAATGTGTTTATCAGTCTATGTATGTATATATGTTTGTTCCTACGTGGCGTTCTAGAGACGCGTTGTTCAATTCTGATGATTCTTACATCAATCGATTTGTCTTTACCTTGCGAGTTTCACTGGCTACATTAAAATTGGAAAATGTAAATATAGTGGATTTTGGGCGCCATATTGTGGACAAGAAGAAAATCATGCTGTGCAGTCAGAGGATTCATCTTGTTTTGGTCAGCCAGCTCGCGAAATATGTATCCTCCGACTGCACAGCATGATTTTCTTCTTGTTTACGTCTTTTCAGTTCGCTTCTTAAGCAGTCGGTCTTTTGGTTATTTTCATTAACTTTTTTTATTGTATGAGATTTACTACTGCGCACCCATTGTAGCCAGCTTCACGATGGCCAAGAAGTTTGGCGAGAACTATAGTATAGGTGCACCCTACTTATTCTTTCGGAGAACAAAAGCGGCATGTTAAGTTATGTCATATATCAATATATCATGTCAGAAATAAAACCTCGTAACCAAAACGATATTGCTCAATCTGTAAATGTTACATTGCACATACGTTTAGTATCTTCCACAGACATAAATCTAACTAGATAACGCAAGTCCCTCCATCTGTATGAAAACCAAGCGTGCCATTTTTTCACAAACAATTTAAAAACAATTTTACTTACCAATGAAATAAAACATTTCCAATGCCTCGGCCAACTTTTTCTATACATTCTTTACAGCTCAATATGGCATAAAAGGCATTTTTCTAGATTTCGGTGGATTTCCGGTGCCGATAATGATAAAAGGAAAGTTAAGATTACGATCATTGATCGTAACTTCACTCCGTTTTTTGGCACGCGAAGTACATACAATCGCGTCATCTAGTTAGATTTATATCTGTGGTATCTTCCAATAAATTATCAGCTTCTTATCACAGGGCCAACAGAAGGTACCTACCTACCCACTTATAGCATACCTACTGAAACAATGTAAGGTGCTCACAATAGATTTATTTACCTACATTAAACCTCAGTTAGCTAATGCGAAAATAATAACTAAGCTCTGCCAAGGTGGCTCTGACGCCGAGTTTCTGGAAGCAAAATTATCGCAATATTAATGTGACGAATTGTCAAGCACGCGTTATCTGCTGTGATTGGTTGAATGTATTTTGACGAGCCAATCACGTGTGCTTGACAATATGTCACATTAATTTTGCTTTCAGAAACTCGGCTTGAGACTGTTAAAAAACGTTTACATTATAAAACTTCTGAAAACAATTACCTGAATTGAAATATGAAGATAACTATATTTATATTGCATTACAAAAATAACTATCGTCACATTGCATTGTAGATTAATGTTACGATTTACAGGCGCGACGCAACTATACGTCTATGGGACAACACGTTTTAGTATATTAAAAGCAGTTCTAAAAATCTCTACAGATATATGAAAACGCGGTTTGCTATTGTCGCATCGCACCTGTATGCGGCAGCCTTAGTGTTAAAAGTTATCGACCATTTTCTTAAACAGTTTAGTTACAGAATAAAATCTGCAAAAAAATCCATCAATCAATGTTTTCAGATAAACAGAGACATAAAATACACTTCAGCTAATCTTTACGGATTTATTTATACCGACTGTTGTTGAGTCAAATTTTATTATCTCTGAATATCTATCTTAACCACATTCACTAGTTATTGTTAAGTGTTAAAAGACTATGTGGCTAGCCTTGGCAGTAACTTTAAAAGTAAGTAGGTATGTAACCACAGATAAAATTAAAAATCTACAAAAAAAGCAGGAAACTGACAGACCTATGTAAGTATTGCAAATGTCTAAATTTAAATGTATATGAGAATAAATACCTACTTATTTATTGATTTTATAAACGATACCCACACCACATACAACTAGGCTATCTACCTACATCATAGTTAACAAAAGAATAAACTAGATCCGAAATATTAGGCAACAAGCTCTTAATCGTTTTTTATTGTTCTAGAAATAGTATTTTTATTCGTACCATAAACCTAACTAATGGTTTGTTCGATTGTCACGCACATCCAATTGCGAGTACGAATTTGGATTGTGAAACGAACCCTTAAAGAGTCTTTAGTCTTTGCACTTGACGTGAAGTGACATTAAATGGAAAAGGTTCAAATATACATTCCAATTTCGAAATTCAGATGCAATTAGTGGCAACTCGGTTGTCTGGTATATGGATAAAACCGGACACAGTTAAGCTTTTTGAATACGTGTTCGTCAAATTAGGAAAACCTTTATGCCTTTTTTACCAAAAGTTCGGTTATAAACTTGAGGAAAGTATCGGTTTTTCGATTTAAGGATCTGGCAGCCCTAATTGCAGCCAGTGCGCGGATCAACAACGGAAACAGGGGACGAGTGGCAACTGCAAATGCGAAAATCGGACACAATACTATTGCGAAAAGTATCCGATTACTCGATTGTTGAATTAACTAGCAACGAATACCGTTAATTACCTACCGTCACGGTTGAGCGATTCACTCAAAGCATTTAGTATCGGTAATTTGTTTTACGTAGTTACTGGGTAAGATGAGCGTGTGGCTAAAATAACTTACGTAATAATTAATTGGTTTGAATGAGGTCATTCAACATAACTTAACAGTTATTTACAAGTGACCTATAGAGGTTACCCACATTGCTGAAAAATTGGCAAGCTTAAGTGGCAGTGGGCAGGTTAAATTACTCGCAGAAGAAATCATCGATGGGGCTGAAAAGTTCTGGAGTGGTATTCCACAATGTGGACCGATGACCTGATAAGAGGCCGTGAGAGTCCACTGGATGAACTGGGTGAGAAGCAGAAGACCCTTTTATGTGGCGGCGCTTGGGAGAAGTCTAAGGGACCTTCCTGATGGTCGACGCGAATCGATTTATATTACGTCGCACCATCAGGAAGATCCTTAAGTCTAGCAGTGGACGTCTTTCGGATAATAGCCTATGTACATATTTTAACCTAGCTTTGAACTTCAAATTATGAAGAAGAACCTCTTCAACGTTTGAAGGGGTTATTTAGGCCACTATAAAAAGAGAATATATAAAGAAAAAGAAAGAAAAAATATTTATTTGTGACCCGCATAGGAGACACGAGATAAGCAAAACACAAACAATAACAAAAAATTAATAACCCCCCAAAAAGGCTCCTATCTCAGCAAGTGCACGTGTTTGGCGAAAGTGCGGTTTCAGAGAATGCTTTTGCATTCTCTGAAGCCATTAGGTAGAGTGAAAAATCTTTTGTGACATTTGCTAATGTATAATGTCAGCCCATTGAATACAGTCACTGCATAATTATCTGAGCCAGACACCTACTCTGTATTTTGCCACTGCCTTCATTTCTGAACTTCTTATCTCAATCTGACTTGAACTCAAAACTCTAAGCAACTAACCTCGAGTTTCTCAGCTCAAAATTATCGTAAAATTAATGTGACAAATTGTTAAGCACGCGTTATATGCTGTGATTGGCTGAATGAATTTTCAACAGCCAATCATAAGCAGATAACGCGTGAAAAAATTTTAGCTACTGGGTGTCTCAGAAAAAACTAACTTTTTGTAGTTGCATAAAAAATTAACAAATATATTTACATATACATACACGTTAAATTACAAAATCAGAAATTGAAGACAACTTTTTGAAAATAACATTATACAAATATCGTCCTTCGCGGCTCCGACACTCTTCAAATCGATCTCTAACATTTACGAAAACGCGCCACAGAAGTTGAGTAGCTCAGATCTCACACCTATACGCGTAATTTTTACATAAGACAAGTATTTTACTGTCTATGGTTGCCTGTTAATAATTATGAAACTTCCTAAGCGTGCATCTGTCAAATGACGGCGGACAGATGGCTGGACGGAGAGTTGGTCTGAACCACAGACATAAATCTAAATAGATAACGCAAGTCCCTTCATCTGTATGAAAACCAACCTCCTTGCCTCGGCCAACTTTTTCTATACATACTTTACAGCTCAATAAGGCATAAACAGGCATTTTTCTAGACTTCGCTAGATATTCGATGCCTATAATGCTAAATAAAAAGCTCAGATTACGATCATTGATCGTAACTTTACTTCGTTTTTTGGCACGCGAAGTACATACAATCGCGTCATCTAGTTAGATGTATGTCAGACTCTGTGGTCTGAACGGTACGCTCTGTACCGTTCAGACCAAAATAGCTGCGATCGTAGCAACTGACTACGCCGTTCGTAGCATGGCGTAGCATATGTTACATCAGATTGATACACATAGAAATACATACATAAATGTGGGTGCATTTAGCCATTTTATAGTTATGTTTTTGTACCATGTAATATGGACGGGCCTATTGCCATCAAACGAGTACAAATTCAGACTCGACTGTTATTGAGATACCCAGATTGAATGACCCAATAAAGACGGAACCACACTTACGTGGCGTGGCGTGTCGTGGCGCTTTCCGACGCAGTTGATTGGCTACAAAACTCGTTGCGTTATGACGTAGGCTGGATCAGAGTCGTTTGATTGGCGGATCCCGCGCCACGCCACGCCACGCCACAACACGTAAGTGTGGTTCTGACTTTTTTTGGTGACCCCTGGACTAGGCGAAGGAGGCAGACC
Organism: Orthosia gracilis; assembly: GCA_947562075.1. NCBI lineage: Eukaryota > Metazoa > Arthropoda > Insecta > Lepidoptera > Noctuidae > Orthosia > Orthosia gracilis. Next base: position 24,801,188 of record OX387275.1, read on the forward strand.
ACCGGTAACATGTTTTTTATGCTCAACCACGGTGAAGCCAAAAGGAGGGGTATGATTTAAACCGGTTTTTTTAGTTATTATTCGTTTTACCATAATGACAATAATTATTTAGTAAGCGCGTGTATAACCAATGAATATTAATGTTTACTTTACCTGCCGTGAGAAGACAGTCATTATTTATTTACTAGTTGTGGCCCTCGTAAAAAATCATGGGTTTTATTTTTTTCACGTGGCACCCTAATTCTTTTCTAAAATAAAAGTACTTTCCTTATGTTTCTCCTTATAAAATGAGCTATTAACCAATGAAAGTCCCGTCAAAATCGGTCCAGCCGTTTCGGCGATTAGCAGTCTAGATTGATAAAAAAATAAAACTGTATATACTTTCATTTGCTTTTACTAAAAAGATATTATTTTGATATCACAAACAGACATTACAATTTTATTTATTTGTATAAGTACCCATAGATCAGCCTTTCATGACCACGTAACGTGCGACTCAAATCCTTGACATGCATTCATACGTATCAATTGAAAATAATAACAAAAAGACATTTCGCAAGCTATTATCAATGTAATACTAAATATCTTCTATTTACTGAATAAAACTATCAATACAATGCTATGCATACCCGGTAAAAAACCGAAACTTGCCACCAAATTGGGCACCTCTATTTCGTAATTAGAGCGTACGTGGACACGAGGAGAAAAACCGATAGAAAAGATCTGTTATTGTTGTTTCATAACCAGCATTGTATTTGTAATAGACTGATATGTAAGCCGGTCAAGTGTGTGCAATGGCCTTAGAACGAACAATGTTACATTATCATAATCACTTGCCTAATTTAATGATAATTATTGCAACAGGTAATCGCTGTTGGCTGAGTCATCGATACCTGTGCGTCGGTGTAGAAAGGGTCTTTAGTTGATTATATATTTTTAGAGATCAACTATCGGGTATAGACGTTCTAATTTCAAATGCCACATAGAAAAGCACTTTCAGCTTTTCTCGACTTTTGTTCCGGGCTACTTTGCCAACTTTCTTTTCCCTAACCACAGATAATATAATACTTGGGACTGTCAGGAATAAAAAAAAAAACCTAATGATTAATTCCTTCCAGCAGTTCATTAATAAGTAGGAATACTATGTAGACACCTAACTGTTTCATAAATAATTAAATGTTATAAAAACATATCGAAAAATTATCGACATAGACGACCAAATTAGGGTAACTTAATATTTATTTAAAGTTATGTATCCAGTTGACTGCTATTTTAAACCAGCCAGCTTAAACCAACTCCAAATTCAAATAAAAACGATAAGCGCTTGAAAATAGAACTTATAATAGTATTGAAGTACTCTATATATTCGTTGAAACAAACGGAAAATTATGCCAAAATGAAAGAACAATACAAATATTTCCTTTTGAATGATTCTAAAGCAATCATAGCATGACTTACCACAATAAACATTAATATTAGGTAGATTTGCTTGCCTAGATTTTATTATACAGTTTTAGGACCAAATAGGTTTAATACTCTTTGTGAAAAAAGTGGAGCTCTATGTTAATACTTACTAGAGTTCATAATACTCATTGCGACTTTGTTAGATACTATACTCCCGATTTGTGATTTGAAGTTGAGTATTTGTGAATCTATAATTAAGCCTGAAAACCTGTCAAAATTTATATTCGAAACTCGTGTCAAACTCTACTTAAATACCGAGTTTGACACGAGTTTCGAATACTTAAATCAGAAACCCGGCCTTACATAATTATCGAAATAGTTTTAAGTGACCATCTGTAATAAAAAGGCCCTAAAAAAGTTTGGCTGGCAATGGAATTTGAACTTTTGCTGTATGAAATAGAGTTTGTTGTTGCAAAGTTTGAAAATTATCTCGAATTCCGAATTCGAAACATTTAATAAAATAGTTTTTGGGACGAATACAGTTCTTCACTCTTTATGAAAAAGTTATACTTGTTCTTAATAGCTTTTAAATTGAAGTGAGCTTAGGAATAAAATAAGAAAAGGCAAGCATTATAAAACTTGTTCCAAATTAATATTTTAGGCACTTGTGAGATTTTTTAAGTATATAAAAACACTTAGTGATTTTTTTTATTAGTTGGCAAGGTAGGTATTTTATTAAGTATTACAAGCTTTCATTTATTTTTCTCTGTATATTTGAAGTTTTTCCTATTATCAGAATTGAACAATACGACGGTTTTTCAGCATTATAAGTAACTAGACAAGAATTAGTAATAACTAATCAAATGTTCTATTGTTTCTTTTACCAATACCAATATTATTTTAATAAGAAAACAATGTCTGACGTTGGCCAGGCATCGACTTTCAGTTGATAAATTACTATTAATTACCTTGTTTGCAAAGTGTGTCATGAACGGTTAAAAAATAATTGGTCACAGATAAAATACATTTTTTTTACCGAGGGTTTTACGCATTCGGCGAAAAACCATAGAGTCGGCAGTGAGTGACAAAATAATGAAAGAAAACTAAAGACAAAGACTTCTCAAATCAAAGTCGATTTCCAGTTTGTGAAGCTTTTATGTCATCGCCTTTTTCTCACATTGGAAGGTATTGAAATACAATGAAATTGCTCTTGTTAAGGAAAACATCGAACCCGCGTGTTCTACCTATCTATTAACTTATGCGCCATTAATTTTATTAACTCATTGTTTTACTGCAACATGCATATAAATTGTTGATTATTTCCTATTTTGCTGTCTGACTTCGATCTAGCATTGTCTTTGCTCATCGTTATTCAGTAATGACGCAGGGAGTGACAGGCCACAGATTATAATGGGTATAATTTAGACGGTCACCAAAAATATTTTTAAGACTAAGCTTAGGCACCAAAAAAAATAAACAACTCCAAAAAAAATCAATTGACTTTATTAAAAGGGCCCTAAAGTATATAATATTATGATCCAAAATAAATAAAATAACATCAGAAAAATCGCAAACCTCGCACAAATATTATTTTTGGTTCCTAAAATGGATCAACGGTCACCAAATTCTATCCAACTCAAAGATTAATATTACTACCAAAAATCTTACTCCAAAATAGTAAGTCGTCATCCATTGGCGAGAAGAGAGCTTAGGGCACCCCGACACGGACAGGTTAGGTTCGAACGAGATGACGGGAGCTGAAGTGAGCGAGCAAAGCGAGCGAACTCGGCTCCCGTCATCTCGTTCGTGTTAGGTTACTTTAGACCCTGCGGACGGAAATAGGAGCCCCGCGCAGCGGGGCTCCGTCGACTATGTTGCCAGAGTACTAATCGTACTTGAACCTTGAACCTCAATATATTTAGCGAATTCCATATAACGATAAATAAGCGACGTACGTCTGGGAACCCCAGTATATTAATTGATATTTGGGAAATATTCTAGCGATCGTTAGCTTTTTTAGCCTAACAAAAATGACCAAATTAGAAGTCATGGTATTACATAATTGGTAACATCTAAGTAGTGACAATATATAATATTTGGTCTAAAGTGTATTTTAAAGGCGTCCATATATTTTTTTGGCAGTCAATAATACGAAAAAATGGATTTATTTCATAATATTTTAGGAAACGTTATTTGGTGACCATTTATCCATTTTGGTAACCGTTTAGAATTTTTTTGATAGTAAAATAGGTACTTTTTTGGGCGGTGTTTAAACACAAGCCGATTATAATCTCGTTACACACTTAATAATCGACTTACAAAGATACAAGTCGGTATTTAGTTCCTGAAATAAGTAGTATAAAGTCGCACCATTTTGGTACTTAATTTCACCCATGCAGTAACTCTTGATAGTTGATGAGGGACCATGTAGGTTCACGTGAAAAAAGTTTAATAAAAACTGTTACTCGAGTACGGTTTTTTTTTTGCCTGTTACCCGGGCCTTAACAACGAACCGATTGACACCCTATTCATCAAGATCGCATGAATAGTTTAGGCGTTACGGAGAAACATACGTAAATACAAACAAACATACATATATGTCGTGGTGGCCCATTGGCTAAGAGGCCTCGTGCTTAAGGTCGTGGGTTCGAATCCGGGCAAGTACCAATAAAGACAAAGGCAAGAGAGAGCAATATGGACTTTCTAAGTTTATCTTGGACATCGCTAACTATGGTAAAGGATAACATCGTGAGGAAACCTGGACTTATACTGAGTTTATTATAAGATTATGCTTCATTGGGGTAATTGCTGCAAGGCGTTTCAGTGCGAGGATAAACTAATAAATAAACAGACTGCTAAAATCTTAACCCTTCCTTTTCGCTTCGTCGTAGTCGAGTAAAAAACATAGTTTTTTTTTTAACCTTTGCTGGAGGAGAAAGGATGTTTCTACACTTGCTAATCGTTGTGTATTTTTTACAAACTCGACACTATAATAAGAGTGATATTGGCTAATAGATGTAGCACTTTTATTGAGCACATGCTCATAAACGAAACTATAAAATTCAAGGTAAATACAAAATAGCATAAACTGTTAAGGTGATTATACACTAGAGCATTTACTTGTAACAGAACATCGAGCATTCTTTTAAATTTACTCGAACATGACGCTCAAAGTTTTGTTTTAACCTGATTTTAAAAACCAACGAGCGTTTTTGTGTAACATTTTATTGAGCAAAGCAAGGAGCGCGGGTGACGTGGAGATAGGTCAATAATGACCGCAAGGTAAAAAAAAATATTACAAGTAAAGGCTCACTGCAAGTTACTGTCGAACACAGCGTCGAACATTCGCAAGAACGTTACATTACATTGCAATGCTCAGGAAAATGCTCTAGTACCTACTCACCTTTACGGCAATTTCTATCTACTATTGTTGAAGTACACATGAATCTAATATTGATATTTTCCAATAGCAGTGCCCATCCGTGAGATACGCCCCTTCAATCCTTAATAAGGCTTTATTGGGGTCGGGTCATAAACAGGGCAATGTATTGTAGGCATAGATATAATAAACAAGGAGATATGCCCGGTAGACGAAAATATATCGGAAACCTGTGTCTCCAGTTTGCCCCTACCACACGGCAACTACTACACATGCAGTTCAGTAAAGGCAATAGATACGCAGTCGCGCACACACCCGCATTTCTAAAATCAGAACGTACTACACAATAAATTATAAACCTTATCCCTTCAAGCACAGCGTGTATATACCAATCACCGTACAAATTACGCACACAAAAACATCGGTCGCTATCGTTGTGCTATGCAAAAGCAATTTATTTTACATACACGCTAGTGATTGACTAAATCGGAAACTTATCGATTCACCCATTTATTATTGTACAATTTTTTTTGTTTACTTGAAAATAAATAAAAAAACGGTTTGTCCAGAAAATTTTATAGTTAAAACAAATATGCAGCTAAAAATATTAATTATTAAGTAAATCAAAAAATTCAAACAATCAAAAATCCGGTTACTTTGGTTTAGGCTTTCATAGCGTAATGTTTAATTTATTTTTAATGTAGCAAATTTTAATTGTTTTGTGCTGGTATTATTGTTATCATGTTATGAGTCTGTTTTACTTGAAATAAATAAATTGAATTGAATTGAAACAGGAGATATTGTTGAACCCTGCTAGTGCTATGGTGTTTAATCACTGACCTGTAAAGTGGAGGTATTTGTGCAGCACTTGACACTTTGATATTATTGGGGTTGCATTTTTTGTCAAAAAGTTGGTTACGCATTTCTCTACTACACTGTAAAATAATCAAAATAAGTAATACACATTATTTCGCATCGATTTTCCAACCGGTTGAAATCGGTTGACAAATTGAAAATAAAATATAATAACAATATTTCATTCGTCATCGACATTGTTATCGATAGCCTACGTTAGTGGATCTGCACAAGCACATCACTAACTCGTCGCAAGTAGCAGCGGCCGTACTACGCGATGCATCCGCTCAATGATGTATCGTTTTGTGATTTTTACATTGCTTGTCCAGTCACTTAGCGACAAACTTAGGTAATGGTTAGGAAGCAATGTATTTAATGCAAAAATAGTACAGTCGCTGTGATATTTCAATACAAAAATAACATAGTAGAAGCAAGAAATATTTTACGATTTGTTGTTTTTCATGATTTTAAAGACAAATATAGTGAAATACTTGTACACACTTATAGTAAGTGATTCTATGATTTACAAAGTTTTGGTTTAGGCTTCGCTTTTTACAAGAAACCACTGAACAACACGGCATTCTTGTAATTTTTCACGATGACGGTCGAAAGCGCACTGTTTAGCGGAGACCGGCCATTTGCCTGTGACATGCTCAGTCAGCCCACGTCGCGCGGACACCGACACGCCCCCTTGCCACTTCTCCTGTATTTTATATTTCTATGATTGTAGGTCATACATACGTCGCATAACTACCCTGATCATAACAAAAGTTTGATTTTAGTCACAGTTATAAATCGATAATGTAGCTATCGGAATCTTTCTTGCAAGGGTCTAACTTTATTCAGTTTCAAGACACAGAATAAAGTATACAATGAATATTCAGTTATAGCTTAGGTAAATCTACACTGTCTCTGCTAAACAAAGGCTGCTTTTAACGCGATTTAGGAAGACTTCAGGTTTTAACAGGTTCACTGTCCACATAGCAAAAACAATAGTTAAAACATTCACAAATGTCATATTACTTTGTGTGTCATGGGACGGTGACCTGTTAAAAGAAGGTCCTATTCCATTATACAAAAAATAAAACAGTAACTAGAACATAACTAGAACAAAACATTCTAAATCATTATTACGTAAACTAAACATCGAAATTCATGAACTTGAGGCGAAAGCTATAGAGTCTTCATTACCACAAAATTATTTTATGAGTTGACAAATCAATCCTTGCCAAATAAAAAAGGTAAACTCCAGTATTTTCATTTGACAACAGAAAAATTTGATCAAAAATTATCATGGAATTAGATCACTTAGGACTAAATCCACTTATTTCCAATGAATTTTATGCAAATAACTATCGCACGATTTATTTGTAAAAAAACATAATTTTTAACGCGTTTTTACGTCAGTCAACACGATTCAAATATATGATATCCATGTATGCATTTGAACATTGTGTTTAGGGTGACCATCATCGTGAATTTTGAAGGATAAGTCACTTTACGAGTACTAGCACATCCGAATATTTTTAATAAAAATACTTTTAGCACATTCGGATATCTTTAATACAAATACTTCCTTTTTTAAATAAATTACTTAAGTGGTCTTCTTTGTGACCAATTTGCATCTCACGAATCAATGTGCATATTAGTGCATGCATAACAATGATTTGTCATTGTTTGATATTGATTCAAGAAAATTATATTTATAGAGGAAAATGACGCTCACATATGGACTACATCCGGTACCCCGCACATGATTAAAGCTTGAATTTATTTGAACAACCAGATTTCTGTATGAAGTTGCATCTGTAGTTGAATTAATGAGTGATAAATGATCACAAATGGACTTAGGTTTAGGAAAAACCAGGATGATGCAACAGTACCTATTTGAAAAAAGTGAGACATTTTTCATTGATATCATTCTTAAGGATGCCTATACTATATTTTTTGTTTCGACTGAGAACGTTGTTTTTAAATAAAATAAGAGTACCTACTAATAATTGATAAATAATTGTCTTCAACGACATAATCTAAAGCAAATTCAGTCATAATACATAGGTATGATAGCTTAAACAAATACGTTATTTACTTCGTAAAGAGACGTTATTTACAGCGCGAAAATTAACTGATAGAAAACAAAATGTATACAGTATACACGAAGTAATGAACTTGAATTTGTGATGCATTAGACACATGACATATTCTTTGTGAGGCTTTCACTTTAACACTTATATTGTGTATTATTTATTGATGTGTGTATTGTGTATTTCATTCCTTTTTTTAACATTGCACGTGATATTTTTGTATTATTTAACTTTTTTCGTAATTGTCATTTTTTTTACTGACATTATTTTAAATTTTTCCTTTCGTCATTTTGTATTTTTTTTTTGTGTTTTTTAATTATTATTATTGTTCATGAATCGATTGCAATCCATTAATACAATTATTATATCAATGTAATCCATGAATATTTGTTCGCCTTCTGGCATAACATGGCGCGCTTGTAATTTTTATAACAAATATTTTTTTGTACCTATATTAACAAATGTATAAATGAATGTCTATGTCCAGCAGTGGACGTCTTTCGACAGAAATGATGATCATGATGTTGATTTACTCTTTACTCAAATGGGCACGAACCAAATTACTGTTTTTTTCTTTTCTTCTAATTATCGTTATATTATGTCGTTTTCTGAGACAAATCTTTTCTTCCTTTTACACTTAAGAGAATTCTTACCATTACCTTTAATATAACCTTAACAAATTCATCCCCGATATTTATGGAATGTTTTATAGCCCATCTTAATGTAATTTCTCGATAGGAACATATCTTTAGAGATTTGTCATTGTGACGTTAGCGTAACTTTTCATTACTCCACGCGTTTATAGCATCGTATAACACAACCTTTTGCGAGAAATCAAATTAAATGATTCCAAAAGTAACGGGTGTTTATAATGAATTTATCTACTAAGCGCAGTTATTTTACTAATTTAATTACTTTTGTTACCGATAGCTCTTAAATATATAGTATTTAGTAAATCTAAACTATTTAGTAAATTATATTTTGAGTAAATTGTGTTTATCATAGATTATCTATGATAAACACAATTTACTCAAAATATAATTTTATTTTCTTCTATTTTTTATACCTAACCAAGGTATTTAAGGCAAAAATAACGTTAATAATGACAAACATTTGTGTTACAACAATATGTTGGATAAGCAATTTTCACAGTTTGTAAAATAATATTGAACTAAAGAAAGCGGGAAGATAGTTCGAAATTCAAACCGGTAATGAAGTATCGAAGGGCCAAGGGAAATCAAGAATGACCTATCACGATTATAAAGAACCTGTTTTCTTTAGACAGGAACCCTTCAAACTGAAATTTTAAAACTAGCTAAGACAGTTTAATAACTCGCTTAGTAAAAAGAAAACAATAATATGCACTTTACGTCAACCGAAGATGTTTTTCTTCTACTCTCTAATTTATTGTATTGCATACGTAGTCAATAATGTATTTATATGTTTATATTTATTTATTTCAGACAATTCCAGCACATAGTTAAACATGCATGATACATTGAATTATAAACAGATAAAAACCCAAAAATAAAATTAATTAATAATTAAATTTAAATAGTCAAAAATTCATTAATAAGTAATCATTAAAAAGGTCCAAAAATTATAAAAATTTCAGAAAAATTAACATCAGACATAGTTTGTTCGTATAAATTATAGTATACGGAGTTGATGGCCAACCCGTCAAATAGAGGGGCAATTTAAGAAGATCAATATTCATACTCAATATTCAAACTCATAATTTATGAAACCATTAGTTGTATAACAAAACTCAGTCAAAGGTTAGCTAAGTTTGATATTTCTTCTTTTGTTTGAGTTTTCATTGTCTTTAAAGTTATTCAAATTATATTTGAGTAGTACTCCTTTTTATACACAATTAATTGAAGATATACATTTTGAACAATACCGCTACCTTCATTTTGTAAAAACAAGTTTAACGTCTCGATTAACTTATCGCTACTTAACACTCACAATAATTTCCACTTTCACGAAATTATAAATTTTAAATAATTATGTACTCACTTGGCTTATCCGAGGAATCCTCATCCATGATCGCCATTTTGCTCGGCCTCTTATCATCTTCAGACTTCAAACCCATGTTCACTGAAACGGTTGAAAAAAGAAGTCAAATAAGGAACGCGGTCTTTTATTCACGTCGATCACTTGCACAGGCTGGAAACGTATTTATTTATGGTCTTTATTTTTTATTATTATTTATTATATTTTTTAATTTTATTTTTAGGATTTAAGTTTCGAATTATTGTTGATTATTTTTATTTTTACGCGCGCGTCAAAACGCCATGCTCGCGACAGGTGAGCCTGGCCGCGTACTTCGTCCGCGAAGGTTAGTATCGACTGTCACGGTACAATGGACTAGCCTTGTTTTTATGGCACGCGACTTGCCGGCACGCAGCTGACTCGATCGTTCGCATATGTAGGTAGGTTTAGATCAGTGAAATTGACATAGTAATTGACACGATCGCAGAGATGAAGGTTGATCGAGATTGTCGAGTGTGTAAGAAGATAATCTCTAATAATAAGCAGTATAACAATTTTGTCTGAAAATAATAACATAAATGGCAATTATTATATTTTATGAGTCTGTTTACAGGTTTTATCTTCAATACGTGTAGTTCTCTACAAACTTCTTGGCCCTGAAGTTGGCTTTCGCAAGGCACTGATCGGTGCTGTTTTTAAATGAGATAAAACTACTCCGCAGCCATTGTAGCCAACTTCAGGGCGGCCAAGAAGTTTGGCGAGGACTACACACACAGGTTTTTGGCCCCACTAATAACATATCTTCAACACTCAATTTACGATTACAATTAAATTATAAAGGAGTTAATAATGATAAGGCTGTCCTTTGATATGTAAGATAAAGAATCGAGATGATAGCCCCTTACGTGCACGAGACAAAAAGAAGAATGATTTAAAAATTCATACTTCCTTTTTAACCGACTTCCCAAAAAGGAGGTTTCTCAATTCGACCGTATACATTTTTTTATGTGTGTTCGCGGATAAGTTCGTCGTTTATGAACCGATTTTGATGTTTCTTTTTTTGTTGGAAAGGAAGTATTCCAAGAGTGGTTATACGATAAGGAAACCAGGATCTGATGATGGGATCCTAGAGAAATCGAGGGAACTCCTCAAATATTATAGCCATACATATAGCGATTTTGGTATTTTCATCAATAATGCAATCATTTGCACTCAGAAATTATCATTTGGTGAAGTGGAACTGATGAAGAAGACCACAATGGCCACTGGAACTCCGAAATAAAACAATGTATCCTAGTCGTGTTTAGGCTTATTGGTATCGTCATGAGAAGTACTTTGGCCATAAATGATTTTCATGTTAATTGAAAGTACCCACCAAAAATAAAAATAATAAAAATTAAACCAACTTCGAAAACAAAACACTACAAAGCGAAAAATAACTTTCTTTTCCGAAGTCGGTGTCGAATAACGGAAAACAATGGGTACAAAAGACACCGAATTCGAAAAACAAAGTTATTTTTCGCTTTATCAAAAAATCCAACCGGCTTCCAAATGAAAACACTCATTTGGAAGCCGGTTGGATTTTTTGATAAAAAGTTTTTCTTGTTATTCAAGATTCTTGATATTTCAATTGCAAAAGTTCCACATACTGCTGCCAATTCATTTAGCCAGGTCCATTGAGAACTGAATGGCTTCAATTCACTGAGACTCAAAGAGAATAAAAGAAAATATATAGGCATTTCAAATTCAAATATTTCTGCTTTGGTTTTGCTATAAATCGGTTGATTTATTTCATCATTTTGTTTTATTATGATATAATTTCCATGCTGATAACGGAACAGGCTTCCTTTTCTATTTCGACACGCGGCGAAAGAACGTGTGTTTATGCGTTTATTTATTTAATGAAATTGAAGTAATATATACTGTAATATATAAAAAACTGGCCAAGTACGAGTCGGACTCGCGAATGATGGGTTCCGTAGCATTATCGCAAAAAACGCCAAAAAAAAAAATTTGCCGTTTTTTGCGATAATTATTTGACGTTAAATATTTATTTTATTCTGTTTTTAGTATTTGTTGTTATAGCGGCAGCAGAAATACATCATCTATGAAAATCAACTGTCTAGCTATCACGGTTCATGAGATACAGCCTGGTGACAGACGGACAGACAGACAGAGAGACGGATCGTGGAGTCTTAATAATAAGGCCCCGTTTTTACCCTTTGGGTACGGAACCCTTAAAACTACTTTTAACAAAAAAAAACCGACTTCCAAAACTAAACACTACAAAGCGAAAAATAACTATCTTTTAGGAAGTCGGTGTCTTTCTTTGGTACCTTACCATTTTGGACACTGACTTCCAAAAAGTAACTTATTTTTTGTTTTAGAAGTCGGTTTAATAATTTTTGTTAAAAAGATTTTTATTTTTCTTTTTTAGTTTTGGTACCTTATATTAGCATGAAAATACGCATTATTAAGGATAACTTAAAAAACTACTCGTCAGATCTTGATTAATACAGCTTTCAAATAAAAAAAAAAACATCAAAATCGGTTCATAATTGGCGGAGTAATCGCGTAACAAACATACAAAACATACATTCGAATTGAGAAACGCCTCCTTTTTGAAGTCGGTTGAATTGCCACATAACTTTCATTATTGCACCTACCGCTTTTTTTTTTTATCTCTCCATCACCCAAAGGTCGATTGGGAGAAAATGCCTAAGGCATTAAGTCCGCCTCTGTACTTGTGTGCATGAAGTATTAAATAAATAAATAAAATTATACCTAAGATCAGAAAACCAATATCCCATCATCCTCCTATTTTTCTCCCAATTTTTTGGGGTATTGGCGCAGCATACCTTCTTTTTCCGTACATTTGTATAGTTCTCGCCAAACTACTTGGCCGCCCTGAAGTTGGCTACAATGACTACGCCGTAGTAAATCTCATACAAAAACAGCACCGTCTCGCGCCTTGCGAATCGGAAAGCCAACTTCAGGGCGGCCTACGAGTTTGGCGAGCACTATATCTATAGATATACCTCAATAGCCACTTCCCACAGACTTAAATCTAAGTAGATAACACAAGTCCTTCCATCTGTATGAAAAACCAAGCGTGCCACTTTTTCACAAACGTTTAAAAAGAAATTTACTTACCAATGAAAGAAAACATTTCCATTGGTCGGCCAACGTTTTCTATACATTCTTTACTACTCCTTTTTTTTGGCACGCGAAGTACATACAATTGCGTCATCTTCTTAGATTTATGTCTGTGCCACTTCCTTTCTTGAAAATGTTTGCTCGAATTTTTCGGTCAGTTTTTGGAATAAAGAACTGCATGGTGGGGATAATAATGGTAAATAAATATCTAGTAATTATTATTAGGAAATACATTGGTAACTCACTGAACGGATTGAACGTACTAATATGCAACTAGATTTAAATAACCTACTTCAATAAACGATTCGCCTTTATAATTAGACAATTTTAAGTAGATATTTTGAGCGAGGTTAAATGACAGTTATAATTTAAGTTATCTATCGACTGATCGATCAACGCACAGCCAAAACCGCTATGCCTGGAAGCATGAAATTTGGCAGAATGGTTCCTCAAGAGACGTAAGTGAGCACTAAGAAAGGATTTTTGGCAATTTCTTCCCTAAAAGGGTAAAAAGTGGGTTGAAGGTTTGTATGCAAAATCTAATTCCTTTGGCCAAAATTCTTCAAACTTGACATAAATAGTTATCTTAATAAATGATAAAGGTTGTCATTATGAGTTTTTCGAAACTACCCCCAAAAGACGATTTAAGGGATGTTTAAGTTTTTAAAGAGGAAAATTTTTGCTTGGGTTAATAAACTTGTATCTTGAGATAAATTGGTAAAAACTTATAACGACAACCTTTTTTTGTTTACTAAGTAAACAAAAAAAGGTTGTCGTTATAAGTTTTTCTAAACTTCCCCCATAATACGGGTGATATAGCGGGTTTTAAAGTTTGCTATAAATCTTAATGCATAGGGATCGTTTTTAATGTAGGGGTCTAGGAGAGCAGTAAGAAGATATTTTCGGTAATTCAACCTTTCATCATCATTTCAGCCAAAAAACGTTCACTGCTGGAAGTGCTGGACATAAGCCTCACCCAAGCGTCGCCACACTGACCGGTCCTGAACATTGCGCATCTACCGGAATCCTGCAGCCTTGACTAGGTCGTCGCTCCACCTAGAGTGTGGCCTTCCTATGCTACGTCTTCCAGTACGTGGTCGCGACTTCAGAATTTTCAACCTTTAAGGGGACATTTGTTTATTTATTTCCGAAAAGGGAGAAATTTGTTTGTTATGAAAAATCGAATTCCTCGGAGAAAAAGCAAATAATTAAAATTGATATAATAAGTTTTTTTATCAATTTACGATAAGTAAGTAAGTTTTTTACGAAGGGCTGTTAAGTTTTTTTGAGGAATCTTACTGCGCAATCGAACTAACATAAACAAAAAATAAAAAAGAAGATATAGTGAATAACATAATATTTGGGTTGCTAAAAATTCGACCCACAACGGGGCAAAAAGGGGTTATTAAGTTTAGGGGAGGATTTTACTTTGTGGCGGTAACCTAAAATTTATTATTCTATAAGTCAAATAACGAATCGCCCCAAACTAATAAACCCTAGATATCTACGATACCCCATTTTTCATGGTTTAACAATAGCAGTGGTGTCTCATCCCATTCAAAACTCTTGGTTCCGATCCACTGATATAGATGGTGATCTATATACCGCCATGGAACGGAACCGAGCGCGATCGATTTACAAAAAATAATCGGTATAATCAGATGAAAAACGCGTTACGTCGGCACGGTTTCTTTGTATGGGCTGAGGCATCTGTATGCTAGTATTATAATATCTGTGACAATAGCTAATGTTTGCTAACTGCACATAAGAAAATCATCTGTAGGATAAAATAAAAAATCTCGCTAACGAAATCGCGGGCGGCGGAGTGCTAATACTCGTATATATAAATACTAGCAACCTCGCCGGCTTCGCACGGGAGTCAATTAAATTCGGTAGCTTTTATTTTAAAATACCTTCATACAAACCTTGTCCTGACAATTACGAATACAACGAAAAACCAACCCAAATCGGTCGAGCCATCTTCGAGTTTTAGCGAAACACACACAGCAATTGAGGTATACCGCCGTTTGCCCGAATTTTATTTACCCTAATATCATTTGCCATAATAGTCAACAGCCATAATATTATATGACGTAATATTCATTTGCCCTACTCTTATTTGCTATATTAGTCACGTGCTAGAAGCTTTGTTTCCCATAAAGTCACTTACCATAACATCATTTGTCATAATCATTGTAAGCCCTAATTATCACATGTGCTAATTATTATATGCCATAACATCATTTGCCATCGCCATTGGGTATGTAACGGTTGTTATATCAGGAGAAATTGGATGCAATCGGGACTTTAGGGCACTCCGACTCGGAAAGGTTAGGTTAGAAGGGGATGGCGGGGTCGTGTGAGCGAGCGAATAGACCCCGCCATCCCCTTCGTGGTTATTTTTTTATAAACCACAAAGAAGTAGGAGCCCCACGAAGCGGGGCTCCGTCGACCAAGCCCACCATCAACCATGCATAGAATATTTTAAGGTTTGGCTAGGTCTATTCGCTCGCTTCGCTCGCTAAAACGACCCCGTTAAATATTTGTCTAATAATTATTATGGCATTTAAATGTTATGTCTAATAATCATTATGGCGTTTAAATATTTTGTTTGATAATTATTATGGCACTTAAAAATATGAAAGCAATACGTATGGCACTCGTATCTTATGGTATCTAAGTTTCGGGCAATTAACAGTATGTCATATGTCTTTTAGGACAAACAACACATTCGGGCAAATGAAATTCGGTTAAATGAAATTCGGGAATATGATGATTATGGTATATAATCTTCGGGTAAACAATAGACATCCGGCAATTGATTTATGCTTAGACTTTTTTGTTTATTTAGGTACTTAAGGAGTGTGACCACTCTAAATATTGGCATTTTTTTTTTAAGGTCACATACTTTTCGCATTTACACAAACAATACTACGATGAACCTATAACAAAAGTACTAAATTAACAGGCAGTAAGTATTTTAGTACCTACGGGCTGGCTCGATAGATGGCGCTAGCTTCGATTTAGAAGTCGCTATCATTTCGAACCGTAGATTGGTATTTAGCGCACCCTTCAATCTTGTCTTATTCGGTAGCTTCTTTGGCTCAATATATTTCACTCTATTGCAATTTTTGCGAAAGTTGAGCCCTTTCTGGTTCTACTTTATTAAACTATAATTTAACTAGCTTCTACCTAGACTAGTTTTGCCTGCGTAAATAGTGTTTTATCATTCCAAGGGACTACCGGGATAAAACTATCCTATGTGCATCCCAGGGTCTCAAACTATCTCCACTCCATACTCGGTTCAGCGGTTTAAACATGAAAAGGTAACAGACAGAAATAATTATTTTCACATTTATAATATTACTAGCTGTATCTGCGGCTTCGCTTCCGTCAACTGCCTACCCTACACTAACTATCTACCGTATCCTCTCTACCCTACCCTACCTTTTTTTTCTTTTTTTTTAGCGTGGAGAAATCCTCATGCATACTGCGCTACCACGGGGAGATAGTGCAGTTATGTGGGACTCTAACCGCTGTGCCGCTTATAGCGGGAACACGGGAACGCGTTAGCATACAACCGCGAACCTGCCGCGGCTGTCCGTCTCCGGACCCTCCTCTGGTGTTTAACCCCCATCACCGGCGCACCAGAACACACTGTACGCCGTGACCACCCCAGGGACCAAACCAGCACATGGGCGCCAGACGACCCCGTGTATGGCAGGCACCCTTGGTCCCCCTGTGACGGGTCAGGACAGTGGCCCCGCCACCTACCACTTTTCGGCCGCAGGGGATAGGGAGAGCGGCCAACGCTATACCGACACTCCTCCTCCACTGCGGCCCCACCGCATCCGCCATCAGACGGTGGCGACCCCGCGCAGGCCGCGGTGGGTAGGGCGAGCGGCGCTCCGTAATACCGGCACTCCTCTCCCACCGCGGCCTCCAACCCTCAGCCGCGATGCCTACTATACCACATCGCGGCCCGCCTCAGTTGCGATGGCGCCCATACGCCACCGCAACCTACTTATTGGCCGCTACGTCGTCGGCTTGTCGGCAAAAGCCCTGACGAGCGGCCCCTCCTCGGTACCCTACCCTACCTATCCTAACTTATTTACCCTACACTTTTTTTTTTTTTTTTTTTTGATCTCGCTGGGCAAAAATGCATTACGCATACCCACCCATTGGGGGAATGGGGGGCTATGTGGGACTCCCCGGAATGAGTCCGGTATACCCACTAAAATAACCCAGCGGCACTCCCGCATCGTCTTGAATTGGAGGAGGACTGGGAAACTGGCAGAGCCTTTACGTCCAGTCCCCCGCCGACGACCGCCCGCCTTTACAGCGGGGCCGTCACGCCCCGCCCTCAGTGGAGGGGCCCGGGAACGACCGCGAGTGCTCGGCCGTTCCCGCCCGACTAGGGTGGTGACTTGTGCAATGCGAGCGAAAGCGCCCCCGCGCCTGTCGCCCGCTAGTCACCACCAGGAGGTGGGAGGAGACGATCGTACAACCGCCTTCTCCCACCCCTTCTTCGCCTGCGGTGCGGCGGCGCGAGAGGATCGTCCTCCCGCGCCCGCTCCGCCGCCTCCTTTTGCGACATCACGACCTCGCAAAAGGAGGCAACCGCCGCCCAGGCCTCCTCACTCCCCAGCATGGAGTAGACCACGCTGGGAAGTGAGAGGTCCTGTCCGATCACATGATCAGGGCACGGCGCAGCTCAGCCCAAGCTGGACACACCTCGAGGGTGTGCTGCGCCGTGTCCTCTGCCGCGCCGCAGTGGTGGCACGCCGGGGTTTCCTCCCTCCGGATCCGGTGCAGGTGCGTTCCGAAACAACCATGTCCGGACAACACCTGCACCAAACGGAACGAGAGGAAACCATGTGGCCGCTCGAGCCAGCCCTGCAAGACTGGCCCGAGCGCGTCCAGCGTCCGGCGTCCAAAGGCGGCGGTGGCGAGGTCCTCCGCCCAATGGAGGACGATGGCGTCCCTCGCCTCCCGCCGCACGGCCTCCCGCTCCTCCATGGCGGGGCGCTCACCCAGCGCCCTACGCCGCACCGTCCAATCGTACACTCAGGCGAGCACCCATGCCTCCAACTCCCAGGGAGGGGTGCCGGCCAGAGCGCACGCCGCCGAAAAGCCCACTGAGCGGTAGGCCCTCGCCACCCGCTGTGCAATGGCCCTTTGTGGCCTGCGGATGGCGGTTGCATTCTCCCTCCTCTGGAGGGAGTCCGCCCAGATGGGTGCCCCATACAGGGCCATGCTACGCAGGATGCCGGCATAAAGGCGCCGGCACCGTGCACTCGGCCCCCCGAGGTTGGGGAGGAGCCATGAGAGGGCGTCCGCGGCTTTCAGCAGGCGCGTCGACAGCCCGCTAAAGTGCGGGCCGAAGCGCCACCTGCTGTCCAGATATTTCATCTGGGCCTTCACCGCTATTCGGACGCCCTCCACGACGATGTGGGCATCTGGAGGGCAGCGCTGCCGAGGCCCGTGGAAGAACACGGCCTCGGTCTTGTTCAGCGCTATTTACCCTACCCTACCTTAACTACACTATCCCACTTACCTACCCTACCCTACCTACCCTACCTAACCTACCTACCCTACCTACCCTACCTACCCTACCTACCCTACCTACCCTACCTACCCTACCTACCCTACCTACCCTACCTACCCTACCTACCCTACCTACCCTACCTACCCTACCTACCCTACCTACCCTACCTACCCTACCTACCCTACCTACCCTACCTACCCTACCTACCCTACCTACCCTACCTACCCTACCTACCCTACCTACCCTACCTACCCTACCTACCCTACCTACCCTACCTACCCTACCTACCCTACCTACCCTACCTACCCTACCTACCCTACCTACCCTACCTAACCTACCTACCCTACCTACCCTACCTACCCTACCTACCCTACCTACCCTACCTACCCTACCTACCCTACCTACCCTACCTACCCTACCTACCCTACCTACCCTACCTACCCTACCTACCCTACCTACCCTACCTACCCTACCTACCCTACCTACCCTACCTACCCTACCTACCCTACCTACCCTACCTACCCTACCTACCCTACCTACCCTACCTACCCTACCTACCCTACCTACCCTACCTACCCTACCTACCCTACCTACCCTACCTACCCTACCTACCCTACCTACCCTACCTACCCTACCTACCCTACCTACCCTACCTACCCTACCTACCCTACCCACCCTACCTACCCTACCTTCCCTACCTACCCTACCTGTCTCTCGCGATCCCCCGCCCTCGCTAGTTCAGTTTAAAGCGACTCCGCGCTCAAAACGCGGGATAATCGGAAACTTATGGTAGTTTTCAGTGAGTGATAGCTTAAAGTGTTCGGGCTAGTGAGTGCTGTGAACTTGCACAAAAAGAAGTCACCGGACTCCACTTTGGGATTTTTCCTGGGTAAAAGAAGAAAAATTCAGAAAGTATTTTTCATAAACCCTTAAACGCTGTCAAATTCTGAGTGGTCACCCTCTGTTTTTTTGGAGTGCTGGGGGGCGCCCTTACTGCTCGCACATTTTGAGGTGTCCTCCAGATTTTTCCGGTGCAACACCGGAGACCTGCAGGCGAAAGAAGAAAAACCATCCTTCTTCCAAGACTTCGCCTGGGGGCGAGAGACCAGATCTGGTCTAGCCTACCTGTGGGCAATCGACACGTCGTGAAGTTTCCGACGTTAAAACTTTTAAATTGTGCTGTGAACACTTTTTACAGTGCAGTTCCGGTCACCTAACCTCAAAGTGTTTTTCGATCGCGAACTGAACAAAATTGACAGTGACGTGATAGTGTTTTTATAACGGGGTATTGACCCCCTCTGTGGCCCTCTGCTCCATTCTGACTTTCAAAATTTTTAGACGCAAACTCGTGTGGATAAGAACACTTTAGGGTCTTATCACACTAGCGGTTTTCGAACGGCTCCGGGGCGGGGCGGGCGCGCACCGAATGCGTCGCGAACACGCCGCGGCTGCACAGCGAGGACGTCGTGGACGCGTGGCATATTCGAAACGTTTTCGTCGTCTACTTGGCACTCAGTAACAAAATGGATTCCAACGAGGAAACACTGCTGTTGGCTTTGTTACTTCGAAGACGCCGGAGGCGTAAGCGAAAGCATCGAAGAATTGTGAATTGTTGCACGTTCGCAACGAATTCGCTGAGAGCGCGGCGTGTTCGTTGCGCGCCCGCTCCGCTTTGAGGACGCTCGCAATCCGCTAGTATGATAAGGCCCTTAGTGAGACCACGTTTTTCATACTTAACCTCAAAGTAAAAACGTGGTCGACAAAATTTTGACTATAAATTTTTTGAGGATATTTATCCACGTACTTGTTTGCGCCGAGCTGACTATAGAGCTGACTATAGAACAGCTCCACAAATCCTCAGCAGGAAACTTCGAGGGAACTCCTCAACCTCTGGTCTGACGTCACCCGAGATTGGACTTGTGTCGAACAGTCCTCTCTCCCGTCTTCAAATACCCCCTTAATATAATAAATCTTTTTATTGCTTATTTATTTGTGTAAATTTTAATTGTGGACATATAGTAGTACTTTTGTGCTACTATATTTTAAAGTAAGATAGACTAGGATTTTAACTTGGGACATTCTCGCAAGAGAATATATTTATTTTAATTTGACATCTGAGACACAAAAGGGGTACCCTTTACAGTACCCCCTTTTTACATTGACACAAAAAAGGGATATATTTACAATATCCCCTTTTTACTTTTACACAAATAGGGGTGCTCTTTACAACACCCCTACTTGACACAATACTAATCCCAACCACACTCACTTATCGAAAATTACCGGAATGCCTGGTTTACGCACGCCTGTCCAGCACTCGGCGGCAACCAAACCCCCGACTAAAAGAGAGAGAGCCCCCAGAGGGCACCTGAGGAGGCAGGGCCCTCGACGCAGAGCGTCAGGAGGAGCGTGGGTGAGTGGGAAGCGGGTAAAACCGTCACAAAGAGGACTCCCCCTAAAAAGCTGGACCAACCATCACCAGTGACATCCATATCCTTTGAGATCGGGAGCCCGCCTACCCAAAGGAGTAAAGTCGCCGAGGCTAGGATAGCCTCAAACAAGATCAAGGCCCTAATGACAACCTCTAAAACAACAAGAAACGACATTAGGGCGGAGGTCAAGGCGCAGGCAGACCGGCTCTACCAGCTGGTAAAAGAGCTCGAACAGGAAAGAGCCCCCCCAACCGCAAAGACCATGGCATCGATCGGGTTCCAAGTCCAGGAGGAGCCAAGGGTTGAGCAAGCCCTCCCCCCGTGCTCAGAGGCTATCAGTGAGGTCGAGACGAACTCCCTCAAGCGAGCTCTAGAAGAGCATAGCCGAAACTTGGCCGGGAACAGCCTAAAAATGGATAGGCTGAAAGAGGCGCTACAAGCTAGCCGAGACCAGATGGTCTCTTATGCTAGTGTGGCAGCAATTCGGCCATCCAATCAGGTTCCGAAACAAACTACACTACATTCCATAGTAGTGTCGGCCAGGGATGAGAAGGAAACGGGGGAGCAAGTCCTGGACCGACTTAGGAAGGTCGTAAATGCCAAGGAAAGCGAAAGATAGGAGAATAATTGTGGGCTGTAGTACAGAAGAGGATAGGGAAAAATTAAAGGAAAAGATTAGGAGGGCGCCCGAGCTGGAAGCCCAGAATATTAAAAACAAAAACCCACAGGTTGTGTTGCGCGGCGTAATGCAGTACAATACAAATGAGGAAGTACTCAAGGCACTCAAAAACCAAAACGCCGCCATCTTTCGAGATCTCAAAGATGAGCAGGCGAAAATGGAAATAATTTACAGAAAGCGAACCAGGAACCCGCACATGTGTCACGTAGTGATGAGGGTTGCCACAGAGGTTTGGCGGCGCATGCTCGAGGTTGGGTCGGTGCACGTGGAGTTTCAGCGGGTGACGGTCGAGGACCAATCCCCGCTGGTCCAGTGCTCGCTCTGCCTCGGGTATGGGCATAGCCGACGCCTTTGCACAGAAACCCTACTCTACCTACCCTACCTACCCTACCTACCCTACCTACCCTACCTACCCTACCTACCCTACCTACCCTACCTACCCTACCTACCCTACCTACCCTACCTACCCTACCTACCCTACCTACCCTACCTACCCTACCTACCCTACCTACACTACCTACCCTACCTACCCTACCTACCCTACCTACCCTACCTACCCTACCTACCCTACCTACCCTACCTACCCTACCTACCCTACCTACCCTACCTACCCTACCTACCCTACCTACCCTACCTACCCTACCTACCCTACCTACCCTACCTACCCTACCTACCCTACCTACCCTACCCACCCTACCTACCCTACCTACCCTACCTACCCTACCTACCCTACCTACCCTACCTACCCCTAGCTACCCTACCTACCCTACCTACCCTACCTACCCTACCTACCCTACCTACCCTACCTACCCTACCTACCCTACCTACCCTACCTACCCTACCTACCCTACCTACCCTACCTACCCTACCTATCCTACCCTACCTTACCTAATATTTTCTTTTATAATGTTTTCTATCTAAGAACCTTATCCTAACAATAACAAAGAACAAAAAAGAATTAGCTAAATCGGTAAAGCCGTTTTCTAGTTATAGCGTGACCAGGAGAAATAGGCGTTCATTTTTAGGGTTCCGAAGTCAACAAGGAACCCTTATAGTTTTGCTATGTCCGTCTGTCCGTCCGCAGCTTAGCTCAGAGACTCTTAGTACTAGAAAGCTACAACATGGCATGGATATACATATTAATAATTCCGACAAAGTGGTAAAACACAATCATGAAAAAAAAAATTTCGGTACCTATAGACGTCAAGTGGGAATGTTTTTTCTCGTCTATCCCATGGTGTGGAATATCGTTGGATAGGCCATTCAAAAATATTACGAATCTGTTAAAACCATTTTTCGATTCAGAGATCCGTTTGCGTAAAGTTAAGCTTTAAATTGCAAATTTTGTCCGGGTGTCCCTACCCTTGCCAGCAAAATTGGCTATGTGAAAAAAATCACGGCAGTAGTATATATAACAAAATTAAAAGGAAAAATATCACAGCTAAGTAGGCTTTACAAGTTTACGAGTAATAGTCGACCAACTTATAAATGTACAGTACCCCTTACTGTACATTTATAAAATTGCAGTCCTATCTCAATGTTTATATCACCTGCATGGTTCTGTGCATAGAAATGTGTGCGTGAAGTTTCAAAGCAAACAATAAGAAATCATACAGTCTAACTACGAGGTGAAGGGGCGTGGTCAACGCCACACAAAGATAAAAATATATACTTACTCGTTTCACTTAGATATAACTACAAAAGTCCGTGTCGAGCCGCGAGCTACTAAGTCTAAAATTCGTCATAGTAGTTATGGTAACTCGTGGCAGAATCGTGAGAGTGATAGTATAGACGCGAGTTCAGGTCTTGGCTTGGCACGAAGTTTCTTTTTGTATTTTTGGTAACTTAGACTCATGGTAACAAATAATGACTAGTAAGTTACGCGAAAGGTATGCATCTTAGAATTGTTATAAAATAAAAACAAAAGTTTTATATATGCATCCTTTTTTAATATTGTTCATACCCAACCATTAAAAAGAAAACATGTTGAAAATAAAGTAATTTATTAGTTTTATAAATATTATTAACACTAATTTAAATAGTAGGCAGTTAAAAAAAGATAGATAAGTTTTATTTTTTATATAATAATATGATAACTATTATTATTGAGGCTATAGCTTAATTATTCGTTTTCACTAGGAAAAGAGGTTTGAAGCTTAACCTCAACAATACAATGCTAAATATTTACTATTGCCAGGACATACCCCGTTTCAAAACCAACCAACTATTTATTTAAATAATATGATACAAAGATGTTTACATAGAATACCGTAAATAGTTAAAACAATCAATTTAATAGTAATAAATAATAATATTGGAAAACAATTACAACTTTTTTTATATTGAATTATTTCTTAGGTCGGTTTATATATCTTTATTCACATTAAGACAAATTTTCACTTACAATACAACAATATGCTACCATTTTAAAAGTATTATCCCAGTGAAAAACAAATGATTCGTTGTCGACTAGATAAGAATCGAATTCAACACATTTTCGAGATAAGGCGGTGGTCCAAGTTAAAAGATTTCAAACACTTATTTTAGTTTGTAAGCACGATAGAAAAAAATAAATAAATTTAATGCAGTGTCTCGTCATTGTAAAACAAACAAAACAAAACAAAAATAAGTTAATAATAATATAAAATAAATTAATAATAATAATGATTAATAATTTGTTTAAAAAAACTAAATGAAGTCGCTTCTTTCCTTCGGCATGGAGTGCGTGGCGAACAGTGCGCAATGACGTAGGTATCGAATTCGGTGGTCTCCCACTTCGTGCACGACTCTTGAGAGTTCCTTCTTCCTCAAACCTCGTTATCCAAAGAATCACAGCTCTCCTCTAAACATTAAAAAAAAGCGATTTATTTGCTTAATTGACACAAAAATATCATGCACCATATTTCAAAAATCATCTCATTATTTTTATAATATAACTTACACGTAATCCAGTTTCATCAGAAATTTGTGATTGTATTTAGCCTATTCTTATGCAAGGAAACAATGTATGCCCTAGTTACTAAACTTTTATTTGCTTGCATTATGATATTCAAATAAACACCGCTATTATAATACCTCGAACGCGCTGATTAAAGTTCACCAACCAACAACGTCGTATTAAGTGTTTCTTCAAGCAAATCATATTGTTCCCATATACCCTCATCGGTGATTTTACCGAATAAAATGAATAGTTCTACCCTCATTCAAATGCAATGCTCAAGATCCATTTAACTAAACACTTAACGCAAATCTTCCTAACAACTGAATACATTAGGTCATAATAATTATAAATTAATTAATGCAGCGACGAACATAATATTATTAAAAGGATAATAAAATTATAATGCTACGGTATTTAATATTTTTCTATCATTTATGAGATTACATTAAAAAAGATACAAATCTTTATTAATATTTTTGCTTTAAATTTAAATAAAGAAACAATAATTCTATTCTATTTTTTAAAATAAAGATAATCATATTCATAAATTAAGTGTATTATATTATAATAATAATAATTTGATTGGTTGGTTTCTAAGTTAAAAATAATATTTTAAAATGTATAAAATGTGTATAGAAAAATAAATGAAGAAAAATAAAATAATATTATTATTATGCGTTACGGGATTTGACCTAGTCTTATAGTGGATTATCTAGCAGTGTTAACCGTTAGGTCAGATGGACACTTAAGTTTGACTAAGAAATTAAATACCTCATTCTTATCAAACTTACTTAAAGTTAAATGATTATCTACCGCGCTCTCTAGGATTCTTGATAAATAACAATATACGGGAGTAAGTGCGATCGATATTGGCGACAAAACGTGTGGGTATTGTGTTTGAAATCTACCCACAATGTTATAAAGTTTAGGTAAACGTTTGTTTTATATTATACACCCTGAAATTTAATTGGTTGTTTTCCCGCGGCAGAACGACTTGCCTTAAGGAGTACTTTCGAAGTATAGAGTTAAAGTAAATAAATAACGATGTTTCTGTTTTAAAATAATTATAAAAATATTCATCAACTCGAAAAAGTGAGTAACAATAGTAACTCTGGACGTAACTTGTAGGTACTAGGTACTACTCGTGTCACCACCTACAAAGAAAACCGATGCACAAAATAATGTCAAACCAAAATAAACTCTCGCACGTGGTGATACGGCATAAAAGTTTGCACGCAAAACAAACGAGCGAGCCACAAGCCGACAAAGCAAAGACCGATTTATTAAAGGTTTAAAGTAAAATAAGCTCTCGCGTGTAATTATATGGCATAATCTAGCCCGCGCGTAACATGATCAAACGGAGCCGCCTTCGAACCTAATCCTTTCGACGGTGACCTAGCACCCAGGTCAACGGCCTGCTGTCGTTCGGCCGTAGATATCGGGAGGTATACTATTGGTTCGTGATCGCTTTCGAGTTTAGTTTTTCACAATGTTAAATATGCCAGTTTTTGTTTCTATAACTTCGTAGTTATATTTTATATAACTACGAAACGATTGTATTACATAGACAAAACCATTTCGCTGCGGGAAAACAACCATTTAAATTTCACGGTGTAGTATCTACTAATGAGGATGGATTTGAAACACCACCCACATGTTTTGTGATTTTAATAAATAGTATGACGTTGCGGCCATGTCGCGTTCTCATTGGTTTATTATGAAAGAGTCCGATATACAGATGTGTATGAGTGTGATGTGTCTATAGAAAAAGGACGTTAGTGGGACTGATTGGCTATGCTATAGTTTCGTGAAGATAGGACTGCACTTTAGACTGTGATAGTACTTGGAACAGTAAAAATGTTGCACTAAGGCCATTGAAAAATTACCTAAATAACTTTGTTAGTTGTGTAAAACAGTTAATAAATATATGCTTATGAACTATGTTAAAATATACAATAGTAAAATCATAACATCCTTAATAATAATGATTTCTAAATTAATAATGTTTTGCGCTATAATGTTTCGTGAAGATAGGACTGCACTTTAGACTGTGATAGTACTTGGAACAGTAAAAATGTTGTACAAAGGCCATTGAAAAATTACCTAAATAACTTTGTTAGTTGTGTAAAACAGTTAATAAATATATGCTTATGAACTATGTTAAAATATACAATAGTAAAATCATAACATCCTTAATAATAATGATTTCTAAATTAATAATGTTTTGCGCTCGAATAACGCATTGGAGTGGGCGGAGTCGTTGGTAGTACCGGTACGTACAGCGCATGCGCGCGGGAGAGTCTTTTTTG
The DNA here is from genome assembly GCA_947562075.1 of Orthosia gracilis. NCBI lineage: Eukaryota > Metazoa > Arthropoda > Insecta > Lepidoptera > Noctuidae > Orthosia > Orthosia gracilis. Next base: position 24,827,970 of record OX387275.1, read on the forward strand.
ATTGTGTTAGTGCAGTAATTATTGGTATTTTCAATGTTTTGTAATCAAAAGTTATACTAAATTCGATTGCCAAGCAAATTCTGCTACCCGACCAAAGATGGAGGTAATCTCAGTGGTCGCAATTATAGACTTAATTGCGTTTGCCGTAAGATTGACATTTGCGTCATAGGTCAGTATTTACCAAGGTCACATCAGTGCATAAATTTCATTTTTGATAATATTATCGATATTGAGAGATACCCGATTTCTTAAATTGAAAAAATAAGACGTTTTTTTTTTTAATTTAAGGCTTATTTATTTTTATAAATAAAATTAATTCGAAATTATGTACTAATTTAATTATGCTCATTAAGGCGGGCGGGCCTCTATATAACATCGTCTAAATATTAAATTACTTATTTTCTTTTGTCCATCTATTAAGTCAGTATCCGACGCGACTACATCACTAATTGAGTAGCGTAGAACTTTCGAGAACGAAATAGTAAATACATAATTTTTTGTTCAAATTCTAAAAGAGAAAGAAACAAGGAGCGTGCGTGCGAGGATCCAGGAACGAAGCATTCCCCGTGGCTCTAACGTGCTCGTATCGGCTCCTTTCGCGATTCACGTCCTTCATACAGATTATTTTTTGCAGCTTATTTACGTTGGTTGTTTGTTCCAATCATTGAATAATTTGATTTTATTTTTTGGTAGTTGAGTAGGTTGTTTGAAAATACTAACACCGAAATATTTGTTTTCGGTTTGTAAATATTTGGAGATGTTAACGGAGACTATCTCCGTAACCGCAATACTGCAGTATTAAAATTATTAAGTGGCGCTGGTTATAAATCTTTATTACAAACGCATGCTTCTACCCGCGGTGGTACTCAAATAGATAATATTTTTCCAACTTCGCTTGTGAAGTTTGATTTTATAACTCCTTTTTCAGTTACCATCGTCCTATGTACTTACGCACACGTGTGCGTAAGTATTGCTTGTTCTATTGTGTCTGCTAATTAGACGCTCAATAGGTATATGCATGCAGAGCCCGCTTCTTACATTATTTTTGCAATTTGCAACTCGATATCAGATTATACATTCATGCGACTTGTTCAAGACAAGCTAAGGAAGTCTGAACTTATATTATTATAAATACCTATACACTTAATGTTTTTTACCTGACTGCCGAAGGAGGGTAATGCGTTTATCAATCTTTGTATGTTTGTTCCTATGTGTCGTTCTAGAGACCAAACGCGTTGACCGATTTTAAAGATTATTATTTATTACGTCAATCGATTCGTCGTAATCTTGCGAGTGTCTCTGGCTATATTAAAATTGGAAAATATAAAAATGGCTGATTTTAGGTGCCATATTATGGGGGCCCAATATTTTTTTCTTCTATCCCCTTCTGTGGGGGTTTCAAAATAAATGACTTTAAGAGGTCAAAAATATATATATAATACTTATATGTTTAAATGTACCTAATTTGAAACAAAAAAAAGGTTAACTAAAAAGTTATAAATAAAAAAACTTAATTTTAAATTAAAAAAACCCGACTGCTTAAGAAGCAACTTATTCGCGAGCTGGCTGACCAAAACCGGCTGTATCCTCCGACTGCACTGCATGATTTTGTTCTTGTTTACGTCTTTTTAGTTCGTTTCTTAAGCAGTCGGGTTCTTTGATTTTTTATTATGTTTTCACACACACAACACAGCACACCACATTTAAATGTTTGTAAACGTACCCACGATAAAATTTCAAGTGTGGGACAATGTTTAAAAAAGAATAGGACCGAATAAGATCCGACGCATTTGTTATTGTGTAATTGAAACTATTATCACCATCAGCTCGCAGATTTGTATCGACACCACCAACCAGTGTTTCTAGCGAAAAACTTCTCGGTAGCGCGGGTTTAATTTACGAATTTCTGAGTAACATACTAAAGCCCGAAAAGGCAGCAACATGTAATCCTTTTTAACCGACTTACCAAAAAGGAGGATGTTCTATGTTTGTATGATTTTCACAGATATCTCCGTCAATTGTGGACCGATTTTGAAAATTCTTTATTTGTTTGAACGGGTATGTTTCGAAATTGGTTTCATTTTAATTTGGTGAAGATCTGATGGAGAACTTAAAAGATATACAACAGAACTCTTCAATAAATAGCGGGAAATCTCTCGGGATTGCTGCAATCGCATGTCTGTTTATTGTTTATACCATTTCATAACATAACATCACGCCAGTATGCTCTTGAGAGGTACGCAGATCTCTCATTTCACCCTTTATGTTCAAGTTTCATGATATTCGGCTAATTTATTCTGGCGTTATGGTAACTTACTAAACAACTTGCCTCCGTCGGACAAGTCGGTGTCCGTAACGCAAAATAATGGTACCTACGAAAGACAGCGACTGCCAAAAATAAAGTTATTTTTCACTTTGTAGTTTTCTTATTTGGAAGTCGGTACCTAGTATTTTTTTGTAAAAAAGTTTTTTATCATTAAAAAGAATGATCCAGTGTTTAACTTTACTGAATAAAAATATTTAATAAATTATTAATTTATTTCTTATAAAATATCTTAAGATCCGCATCCGCATCCGCGCATGTGAAATAGTCTGTATCCGCAACATCCCTGGCCCACAAATGTGGCTACAATTTAGGGCAACTAAATTTATACCAAAATACATCTAATAATCCACCTTGTAGGGTGCTTTTACATAAAAGTTATGAGAGGTAGCGAGCATGCGTACCGAAGCTGTGAAAATATTTAATTATTTCCATCAAAGCTATGCAAGATATCTAGACTGCGTGAGGTTGCGTAGCGAATGTGGAACGGTGTGTAGCTGACTGGAGCAAGGATGCGTCGCGGACATTTTTCTTTCCTCAAACACATCCTTCGACCGCCTCCCACACATAAAAATTTGCTTACTGCACCAGAGCTGAGCCTGGCCACGGGATCACGACGCTAAGAAATAAATTTTGATTCAAATAAATTTCACTAAATGGCGCGATATACATAATTTGTTATTGAATTATGAGTAAAATTAAGAGATTTTAGAATTGATCATGTCTTTGGTACCCCTTGTTTTTATCATTTTGCAACACCGATTTTCGAAACGAAAGATATATTTCCGCATTTTTAACTGACTTACCAAAAAGGAGGAGGTTCTATGTACAACTCCGTTTTTTTTGTGTTTGTTCATCGATATCGCCGTCAATAGTGGACCGATTTTGCAAATTCTTTTTTCGTTTGAAAGAGTATGTTCGGGCCCATTTTAATTTGGTTAAGATCTGATGAAGAGCTTCGGAGATATATGACAGAACTCTCCAATAAATAACGGAAAATCCCTCGGGATTGCTGCAATCGCATGTCTGTTTATGGTTTATACTATAACATACGCCAGAACGCTCTAAAGGGGTACGCAGATGTGTACAGTTCACCCTGGTAAACTCTCATTATGAAAGAGACTGACTTCCAAAAATAAAGTTATTTTTCACTTTGTAGTTTTCTTATTTGGAAATCGGTAGTACTTTTTTGTAAAAGAGTTTTTTTAGTATTTTGCTTTAAAGTCGATTTATTTGTTTTTATTTATCTTTACAAATCGATACTGTTTCATGCACCGGATCCACCCTTCACGGGATTAAAACGACCAAAATGTAAACTGTGTATTATCTGTGGCCCGGCTGAGAAAATGAAATAAATCCCGTTTGCAGATATTTACCTCGCGCACCGTCTCACTACTCCACCGCAGTCGGCTAAAAAGTATCAACCTTATCCTGTCATAATATTTATCATGCTAGGATGAGGTTAGGTTAGGAAGACATTACTGGTAGTTTACTAGCTTGGTTGAAATCTTACTTGGTGAAAGGTTCTACATTATCGCAGTTAATGGCTTTCAATCTGGTACTTGTGCAATTACATCGGGCATTCCACGAGGCTCTCATATCGGTCCAGTATTGTTTATTGTCTTTGTCAATGACATACCTGACATACCTGCTTACGTTTCATGTATGCTGATGACCTCAAGTTTTGTAAAATAATTGAGTTAAACGTGAATTATAAGCTACTACAAAATAATCTGGATAAGCTAATCGTGTGGTGTGACATGGACTTAAAAATTCAAAAATGTTTTCACATAAAGTTTTCTAGGAGGGAGCTCTTGGTGCCGTCGGTGTATTCCATTGTCACCATAGAAATATAAAATACAGGAGAAGTGGCAAGGGGGCGTGTCGGTGTCCGCGCGACGTGGGCTGACTGAGCATGTCACGGGCAAATGGCCGGTCTCCGCTAAACAGTGCGCTTTCGACCGTCATCGTGACAAATTACAAGAATGCCGAGTTGTTCAGTGGTTTCTTGTAAAAAGCGAAGCCTAAACCAAAACTTTGTAAATCATAGAATCACTTACAATAAGTGAGTACAAGTATTTCACTATATTTGTCTTTAAAATCATGAAAAACAACAAATCCTAAAATATTTCTTGCTTCTACTATGTTATTTTTGTATTGAAATATCACAGCGACTGTACTATTTTTGCATTAAATACATTGATTCCTAACCATTACCTAAGTTTGTCGCTAAGTGACTGGACAAGCAATGTAAAAATCACAAAACGATACATCATTGAGCGGATGCATCGCGTAGTACGGCCGCTGCTCCTTGCGACGAGTTAGTGATGTGCTTGTGCAGATCCACTAACGTAGGCTATCGTTAACAAAGTCGATGACGAATTATATATTGTATTATATTTTATTTTCAATTTGTCAACCGTTTTCAAACGGTTGGAAAATCGATGCGAAATAATGTGTATTACTTATTTTGATTATTTTACAGCGTAGTAGAGAAATGCGTAACCAACTTTTTGACAAAAAATGCAACCCCAATAATATCAAAGTGTCAAGTGCTGCACAAATACCTCCACTTTACAGGTCAGTGATTAAACGCCATAGCACTAGCAGGGTTCAACAATACCTCCTGTTTCAATAAAATTCAATTTATTTATTTCAAGTAAAACAGACTCATAACATAGTAACAATAATAGCAGCACAAAACAATTAAAATTTGCTACATTAAAAATAAATTAACATTACGCTATGAAAGCCTAAAAGATAAGATAAGATAACCGGATTTTTGATTGTATGAATTTTTTGATTTACTTAATAATTTATATTTTTAGCTGCATATTTGTTTTAACTATAAAATTATCTGGACAAACCGTTTTTTTATTTATTTTCAAGTAAACAAAAAAAAATTGTACAATAATAAATGAGTGAATCGATAAGTTTCCGATTTAGTCAATCACTAGCGTGTATGTAAAATAAATTGCTTTTGCATAGCACAACGATAGCGATCGATGTTTTTGTGTGCGTAATTTGTACGGTGATTGGTATATACACGCTGTGCTTGAAGGGATAAGGTTTATAATTTATTGTGTAGTACGTTCTGATTAAAGAAATGCGGGTGTGTGCGCGACTGCGTATCTATTGCCTTTACTGAACTGCATGTGTAGTAGTTGCCGTGTGGTAGGGGCAAACTGGCGACACAGGTTTCCGATATATTTTCGTCTACCGGGCATATTATCTCCTTATATATCTATGATTGTCACCCATGTCATCGGAAAGTGGAACAAATGAAAGATCTGGGCGTACTTTTTGATAAAAAGCTAACATCTATACCTTACTTGGAAGGCTGCAGAATGTTGGGATTCGTAATTAGAAAGGTGGATGTTTTGCGACGGATTAAAACTAAAATGTTATTGTACAACTGCTATGTTAGAAGCATTTTGGAGGAGCACTGTAGCACTGTTTGGAGGCCACATTACGCTATACATAAGTTGCCCTAGAGCGTAAGAGGTTCCTCTGGCATTAAGCATATTCCTGCGGTATTGCCAAAAGGAAGCGATATGTGGCTAGGTTATCGTACTCTCGGATAAACTCTCTGGATAAAAGTTGAAATATAATTGATTCAAGTTTTTTAATTAAAATCTTGCGAATCGCAATAGACTGTCCTCAGTTAGTCAAAATCAGGTTCCGAGCTCCAGCTAATATACTCTCGTGCTCCTATTACTCCTTGCAACCCTCCGCCACGTAGAACCGTTCTCGGTGACAATTCGGCCATTCCCCGGCTGTTTAAACTTATGAATAGTTGCAGCGATCTATACTCCATTTGCGATTACATTCGACGTTTAAATTAGCCCATTTTACAGCCCGTTCAACCGATTTTGACTTCTATTACGTTGTTGATACGACAAATGGTAGCTGTAGTAAACAGTTGGTTTTGGTAACAGGTTTATGCTTTTTATGTCATCCTTATGTTTAGGGGATAGAACTCAAAATCGGTTGAACGGACTGTAAAAAGATTTGTAAACATGTCTAATGTTATTTCTAATGGAGTTTAGTAGATGTGCATGCGGACTCACCAAGTTTCGTAAATCGACATACAACGTGACATATAATGTAGTGCAGTTTCGTATGTACTTGTCATGTAGTTTAAATTTTAACTTTTTAGATTTTTTATTTTTGTCTAGGATATTTACAGAGAGGAGCTCGTAACAGCCACACTGGTCGATCATCAAGGTAAAGCAACGCTTGACGAGGTTGTTTTGATCATTTCAACATACCGAGTTTCCTCCGTGCCTCGGAAAACACGTTAAGCCGTTGGTCCCGGCTGTCATTCCGTCCGTCACGTTGTCGGTCACAGGTCCAGTTGAAAACCAGCGTCGGGCACTAGTTACCCGACATTTTGCTGAACTGGTCCTATTTGACGCAGCCGTGGGACACACAATGTTACTTTTATATTGTTTTTTTTAAATATTATTGTTGTTTAGTTTAATTTTTTTATTTTCTTTTTTTATGTTTATGTTGTATGCTCTGGCTTGAGTCAAATAAATGTGTTTTCTTTCTTTTTCTTTCTTTCTTTCATTTGAAGATCTTTGACAGTCGTTACGGGTAGTCAGAAGCTTGAGATCTGACTCTAGTCTTGCCAAGGGGTATCGTGTTTCCTAGTTACTGGGATGTGGAGGTCAGATAGGCAGTCGCTCCATGTAAAATACTGGTACTCAGCTGAATCCTGTTAGAATGGAAGCCGACCCCAATATAGTTGGAAAAGGCTGGGCAGATTGATAGGATATTTACAGTATCACTTAAAGCGATATACGCCCCAATGTAAACGCAGTACTGGACGTGCGCCCGCTCGATGCCAGAATATCAAAATTGAACCTTCTTTTGAACAGTTTTGTTTGCAAAATATTATTTGGTTTACATACCTATGCTATTTCAGTTATGAAGAAATTCCAGCCATCAATTTTTTCTGAGTAAAAATATTTTTAAACATCCAAGTCGTTTTGGAGGAGTATCCAAAAGTTGCGAAAAAATATCGTGTTATATTTTTTTTTTTAAAGCATATCTATTAGTTACACGAAATTAATAGATAACTTACTTTTCATCTCAGCATAATGTTCCATTGGGATAATAAAACAGTTTTGACGCGGGCGGGAATAAGCTAGTAAATAATAACCTTGAACAAAATCAAAATCAAAATCAAAAACGTTTATTTCAAATAGACCAATTACAGGCACTTTTGAATTGTCAAATGTCGGTCGGTCAAACTAACAAGTGAAGCTAAGTTGCACATTCCAAGGAGTAGATCTCTATGGAGAAGAACGTGCAAGAAACTCCATGGACACTCTTTTAAATAATATGTGTTACATATAATGTTTGGTTACATAAGTACTTCTTGTTGCTTCTATTATGTGAGCACAATGTAGATAATAATAAAAAAAAATATTAAAAGATAGGAACTGAATTAAGCCACTGGCAGCTAAGAGATGACCAGTCTCATCTGACGGCACCCGTTCACGAGCATGACGCGTGCATCAACCCCACTCAGCTCAACCATTTTGAAGGGAACCGAATGACCCAATAACACGCGCCACCAACAGCGAGACATTTGAGTGAGCATGACAAACTCTCAACTGCCATGCTCGCAATGTCAAAATAAAAAAAATAAAAAGTTGTAACCTAATAAAAATGCTCCATGGTACCTCACATTCACAAATTTGAAAAATAAAAGTGCTTCTACATTATACAATGCTATTATTTCTAAATATAACATGTAAAGAATCCTGAGTCCTATTGAAATAAACAAATGAAATAAAAATAAAACACTGAAAACAACAATACGAAAAGGGCAGCAGCATCTCTTCCAATATAAACTAATTTGTAGCTACAAATGTATGTGGCTGTGGAGCAGGACCGGCATTTAGCCAAGCATTTTTATCTAGGAGATAATCTTCCAATTTATAATATGCTTGTCTACATAGTGTGCGTTTAATGCATGTTTTAAATTTTGACTCGTTTAATTGGAGAATTTCTAGTGGAATTTCATTATAAAATTTTACACAGTACCCCATAAAAGAGCTAGCTACTTTAGCTACCCTGAATCGAGGTTGATCTAACTTGTCCTTATTTCTAGTATTAAAATTGTGCCTATCACTTATTTTAGTAAAAAGATGAATATTTTTCCGGACATACATTATATTTTCATAAATGTATTGACAAGGTACCGTCATGATGTTGATATCTTTAAATAATTCCCTAAGAGAATCGCGCCTGCGAAGATTGTATATGGCTCTGATAGCTCTTTTCTGCAGAATAAAAATAGACTCTATGTCTGCAGTACAACACTAGGTATCTATGTATAATTATAGTATTCTATACAAGATGATAGATGAATTATTTATAATAAAGGAATATTTAATTTATATAAATCACGAACATGAAATGCTAACAAGAGATACGAAGAATTTTTGCGTTATTGTGCTAACTGGATATACTGATTGCCAAGAAAGACTTAGTTTAATTAATTGTTTAAATTTATTAAGAGCGGAAGACTTACTTTAAGGGTTCCTTAAAAGAAATAAAAATCTTTTTTACAAAAAAAAATACAGAAAACTACAAAGTGAAAAATAACTTTATTTCGGAAGTCGGTGTCTTTGGTAATGAGAGTGTACCAAGGTGAATTGTACACATCTGCCTACCCCTTTAGAGCGTACTGGCGTATGTTATGGAATAAACAATAAACAGACATGCGATTGCAGCAATCCCGAGAGATTTCCGTTATTTATTGAAGAGTTCTGTTGTATATCGCCGAAGCTCTTCATCAGATCTTAACCAAATTAAAATGGGACCGACTTCGGAACATACTCTTTCAAACAAAAAAGGGCACACGGTTGGCGCAGTGGTTGAGCGATTGACTGCTGCGCTCCGTGTCGCGGGTTCGATTCCCGCACGGAACAAATATTTTTATGACCTACAGATAGTTGTTCCGGCTCTGGGTGTTGTGTATGTGAGTTTATATGCTTGTAAACGCACCCACGATACAGGAAGAAATTCCTAGTGTGGGGCAGCGTTTTTTTAAAGAGAAAAAAAGAATGGTATTATATATCGGTGAACATACAAAAAAAAAACATACTTAAAGTCTAACATAGAACCTCCTCCTTTTTGGTAAGTCGGTTAAAAAAATAATCTTTATAAATTCACTTCGTTGTCTGTCTGTCCGTGTGTCAAGAGCTTTTTCTCAGGAGCGCGTGGAGATATCAACTTGAAATAAATATAATAGGATACCTACCAAGATCTGCAATCCCTTGAAGCTGTGAAAAAATCAAAATTCTAAAACAACGCAATCAAAAGATACGGCCGTTTTTGCCGCATAATTATATGTTTCTAAAAATATATAACCCAAGAAGTGAATATGTTTGCTGCAATAAAAATCCTAATTCAGTAATTTCACCGGAATTATGTTCATTATGGTAGTAGAAGCGAAACGCACGGGACCGATCAATGTGGCGACGCTTGGGGGAGGCCTTTGTCCAGCAGTGGACGTCTTTCGACTGATATGATGATGATGGTAGTCGTAGATACTGTTGCCTGAAAGGTCCATAAAAACTCCCTCACAGCAAAAAAATACAAGCTGTCAAAGGGTCCAAAAATTGGATCTTCTTATAGGTAGTGGATCACCGTTGAGACCTTCCTTGCGGTAACCCATGAGAGATGGCACAACAGTGACATATACGAACACGCAGTCTAGGCGACTCGCGACCATGCTTAGGGTACTGTTGGAGCTGTCCGACCAATGTCCGACACATACACTGTAAGCGCACCTTTTAGACATAGTGGTGTAAAAGCAATCTACATGCGATTCTGCGAACATTCCCGACGCCCTAGAAAAGCAGGACAGGCCCACCACCATCATAAACGTGTAGGACCTCGCAAACATAAAATTGAGTAAGTACAGTGCAGCAGTGGGGTGACCATAAGCTCTTAGAGCAAGGTTATTTTGAGTGTGCGTAAGAGACAGATGTATATGGCTTGTATGCATCTGTCCCTTTTTCACTGTCGAACCATGATAGTTTTGATACGTCACACTAAGGCCCTAGATATTTATGATCCAAATCCATAAAAAATATGACAAGACACATGATACCTATATATAGGCACGGCCGCACGGGGTCCCAACGCTAAGAAAGAAAATTTGGTTTGAAAGAAAAGATGGCGCGATATGCATCGATTTGTTATTGAATTGTGTGTAGAATTATCATTTTCTATAATTGATCAAAAAAAAATTATGTTCTAGTTTAATCGACTATCAGCACGAAATTATGATATACTCGTGTTGGGCTCGTAATTCACATTTCAAAGATTATTAAAACGGATCATTTAAAATTAATACAATAGATGGCGCGGTTTTAAATTTCTGCGGCATCCCACTCTATTTTTTACATTTATATTTTAACACATTTTGGTACAATGAAACTGTAAAAACGTGGAAAAAATACTATAAAACAAATCGTTACTGCAAATTAATCGATAATTTAAAGAAAAAAATTGTCAAGAACCGAGTAAACCCTTTTAATTGCAAGTCGCTGCTAACACCATCTATAGCCGTGAAACAGAACCGAACGCGATCGACGTTCTGATAAAAATAATCAGTATAATCAGATCAAAAACCCTAGTTACGTCGGCACGGTTTCTTAGTATGGGATAAGGCAACTGTATGCTAGTATTATAATATTATCTGTGATACAGGTATCATCTGTCTTCTCATATAACTTAGGTACCCACTAACATAGATTGGTAGAAAACTAAACGATCGGCTTGTTGGACGATTCACACGAATTTAACTCGCCCGAAACGTGCGAATCGACAACAAAATATAAAAAAGTACAGTCGTGCTCACCCGTCACGGAAATAATATGAAGAATTAATCGAAGTTAATAGATGTTTTACTAGAAACTAGGCAAACAATGCATTAAATAAGTAATTGCCACTTAAAACGTGTCGCACGCGTGCATGTTAGATATGATAAACAGGCGACATAACAAAAAGAGGGAGACAACAATATTCGCTACAAAAAAAAATGAAAGAGCTCATTCCGGTACCGGTAAAGATTAACTTAAGTACCAGGAGATTAAAATCATGAGGAAGCTAGGCTGGCAACATGAGCGGTAAAAAGAATACCGGGCGATTTTCGATTCTGAAGTCCTAGTACTCCGTTAGTCTCTCCGCTTATGATTCTGGCCCTGCAAATACTTTTTCATGGTTCTGGCCTCCTGGTGGTTTGCCACCTGGTATTAGTAGTTATTCTTTACCGGTAATGATTCCAACCCCGCAAATACTAAGACTTATTTATGATTCTGGCCTCCTGGTAGTTTGGGTGTAAATTCTTATAATATATTTTTATCGTGTTATTTAATTCTCTACTGAATTTAATCGAATCTTTGATTTTGATGTCCTAAAAATAACGTCCCAAAACTAGTAAGTATACTGATCCGTAGGTGCCATTTAATTTTGTGAAATAAAATTGCGAAAAATATCGATAGGTACCTACTGTATGTGGCATACATCAGGTGATATTCAATCAGTTTCCCTTCAAGTGGGTACCCAATGTGGAATACGTCTTCAAATCATATAGTAGTTATTTTAATAAAGACATTTTTTATTCATTTGTGTCTCATTTCAAATCAATAACAATATTTAATCCAATACTTCTGTACTTGAGTGTACTTTATCTTAACAGTATTGCATAAAACACAATGTGTGTTCCAATTGCCTACTACATAATTTTGGAGTAGTCGATTCGCACACCAATAAATTCATTTCGGGTGAATCGCCACAGAAAAGTTAATAATTTTAAAAGTGGTCGATTCGCACTCGCTCGTTTTTATGAAAGAAAATAAGCAGGCTGAACAAAAGATGAAAAAAAACATAATTAAATGTAGGCGCCAGGTAAAGGCAAGAGCTGACAAAATAAATATTGTTCTTAAGTCATATATCTTCCAATACTTACCTAAGTATTTTTAAAGTTCGATTGAACTCCCAATAATAAACCGTATTAAATAACTACATCAATTTAGAAGACTATCATGGAAAAACCATAAACACATATTTTGCAGGTAGTTTCCTAATAAAGACGTAGGTATCATGTATTTACAGAAAATTAACAAAACAAAAACTGACAAAAATCAAGGTGATTTTCGCACAATAACAATTAACCTCCCCCGACCCCAAATAGTTGGAAAAAGGTTATATACAGCCCAACGATATTTATTCATTTATACTTACAAAGGTAGTCATACAATGCGACACTCAGGAACGCCCTCCGAAAACTGATCACACCCCTCGCGTCCATGATTGACCAGTTCCAAGTAACGCCTCCGGGTGTGAGCACAAGTTAAATAGAGGACAACAAAGTAATTGTCACCCTCTGGAATTCGGCCAAAGAGCAGGAAAAAATTCCAAACGCTGAGAGACGCTATCAAGAATCGTAACAGCCCGACACACTGGTGCAAACTTTAATAGATTTGTACGGGCTACCGGAGTTTCAAACAGATTCTCCCTCGGCCCCAACCGAAGCCTACTGTCGGCTTCCAGTTTAATCGGACAATAAAACCAGTAACTGGCTATTTATTTACCTCAATCACTCTGCACTTACAGTTTGACCCAACACGTGCAGAGAGTCAACAAATTCACTATTACACATATAACATCAATAATTTGTCAGTGGATATTAAACAACACAAATAAAAACATAATAATCAATAAAAAAATACAATGCCTAAATAATCAAAACTAAATTAACAATAATTTGAATTCAATAGTAAAATAATAATATAATTATTACGAATAATAACTATTAAGTAATTAATTAATAATAATCATTTTAAATAATTTATTTTTTGATAATTTCGTAATAAACCTAATTCAGTTATTTAAATTTAATTATAAAAATAATTCAATAATTTAAATTTAATAATGAAAAACGTTAAGAAACAGTCAGCATTATCTAGTCTAGGTGCTAAAACACTCTTTACATTCCTTTCGGAATATACGCATATTCGAGTAAATTCCTATATGACCAGTTACTGGGTAACATGATATCTCTTGACAAGAGACTGGTGTCAGATTGCCTGGCTTCTGACTACCTGTAATGACTGTTAAAAGTCTGAAGGGACCAACAGTTTAACGCTCTTTCCAAAGAACGGAGGAATCTCACTTTGTAAAGATGGTCACCCATCCAAGGACCGCCACGGACCTTGAAGATCGGACCGAGTGGCTGCTATCAATTATCGACCAAGTGACAAGGATTTTGAATTAAAAATTCTATGCATGTGTAGAATTACCTTTATTGCTATATCAGACTTCCTGACTACAAGTAAAATTTCAAAATTTAAAAAACCCCCGACACATTTTTAACCGACTTCGCAAAAAGGAGGAGGTTATCAATTCAACTGGTTTTTTTTTAATTCTTATTCTTATTCTTTATTGTACACAAAACAAAGATTTACAAATACAGTAGGACAGCTTATGTACAAAGGCGAGCTTAACCCATAATTGGGTTTCTACATGGTTTTTGGTTTTTAAATGTTTTTTACCTCAGAACTTTTTATTGGGTGAACCGATTTTGATGATTTTTTTATTTGAAAGCTGGTGCTTGTCATGTGGTCCCATTTAATTTTCATCAAGATCTGATGAAGAACTTCGTGGAAATACATCAGAAATCTTCAATAAATGACGGCAAATCACTCGGGATAGATGCAATCGCATGTCTATTTATATTTCATAACATAACATCATGTTGGTACGCTCTAAAGGGTTTTTTTAGTTTACACTGGTATACTCTAATTGCACCGGTTTTGTTTAAGTTTCATGTTATTGGGTTAATCTATTCTGACTTTACTTTAGCCTATTTACTTTAGACTAGCCTATAGAACTGGTCCATTATGTAACAACTAAAAAGTGAAAAATAAAAAACATTTTTACAAAAATTACAACCGACTTCCAAATAAAAACACTACAAAGTGAATAATTACCTCAATTTTGGAAGTCGGTGTCAAAAAATTAAGAAACGACAACAGGAACACCACACAAAAGATTTTTATTATTTCATGCTACACATAATTTATCTAGTACATAGTAGATACACTTCGATCGGCAATCTATTGAACATGTAATTATGACACGATATCTTGCGAAAACACCCCGATTCAAACAATAAAACACCCATAACTTTTGAACGCCTGAACCGATTTTATTCAAACATAGCTAAGAACACTCTCGACAAAATCTCCTTTCAAACAAAAACCTAAATCAAAATCGGTTCATCTGTTTAGAAGCTATGATGCCACAGACAGACACACAGACACACGTCAAACTTATAACATCCCTCTTTTGCCGCCGGGGGTTATAAACCACACCATGTTACACATAACATTACTTCCCTGTATGTATCTACCTACCATGCGAACTATCGTAAATAAGAAATCTTCGCGCGAAAACTACCATTATATTACTGTCTAGGTACCTAATTAACAAAACAAACATATCGTGATTCGTGAGTTAACAACAAACAAAAACAACTTTCGCCTTTTATTTAAATAAACAATTACTTATGCCTTATTGTATTACCTACTTTTTATTTACACAAAGTAATTAAGGGCAATGGAAAATTTAAAATACGAATGTCTTTCGAATTCAATTTAACATTTAAAGTTAAAAAAAGACCGGCCGTAAAGTTTGAGAACGTGCGAAGTCATTTTAAATTTCCATTTTGACAGAAGCACAACCAGTTTCCGCGGGTACAGGTACCCAAAACATTGTTTTTACAGTCTGATTGCTCATTCGAAGCACGCCGCTCAAAGAGTACCTGGTTGATGATGATGAACCACCAAACATGGAACATCAAGTTCAGGTTGGATGACGTCACACACAACCACAAAGCAGGTGACACATAAGTAAGTGGTCAATAAAAAAACCAATTGATTACACATAGGTAAGCTCAAAGAGCATTCACTAAATTGAATAGGAAAAATAAAGAATGCGTCAGAATTGAAGTAATAGAAGTATCATAGACCCAATTGAAGTATCATACAACAATACCTTACCTACCGTCATCAATCTATTTACCTATGTATAAATAGGTATATGAGTCTATTGACCAGTTAACCATACATCACCCTTACATATCGTATTCCTACGATTTTTGAAAACCGACTCTATCCTTTTAAAATCACTAAATAATATAAAAAAAGTCGCTTCCCGCTGTCTGTCTGTCCCTATGTATGCTTAGATCTTTAGAAATACGCAACGGATTTTGATGCGTTTTTTTTTAATATATTAATTGAGGAGGAAGGTTTACATGCATAACATAGTAGAGAAACACTGATCATTTACGACTTTCACGCGGGCGAAGCCCTCACAGAAGCTAGTGACGTAATATAGAATTCTTATGACGTCTGGGGGGTGACCATAACCTTTCAAAGTAAGGTTATATGACTTGTTGTGTACAGATGTATATGAATTGTATGAATCTGTCCCTTACACACACTCAAAATAACCTTACTCTAAAAGCTTATGTTGAAATAACGCCAAGCTATATACTAGTGTCTCGAAACCGTGCTTAGTTTTGGACGATGTTTGATTAATACATAGTATACCTCTAAAATGAGCCAAATGCAATAAATTGTGGTTTGAAAAGTTTTTCTGTTTTGAACAAAACATTTTATAGACACAAGAAATCCATTTTGAATGAAAATACATGTATGTAGCACAAAGCAAAAACTAAAAGGCACACAAGTTATCTAGATAAAAGCAACAAAAACAGAAAAAAAAACAAAAACAAGAAAATGTATGCCGTTTAAAAAAATAAACTATGACAGAAAGTCTATGACTATGACATTTCGGGGAGTGTGCGTTGGAATTGCACGATCTAAATCCACCTAGCCCGTTTCATCATCGGACTACCAGACGTAAGGCGATGCGCCATCGGTAGATGGTGGATATTATACCCATACGCACAAAACCTTTTGGAAACACTTTTATTATGCGTACAGCTAAGGAGTGAAATTCCCTGCCGGAGTCTGTGTTTCCCGATAGCTACAATCTAGGAGTCTTTAAGTCAAGAGTGAATAGGTTATTTCTAGGCAAGCGTGTTTCACCGTCGACCACTTCATCGCTTACCAACAGGTGAGATGGTGGTCAAGCGCGAGCCTATAATAAAAAATAAAAAACAAAAAAAAAATAGATAGTGTGCTTCACGGCTGCGCCAAATACATAAGTTCAATTCAGCAACCAGACAAACAGACGGCTAGTACCTACATAGTTGCCTGACGCCTGGTTTTCAACTGAACCTGGTTATTTTCATCTTTTCATCCGAAAAACGGCCACTGCTGGACAAAGGCTTCGTCGACGGTCTTGATCGTCTTGCATCCTAGGGATTCCCGCAACCTTCACCGGGTCATCGGACAACCTTGCGGAAAACCTTCCAATGTTACGCCTTCCGTCTTCCTTATTATTTTATAAGCCTACCCAAAGCACGGTAAAGATAAGCCAGTGGGCTAGAAACATTGTATTTTATTTAAACTTATCTCTTGAGAAATAGGTATATTTAAACAGTTGGTATTCTATGATAGGTACAGGTAGAATCGAACCTAATGGCGGCACACTCTGCGAGTCGCTGTGCAGTACCGTGACTTAATGAGAGGTTACTACACAGCGAAAAGTGAACTTCAGAATTGACATATACAGTTTTAATTTTTTATAACGATTGACCTGTGAATTCAAAATATTCAAACAAAAATAAACCAACATTATTTGGAGAGGGAGGGGACGGAGAAAGAAAGTATGAATGGAATGTTTGAGGAGTGATATAAAAGAAAAGGGATTCAGTGATAGCGTGACGGGGGACAGGACGAAAACTTGCTTCGCCGACCCTAAGTAACATGGGACAAGGGCAAGTAGATGGTGATCCTGACGTAACATTATTTCGTTCCGTGAGAGGCACAATATAATAGAATACGATATATCATGTATTTCGTTGCATCATATCACCGTTCTCCGTAAGTATATTACATCAATTATTGCCAGTGACCAACAACTTGAGTGATGGTTTCCTTTTAAACTCTGAAGTTACCGCTGTGAAGGATGTTGGCAAATCTTTGCGAAATCTTTCGACGGAAGATCATGTATTTGCGTGCCAATTATCTTTCGTACGGATAGAAGTTAGGTACTAAATAAGACGGTACACATAGGTACACCTACACTTTGAGTTACGAGAAGTATCACTAGCTAGCTCCTTACTAGATTACCTTCGCATCATCAGAGACCTGAGTCACATCACATCATCATCAGCCTATTAATGTTCCCACTGCTGGGACACAGGCTTCCTCTCTAGGAGAGGGAATGGGCCGTAATCCACCGCGCGGGCCCAGTGCGGGATTGGTGGATGTCACGTGTCTTCGAATTTTTGGTTCTAGGACATGCTGATTTCCTCACGATGTTCCTTCACCGTTTTGAGAGCAGTGGTTATGAAATAATTTCCACAAAATAAAGCGCCTGCCTGGGCTCGAACTCACGACCTACAACTTCTAAGTCGCGGCCGATACCACTGGGCCACCACTGCTCTCCAGAGACCTGAATATCTAGACATTTTAGTAACGAAAGAGTGCTATTGCAAGCGATTGGTAAAATGTCAAAAATGTCTGGGATTTACCAAGCGCTAACGAAATGTTTTATGATCAATCCGTTATATTTTGGTATTTTGACAATCACCATCGCTAATAGAATCAGACTTAGTCGAAAACCTCTGATTACTCTTTATATTTTCCAAATCTATCTCGTTATATAATAGATACGGTCATTGTCATACATCGTAGGTCTAACCTTTGTCCTGAACTCCTGTCTAACATTATTTGGTCAGGAGAAGGCCATTTACCCACTAGTTAAATGTTGTGAAATGTTTTGTTTGTTTATAATACTTGATTGAAAGAAAGAAATATGTAGTAGATTGTTTATCTATGGAGTAAATAACAATTTTAAAGGCGAGTGTTTTCTTGTTAATCCACAGGGGAACGAAGGATTCTAAAATAGAATCCCGAGCGCAGCGAGGGATTCAGAGTACTTCACTCGAGCTAAAATAGTGCTGCTCCCAATGTGGACACTCTACTTTTTATCACCCTCTATGAGAAAATAAGTAAGTGCAATCTATGAACGATAACGTTACGTTTATTTATTTACATGCAATTAGGAACCATAAGACATAACATAGAAATAATTAGGGGCTAATGTTTATATTTGAACAATTATAGAAGTGCATCGTATTAATTTTATTAGTAACATCCGTTACAGTTGTAGATTTATTTTTTAATTTGGCTCGTGCGCGGTTTTCCAGCCAGTCACTTGTTCAATACAATGTGCCCGTGCGGTCCGAAATAAAATTACAATCGCTCATTAGCCGTTCACCTCATACATTCGTCGTAATCGATTTTGGCGATGTAATCCTATTTTGGACCGCATTATGTGATTATATATATATTATCTCTTTGCTGATTGGAACATTTACTAACTAAATATATTTACTACTAATTCAAATCACTTTTAGTGCCTAGGGATTAATGAGCTATTTTAGTGCCTGTTTACGAAGAATAAACTAGCTTTTTTTGAATAGATGTGATAAAAATGTATTTAATTGCCACAAAACGACATACAAACATTAGCAGATCACAAGAACAAAAACAGTAGTAACTTAGTATAGTATATTTTTTTTAAACTAATTTAACAATAGTGTTAATTGTTCTTAAATTATGTTAGTAAAGACAAAATAAATAATAAAATATGAGTATAAATCAAAGCAGATGTATGTCGTGGCTGTGGCAAGAAGGCATTCCACTCAGCATAATGCTGTACCGTGAGAGGCCCACAGCACGGCGCTGATTTTCAGTGGTCGCCTAGGACGTGATGGTTGGAAACCAAAATCTGTAGTGTATGCAAAATAGATACAAAAAAAACATTAATCAATTCATTCAAAAAGTTGATTACTAGGCGAACTCTAAAAACTTAATTTTTTCAACATATAACACCACGGCTGTATTTCCCGGAGAGTTAGGCAGAGGAACAGCTACCAGTACATATTTATGAATTTGTTCTTAGTATATACAAGAGAACAGAATTCCTTTTCACAGAGGAATGTAGTTGAGAAAAGCAGTAAATGTTTCAGTGCTTCTCGTATTTTCTTATAGTATTTTTTTTTACATTCACACAAAATCTTGTAAAGGCGATTCTTTTAAATTACGTATCAAAATTGAATCACAGGATATTTCAATGAATTGGTTTTGTTGTGCCGTTATCAAGCCAGTGATATCAATAACATCTGTGTTGAAAGGGTCTACTATCCAATTTAAATTTTTGTCGGGTTCTGGAAAATAATCCCGAAACGAAGACCTCGAAGCGCGGAGACTGTAGAAGTGGGGAATACTCGTGGACCACTGGGGGTCCGTGGACCACAGGCTTAGAAATACTGCTATAGAGTACAGACGATATAGTCAACGTAAAATGAAATTCAATCTACAAAACATAAAATTTATCCACTTCAATATATCTTTACAACAATGGCAGTGCCGATCAACAGATAGGTTCTAATATCAGTACAAATAGTGAAGCAACATCTTTATCTATTGTGTTAGTCTATGATTAGATAGACGGGGCAGTAAACTGTCGACAAGTTCGACCACCGCTGAAGAAATATATCCAGGAACACTTTCTCAACTATGTGTTGAACTGAAGAAATGTAATGACTATAATTATTATCTATGTACGCATAGGTACGGGAATTGCATGTAATTTTATTATTTGCTAAATAAAATACTTATTAAAGAGACGAAGTTATAAGCTTCAAAGTTGAGAATTAGAAAAAGAAGTCCGACGTGCCAGCTGACGTCAGATAGCACGATGCCCAACAACTGCCATAGAAAACGGTAGTTTCGTAGAGAGGGACAGATATTTTTCTTTAAATTGTTGTATCTCAGTCGTTTTTCGATCAATTTTGATTCTGCTTTCACTATTAGTATACTATTTTTTTATGGATGAACTTGTCAAATAACAAATACTTTTTCCATGCATATTCCCTATTATAGGTAATGTTCCCTGAGACTGCCTTGTTGACTAGTGGTCGCAAGCGCTACTGCTGAGGAAAGGATCCTGGGCTCGAATAAATAATAATAACATTATTTCCAAATATACAATTTAATTTTCAATTTACAAGTTAAAACATAATCATTATAAAAAAGCATACATTACGGATTGTTGACCTCTGGCACCCAAGCTAAGATTCAATTGGTGATATGAGTGCCCCTCGCACCCCTCTATCGATTAAATTACTAAAATAATTGTATTTATTTATTTAAACTTCATGCTCAAAAAAATACAAAGGCGGACTTAATGCCTTAGGTATTCTCTACCAGTCAGCCAAGAGTGGTGAAGATACAACATGGCAGGTAGGTACTTTATTTAAAACATGGCAACAAATAATAATAATAAATGCTTGGACCCTGTTCCCGATACCGGTGGGCTACTATTTTTGTATTTAAATTGCTTAAAATACACATACATACATATTTTATATAATACATACCCATATAAATATATATATCTATACTTAATAAAATTATAAAGCTCAAGAGTTTGTTTGTTTGTTTGAACGCGCTTATCTCAGGAACTACTGGTTGGAATTGAAAAATTATTTTTGTGTTGGATAGTCCATTTATCGTGACTATAGACTAATATAACATCACGCTACGACCAATAGGAGCGGAGCATAAATGAAAAATGTTGCAAAAACGGAATTTATTCCTTTTTGAGAGCTTCCGTTGCGTGCGCTGCGTAAGCGGTTAAGGTTACGCAACAATCGTGTATGTAGTGTAGGTAGGTTAGATGGGTAGATAGATAGCCAGTTGACGGGAGCGAAGCCGAGTGGGGCAGCTAGTATTTAATAGACTAATTAAAATAAGTATGTGTTGTGTGTATGGTTGTATTGTATGAAAAATCGGGGAATATTCAGGTGTCAAAACGTCCAGGTTAAATAGACAACCGAATAGACGACTAAATAGGTACCTAGACTTACACTGGTGTTGATAAGTTTCATCATATTGGCGTACAAGAAAAATGCTGTAATATTAGTTTCAATAATAAGCATTATCAATCTGAAAATGCTGTCACCCGGAGGCTGATGGTATATAAAAAACTGTTTATTTTAAATGAGTAAAATACAATTGAGCAGTAGGTAAACGGTCCAGAGACTAACATTTTCGTAGTCAACATTAGGACGAAACCCAACATAAAATAGAACCGCCTCCTTTTTGAAAAATCGCTTAAAAAGCCAATAGAAATAGGGACTATCTTCTTGGTTTGATTGGTGTGAACACAAGCACGATTGCTGAATGTGTTTCTATGTCGCCCCTTATAACATGGGACTTTCAAATATCTGTCGAAATATGGTTGTCCTCTAACGGGACAAAGGGGGTGCAGTTTTATTAAATAAACAAGTAAAATTTAAAAAAGTTAAAAACTTCGACACGTTTTTATTTCATGCTACATAATTAATAATCTAGTAAGAGACACGCTTCGATCGACAATCTTTTAAACACGTACTTATGACATGATATCTTGCGAATACCTACACCCCGATTCAAAATATAAATCGCCCATAACATGAGAACGGCTGAACCGATTTTTATCTAACATAACAAGAAAATTCTCGATTAAGAAACTTGTCAAACAAAAAAAAAACAATATCGGTTTATCCGTTTAGGATCTATGACAGATACACATATACACAAACACACAGTTACACAAGTCAAACTTATAACACCCTTCTTTTTCTGTCGAGGGTTAAAAAAGGAAAACGAGATGACCAAGCATGACATTGCAAGGTCCGACAAAGATGAGAATCATGCTGACGATACATGAGATTCCTCCAGCACATCGGGTGTACTTTTACAAGTGTCAGCTTAGCTTGAGCAGGGTGCTTGAGAGCCTAGCTCATCGTAAAGATAGGCTATCAGTAATACATTGTTTGTGTGCGTGCAATTGCCATATAATTCTTACTGTTTGTTAGGGCTGTCTGTTTATGAGGTAATGTGGCCGTAGAGTGATTGGGTTGCTATCATTGTGTGTTTTATCCCTGTTTTCATATCTACACGCTTTTGAAAGAACATTGGGTTGTTATCTGATTTCCCAGTAACTGCACAGGGAAGTTATTTCAGAAATGACATTAAATGGAACTTCCTTTATCCTATAGGTACAGGAAATCTTTTTACTATGAGATCATATATGGAGCAATATTATCCTGATGGCGCTTAAAATTTTCATAAATCTCAAAACTAGGTACCACCTCTTATTTTTCCAAAGCCGCTTCAATGGACTTGAACGTCTGTGGACTTGTTTTTTTGACAAGCAAATGTCTCGTAAAACACTCAATAAAGATCCTCCATCACGTAAAAAACTGGTTCTTCATGATATAACTCTTGCGTAATTTTAGTTAAGAGATAATCTACGGTCCGTCGTGTGCTACATTTTTAAACTTGACATGAACAGTCGGCGTCTGCGTGGGGACTGACGCATTCGTTCACTAATCTTATCAATGTAGACTGCGATCTTTACACCTCTTAGCACGTGACCAAATTTCTAACAAATGTCTTCTGCGATTTTAGCAATGTTGATGTTTTGCCGGTTACCTAAAGGTGGCACTTGAGACGTTACAACTTTATCACTGCGATGCCTGTGGTGAAGGACAATCAACGTCCTTTTTTTAACCGACTTCGCAAAAAGAAGGAGGTTCTCAATTTGACTGTATTTTTTTTTTATGTTTGTTACCTCAGAACTTTTTATTGGATGAACCGATTTTGATGATTCTTTTTTTATTTGAAAGCTGGTGCTTGTCATGTGGTCCCATTTTCATCAAGATCTGATGAAGAACTTCGGAGAAATACATCAGAACTCTTCAATAAATGACGATAAAACACTCGGGATAGATACAATCGCATATCTGTTTATTGTTTACACCATTTCATAACAAAATATCACAGTGGTACTCTCTAAAGGGGTACGCAGATGTGAACAGTTCACCCTGGTATACTCTCATTGCACCGGTTTTG
The DNA here is from genome assembly GCA_947562075.1 of Orthosia gracilis. Taxonomy (NCBI): domain Eukaryota; kingdom Metazoa; phylum Arthropoda; class Insecta; order Lepidoptera; family Noctuidae; genus Orthosia; species Orthosia gracilis. The sequence continues at coordinate 24,851,427 of OX387275.1, forward strand.
TTTAAGTTTCATGTTATTGGGTTAGTCTATTTTAGCTTCACTTTGGACACTGTACGCGTAGGTACCGCCTATTGAACTGGTCCATTATGTACCAAAACTAAAAAGTGAAAAATAAAAATAACCTTTTTACAAAAATTATAACCGACTTCCAAACAAAAACACTACAAAGTGAAAAATAACTTCAATTTCGGAAGTCGGTGTCAAAAAACGAAGAAACGAAAACAGAAACACCGACTTCCGAAATTGGAGTTATTTTTCACTTTGTAGTGTTTTTGCACATTTTAAGATATCAGCGGCAAAAATAAGATTTATTTGACCCCAAACTTAAGCAGCGTTTAGTCCACTTATTAGATCCTAATTCTTACAAGATGTGTGTAATTTTTTCAATTGTTTAAGCTAATGAAGTCATCGATTTCTGAAATAGATTTATTTTCATTTATCGTGCGGTTATTTGCGTTAAGTAAACAGCACAGGTACTTGAATAAATTGAATAAATAATTTTATCCTTATTTGATGAGATGTGAAATGAATATAATTTTGATGATGAGAAAACAATTCTTTGCTCTTGTTGCAGGAAATAGTAGCCGCACAGATCGATCTACAAGATTAAGCAACACCGAGGTCACTCCGTGGGTGTCCGCCGCGGATTACATTTTTCGATCGAAGTGCTCGAAACAGGGTGTAAAGCCCCGCTAGCTCCATTGAAAAGAGAAGTTCCTGTTAGGCGTTGTGTCTACCCGATGTTTGTTCTGTTGTACTTATAGGTTAAAATCGATCTTAGAACTTTAATAGCGCAATGTAGGAGTTCGGTGACGTCAGGTCTTTTTTGTAGTTCATATGTAGCGGTTCAGATACATCTACAGATCTTTGTAATCGTTATGGGTCAGGACCCTGAAACTCTGACAGTGAAAATCAGTCTTACCTATGGTTATCGTGTTAGACAGCCTTTGGGTTATATGGCGGCCAATATATTATAAAAAATAAAATAAAGATAGGCGGGAGTTGGGTAACGTCGGGTCTTTTTCGTAGTTAATATGTAGCGGTACAGATACTTCTACAGATCTTTGACATCGTTATGGGTCAGGACCCCAAAACTCTGACAGTGAAAATCAGTCTTACCTATGATTGCCGTGTTAGACAGCCTCTGGGTTATTTGGCGGCCAATATATTATCATACTATTATTATAAATGTGAATGTAAGTTTGTTTGTTACGCTTTCACGCAAAAACTACTGAACCGATCATCATGAAACTTTGTACATATATTCTTGGAGGTATTAGAATTAACATAGTTAGGATACTATTTATTAAAAAAAAATTTTTTTTACGAAAGATAAAAATATCGCGGGTGAAACCGCGAGGCGCCAGTTAGTAAGAAAATAAAATAAAGATAGGCACCCGCCCTATGTAAAATGCTGGTATTCAGCAATATTCAGTTCGACAAAAGCCCACCCCAACATAGTTGAGAATAGGCTAGGGGAGTATTACTGAGCCTTTTATTCAAGTCTGCCCATGTTTCCAAGACATACCGATGGACATTTAAGTATCACTCCTCTTGGATGCTATTAATAGGTATGCAAAATGCATCCCTTAAGAATGCTGGGTTTTGATCTTTTTTCAGGTACTGAAGGGGCGTATGATAGCGTCGCGGTTGTTAGGAGAAAGGAAGAAGAAAACAGGGTGCGCTGACCCTAAGTAACATGGGACAAGGTCGGGAAGATGATGATGATAGTGCTTCAAAAACTGAAATTGAAATTACAGCATTCTACAAAATGGAAAAAGCAATAAGGATGCTTAACCGGACAGAACTAGAAACATTGATCGATGTTTTATAAATACTGATTGATTGTGATGCATTCGAAGAACTTGCAAAAATTCTGTGAATCAAAGTAATTTTTTATGGAGGCCCGTGGCTACATAACATCCGTAAGAATTGATCTGCGAAGGTTCGGATATCAGATGAATATCACACATGCAACAGACGTAAGTAGGTAACCTATCTACATTATAACTGGTACAGTGGAAGAAAATCTGAAAAAATGCCGCCCGGGGCTCAATACACTTTGTATTAGTACTTCTCCCGATGTCTTCATAAATTATAGCCTATATGTTATTGTGATATTTCTGTAAAGTTTCATCAAAATCCGTTCACTAGTTTTTGAGTGAGAGTTACAAACATACATCCATGCCTCTATCCATCCTCACAAACTTTCACGTTTATTATACTTCTATGTACCGGTATTCGATTTGGCACCGTTGGAAAGACGGCGATACAGTCCAAGTCTTGATCGAATCGAAGGCTTTCTCGTAGTCCACAAACGCTAAGCAGAGAGGCAGGTTGTACTCTTCGGTCTTCTGTATAACCTGCCGCAGCGTATGTATGTGGTCTACGGTGCTGGAGCCTTTACGCGATCCGGCTTGTTCGGGTGGCTGGAAATCGTCAAACCTGCGCGCAAGACGATTCGTGATGACTCTTGAAAACAGCTTGTACACATGGCTAAGAAGTGAGATGGGCCTATAGTTTTTCAGTAAGGCATTGTCATCTTTCTTGAAGAAGAGTACCACCACACCCCTGCACCATCCCTGTGGCGTTTTCCACTCGAGCATGGCGGAATCAAACAGCTCCTGAAGGGCCTTAAGTACTAATTTCCCACCTTCCTTCAGGAGTTCGGCCGTAATTTCGTCATCACCCGGTGCCTTGTTGTTCATAAGCTGTTTCAGACCCATCCTAATCTCGTACAGGCTGACGTCCGAAATGTCTTCGGTATAGTGTCGAGTCAATCTATCTCTAGGGTCTTTGCTAGATTCGCGACAGGTTTACTGGTTGAACTGCACATAGAATCGATCGATAGATACGATCCTGCCATCATCGGTCTTCAGTTTCGTATGCTGGCTCTGCCCAATAGACAGATCTCTTGCAAGAAGACCTTGGAGCCCTTATTCCGCTCAATCGCATCTTTAATACTTTCGATATTATACCGGCGGAGGTCGCTTTTCAAGGACTTTGAGATCCGTCTATTTAGCTGCCGGTAAAAAACGAAGACCCGACCGTATGGACAGCAATTATTTACGTTAGACACCAGAAATTCTTTACGTTAGACACCATACAGAACCGAAAACATGCGCACCCAAAATAGTTGAAATTATGAAGTATAGACAGATGATGAAGGCTTCATTTGCCATAACAGTAAAAGTAGAAATTTCCAGATGATTAAATACGCTTGTTCGAAATGATTTTATGTAACTTTGAGAGTGTAAATAGCTAATACTACAGTAGCTATTTACACTCTCAAAGTTACATAAAATCATTTCGAACAAGCAATTGACGCCTTTACCGAATCGTAAGAAAAAATCATAAATAACAAGACAAAATTTATTAATAATTCTGTACTTAAAGCCAGGGACATACCTGCAACACGCAAGTTCCTCATTAAAACATCATTCGTTTAAACGACTGTGAATCACCCACTTGAAGTCTAGTGATTCACGCTAAATGTTATACGTGACAGAATTTAAACGGTTTTTTATGTCGAAAATATATATAATTTCCTTACGTTTACTTCGAATTTATACATCTTTGAGTACCTATAAGTAAGTACGCATGGCGAATAATTATTGCTTAGATTATTACCTTTTTGTCGCGGTTTCGCTTCTGTCGTCTATATTATTATAATTAAAAATGTTTGATTATTATATAATTTTCCAAGATTAATTTTATTTTCATTATTTAAAAATAATAATTATTGAGAAAAAAATTCTATGTCTGAATTATACTACTAAATCTATACAGATCTGGTACTACTACTACTAAAGTTAAATGACTTCCAGAGATGCCGTTTAGGTCACTAAGATCGTACGCGAAGGCATGTCACATTGATACAACTATCGAGATACACAGAGTTTTTCAGCCTAAACTCCATTTGAAATAACATTAGACATGTTTCCAAATCATTTTACAGTCCGTTCAACCGATTTTGAGTTCTATCCCGTAAATATAAGAATGACATAAAAAGCATAAACCTGTTGCCAAAAAAACCAACTGTTTACTACAGCTACCATTTGTCGTATTACCAACGCAATAGAAGTCAAAATCGGTTGAAAGGGCTGTAAAATGGGTTATTTTAAACGTCTAATGTAATAACGTCTAGTGTAAAAGTATAGTCTGGCTGTAAAGAAGAATTCGAATTTTTTAAATCATTTTTACTATGAATCACTCTGACCCAATTCGATTAGGTAAATAATATTATGATATAATTATTAATTATGTAATAATGATCCTTTAATGGTACCTACTCATTACCAAAAGTAGTTCCTATTTGTTTGTTAAAATACGGATAAAACTGTAGACTATATTGCTTTATATTATTTTTAGACTTTATTAGCTCTGAACATTATTATTTTTAAGGTCAAAATTATTTCTGGCCTTTTCTTTGGCCTAAGAAGCAGCATTGCCATTAAACGTGGCAATGGTGCCAGGCTTCTGGGCACATTTCCCAGTGACAGCGATGTGGACGATTTTTTTGATGCCTAATACCTTTCCCTCTTCCTGTTTTATACGCGCTTGTACCTTATAATAATTACTTAGTTTGTATATAGTTCTTAAAATTTTAGTTACCTATTGTAATTTTTAATATATAGTCGAAATTATGGCTGTTTATTGTCCCTAAATTAAGAAAATTAAATAATCCACAGATATTCTAGATTGGTGGAAGGTTTCTCGCTATTAATCTAATAATATTACTAGTGTACGGTTAGCAACCGCACATTGAACTTTGGCATAGTTTAAATACTGAAAATTTTGTTAATTTTTAAAATGTAGTATCGTCATGTACGCAAGTACGTCAGTCTTCGGTTTTATATCGAGTTCGCGCAACATTCAACGTTTTGTAACAATTTCTATTATTATCTTTTACATTATTTTAGTGTTCATTCATATTAAATACTTTTTTGAACATAACATTTTACTAAGATTCAACATTAAGGGTTCATTAGGGGCTCATGCCCCTAAAACTAGAAATGTGGCTATTGATGTGACGGTTAATAGAGACATGTGGAAGAATGAGACATGATGCGTCGACCCCAAATATATTGGGGTAAGGGATGATGATGAAAGTGAGGAGAGGAGAAACTCTCTTATCTTTCGAAGCGTTCTTTGGACCAATTCTTGGCCTCGATCTTGCCTGATAGACGAAGGTAAAATCCTTCAATTGAACGAGCGTGTCCAGAAGATGCTTTTTAATCATATCCCAAACTTATACTATTGCCAATATGGTAAGGCTTCTCAGCTATTATGAATTACTTGAAAAATCATAAACTCACTTGCTGTTTTTACATCCGTCGTAGAATCGCTCTGTATATTTTCGCCTCTCCCATGCATCCTGGTTGGAAAAACTGTGTAATAATTTTGGTTGAACATCGTCCAAAACATTTTGCGATACGGAAATTACTATACATCAGTTTGACATTGACGTTTTAATTTTTAATATATAATCATTCTTAAATTCTCATTTTTTAATATATAACGATTCTTTTTCCCACAAAAACTACCAAAAGAAGTTATCTATTGTGGAGTTTCAATGTGTGTATAGGACAGCCTGCATTTATGTCATCACGTCCAACATTGGTACTTTACACAGGGCCACTTCAATTCGTCATTATCTTAACTTTATCATTATCATCATTTCAGCTGAAAGACGTCCACTGTTGGACATAGGCCGGGCAGGCGTCGCAACATTGACCTATCCCGTGCGTCTTGCATACAGCCCATCCCGCAACCTTAACCAGGTCATCGATCCACCTAGTGGAAGGCCTTCCTTCCTTCCTTATCTTTACTTGTTAATTTATTATATTAGCAGTGTTCGTTATCCTCATGTTTTTGGAACACAGTTCCTCAGCGCTGCTTGCGGACACTTGCGGTAGAAATCGTCACGTTACAAACCACCACTCGAGACGTTCGGTTCCGTCCTGCGTAGTTCGGATACTATAGTAAAGCGCTGACCGCTATTTATTTATTAATTATGGTTCACCAACGAGTTAAAAAACATTAACATAAAGACAATATTAAAATAACCACAAGTAAATAACCACATTGGTTATTAACTACACTGTACTTTTTAATATCTTGTGTTAGTGAAATGTGATTTTTATCCAAAAGGATTTGGATGGGTGGGGTTAAGGCGTAAGGAACTACGTTCCTGACTTTTTGCCAGTTAATTCAATTTGATCTTGTACATAACTTCTCCCCCAAATATAATCTCAAAGATAGGTTCAAATCATGATCATCTGTCAGTTGACAGATGATTATGACTTGAACACACACAGCAATTAACATTTGACAGATGTCACTTCCCCAAAACGCGTGGTATCTCCATAGATTTAGAATTTTTTTGCTACGCAAGGTATCTCATTGGTATCAATGTGGTATCACAGCGTTCTTGTATCTCATTTTATCAGTAAACTGATATCGTTGATATTTCTTAAGTTTCTCCGTATCTGTTGATGCTGTATGCGTGTTTTGCTCACTCTTATCTAGGGGCTTATGTGTATTTTGAACCGTTCTTCTATCTCGGTTCGACTTCCTTCTTTGATTATTTTTTTATGTTAAAGAAGCTGAACATGGAAACTCACCTTAGGTAGAAATACCTACTAGGTTTTCACTGTAGTATGACTTGTGTAGAGAAAAATACTTAGTAAGGCAATGTAGGGTCAAATTAAATTATGTATTTTTTTCCTCATGGGGTCTTGATTTCCATCACTTCTACGGACTCTCCCAAGCTACAGTATTTCCGTAATGAGGACAAGTATGCTATTATATAAAACTTCTTGAATAGACATCGAAAGGTTTTCTTTTGTTCAATCAATCAATCAATAAGCCCTCTATCCGGAACTTCCGTCTGTTTTGAAGTGTTTATTTTCCTCATCTAGAGGATATTTTTAAGCTCAGTGTGCCTTTTGACAAAGGCCTTCTCTAACATTTTCCATTCTTTTTTTGTTATTGCAGAACAATTTTTGAGTACTTATTTCAGTAGTGTTTTATAATAAGTACTTACCATTTCGGTACCATCAGTTTGATGAAGTCATCTAATGGGTCTTTTACATACTAGTTTCCATTGTGTATTCTAATTGTATACCTAACCATAGCTACATCATGGCATCAAGGTCAGTTATCAACAAGTTACTCTACTAAAATGGCTCAACCGCAAATACCCTACATTTTTTGTTGGAAAGAATCTATAAGATTCGATAATCAAATATTAAACTTGGAACCGCAAATGTTAACTTCCTTCCGGCTAGTAAAATCCTTCCTTCTGGCAGAACTGCTTGACCATGTACATATTAGCATATTTCAACTGTTCGTGATAATGTTTCAATTAACTTATCTGAAAGATCATAACGGTCCTTTCAGCTGAAAGACGTCTATTGTTAGACTTAGGCCTCCCTAAGCGTCTCCACATCGACCGGTCCTGACTCCTGTGCCTCTCGCATCCAGCGGGTTTCTGCGACCTATACCAGGCCATCGGTCCACCTGGAGGCGGGATGTCATGCATGGGCGCCGGGAGGGGAGTGCAAGGAGATGCACTTCTATCACTGAACCTTGCGTATCCGAGGTGAGGTGCTACAATTTTTGAGCTCACTTTTCTCGCTCTTGTAGCTCTAAAAGAGCGAGAAAAGCGATTCGCTTATGTTCCGTCCAGCTATTAATTTTACATTTGACTTATGCACGCCACTGAAGTTCCATAATTATTAGCAGGCAACCATAGACAATAAAATACAATACTTCATGGATGCTTACAATAGTGAAGCGACGTGCTCTTTAGGCCGGATATTCCTATGATTAACGTTCACAAATGAATCGAATTATACGTATCAGTAAATTAAGCAGTAAAGTTAAATATTTTCATTTTATTTTCATCAAACATAATAATCTAATTATATCAATAAGATATGTAAGTACGGTTTCATATTGAAAAGAAATAAATATAGGATATATTATAATATAAATTTCAATAGTTATACAAAATGTTGAAACTGATGCGTAAATGAACTGTTAGTTCATTTACACATCAGTTCATCACATGAAACATAGTCATTTATAAGCTTGGGTATATTTATAAAACAAAGCAAAAATAAAATACTTATGTGTTCAATCGAATAAAATTTCTTCGTAAATAAAGTTGTTTTTATAAAATCGAATCGGTAACGCATTAGTTAGGACACTAAATGATAAGTGTTTGAGCTGTAAAATTTAAAATTAATGGCTGGATGGAATATAATTGTCTGCAAAGTTGCTTCTATCTCTGTATGGAAATGGGCAAAAGAAATCTGTTCGTGTCTGGCTGCTGAAGATGCATCCCTCTAAAAATAGCCCTGCCGGCGCCCATGAGGCCATGCAACGCTGTATTCTCTGGTACACAATCATCTCTTCTGAACCTTTCGGAGCCATCACACTGGAAAAAGAAAAAACAAACCGACTTACAAAACAAAACACTAGAAACCGAAAAATAACTATCTTTTCCGAAGTCGGTGTCGAATAACAGAAAACAATGGGTACATAAAAAACTGTTTAACAAAAAATCAAACCGACTTCCAAAACAAAACACTACAAAGCGAAAAATAACTTTCTTTACCGAAGTCGGTGTCTTTTGTACCCATTGTTTTCGGTTATTCGATACCGACTTCAGAAAATAAAGTTATTTTTCGCTTTGTAGTGTTTTGTTTTGGTAGTCGGTTTGATTTTTTGTTAAAAAGTTTTTATTTTACTCTTTTTAGTTTTGGTAGTCGGTTTGATTTTTTGTTAAAAAGTTTTTATTTTACTCTTTTTAGTTTTGGTAGGTACCTCCAATTAACATGAAAGTCATTGTTAGCCAAAGTACATGTCATGACGATTTCAATAAGCCCAAACACGACTAGGATACATTGTTTTATTTCTGAGTTCCAGTGGCCATTGTGGTCTTCTTCATCAGTTCCACTTCACTAAATGATTCTTTCTGAGTTCAAATGATTGCATTATTGATGAAAATACCAAATGGATATATGTATGCCTATAGTATTTGAGGAATACCCTCGATTTCTCTAGAATCCCATCATCAGTCCTGGTTTTCTTACCCTCTTTTCCAACAAAAAATGAATCATCAAAACCGGTTCATAAACGACGAAGTTATCTGCAAACACACGTAAAAAATATATATACGGTCGAATTGAGAAACGTCCTCCTTTTTGGGAAATCAGTTAAAATGCTCTAGAATGCCCATCTGCCCACTGGAATATACCATTGCTGTTTCAAATTTTACCTACCTAAATGAGGAAAACATTAAAGTTATGCCTGATGGGCTTCTTGGGTACTTTATATTCCAAGCAACACAGATTGTAACGTCTTTACTAGGTAGCCATTTTGTTTATTCGGAAGTATCCGTTTAGTTTTCTAGGAATAACAACTACATCAACTATGATTGTTTTTGTTTATTGAGGAAGGATAAAAACTGTTTTGTCATGGCACCAAAACAGTACAATTTGCTTTGAGGCTTTATTGCTTCTAAGTATGTAAATCTCTCTTCATCCTTGCATAACCTGGTATAACCATAGTGTTACTTACCGGTAGCTATCTTTATTTCTGTCGCAAGACATCTACTTCTGGAAAAAGACCTGCCCCAAGCGTCGCCACATCGACAGATCCTGTACTCTTTGCATCCAGCAGACTCCCGCACGTCTTATCAGGTCATTAGTTCACCTTGTGCTACCACAACTTGGCAATGTGGTCCTAGCTTACAAGTATCGTCTCATTTCACTTACGTATGATGTAATAGAAATCAGAACGGATTGTGACAATTAATGAGCAGTGCACCTATCGTTATTGTTCTTTATTTCATACGAAACTCACTTTAAAAATCACAATCTCGTTTGTAAACTATTTTTATCTACACTCACAACGTAATGATCCAATTATGAATTCAAAAAATATTCTATAAACACGTACTTTACATCGCTGGATAGGTAAAATTTTAAAAAACAACCATTACAGTGCAGCCTTTTTTCTTCGATTTTCAAACAACTGCATCATAAAATAACTTTTTAATTTTTATAGCATACTTTTACTTTTTAATTTATTGGCGCGTATGGGCCATAGATTTAGAATTTTTTTGCTACGGTATGGGCTCCTTGATTTACTGTCGAAAAGTAGTGTCATGTCTATGGAGGCGCGCGCTGATGAGAATTTGAATTGCTCGCCATGTCACATATTTTTCCGTTTCCACTTTTTGTTTTATTCCAAATGTATGAGTGAAGATAAAATAATTTATGCAACGGCATATAATTGGGTATTAAAACACTCGCGTGTTATTATTATCAAATTCGGCTTCGCCTCATTTGATAAACCCACGCTCGTGTTTTAATAACCCCCATTATATGACCATTGCATAAACTACTATTCTATCTCTCAACCGCAAAAATGGTCGCGACCAACCTTTTTCCGAAATGCTGTTTTAAAAAAATATATCAAGTTTGCAATAGACTTCCTTTTTAACAAAAAGTATGATGTCTATAGAACCGGAAGTCAATTGCCAATGTTGCCAATACAAATAAATATTCTAAGAAAACCTCTACAAATTACATCACTAGAATAATCAAATATATTTTAATGAGTTTTTGGCGGGATTTTATCGAGTGAAGTTCAGCGGCTGTTATAATTATTTGCAAATTGATTCCTAGTGGATATTGTGATATAAAATTGGTTTAGTTTTGTGTCTCAACTATTAACGCAAATGGACAAGATGTGAAAAATATTGACAGAAGCGATCTCGGGATAGTGGAGCGGAGAATTTTATTGTAGTATTGAATACCTAAGCAAAGTTTACTGGGAAGGCTGACTCTATACAATTTGCTGCCAAATACTCCAAAAAACATTAGAATCTGTTACATCCGCATTCTAATGCATATTAAAGATTGTTAAAACCCATCTCTGTATCCGAAATGTAAATTGAATGTACTGCATGATTGTTGGGCTGATGGTATGCCAATGCCCGTATAATAATTATTAAGAAAAACTATATTTAATTGTAGTAACAATATTTAGTGACATTATAAGATAAAGCTAACCCAGGTTTTATATGTATGTACTTTTGCGACATAACATTATACATTTTTCATACAACAAGCCTGCTTTCACGCAGACAGTTTTACTGATGCCTCACTAATCTCTTTATCAACACATTCAGCTGTACAATTAAGACACTCCGTAATTAATTACATACATGCAACGCCGCGTGGGTAGAGTCAATATACTACAGATAACGTATGCTGAAAGGTTTAGCAAAGAAGTCTATTGAGAGAAATGATGAAACCATTTAGGTAAGTAATTACCCCGGTTCTGGTCCCAGTACTGGTACCAACGTTGGTCGGTTTATTTGGTGAGGCTTACATACGTTGGCTAAATGGCTATTATACTTCGTGTCTCGTCCTCGAGATTAGTAACTTTAATTAATATTGATTATTTACAATGTAGTAACGCGTAGAGGCGGCTACCCAATTCACTATGTTTTAGAGAAAATATTTTTTTTTTTTTTTTTTTTTTTTCCTTGCAACTATTTGTCAACTTGTCATTCGCGATTATAGTGCGTTGCTACTCAACACATATCTAAACTTTTAAATAAAAAGAAATGTTTTTAAAAGTGGAAAAATGCCAAAAAGGACACATCATCGTCAACCGAGGAACACCTACAAGAGAATCAGGAGAAAAATGAAAATGCTTGGGAACAATTTAAAACGTGCTCGACTCGAAGTAAAACAAAATCGTCTCAAGAGTCGACGCCATATTTAGACCCACAAGGTACCTAAATCTGTTAAAATATATTATTATATATATCTACTACTATTTTACCAATCCTACGCCTTAATCTTGCATCTCAAACAAATAATGCATTTCGGGCAAGCCAAAAGCAAAATAATGCATTGGGGCTGTCTCACCGCATACTTACGAGATCATCATAATTTAATTCTTTTACCTAACGAATGTAATCGAGCAGGAGTCATCGTACTGCCTCACAACATTCAATAATTCTGAAACAAATAATACATTCGAACATGCCATCGGGCTGTCTCACCGCATACTTACGAGATCATGAAATATAATTCAATTCTTTTGTCTAACGAATGTACTCGAACAGATCATCGGACTGTCTCACAACATTCAATAATTCACTGGTTTCGTTCAATTCTTTGGAATTGCTACACCCACCAGATTGCATAACCCGGCTATCAACCGGAAGTGAAACAATGGTTTGTAATCATTCCAGGCCAAGTCCTAGACGACGACGCCACGCTCACTGGTTTCGTTCAATTCTTTGGAATTGCTACACCCACCAGATTGCATAACTCGGTTATCAACCGGAAGTGAAACAATGGTTTGTAATCATTCCAGGCCAAGTCCTAGACGACGACGCCACGCTCACTGGTTTCGTTCAATTCTTTGGAATTGCTACACCCACCAGATTGCATAACTCGGTTATCAACCGGAAGTAAAACAATGGTTTGTAATCATTCCAGGCGAAGTCCTAGACGACGACGCCACAAATGAAATGGAAACAATTGAAGTCGGATACGACCAAGAAAATAACCACAAACACTAGTGATCTTCCTCACAATTCCAGCCCGGACAAAACACAGATGTTCTCAAAATTTTGAGGTTGACCCAACATTGAACACGGAGTATGGTGATGGGGCCGAACTCCACAAGGAAGTGGCCAGCTGTCTGGAACATCTTGTAACATGAGGCCTGTCTCCCTAGAGACCACAGGCGGGTATTTCCCTTTCAGTTCTATCTGCAGGGCAAATAACCGCTGACATTGAACGTGACAAAACTTGGGGTTCTTATACCATACAGCAAAATTTCCAAATTATTGATAAACAAGGCCATAGAAGCAAAACAAATACTACTCAGCACCATCTCCTGATCTCCTGCCTAGGAGCAACATTATCCAAACTACTGGATACAAAAGAAAATGATACAGATCTACTAAGTTAAATAATACCACTCGCACCTTATGTGACTAGATGCAAATTTAGCTGCAGCTCAATTAAAAAGGATCTTGAGGACCAAGTTCAAAAAACAATGATAGAAAAATATCTGTTCGGGTAAACACTTGCTGAAACTCTTCGAGCTGGTAAAGCGGTTTCTAAATCAGGTGCTGTAACAGCACCCCATGACAAGAAAAAACCCAACACGTTCCAAGCTAAACACTGGAAAGCTCCACCAGCGCCACAAGGGCGACAGGAGAACAGGGAGCCTGTATATAGCCTGAGCCAGCTGTACAATACCCTTTAAGCGGTTGTTACATCTCAACCTTGACGCCGCTAAACTCAATAAGGTACGCAGGTCGCTTATAATTTTTTTAAAAACATTGGTAACTTATCACTGACGATAAGACCATGTAATCATGGATTGAGGGTTTCACGGGTACCCACAACACTAGAGACAATCAACTAATTGATCTAACCATTGGTGCATTATCTAAGTGCCAGCATTGAAAAGGAAAATTTGTCTCAAGTGTTTCTTAAGACAAAAAACCCAATGCCAATAAAGCCTTAATAAGTTCATTGATGCAAGTCATTTCTAACCTGAAGACTTGTGCACAAAGTTAAAGATGATATCAAATGATATTTCCATGGCCATACTTTACATAACATACATTAAAGATGCATAGCTTCTTATAAAATATCACAAAAATTGTAGCAAATATCTAGAATTCCCTCTTGGAAAATTGTAGGAGGATACATGTTCACTAAATTCATGAAATCTGCCAACAAATTACTAAGATCCTGTGGCTTTTGATTGTTCTGAAAACATTCAAAATACTAACAAGTAAATCTCAATTAGTAATTAACAAACTTACACCCACTAATACTGGTACATTTTTGGGATATATTATTGACAAAAGACTTATAACTGTCATGTAACATTACCTACAGATAAGAAAACACATATCAATTATGAAATCAGACAATTTACATGTTTTGTAGGACTGCATTCAACATGCCCTACTATTATGGATGTCTTTATATATACTACATAGATATCCTTACAATAATTGCCTAAATGGTAGCCATATTCCATTCAAAATTTAGTAAACAAAATCAAACCTAATTATGTAACCGAAATCTTTTCTGACGCCTCAACCAAGGGGGGGGTACTGTCTGTGGGGATGAGATTGAATATGAATATTTAATGAATTTTAATTGGATTTATTAGCATCATTCTTTGATTTAAAAAATTTGGCAAACTTTTCAATAATTATGAAATAATGTTATGTATAGACAATTCAATAGCAATATAGGCTGCATTAATCAAAGGAGTGGAATTCAAAATCCGCGTCTCTTCAACTTAGCCAGCGGCATTGGTGTGAAAACCATTATATTTTCATTTTTGCTCCTTACATTAGGTCGATTGAAAATCTACGTAAGTAGCTGATACTTTATTGCAGATGTCACATCCAGATGTAGACTGGGAACTAAAAGAAAATTCATATGAAAAATTATTGAAAGATAAATTTGGAATTCTGAAATTTACCTAAGTATTTGTAAGTCACATTAACAAAAAATATGACAAATAGGTACATAACAACCCAAATGCCTTTACAATTGATCCATTTACAGTGTACTGGTAACTAACTTTCTTTTATGTGTTTTCACCATTCTCAAACATATTAAAAGATCTATGAAAAATCATAATGGATAAAGCTAAGGGTATCATAGTGGTCACCATGGCCAACTCTGCCCTGATTCCCTTTACTTAAGGAACTTCCCATATTTCAGAGATCATACTCAAACCTAATGAAAATATAATAATAAAGTATCTCACAGCAAGGGAAAAATCCATACCAACCTTACTCTGGCTGTCGGAGTCTAATGTGTAGGTAGTGAAATCTATTGTGACGAAGCACACTACCAGAATCATTAGAAATTTTGATAGCATCTCTATCAGAAAAGTTCTCAAACAATTGACACATGTTTAATAAACTGGTTTAACTTTTTAGAAAATATAATCTTGAACACCAACGGTAACAAAATTTCTTAACAGATCTTTCTAATTCCAGTAAAAAATATAACAAATGCTTGACTGTCATAAATCGGCATTATCACTGCTAATACTATAATAAATATTAGAATGTTATCTGATGATAGAAAAAAAAAAATAAAAAAAAATAAGGGCGTGTTCAGACTACGACCACATGGCCAAAAATACAATGTCACCTGGGAAACATGCCAGATACTGGAAGTATTAGGAATTTGATACCCAATTGAGATGCTGCCTCTAGAACTACTGTCATAAATAAAATCAAAGTATAGAAATACAATCAATGCATATAACCGTCAAAATTTCAGACCTCAAAAAATCTCTTATATATGAACCAAATAATCAATCAATACATCAGACAAAGAACAAAAATATGTCTAGCTGAAACCCTTATAGCCTACATTAATAAAACCTCTAACCATAAACATAAAAGAATTATTTTAGGCACCAAGAAACCATACCACAGAAGTGTCCAAACAGACTATCAGTCGTTGGATTACGTGTACTTTAAAGACTAGCAGTATTGATGTACACGTATATTTAGCTCACGCACACGCCACGCTGCTACTTCTAAAGCCAGGTGTGACAATTTATTAGATACTAAAAACAGCAGGCTGGAGTTAAAACTCAAGTGCATTTGGTAAACTTTATAACAGACCTTTAGTGTAAAGGATCAAAAATGATTTAGCAAGATAAATCTTTAGCTGTGATTAAAGATATCTTATTTAACTTAGGAAGGAGTATGAGTATTAATGTATTGATAAGGAAACTAACAATAGTAATAAGAAAGCAAAACTGTATTTTGTTAAAACATATATATTTATAATATTATCTGAATGGTTAATTAAGAACTTTAGTTTTCCAATGACACCTATGATTGTTATTCTTTAAACAAAGTTTAATATTGTTATTAAGTGGGCATTAAATATTCTGTTAAAAAGATGATTAAGAATATATATAAACATTTTGGTTAAGAACCAATATTACTTAAAATAAACTGAGATTGTTAGTCTATAAAAAACTTTAATACTTAATGACAATAAATAGGCAAAATATACTTTGTTAATAAATATAATTAAGATAAGAATAATAGAAAATGACTGATTATGAACCTTTGTTACCTAATGACAACTGTGATTGTTAATCTATAAACATTATACTCGTAACAATGAGAATAAGAATGCAAATAATAAATTTGTCAAAACAGATAATTAAGAACATATCTTAATAAACTGATTAAGAACCTATGTGCAAAACATATGGACAACCATGCTGGTTAGTCTATAAAAATATAATTAAGAATTTTAAAGAAAGTTATTTCTTCAAAAATTCATCATAGTTTATGTGATAATTCCAGAACTTAACTCTCAAAGTCTACATTGTAAATAATCAATATTAATTAAAGTTACTAATCTCGAGGACGAGACACGAAGTATAATTTATGATTAAACGAACTTACCCTAAGTGAAGTTCTATCATAATTATACGAAGTGTCTCGTCCGAAGAGATTAGTAACACCCTCGCAACCCTAAGGTATAACCCAGAAGCGTTCTGGAAATATCTATAAAACATAAGTAACTCTAAACTAAATGACAAGTTGACAAATAGTTGCAAGGAAAAAAAAAAAAAAAAAAAAAAAAATATTTTCTCTAAAACATAGTGAATTGGGTAGCCGCCTCTACGCGTTACTACATTGTAAATAATCAATATTAATTAAAGTTACTAATCTCTTCGGACGAGACACTTCGTATAATTATGATAGAACTTCACTTAGGGTAAGTTCGTTTAATCATAAATTAAACTAGTTCTGACTCGTCAGAGCCAATGTGGAAATGTCCGATACAGAAAACGAAATTGCTCTAGGCGCTTTTGCAGTACCCAATGCAGTGCATAATATGCATATTATAATTTATATTTGTTACTTATAAAAATATCGTCTGTCGATGATCAAGAATGAGTAAAGTTACTAACTTTCTAAGGCGATGTATGTGCTCATCAATGAATCTCGCTTTTTTTTAAACTTCAATTATGTAAATCATTCCCATATTCTGTTGAATGGTGCGCCATGGTACAGTTCTATAAATATAATTTATTTTTCATTTGTCTAGGCGCGTGACGATTTTGTAAATGAGGATGACATTGTCGCTCGACATACGCACTCGATGCGTGTTGCAACAGGACTGAGCAAATCACCAATATGTGGACGGATCGCGATCGTTGGCAAAGATTCCTTTGATAAAACCGACACGCCGGCCAACTACCAACGCTCGCCCAACCCAACAACTACCTACAAACGACCGAAACGGCACACTGACACAAACATGCGCATCGACGAGATCCCTTAGCTAAGCGGCTCGCACTTCTGACAGCACCGCGAACGGGTCTCTTCGGTGCGCATGTTTGTAGGTAGTTTCCATACTGTTTGTATATGTATACTGTGCCCCAACTTTGGGGCCAATGCATTTTTCTAGATTCACAAGTTGGACGAGTGTCATTGGAGCCAACGTTGAGGCCAACGTGTGGAGCCGGCCTTATGATAAGCAAAAGGCGAATACAGAAATTGCTTAGCATGCGCCGCGCACGCCTCGCAATGTCTGTATCCGCCTAAAGAGGTACACATTACTAAACGATGACCGATAATAATAAGGCTACAAATTGGTGAAATAGAAAATAGACATTTACTTGCCGTATCTTCCTTTTCTTCTTCCTTGACCTTTTTCTTATTTTCGAGTCAATGGTTGACCCTTACATATAAAAAGTTCGTCATTTATAATTATCAGTGGCGATCATTCACCCCTTGAGTGCCTGAAACGTGGATACACGCGAGACACAATGGCTTTTTCATTGTTCCTCTAATTACGGCACACAATCGGTTAAGTCTTCGACGGTGCAGGTGTCCTTTACTAAGAAAACATGGATACGGACAGAAGTAAGCTGGGCTTGATTAGAAATTCGCATGATCCTACAAATCTCTAATGGATCGCCTTCCAAAAATACGAGCCATCTTTGTTACCTATCCCTGAAACCAAAGCAATTCATTGTAAATCCCTGTCAGTGACTGGCAAACCATGGCCTCAATGGGCATACATTGTGCCTCAGAGCTAATTTGTGTTTGTTCATGTTCTTTTACAGTTGGCAATAATTTTTTTTTTTCTTTCTTTCTTTCTTTCTTTCTTTATATTTACCAGCACTATTAGCGATGAGTAGTATTCCGTGATCAGCATCATAATTTTAATCATTTTTTTACCAGATGGTAGGCACCTAATAATTAATACCTTATTCTCTAAATCTCCACCTCCTTCCATTTTTTTATTATTTCTCTGGGATCTAACATTCAGCCACCTTAATGTGACTAAAGTCATAGAGCAACACAGGCCACCGGCGAATCGCCGGTGGCCTGTGTTGCTCTATGGACTAAAGTAGAAACAAAAGATACGAAAGCAAAATGTAGCACATACCTGAAAAAAAAAAAAATACCGCTCTAACTGAAAAACACATGGTTCAGGTTAAAGAGGCTCCAGTTCCTATCCCGTACTAATCTGTGATTTTTAATTTCGTAGACTAAAATGACATTTGGGGGGTTGTCACCTTATCGTAACTTAAAAATAGTGTTGTATCCTGAATGAATCAGTTTTAAATATTTTGATTCAATTGTGTTTATAAAAAGTTGTAAATTATAATATCAGTTAAAAGAGTAAATGAGAAAAATAGTTAAAACTTTTTTTTTGGAATCTCTTTCATGGCTGTCATAAGAAATATATATACTCTTTTGCAAAAAAAACGGGCACCTAAGGAAATTTACATTCTAAGGTCGATTAGAGATAATTAAATGAATTTTAATTGTTTGACGTAGTCTGTATACCTACTTATAATCGTGAAAATTAGTACATGTGAAGTGCATTCTAGCAAGTTTAAAAAAAAAAAATATCTTTAAAACCGATATACACGGCCAAACAATAAGAAGTCGTCGGCAATAAAGACAAGAAGATTTTTTTACTTTTCAAATTAAATAAAGTTACAAATGTAAAAAAACTAATAACGAACGTGAGCTCCTCTTGCCAAAATCACATGCTTTCCACGATTTTTTTAATAATGCAGGTTGTGCATATGGAATTATGACTTCGTTTATGTACCGGTGTGCATTTAATGTTCCACTTCCTTCGAAACTAACTCCGTACGCTCAGTCGAATTAATTGCTGCTCAAAACATAACGGAGCCTCCGCCATAAGGAGTGATCACTTCCGCATAGCGTCCCCGTGGTATTCGCAGCACTCGCCGGCGTCGGTCCTCTCCACACAAAGAGATTCCAGCTTCATTAGAAAACAATAATTTATTCCAGTCCTCCAGAGTCCATGAAGCACAGTTTCGAGCAAACTGAAGTCGAGCAACACGGTGCTCACGCAGTAATAGTAAATCTCTTCTGGTTTCTGAGCATAGTAACGTTTGTAGGGCTTTTCAGATAATTCCGTATCCAAATTATTATTTTTTTCATTGAATACGTATTTAAATGCGTTATGTTCTGTCTTCTCTGTGACACTCAGAGAAGCGGGACGTCTCCTTTTCCTAGGAGACAACAAGATGCTCAACCGAGCAACTCCGGTGATCTTCCATGAAGGAAAAGTAAGGTCTTGACACCAGACAGACAGACAGCGAAGTGATCTTATAAGGACTCCTTTTATAATACTCACAGTGGTTCTTTGTGTCTCTGAAATTGGCTGCAAGACTCTGCGCAGTAGCTATTTTTGTGTCAATGTTGAAGATAAATATAGCGTTGTATAACAGTCTCTTTCACTCGCTTACGTTTGTTACATACCTATTCGTATCTCGGTTACTCTATTCAATATACTCGATGACAAACTTTTTCTTGCGCAGTGACTACTATACTCCTTTTGAGAAACGGAATCCTAAAAGCAACAAATACAAAACAGGAACAATAAAAAATACTGGCGACCAACCGACACGAATGGAGAGCGAAGAAAGAAGACGAATTACGAGACGCAAAAACTCGCGTAATATATTTGACTATGACGTATTTTTGTCACCTTAATATTATGTAAGGTTGTAACGGAATTTCGCCGCCGCCTCCGTAGCTGCGGAATAACCGCAAAACACCTCCGCTTCCGCATCCGTCTCCGAAAAATTATTGCAGTTGCATAGGAAGTTAGTTGTAGCATTTATGTTACTGTCAATTTCTTATTTATTACAAGAACAGTTTGTTGTATAATATAACAGTTGTATTATGTTTACTAATAGTTATTGTTATACTTAATTAATGTAAGAGGTAATGTGTGATGGTAAACAGCTAAGTAAAATTAAAGTTTGGAGTTGTGTCACAACGATTCGATTAATCATTTTAGAATCAAATACAACAACCCTATGTTTCACGCTTGCAACATTTTAAGAAAAAAACGTCGATTGCAGCTGTCAGTTTAGTCTACGAAATTAAAAATCACATTATAGTAGCCCCTGGCTTTTCCCGAAAGGTACCTAAACAGCCTAGAAGAAACAACTTAGCTACAATCAAAGAATTTTTACGAAAACTGGGCAATTCATTGCACAGACATGTAGTAAGCACATTGATAAAGTCTGAGTATGTTTCATTGTTTGTCTGAACCAAACAAACATACACTAGTCATATAAAGTTCTTAGTTCGGTTTCGGAGAAAAATACTATACTTCATAAAAGATAGCTTGATCTCTGCGACATATGTCAAACTGACGTATACGTTATTGTTAGCCTGTCAAGCGCTATTGTTACTGTATTGATACTGACAGCTGTCGCAGAGATCAAGCTATCTTTTATGAAGTATAGTGTCGAACAAAATGACATTGACATTGGGGTTGGTTGTGCTCGTTGAGGGTCGCGCGTGAGATGCGGCACAGCAGACGCGAATGCGGCATGTGCGTGTGTGGGTATTTCTTATCCTGTAGTAACGCCCCTGGCTTGTCCCGATAGATATCTAAACATCCTAGGAAAAACAATTTCAAAGAATTCCGAAGAAAACAAGGAAACTCATCGCTCAGACACGCAAAAAGCATATTTATAGTGTCTGTTTGTTTCATCGTTTGTCTGCAAGAAACATTCACTGGTCATACGTACAGCTCTTCGTTCAGAGAAACAGTATCTAACTCCTATCCAACAAAATGACACAATCTACTAGCTATTGTTAAGTATATTCGCTGTGTTATTGTTACTAATCTCAAAACAAATGAACATCATCTCTTTATCATACAAGCAAAGCAAAATTTCACAAGAAAATAAATATAAAATTCTCATCATCACGAATTTACTTAGGACCTAAATACCTAGTCTGCGCAAGCGTGGATTTTGGTAAACTTATGACATAGGAAGAGCAAAATGTCTCACCTTGGAAATAGGGTAAATCACCCTATCGCTGGCGGGGTGCCACTTGGCACTTCTGAGTTTATAGGCTAAAAATAAAAAAAAACGATAGATTACGTAATGTTTGAATTTCAATGGATTTTAGATAGCTTTTTTATAATTTAGTGAAAATATATGTATCAACTATTTCACTGGATGAAATAACTCTTAAAATAAAGATTAGAATATTTCCTCCGATGTCATGATTTTCTTAGATTAAAATTTTTGTGGGCATTTCAATATGATTTTCTGGGCATTTGATTACTCTCTTATAGTGCCAACAACTTGTTAACTTTCCCTTAATTAAAAAAAGTCAGGTGTGCCCTGACTACTGAGCAGCAGGTGTCATTGGCGTGATCGAAGAAATCGACTGTGACTTTGGGGTGATCAACAATCCTAATTGTGTCATACACACAAGTTGATGTCAAACATAAATCAACAATGTTTTTATAACTTTTATCTTGTTAATTATTTTTTTTTTAATCTTTCTAGATGTGTTCAGAATAAACAATTTTTCCTTCTGTATTTTCTTTCTATGTACGGTTATAAAATAGAGTTTCAAATTTCCTCCATGTTTCCCTGATTTTATCTAGCCCAAGTGGAATAGTGGGATTAATTTGTTCAAATTCAAGATCCCCATAGCCAAGAGATGTATCTTCCAAATGGCAGTTTACTTAACAGACTTTTCCCTATATATAGTCTTGTGTTTGTCCCGTCAATGCTTAATTGGGTACGACCTACGACTGCCGAAGTACAGTAATCATTCCATCTACCTTAAGTCGACGTTCTACGTCAGAACATCAGCTCCTTTATAAGCGTGTTAACACTCAAACATTCATCACCACACCTTATTGTCTTAAACCTCTCGACAATAATCTCCCGACACACTCGAACTGATAAAACTGTTCGTAGTAGCTGCAACTGTCCTAAGCCAATGAGCGTTCAGCATTCATTCACGCCCTCGTCTCATGGCTGTCATGAGATCTCTCAGTGCGGACCATGAGTCTCTCACAGAAATATGATAAAATGATAAGTAATCATGCTAATGCCATGACAAATAGGAATATAAATCCTTTGTAGCCGTGCCTCCGACTTGTTTTATATGACTTAGGGTTAGCACATGTTAGTGTGATGACTTTTTAGCAGGGTGAAAAAGTTTTTCTTCTTATCGTGGTTTCTTCAAGTAGTCCTGTGCTTTATATTGGAGCGATCCTTGGCAGCCCAAGCGAAAAACTCCCCCTTCATCGGCTTCACCTGGAAGTTTGCCATTACGTTAGCAAGCAAGCGGTGTTACTTGAGTACGTAATTTATCCCGCGCTTGATCTTTTCTGCCGTCGATTCGGAAGAATCATCTCATCAAAATCTTCATTGATAGATATTTTAGATATATTTTTACATATTATTTAATGTTTATTATTTAAATTTTAGTAACGTATGGTGTCGGACGTAAATAATTCCACCATCCCATATCTTCCCGTGGGTGTCGTAAGAGGCGATTAAGGGACACACCAGACAATGGGCAGCGGCGTTCTCTGTGCACTTTAACAAAAAAACGGCGATCGCCAACCCGCCTGCCAAGCGTGGCGATTACGGCTAACCCCTGCAAACCAAAATTAATAGCCCGTCTACCCTCGACTACAGTGGCGGTCGAGGTGATGGCGTGGCAAGGGGTGCGAGAATAATCCACGGAGTGGACCCGGCTACCCCAATAAAAATCGACGACTGTACCTGGCAACACACGCGAACACTCCGGACCGACGAGAAGATAGCCGAACTCGAGGAAGAGTTGAGCGGGTTACGATGGAGTATAATAGTGTTATCTCAAGTACGAAGAGATGCGGGGGACTCGATAATCCTCGAATCCGGTAACCTGCTCTATTTCCGAGAGGGTGACCGGCAGTCTCAGGGTGGTGTTGGGTGTATCAGCCACAGGTCCCTTGAGAACAACGTGGAGAAGATCGAGAGTGTGTCGACCAGCGTTGCGTTCCTTATATTCAGAATATCTTCAAGATATTAGCTGAAGGTCATACAGTTCTACGCCCCAACCTCGGCTCACTCCGACGACGAGGTAGAGACCATGTATGAGGATTTCTCTAAGGCCATGCATGGTTTCAAAACTCACTTGACCGTTGTCATGGGTGACTTCAACGCGAAACTGGGCAAACGAGACGAGGATGAGCTGCAAATGGGGCAATTTGGAGTTGGACGTCGGAAACACCGGGGTCACCAACTGGGCCCAAAGCGTGAGCACAGGAAGTGGACCTGGCTGACCCCTGATGGTGCAACTAAAAACGAGATCACAAGATCTCGCAGTAAGAGACACATTGAACATTAATATCAAGCTTGAAAGGTCTCGAAAGCAAAGCATATTTTGCCCTGCTCTGCATGCAGGAGCATAATGATGAAGTAATGCAACTAAGAAGTGACCTCAGAAAAAGAACACCGGTTTTTTCAGGAAAGTCTATTGACGTCTTTTATCGATTCAAAATTCCGCCAAGTACTTTTCCTATATCCATAACCCACTTTTTGCAAACTACAAAACGATAATTAAGATAAATGACTATTAAGTATTTATAACGCCTATTAAAGATAATAGCATTCCGTAATAAAACTAATTATAGAATGGGCTTTTTAGAGTGAATAATTTAAACATGTTATGTGTGTTCTAATTGTGTTGTAAACTATTATTATTTCGTCTTTTTATATAGGTAATAAACTGTTGTAACGTTAATTGAATAAAACTAAAAATAACTTGAATGTATTTGTTTTTTTTTTTCACATTCCTAATGGAATAGACACACAACACCACATTTAAATAAATATTGTCGTAGCAAATCTCTCGAAAGAGACGCGCAGTACTGCAAATCCTTGCTTGCATTACAAGGGACAGGTAAAATTTAAAAATGACTCCACACATTTTTATTTCATGCTACATAATGTATGTAATAATGGACACGAATCGATCGACAATCTATTGAACACAGATATGATATATATAACAGTAAAACGCCCATAATTTAAGAACGGCATACTATCATTATATTATCTGTGGAACGACTGATCCGATTTTCATCAAACATAGCTGGAAAAAGAACACTCTCACAAAGTCACCTTTCAAACAAAAAAACTCAAACTTATAACACCGCTCTTTTTCTGTCGGGGGTTAATAAAAGGCATTGCATCAATATCTTTACCAAGTTCCTTGCAAATCTTGCAAAAACCTTAGAAAAACTCCCTATCGTGCGATCCTTGGGTAATGCAAGGGATATTGTACGATTAATGCAATGTATAATGAAAGCCATACATCTACTTAAAGGTATTATAATGTGTACATAAGCTTAGGCATGCAACCTAATTCGGTTATCAAGAGATCTAGCAATGGCTGTTAATAAACCTGCATATCGAATTGTAGCTGGCGTATTGGATCCTATAAAATTCTCATGAAAACTGGACAAGCCCTTCAATTTATTTGTTGACAGTTGGCAGGTGTGGCAGCTGCATGAACGGAAATAAAAATTGCATGAAAAAACATAAGTATTGACAAGTTGTACACATATTTTACGGCCAACACATTTTCCTGTTTTTAATACCTTTTTAGCTTGGTATGTATGTATCAATGTATCTATGTATCAATGAAACGGAATCTTTGAACGTGATTTTCACCCCCTTCAAAACGTCGGATTAATTTGAAACTTTGCACACTTATCAAGGGCCGATGACAATGCAGTAATTTAAATAGTTTGTCCCATTATCCTTACCAGGATCTTAAGGATTAGAGATAGGACTAAAAAGTAAAAATTAAATAATAGTTAAAAAAAAAACTAAAAAACGCGCTTTAATTTATTTAAGTAGAAAATAATTTTCAATAAATTTTAATAAAGAACAGTGTAAAAACAAAAAAAAAATATTGTGTAAAGCGTGGGTGCTTGATTTGAAAAGGTAAAAGTAGAGTCATTTTGAAAATATCTTTAAAAGCACCCCACGCTTTTTTAACCGACTTCCCAAAAAGGAGGAGGTTCTATGTTCGATAACGAAAAAAATTGGTACCTACCAAAGACACCGACTTCGAAAAAGAAAGTTATTTTTCACTTTGTAGTGTTTTTAGTTGGAAGTCGGTAGTATTTTTTTTGTAAAAAAGATTTTTTATTACAATATCTTTTTTTTTGTTTATCACACTGTTCTTAATTAAAATTTATTGAAAATTATTATCTGCTTTTTGTTTGGTTTTCTATTCAAGTTTTTTTTAACTATTATTAATTTTTTTCCTTGTAAAAACAGGAAACAAAAAAATACACAAAAACCAACTTAAAAACAAACAACAAGAGACACACGCTCACTTGCTTCGTGTTTCATTTTATTTGTATTTTTACCAAGATAAGTCATCGTGAAAATGATAATAAATGTAAAATATCATGACAGCTGTAAGCCTTAACAGTAGGCCATACAGGAAATACCAACACCAAATACTTCAGCGTCAACCAATCCATTGATAATTCTCTAACGGAAATGAAAAGTTGAACTAGACCAAATTATTATTTTTTGACCATTATCTCACCTGATGGTAAGCGATGATGTGGTCGACGGTGAAGCACGCTTGCCTAGAAGTAACCTATTCACTCTTGACTTAAAGACCCCTAGATTGTTGTTGATGAAAGACGCGATATGGATTTCCATCTATGTGATTGGTCGATTGATGGCGGTCAAACTCCTTGCTCTGACGAATTCTCTTGCGCAATTAGGCTGAGGCATTAGAAGTGACGTTATCTAAGCACGTCCCGCGTAGCCTGGGTCATCTTGAGACGATGAAAACATGTAGCACCGACCCACACGATGTTGCACTGATGCGCCCACGCTATTTACCCTACGAAAAAAACTTATTTGCAAGTCACCGATAGCTGTAAATTCCACTTTCAGGAACTAAAGATGTTATCCCTATGAAGTTAGCATGCCTCGTTACTAGAAGTCGCCACTTACAGGTTTCACGTATTTCGTATGCGCAACTCCTCGTTCATGTTTCGTTACTAGGTACAAGAACTATTGTATAAAAGAAAAGTAATGAATCTCTACATATATAAAAGAGAAAGTATATAATTATGTTCCATATAGACTCCGAAAGGGCTGGGCCGATTTCAAAATTTTTTTCACCGTTGGGAAGCTACACTATCCCCGGGCGACATAGGCTACTTTTTATCCTTATATTCAAACGGGAACGGGAACTACGTGGGTGAAACCGCGAGGCATCCGCTAGTAGTTTTTTTTTTTTAATAATCTATTTATATTATATAGTAGTGAATAAATGTTTCACCTTACGCCCATGTGACGGTAGCGAAACGGCCAAGCCACATATTTTGACTAGGGTGTAGAGTTTGTGTGTCTTGTAGAGTTAGGGCTTGCAGATTTAGGGATTGTAGATTAAGGTCGTGTAGATTTAGAAGCTTGACTCTACATGAGATCTCATAACTTTTTGACAGTGCGAGCCATATGTTGTTGCGTCTTGGCAACATTTTACATGTTTTTGGTGGGATTTCACTTCTTCTTGTAAGTTTACCAATTTTTTTTTTATTTTGTTCATTGTTTCCATCCCTTAATATAAAGATTTACTAAAAATCCTGAAATATGTATTTTATTTTTTATATCGAGGAGTCCCTATATTCATTTTCAGGCGTCTAGTATTATATTATCTGTGCCTCTAGCATCAAAATTTGCGGAAGTCTCATACAAACTTCCATCTCCTAGTATAAAAGGGGTTGGGGGAAAAGTTCCAAGTCTTAGTTTTTTTTTTGTTGTTTAATTACTAATACTAGCTTACATACCAAATTTCAGCTTTTTACGACTTCAGAAAGTACCCTAAGAATTTTGATGGTCATCAGTGAGCTATGCAATTGAAACTTTATATATTTAATAAGTCCACTATTGATATCATATCCCGTGAATTTTGTTTATCTGGTATAATCCAAACCCAAGTCATGAAGGTTCAAAAAATTACGAAGCGTTTCGAGAAAAGGTAGGTAGTGCCCTTGCACTTCGCTTGGCTCGTCTTGGCGGGGACACTGCCGTGACCCCAGGTCAGTCAATGCAAGGCAAATGCCTTTAACTATAAGGAGAAGCTCACACCAGAGTTTGAAAAATGCTCTAGAGAATCAGCAGAGGCCTTTGCCCACACCTTTGCCACACAGTGGGACAGTAACAGCCTTTAAGAAACCAACAGCAAAAATATCAAATCAAAAAGCCTTCACCAAAACGGAAAACAAAACACTATCAATCAACCCTATACCTACCTACCTCTCTTCCTTGTATAAATTAGAGCAAAAGCTATTCAATACGGTCTAACAAGATCTAACGAGTGTATTGATGACCAAATTAGCATCATTTGCGATGATCGATGATCAAAAATATCACGTTAAGACCATTAGCAGAATATAATGAGTGTTTGGCGACAAAATCGTGATGGCTTCTTAGCATACCCATGACAATTTGTTAAATTTTTGTAAAATCATCATGATTATAGCATGCCTATTTTATTGTGGGGAAAGGGGAAGTGCTAAATATTTTATTTCCTCTTACGTCATTCACGTGCTTCTTACGTATTTACTGTACATGCACTCGAAGCGTGGGCTGTTTATATTATATGTTTACTAGCTGACCCGCCAAACTTTGTTTTGCCATAAAAACACGCTACCTACCTACCCTACCTACCCTACCAACCCTACCAATCCTACCAACCATACCAACCCTACCTACCCTACCTAGTCTCTCGCGATCCCCCTCGCGAAAAATGATTAAATTACTAAAATGGCTATTAAAAAATAGGGGTTGGTGATAAAAGGGTAAAAATTTAGGATTGTATGTATTGTTTAATGCCACATTATAGAAAAAAAAAACAAAAAATTTTGCCCAAAAATTAAAAAAAAAAAAGTTAAGGGTGAACAACCCTTATCACTTAGGGGTATGAAAAATAGATAGTAGCCGATTCTCAGACATACTGAATATGCATATAAAATTTGGTAAAAATCAGTAAAGCCGTTTCGGAGGAGTACAGTAACTAACATTGTGACACGAGAATTTTATATTATAAGATTTATGTGCTAGCTTGTACCCGCGGCTTCGCTTGCGTGAAAATGTTTTATTATCCTTATAGGGAACGTACTAGGTCGAGGCTATAGTTAATTTCAATACATATAATAAATCTATAGAATAGTCGTTTTTGTACATCGAAAATATTTCCAAAAAATATAGTTAGGGTGTTAAAGGATAACTAACAGAACCCATTGGAAATCTACGAAACCAATGTAGATAACTTTTATACATAAAAATTGTGTTCACTCTATCAAAAGTTAGATGAATTTAAAGTGTTCAAGAAGTAAAATTATCACAACACACGCAATTCAGATACTCCGAAAGTTGAACTCCATATTCGATAGATGGCGCTGTGCATTTGAAGTCATTTCCTGAATTGCGGTGTTAAGATTCGGCGTAAGAATCATGACCCTAGAAAAAAAATTGGTTGGTAGTTGGTAGGTAGGTATGAAGGGTAGGCAGGAAGGCAGGTAGGGTAGGGTAGGCAGGATAACTGACTGACGGGAGCGAACCCGCGGGCGCGGGCACAGCTAGTTATATCATAATAATTTATTTAGCAAAAAATGAAGAAATACATATTTATTATTTTCATGTTACAGTACAATAATATTATGACATATTTCTGCTCAATCTTGTGAATATTGGCCCCCATGCTAGAAAAATCCTGTGTTATAGGGGCCCAACCATTCGTCCGTTATGGCTATTTAAACAAAAAAACTTTGTAACTAAAAACTTGTAAAAGTAGCAATAATATGTGGGTAAGCGCGTGCGCAAAGTGTGTGCTTGTTATGTTGTGTAGTGGAGGGATGAGTGTTAGTGTTTGGTGTGTGTGGCTGTGTGTAGGGGTGTGTGTTTGTGTGTTATGTGGAAGCGTGGGTGTTGTGTTTTTGTAAGGAGTATGAGGGTGATTTGTGGTGTCTGCAGTTGTGTAAGTGTACGTGTACGTGATACTAATAATTATTTATTGGCATGTTGATTTAATCAGTGCTTCTGTTTCATCATAATCTAGGGTAAGGAGGTATTCTTTAGTTATTTTTTTACTTTTGTGTTTGTTTAATGTATGTATATTAAATTGTTGATGTATTTTGTTATAAATAAGGGCACTTAGGTAGGGGTAGTGGCGTCTTGCAAATGTAATTTTTGTATGAGTTGTGGGACAGACCAGTTTGGGTCTTCTTCTTACTGTCGGGCTGTTATTTACATTGTACGGAAGAGTTGCGTGTTTACGCATGATTGTGCGGAGTAGATACATTTGTCGGACCGTTAATGTACCGAAATCTCTGTATAGTTGTCGCGTTTGGAATCTAAAGGGTCTTTTTAAAATCACTTTTTTTACCGCTCTCTGAGCTCGTTCTACTTGAATCATATCGGTCTTGGCAGCACCTCCCCAAGCAGTGATGCAATAGCTCAATACTGATTCGCCTAGTGCTGAATAAACTATTTTGAGGATTTCGCTGTTTGCGGATACTCTTAGCTTCTTGAAAAGAAAAATAAGTTTACGAATTCGGGCGGCGGATACTGTTTGTATGTGTGTTTTCCAGGATAGGCAGGAATCCAGTTGAACACCGAGATATCGGGCAACTGATGCTCTAGTTACGGCGGGACATGTGCAGTGGGGGAAAAGATTGAAGCATTTGTGAGCTTTGATGTGTAATGAACCATCTTGAGGTAAAGCAGAACGTCTTAGGCCAAAAGTGATGAAGTTAGTTTTTGCAATGTTTAATGTTAGACTGTTTTGTTCTAGCCATAACATCACTTCGGCGATAATAAATACCTAAAGATAGGTTTGTTATATTGTAGGTAATGTTGTTAATTTTTTTGTGCATGCTGTGGTTTCTTGTAAGAAAAGGAGCCAATAAAATCTGTATTGCTTTGTCCCAGCATTATTGGGGTCGACTTCCAGTCTAACCGTATGTAACTGAATACCAGTTTTTAACCGACTTTCCAAAAAGGCGGAGGTTCTATGTTCGACTTTGTTTTTTTTTTGTGCATCTTCATCGATTTCTCCGTCATTTGTGGACCGATTTTGAAAATGTTTTCTTTTTTTACAAAAGAATACAACCGACTTCCAAATAAAAACATTAAAAAGTGAAAAATAACTTCTTTTTCGGCAGTTGGTGTCAAAAACGAAGACAAGAAAACAGGAACATCGACTTCTGGAGAAGCAGTCCTTGAAGGGACTGCCCATCTAACTTCCACAAAGCAGTTGTGACCACTGTGCCAAGACTGGCGTCTGATTCCCTGACTTCTAACTATCCACCACGACTTTAAAAGATGTACAAATGACAACCAGGAACAAAGGCTTTCGTGTGTTACGTACACAACATCGTAACTACACCAACAGTAAGAGTCCAGCAACTGAGTAGAGTAGAGTAGAGTCCAGCAACTGTATACTCATATAGGTAATGTTTATTTACACACATACAAAAACAAAGTATAAAATACTTATCCCGAGTTTCCCAGCTCAAAATTATCGGAGAATTAATGTGACAAATTGACTGTGATTGGCTGTCGAAAACTCATTCAACCAATCACAGCAGATAAGGCGTGATTGACAATTTGTCACATTAATTCTGAGATAATTTTGAGCTGGTAATCTCGGGGTTAATTAACAAAAACTACCTTTACACACTTAAATAAAAAACTACGAAGACACGCGTATATAAAGGACAGGGGCACAGACTTAAATCTAACTAGATAACGCAAGTCTCTCAATGAAAACCAAACATGAAAACAAAATTACTTACCAATGAAAGAAAACATTTCCAATGCCTCGGCCGACTTTTTCTATACATTCTTTATAGCTCATTAAGGCACAAAAGGCATTTTTCTAGATTTCGGTGGATTTCCGGTGGCAATTTTTTTTTTTATATCTAAATGAAAAGCTCAGATTACGATCATTGGTCTTAACTTTACTACGTTTTTTGGCACACGAAGTACATATGTACTCGTACAATCGTGTCATTTAGTTAGATTTATATCTGTGGTCAGGGGTCATTGGGCGTCAAAAAACTCAAACTTTTTTTAAGAGCACACTTTGTAAACAAGCATATTACAAAATAGAATGCTTGGAAACAAGCTGGTGCTGCTTCATAGAACAATCTTTAGTGTAGACAAAATCAAACGGGTTACTTTATAATATATTCATCAATACTCAGATAGTATTAAATGCTTTATTAATATGCTTTATTTTTTTACTTCTCGTTTTGTTTAAGAAATTGACTCGCACACTGTTCCGTTGTTGTTGAATTAAGACGGAACCACACTTACGTGCCGTGGCGTGGCGTGGTGCGGGATCCACCAATCAAACGACGCTGTTTCAGCCTACGTCCTAACACAACGAGTTTTGTAGCCAATCAACTGCATCAGAAGGCACCACGCCACGCCACGACGCGTAGGTGTGGTTCCGCCATTAGGTAATTTTTTTTTTTTATATTTTATGGGTTTGCTCTTGACTCTAGTCTATGTCAGAGGTGACAGAGACAAAGTCGACGATGGAGTGAGCTTACCCAGAAGAAGCCTATTAACTCTAGGTAACTTTGAAGAGATTCGGGTTGTATGCGTTCGGAAAAACAGACGCAGGCAGTGAGTTCCACTCTTTTGCTGTGCGCATTATGAAGGATGCTTGGAAGCGCTTGGTGCGAATTGGTGGAATGGCAACAAGGTAAGGATGGTAACTTGCAGTGCGTCTAGATGTCCGATGGTAGAAGGGGGCTGGTGGGATAAGGTCGTGAAGTTCTTGAGCACACTCACCGAAGTACAGTCTGTAGAAGACTGACAAGCAAGCAACCTTGCGGCGATGAGCTAAGCTATGAAGTTGTTGAATTTACCTATGTTTGTAATATTTGTAAGTATGTGAGGACCTTGTTCCTATTTATCAAATAAAGGAATTTACGTGTTAGTGCTTGTAATACCTATACGTAGTATAGTAGTGCTGGTTACATCGTCCTCATTTTATATTTCTATGGTCCTCACGTATGTGAATTTATGTATGTATGTAAATGTTGTAAAACACTTTTTTTAAAAGAGTAAGTTTGGAGTTTCTTGTCCGTTACTCTCCATAACAAGCTACTTTTCCGAATGGACGGTAGAAACAATTATTATTAATTTTAAATGTATATTTTTGACGTTCAAATTGCCGCTTAATGGCCTAGTTGAAATAAAGAATTTTTGTCGTTGTCTTTGAAGAAAAGCCCAGCCCACTGGTCACGTAAAGTGTCGACTAACTAACAAACTACTAATACCCATTAAGTATGTAATCTGTATAGAATATTCTTTGTTAGAGATCCTAAATAATAGTAGACTGATCTAGGGAGGCGAGAGTGTTTATTTTTAATCGAGTTGCGAGGAAGTCAAAGTACCTACGTCACTCGAGCTTAAGATATTGTTGCTCCCGAGAGGTGGACACTCTACTTTTTACCCGACTGCCGAAGGAGGGTTATGTGTTTATCAGTCTATATATAGTTTGTTCCTATGTGGCGTTCTAGAGGCCAAACGCGTTAACCGATTTTAATTATTCTTACTTCAATCGATTCGTCTTAACCTTTCGAATGTGACTGGCTACATTAAAATTGGAAAAAAGAAAAATGGCGGATTTTGGGTGTCATATTGTGGGGACACAATGTTTTTTTTCGTTCAGACCCATCTTGTGGCGTATCAAAATAAAGGGTTTTAAGAAGTGATTTCAAAAATATATGACACTTATACACTTATGTTTAAATGTTATAAATAAAAAAACTTAATTCAAAAAATCAAGACTGCTTAAGAAGCGAACTAAGAAGACGTAAATAAGAAGAAAATCATGCTGTGCAGTCGGAGGATACAAAAAAAAATGTTTTTCTTCCGAATTCTTCTTTGCATAACGACATTTTTGTGGTAAACAATGAAACTTTTTTTTAGGGTCCTATAATAGTTCAAAATAATAAATAGCAATTACAACGAATGGAATAAAAGCTCTATGATCCTACTCTTAAACTTATGAAGGAGAGGCGTGAGATGATCCTGCAGTCTTCAGATGAGGCGTGCAAATACCGGCAGCTCAATAGACAGATCTCTAAATCATTGAACCACCTCAGCTTTAATACTGAGCGTATTTAAGACGCGATATTGGGCATAACCAGCTCACAAAACTGAAGACCGACAATGGCAGGATCGTATCCGCCAAACCGGAGCTTCTGAGGGAGATCGAGACATTCTATGGACAGTTGTACACATCAATCAGCAAGCCGACACTATACCGAAGATATCCCGGACGTCAGCCTGTCCGAGCCGAACTCGCGGGTGGGAAACCGGAAGCTTCTTAAGGCCCTCCAGAAGCTGTTTGATTCCGGCATACTTATTAAAGGAAAACCCGGTGGGCTGGGGCAGACATATATTTATGTAACAAGACTCTGCATGGGACCGAGACGTGGTCGCTCACAATGCCTTATCAGAAAGCTTAAAGTCACCCAAATGACAATGGAGAGGGCTATGCTCGGAGTTTCCTTGCGTGATCACGTCAGAAATGTGGATATCCACGGGAGAACCAAAGTTACCGGCATAGCCCGAAGAATTGCCAAACTTAAGTGGCAGTGGGCTTTTGCTCACATTACTCGTAGAACGGATGGCCGATGGGGCCGCAAAGTTCTGGAATAGCGACCGAGAACCGGAAGACGATACGTTGGAAGGCCTCCCACTAGGTGGACCGATGACCTGGTTAAGGTTGCGGGAAGGCACTGGATGCGAGACGCACGGGATCGATCAATGTGGCGACGACTGGGGGAGGCCTGTGTCCAACAGTGGACCTCTTACGGCTGAAATGATAATGATGACAATGAATAGAACGGTCAAGCACACCTCTGATTTTGGTACTAGAGTTAAGAAAATCCTTAGTATATATAATCCATACTTTGTTATCCTAGCTCCGATACCCCATGAAATAAGTCAGCTAATGTCTGGTGTCTAGTTGTCAGACTTTCGGGTTTCTAACTACCCATACCATACCTAACATTTTTAACCGTCTTCAGCGAAGCAAAAGGGAGGGTTGTGTGTTTGACAGATATGTGTATATATGAAACAGGCTATGTGACGTCACATTAAATTGAAAATCTCGCCCTCTAGGGGGTCCGAATCAAAAGTCAAGAACAAAAAAAATTGTTCGTCCCATCTCAATATGTGTGGTATCGTTTAACAGGGTTTTTAAAAGGAATGGAATTCAGAGTATAACCGTGGTCGTATGCTTCTTTGCAGAATGTATTGTTTAAGGCGATCACGGTTATCCTCTGGACACCACTATAAATATGTATGAAATACAATAAATTATTTATTACATGTAAGTTGTTTATTTAGCCGTTTGCGAGGTATATCCCGTCAAAGTCATGAAAACTATTTTTTTACCCGATAAGTCCACTTTTGTAAGATTCTTGTTTCATATTTTAGAGCGTGATTTTTTTTAACTTCTTTTTTTTTACTAACATAAATAGACTCTTCGCCTCTTATGTAAGTCATAAGTGTGATTTACTATCAGCTTATCTCCGTGCTGCCAATACGACCGGTTAATCATGCAAACATTGAAGGGTATTATTAGTGCCATCTATCGAAATTTTCTACAAGCTATTTTAAAAAATTGTTTGTTGAGATCAGCAAGCAAATTACGTCAAATTAATAAAAAAAACACCATAAAGCATTAATTACTTTTCTGCCGGTTTACTTGTTATCATTTTAATGAATGTTTATCTACATCTTAATGTAAGCTGTATGGACTTGATTATCACAACTTTTTATTATGTAAAAATAGCAATAGACATAGAACGTAACACTGCCGCACCGCTCACGGCACTTTTGTATTGTATTTTGTATTGTATTGTTAATTATAGTATTCATTTACATAATAATAAAATAACGGATATTACAATGGTATTTTGCATTTTCTATTTATTTTAACATAAAAAACCGGTATTTACATCGAATGAAAAGCGAATAATATGCTTAAACTCCAAAAGACCAAATTCTTGTTGTCAATGGTACTGTACTTGTTGTCTATGATCAACGGTGCACAAAGCTGGCGTGGCCCCGTTGACACTTCGATTTCGATATTCGCGTCGCCATTTTGCGTTGATTTTTCCATTGTAATCGTGTGGCCTGTTGTAGTTTATACTAAAATAATAATTGTTTTGTTATAGCTAACCTGTGATTGTTAGTAACTAAGTAGTGTAATATATCTGATTGTTTATATCCAATTTTATTCTAAGTTTTCGTGTATTTTACGTTACAATGGGCAGAAAGAAGAAGAAGGCATCTAAACCATGGTGCTGGTATCCTTTTCCAATATATACTAAATGAATTACGAAATTAGATTTGTACACGACCTTCGTAATCAGGTCAGACGCTAGTATAAATTGTATTGTTGACGTATGATCACAATGAGTTTCCTTAGCCGTAGTACAGGTATTGCAACAGGGAATTCGACGACGAAAAGATTCTGATCCAACATCAAAAGGCGAAACATTTCAAATGTCACATTTGTCACAAGAAACTATACACGGGACCTGGACTGTCAATACACTGCATGCAGGTATGTGCGTCAGTGAGTGCCGTTGTGCCGTAGTTTTGGCATCCGCCTCGCCCGCCCACGGCCAACGCGCACTCGCTTTTTTTAGTCTCTTACATATATCTATAGATATTTTGGCGCGACTTACGGGCCCAATTCTGCTCCCATAGTAGTACTACTACACAAAATGTCTTTCCCTATTTTCACATGGGTGGGTGGGTCTAACAAAATAAAAGATTATAATTTCTAAACTAATCATGTGCTAATACCAAGTTTAAATCTGTTACAGGTTCACAAAGAAGCCATAGATAAAGTACCAAATTCATTACCAAATAGGTCAAATATAGAAATAGAAATCTATGGCATGGAAGGTATACCGCCAGAAGATGTGAAGGAGCATGAGAAACAAAAATCAGGTATAAAAACTCTTTTATTTGGCCTCCAACTGAACAACTTTGGATGGATGTATGTACTATTTCTTTATTATGCTTGGGACACTAGTTATTAATGTACATAGGTGTGTAGTTTGTTAAATGTTCCAAAATGAGAGGTAGGTGTAAATTGTGAATTTCTTTTTATCTGTGGCAATTTGTACAGGTGGCGGTAAAGGTGATGAAGACAGTGACGACGATGAGCCTGCTGCAAAGAAAAAAGCCACACCAGCTCTGGTAAGCGTACTTATTTTGACATTTTTGTACATTTATGTTATTCTGCTCTAAAAGACTGATCATAACAATTAATTCTTTATATCTCTTAATCTGACCCATGAGGTAAGGAGTTCTAACACTTCAAACTTACTGCCTCAGTTTTCATAGGCCCTGATTTCTTTAATTTTATCTCAAATTTTCTGCACTCTTAGACATAGTTTGCTAATAACTCTCAATATTTACCTCAAGCTCTTATTATTGTCCTTATCAACAACACATGTCTTTTATCTCATAGATAAAAGCTACTTACTAAATTGATAATTTTTTATTATTAAACAGCTGGGCCCCGGCCCATCACAAGTGACACAGGGCATATTGCCCACACCTATGGGACCAGTGCCTCCCGGGATGTATCCTGGACATATGCAAATGCAGATGATGCCTCCATTTATGCAGGCACCTAGGTAAGCAGCTACTTATAAGTTACATACATAATACCTAAAAATTTTTTTTTTACTTTGTTGGTATATCTTAAAAATTTCACCTGTGGTTTAAGTCCAGTCCCATGTAATAGAGTGCAGGGCTATTTACTTGTTTTAGTAAAACTTAAGGGTTCTCTTATCAGATATAATAAAGTTTTTGTTCATTTTTGTGGTGTCCATGGAACTTTTTGCACATTCTTCTTCATAGAGACGTAATGACGCTTGCGAATGTGCAACTATAATTCATAAAAGATAGCTTGATCTCTGCAACATATGTCAAACTGAAGTATACATTATTGTTAGCCTATCAAACGCTATTGTTACTGTATTGATACTGACAGTTGTCGGAGACATCAAACTATCTTGAAGTATAGCTTCATATTTTTTTTGTCTTACAATTCAAAAGTATTTTTAATAGTGGTCTAATGAAATAAATAATTTTTGATTTTGCACATCAGATATAAATATGTATACTCAAATAAACCCAAAATTTAGTAGAATGTTCATTTTGTTTTAAAAACGTAGTGCAGTTTAACAAAAGAGAAACTTCTAATTTATTATCCAGTTTAGGTAGATGTCGGTTTGATACAACTTAAAATTAACTTGTTTACCTTGTACCAATACTGGAACACAAGAAGGTCAATACTTTGAATCATATTTTCTAATAAAAAATAGCTTCTGCCAGCGGCTTCGCCCGCGCAAAAAATGTTTTATCATCCCAAAGGAATACAAACTATCCTATGTCCTTCCCAGGGTCTCAAACTATCTTATTGCCAAATTTCATCAAAATCGGTTCAGTAGATCCAGAGATTACCAACTACAACCTCACAAAGTCGCAAACTTTACCTCTTTATAATATTAGTATAATAAGTAAAGTAAGAATTATCTTACAGGTTTCATAGCTTATATTTTCAAGATAAGTAGGTATGTATAGATTGTAAAGCTTACACATCAAAGCCATAAGCTAATAAAATAGTTTAACAATAGTCATTTCCTTTACCAAGGTCTTTGTAATGAAATAAATTTTCATAAACAAGGCAAACCATAATTGGCAACATTTTAAAACTTCACATTAAAAATAACAGCCTGTTACTGTCCTGCAGGGCAGAGACCTCTTCTCACACAGAGAAGGTTCTATGATTAATCACCACACTTGTTTAAAGCAGGTTGATGATTCCTGACTTATTGAATTCAGTAGTGACTTATTTTTCGCATCTTCAAAGTTGAGAAGAAGTGTTTTCTGCATGTTTGGCGGGATGGCAAAGTCGGTAACTGTTGATATTGTATTAAAGGCGCATGTAAGTACATACACAATCCTTACATAAATCTTTTTCAAAAGATTACTGATTACTTGTGTGTGAGACAACTGACAACAGTGAAGGAAAACATCGTGAGGAAACCTAGACTTATAGTGAGTTTATAAGATTGTGCTCCATTGGTGTAATTGCTGCAAGGCGTTCCAGTGCGAGGATAAACTAATAAAATTATTTAATTTAAGAAAATGGAGCACACTGTAAATAACAATGTACATAATTTGCATGTTTCTGAATTGCGATGTATTTCTTAACATGATATTAATAAGGCTTCAGAACACGTGTTAATAATGAATTTTAATTAGCAGAAACAGTAGAAATGTATTTTACAGACAGTGTCATCTTTGTCTAACTTTGTAGACTGGCTGTCTTTGTATACAGAATTGATGAATCTGTAGAAGTATGAATGGGCTAGTTGTAGCGTTGGCGACTATTTTATGTTGATTAACTCAAACTATTATCTCAACCATTCAGATTTTGTCTGACCAGTATGTTAAACTAAACTTGAAAGGTTACATTTTCAATATATGTGTATGACAAACTGACAATTTAACCTTGTGTTAGCAACTAATACTGAGCTAAACTTTTCGTGCTAATGGGCCTAAGAAACTTAATGACGCTGACCTTTTCGCTATACTATAAGGAAAAATCAAACTAAACTTTAAACCTGATTTTAGTTGTTAATACTCGTCCTAGAATTATTATTATTTGAAAATTAAACACATTTGCAACAGTTATGCATTCAAAACCTTAATTAGCTAAATAACAATAGAGTTCCACAGAATACTTTAAATCAAATAAGTGTATCGACATTTTTCTCTAACCTGTGTAATGGCACTCCTAGTCAAAGATTCACTTCTTCCAGCATTCGCAAGCCCTTTCCAGTCAATTAAGAAAGGCTTTCTGTTCTCTGTGAATAACTTTAATTTAAATAATAAAATTCTGTTCTCTATTTTTGCATTTAAAATAACATAACCTAATTGTTTCAGAATGATGATGCCAGGAATGCGGCCGCTGTTCCCGGCGGCCAGTATGCCCCCCACGTCGACGAGTAAACCCACGTTCCCCGCCTATAGGTATGTCCGCTAATTATAACTAACTTGTAACACTAATATATTTATAACACGACAGTTTAATACTTCCCTAGACACTCATTTCGTCAAGTTATTGGCTTACGGAAAAGTATAAAAGTTTATAATGAAAATAACTTTTTATGTTTACTGTGATGATGTCAACCTAAAAATATTCTAATCTTCTTAAATGGATTCTGATATGATGTGTGTGATGATTCTCTTACTCATGGATGGAAATAGGAATATTTGCATTATTCAGCATTCAAAAAATAGATCGAATTGACTTGTAAAGTACAAGACACTGGTCAAGAAAACATGTATCAGATAATTCAACTATATTTATTTCTGAATCACATAATTATGTTATCTGACGAATTTTTTTATTGAGGGTAGGCAAACACTTAAGACCGCCACTTACTGTGCTCCTTACATACTTCTTTTTCTATGTTGAAGTTCAATTTTCAAAAGTACCTACTAGACAAAATTACAATTTACTTGATTTACTTCACCATCCTAATATGGTGCTTAGAACGAATGTTTACAATTTAATAAGAATGCATAGCAAACGACTAGTCTCAGACTTTAAATATTTGGCACCTGCTGTCTGCCAGCAAAAAGAATTTGTCACATAAAAGTGCCAATTTATGTCACAAGTGTTCACTAATTACGCTGTAAAATAACTGTGTTAATTGCATTGACAGTTATAACTAACAGATTATCTAGGAATTTGTATAAAAAGGTTTTACAATAGATAATGATTTCTCATTGTTTATTTTTCATTGTCTGCATCATTGTAGTGCACAAACGGACTATGGAAACTTACCTACCTGTAATAAAAAGTAGCATAGGTTTTTCTCTAGGGTGTATTTGGATCCTATACAAGAATTAGTTGAAATATGGACAGTTGTCTTGACGTGAAGCTCAAACAAAGAAATTGTAATGCTGCATTAGGAGTTTTTTAAATGTCACCCATGTGATAAAAAAAATCAAATGTTGTTATGTAGAAATTACATGTATAAACTTCTTTAATGATGCCATTTATATGTTATTTAAAACAGTAATATTGCAGTTATGATAATATATTCACATCAAAACGTTATTGCGATAAAGTAGAATGTTTAGCATAAAGAGAGGTATGCCAAGAGGCATAAGTTACCAAGAAAACATATAATTACAAATCACAATTTGTATAGATACCAAATTCCCTTTTGTTATTATGCTATCTATTAAGTGATATGTACTATATGATGAGGAGTTGCGAGGATAGCAAACGTTGCGAAGAGAGGATACCTCTCTCATTGTGACTACCATTTATGTAAATAAAACAAAGAAAAATAAAAGAATACAACTAAGTATAATCCATTTGAACTCCCACCTCAGTATGTATTCTGGATCAAACACTACCACTACCTACTACAGCAACGCGACCATAAGCGCGCCGCCGACGACCACTACGCCCTCAAGCAGTTCTGAGCTCAAAGAGAACGGCGACGTGAAGCCTCCGGCCGCTAACGCGTGTCCACTCGTCACCGCAACCGGCGCAGGTTCCAAGATCATCCACCCACCAGAAGACGTGTCTCTAGAAGAGATTAGAGCAAGAAGTGTCAAGTACAGAGCGAAACCCAAGCCAGACGCTCCCCAAGCGCAACCCCAGCCAGCGCCCGCCATGATCACCCCCAGTACGAGTCAAGCAGAGGTATGGGTTAGTGGTTCTTTTATATTTACCTATTTATGTCGTTTGAAAGCACTTTGGTTTAGTTTGCTCACGAGTTTTAGTTTTGCTAATATTTTTGCTGCTTTTACTAGTAATTCACAACTGGATTGTCACTGATACTGACAATAGGACAATAGTAAATAATCCGTAACATTCAGATTTGAAGTACAAAATGCATACTAACTCTAATCCAATTCATAAAGACACTTTTTGTGTCTAACAGCACCTGTGTGGAATTTTTAAATTGAGTTCATAAGGTGTTTATTAAACATCCAAGATACCAGAAATTTTGTTAACACAACGCACGCGCTTATGTTTATTTGTGTGTGTCGATTATACCGAATAGTTAGCTTAGCTCCAATGTTTGTTTTGCACATGGAGAAATAATTTAAGTTCTGCTGTAGACTGCGTAAATGCTTCAGTTTTATTTAGCCGCTAAAATTAGATACCATCTTAGATAAATAATAATGTTTCATCTGCTTCACATGTCTCTGGACGTGATATACATTCAGTCTTAATCCTTCCTTTTGACTATTCAACGACATCTATAACAGTTTGCTAACCGTTGAGAAGATAGATTTTGGAGTACATAATGTAAAGCAATGCTCTATAGCGTTGTGCCTACTATCTGATAATAATTATGGTTTCAACAAGCAAGCTAAAGAAGTGCTAGTCAGCCTCCCCACTAGATTATAAGATTGTTTAGCATCAGAATTATGTAAAATACTAACATGATGATTTGTTGTGACACCAGGTGGCAGCGCATATGAACGCGGCGGTCGCAGCGGCGCGGCAGCAGCAGGCGGCGGCGGCGCTGCGGCGCGGTGTGCTGGGCAGCATGAGCGGCATGGGGGGCATGGGTGGCATGGGCGGTATGGGCGGCATGGTGGGCATGCTGCCGCCGCAGGGCATGGTGCCGCGCGTGCAGGTGCCCGTGTCCGTGCCGCAGATGCAGCCGGTCGTGCCCATGCTGCCCGTCATGCCGCAGTTCAACCTCGTGCGCCAGCTGCAGCCCGGTCAGTACCCGCACTATGCGCCAAACGACTACCCATACCGATAGAGACGAGCGAGCCCCCCCTACAGGCGGCATTTGCAAACTGCGATAACTCGATCCATTTGCAATCTGCCACGTTTTTCATTTCTTGACTCGTTTTCAACTCCTGTTTATAGACTTATCCGAAATTCTGATACCAGTACCCACATAGTTTCGTTAAGCTACTAAGCATAATATTAGACCAGTATGTGGTATGAAGCACTTTGCAAACGCCCCCGGGTGCATATCGAGCGCCTCTCGCGCTCGGTGACTATTCTGAGGACATTCTGTGAAGTATGATTATATTTAGACATTGTTTAATAATGTTTACATCCCCTTTTGATCATGTTTACCAGTGTTCTTTGATGAATTATATAAAAGTTCGCGTTAATGCTGGTTAGATGAGCCGCTCGTATGTTCACGACGGCCCCCCTTTCTTGTCCGTGTTTAAACCTCTGATGTCCTTTCAGATGACCCCCCCAATGAACAGTATTATGATGTATTTGTATGGATATGATAAACTCTAACGTAGGACATATCAAAGTATTAGGTAATTCGTAATAATATATTCTCGTTGTCTTTGATGTTGCACATTGAACATGAAGTTAAATGTATTTACTTGTAACAAAATGTATTTTTTGATGTTGAAATGGTCCAAAGCCGAGACTCGTTGAACATTTTTTGTACAATGTAAACCAAAGAAATTATGTAATGTTAAAGGTTAGTTAAAAAGACTGGATTTTAGTACATTCCGATTGAAATCTCACTATAGTCGTCCATATTTTTATATTCGCATAATATTGACAAGAACACAGTTCACACTTTGAATGTAGCTCTGTAACACTGACACATGGTATTATTTTGCATTTATTGAACTTAAGAATAATATAGAATGGGTGGTTTTCTTTAGTAATAATTTTGCTTTACGATAGTTTAGTATAAGAAAGACAGTAAAACAAACAAGTATTGTTTTGATTCGTTTTGTTACTCACGCGACGCGTGTTTTTTACAATCTGCGTGGAAAATGGAGTGTCATGAACTTTTGATCATCAAATAAAAAGTGCATTCACTTGACTGATTTTATTTTTCTATTTTCCACGACAACTAGACTGTATGATCTAATTAAGACTTGACTAGCTTTAGTTTATTTTGACTGTGTGTAAGGAAATGATCGCTTGTGTTTTAAGAGCGTGGAGCAGTTGTCCACTTAGTTCGCTAAAGTTCGAAGGCATCACAAGACACTCAGTGCTTGGCTGCGTCAGTCGCTCGGTGGGTGCCACTTGTTGTATCATATGTAGCACTGGATGGTGTCAGCTCCGGTGCCCGCGACATACACGATATCTGTCTCTCAGTAATCTAAACACTTAACAGCTTGTCGATACTCACCCCTAACGCCCACTAACTCGACCGACCTCTCACCCCTAGTACAGAGCCACTCGTCCTAGACTAAACACTGTCAAGAGCTAAACTGTGATTTTGATGTGCCATCCGCACTATCGGAGGAACGGAATGAAAATGAGCGGTAATTTTATTCACATTCCTTAATGGATTTGCTTATTGTAGTAGCTCTTATCTTATTACTGTCTCGATTTTCTCGTAGTGTCATATAAAATATGACTTTGTCGGTTTACGGGTGGGTACACTAATATTATATTTACGTACAGTAGTTTTGTCGCTTTACAATGTGCATGAAAAGAACGAGTTAATAGTCGTTGGCTGAATTGGATTCTACGAGCAACCATTCTCGGATCACACTGAAACATGCATGAACTACGGATATTACGATTATTACATCGCCGAGTATTTTGGAAGTGTGATTTTTCATGTGAATTATTTATCCTACCTACCTGTGTTCCTTTGCTTATACTGCACCTTATCAGTCGCCGAGCTCGATGCGCGCACGTGAGAACACATGCGCGCACGAGCGGCCGGGTCGCGGGTGACAGGCGATTGTTCAGCAGTCACAACGGCCCAGCCGTGTGTTGGACCACGGGTCCCCTGTTGCTTCTGCCGAGCGGCCCGGCGCCCTAGTGAGCGAGCCTTTGTGTGTGCAGGGATGCTGCTGCCGGGCGGCATGATGCCGATGGGTGCGATGTTCCCGAGCGGCATGGTCATGCAGCCGCGCTACCGGTAGCTGCGCGCCGCCTCCAGCCGCCGACTAACCCTCTCTGTTGACAGAGCGCCGGCCGCC
Source organism: Orthosia gracilis (assembly GCA_947562075.1). NCBI lineage: Eukaryota > Metazoa > Arthropoda > Insecta > Lepidoptera > Noctuidae > Orthosia > Orthosia gracilis. The sequence continues at coordinate 24,895,929 of OX387275.1, forward strand.
GGCCGCCCGCGGACCCGCCCGGCCCCGAGCGAAGGTAGGCGCTCGTTTGTAATGTTATATACGTCCGCTTGACCGGTTGTGTGTCCGAGCTCGTTGCTAAACGCGGTGAGGGGATACTAACGAAGGTAAGGCGGAGCGGCTAGTGCACGTCGGACAGGTGATCCAGTCGCCCGGCGCGGCCGCGGTTGGGCCGGCAGTTCCCTGCGGGCGGCCGCAGGCGACGCGTTCCCTGTCACAACAAGTGTTGTTGGATTGGCGGCCCCCTGTCCCTTAGCATAAGTCATTATATTCCTACCTTACCACTAAGCTCTCACATAGACTGTCAACAGCAGATTTCAGTAGTGAATTCCGTTCTTAATTAAATTTCTGGTGTTAAGAGATGTGTGTAAGATTAATAATTAAATAAATGTTATCTGCCTTGATGATTCCTAAGCGTTTCCACATAAAAGTTGTGACGTTTGCCTACTCTTGTAGAATTTTGACTATTTTACGCAATAAATGCTCTGGACAATGATACTTACCTTAGTTTTATTTTCTAGATCCCTTGATAAGCGCCATGCCTTATCCATGGGATCATCTCGCCCTACCTTAAACTCTGAAACTCCAATAAATTGTCTGGACAAAGATACTTTGTTTTATTTCCCTTATTTTTTTCTAGATCCTTTGATAGCACTTGAAGGTCCGCGAATCTGTTGCGCTTCTGGAACTGCTTCAATGGATAGGGGTTGCGCTCTACGTGCAACACGCCGCACCATAGTATTCCATGAAAATTTTTAATATTTTTTTGTCCTCGTCTGAGGAGTTTGTCTTCGCACGTCTTGTGCATTTGCCAGAGTCAAGTTATTTCTGGTTTGTCTCTCATTTTCGGATCTTCTATATTTTTATTAATCTCTTGTGAAGTAAGTCTTGATCTCTCAGGATTATCTCTTGTACGAGTTGAGTTACGAGAACTTTAAGCAACCTTTAAATTTCCAGACTGGCTAATGTTAACATCATAAATAATAGTATTGTATGTTTGTAGAAGGCGATACAGTTCGAGGATAATAATGAATAAATAGATGGTCGACCGTGTCAGTGTGCCTTGACCCTTACATCGAACCGCTATGTTCGGCTGGATACTAAATATCAGTAGCCAAACAAATTTCCCAAACGCCCTGCTGTTCCGATAGTCGTAAGCACCGATCAAAAGAAGCTTTATAAAGTACTAATATACTAAGTGGCGAGTGTGTGGATCTGGCATTAGAGCTGGGCAGTTCCTACACTATTGGCGCTTGTAGCACAGTTTATAGCCTCGATCAACGACGCCGAGGTGTGGCTGACTCTGGCTTGACCACCATCAAGGATTTTAATTTTGCTAACACAAATATTTAGTCACTGGGCGAAAACAGATCTGTTTTCGCCCAGATCTATTTTTTACAGATTTAGTCGCTTTTGAGATATAATTGTGGCCAAGTCGGGGAGTCTCTCCAGATCGGCCACCTATAAGCCTTTCTAACTTTTGCACCAGTGACCGACTAAATCTGGGAGAAAACAGATCTTCGCTAGTTTTTGAAATATAAATTTGGCCAAGCTGGGGGGAGTCTCTCTCCGGAACGTGTGACTCAAGGCCGAAACGCATCTATAAGTAGAAACCACATGTGAACACCGTGTCATGGACACGTTGTTTACTTTGTAACAGTAAGCGGCGGCGCGCTTTCTATTTTGTGGTGGTAAGTTACTTACATACCGATGTGTTTCGGCCTTGGGAAGCTCTGAAAAAAATAATAATATTAGTGTGAAAAAATCACCTAAATAGATACAATACCTGCGTGGATGAATTTTATGGAGGATATTTTTACAAATCCATGTATTCCGTACAATAAAAAAATGCGGTCTGATGGTGAAGCAGGAAGATGGGTAAAGTAACTCTTTTTGTGACTACTAGTAAACGTATCCAGTTTGGGCTCATTCTATGTCTCATGAGTTCTGTTCATATTACTGAAGACTTGAGGACCGGATGTCTGACCTTTTTTTGTTTGAGGTAATCCTTGTCGCGCAGCATTGCGCGATTCGCCATTTAACAATCGGTATGTATCAACATTAGTAATGTCAATCTATATTTTATATTGTGGTAACACCACTCTTGGCTTAGACTAACTTTATGTTGGTACTGTGCTAGAGGCATGGCGGGAAATGTGGCTGCTATTCGGACAAGTGTGAGACTGAGAAGTGAGCAGAAAGGTTATCACAAGAAAAAGTAGGAGCTACGAGCTTCTAGGAGGTCCAAGAAGACCCCAGGTGAGTGTTTACTTTGCAATATCTTTATGTCGACCTATAAGTGCATGATAAGTGGAAAGATGAGACGACTGTCGTCGTTCGCCATTCTTTCCTTTCCTCTACTGGTAGTCCAATCTTGCAGTGCACAGCACACTTGGTAGTCAAGGACATTGGATAGGGAAGCCTAGAGCTTCCATATATTGGTAGTGTGATCCGGAAACACACTGGCACGGTCGACTGAGCTGGAGCAACCGTGGCGAAGCTATGGGGATGGTGGAGGCCTCCGGGGGGCCATAGGCCCCCTGTCCGGCTAAGTGACTAACATGCAAACATGATCAGAGTCACCAGGGATATACCCTGTTTAGACCGGAGCAAGTCGACCGTTAAGTAATAGAGGTGTATAGCCATAAGTAAACTGCAGTCTAATAACAGTCATGAGATCCCTCTATAGAGTACGTGGGAGTGCAAGCACGAAGAGGTAACAAGAGTATGGCAAGACACTTGGTAAAACCAGCTAATGCATGTGAGTGGCACAGCCACACGAGAGAGGCTAGGCCTCGCCTTATATGTATCGCATATATGTAATAGGAGTGGAATAAAACTGGTCGACTAATCTTTCCACTCTCATGATAAATGTGTAATTATGCATTCTCATGTCGTCCGTACATTATGTGAAGCAAGCATATAGTATTTCACATACATACTATAGGAGGAACGACAATCCTCTTGGATAACTTTCCGTCTGGGGAACGGAAGGTTATCTCAAAATTTAACGGACTAAAATCCCGCAGTTTCTACTGCTACCATGTGTCGGAGGCCCGGGTTACAGTTACATTCGCGCGCACCTCCGACTGGAATGATATCGGCTCGCCATTGCTAGTGAGCCCCGTCACCTATTTCGATCTAACGACCGCATTGCTCCCATTTAGTCGTGCATGGCATGGCAATATTGCGCGCCTTCTTTTTGGGCCTTGCTGGTGGAGCAACGACCCAGCCCCAAAATCACGGCTCGCAGGTCCATCCTTATGGCGGCCGGGGATCATTAAGCGCCCATCGGCACCCGGCTGCTCTTCTGGTGCGGATGGAGTGAGAGGTATGCTCTTTCTGCCAAGACAGACTCCTTTGCATGCATCATCGCCTCGCAAAGAGACTAGAGCATTCTCGCCTCCGACCGTGGACTGAACAACGACCACCTGACCACCTAGTGCCGCGACGAGCTGAGCACTCCTCCAGCGGATATTTGATCTGGAAGGTAGATAATTGAACCCACGTATGGCATCTAGTATAAGCCTTTATCAGGTGGGCTCAAAGATGTCATAACGAGTCTGTTTTCGTGACAATTTCGTGCCTTTTGCAGACACTGGCAACGCATTTGAAATTCCTAATCTTCTGTCTGCCATTTTACCATTTTTTTTTTTGGCTCTTTAGCCAAAGAGGAATAGGTAAGTAAATAAAATAAAAAGTTTGCATATAATAAAGCTGTATATTGAATTATAATAATAAAAGGTCTCGTCTGTACACATAACACATTTATACATGACAACTATCCGCTAAATCGTTATTAGAAGAAATATTTAAATACCATATCCTAAAATACATGAATTACAACAGGCTTAATTATATAAAGTAATAATACAATTATTGCATTTAACTAGTATCACCATTAAACGATTCGTTCAACCCAATTAAATCTTTTAGTAAATAAATTCACAACATTAATTAATTTAAAATAAACGAATGATGCTATTTTTTAAATAATTTCACAACAAATACTTAACATCTATTTATGGCAACATTTAAAAACGCAATTTAAAATGCAAACATCTCTTAAAACTGTAAAAATTGTAAGTGGCATTGATTACTAAACTATTATAAAATTAATTATCTGTTCCGTAACATTTAAGCTAAGAATTATACGCTACTTGGTCAGACGAAAATATAGGTGTACAATTCACTGCAAGTTTACGAGTTAGTTACAAAACTACAAAATTTGAGCTTTCGAAGGTCACAAGTGTGGCCGAAATAATGTAAGATTAATGTGAATGCTTCCAAAGTTACAATTATACTCCTAGCGGACGCTAGCCCGCGAATATGAGCTCCTACTTTATCATAAACTGCCCTTAGGTAAGGCTACGTACATACTAGACTACAACCAATCTTTGTCGATATGTAACTGTTCATTTAATTACGACTTGACTGACGAGGCTAAGGAAAATAAATCACAACCCTTCAGCTAATTGAGAACACACCTTTTGGCACGCTCGGACTATTACAATTCTTGTTTTAAATTTCCAAAATGGACTAGCAACGATCGAATACGAAACGAATACTGATTTATGTTATTATTAGAGGTTATAAAAATGTCATGCAGTCACATAGTTCTCTAAAGTTAATGGCGCTAAGTTGGGGAAGTTTGATACACCGTGCTTCCCTTGAGGTCAACCTCGTTCGCTTTACCCTGACACTAATCAAGGCAGCTCTCTTTTGAAGGCATTTTACCGTCCAATTCATTAGTCTAAATACTTGGCCCGAATAGGCTTGCGGTCATTGTATCAGTGATGACCGCGTAATATTTTCTACCATATTTGCTTGCAATCTAGCAACTGCCACTTACTAATTAAAAATCATTCGAATATTTTATCCTACCCTAGTAGATCAGGTGAGGGCGTCGTTCGGAACACATCAAGCGAAGGCGAAGTCGAACGAGCTAAGTCGGGACACGGCGTATTCGTCCGCGTCATTGACTCGAACCGCTCTCTCATAGCGGCCACATGGCCGGCAATAGGCACGACCTCTTTCTTTTCCTCTTTATCCTTAACTTCGGGCGGTGCCTCCTCATCTACAGTGGGCTTTTCGGGCAAGTCCAAATCGGAAAGCAAAGACACTTCGGAAGACGCTGTGAAATACATTTCACTGGTTGGTTCGCACGCTGCGTTGGCGGGTTCTGTGTCGGAGGGGAATGTGTCCGTCTCGTCGGTAGGCGGCGACACCAGCGCGTCGCTCCAGCGCTCGGCGCGGTACGCCTCTATAGTCCTTATCGACACTTCTGACGGACTTATCAGCTCCGTGTCGCATTCTACGACTTCCGCCATGTAAGTTTCAACATCGACCACACTGATGGTCTCAGCTACACTGACTGTGTTGCTACTAACCGTATTTTCTATTTCTACATTATCTTCTTCAGGCGAGTCGTCGGCGACTTCGTCGTGAGTGGAAGTTCTCATCGTTTCACATAGTCTGTTGATAGCGTCGAATACATCTTTTAAGTCGCTAACGTCATCAGTGGGCATCATGGGTTCTTCTATGGGCAGTATGTCTCGGTCTGCGGCGGGTTCTTGTACGCAGGCGGGGAGGAGGGTGGCGGCGAGTGCGTTGGCGGGGCACAGCAGTGCGTGCGCCACCGACAGCAGCGCGTGTGCGGGGGCGGACGCGGGCACCAGGTGAGCGGTGCTGCCTGAGCGCGCAGGGGGCGCGTGCCGCCCGCGGGGGGCGGGCGTAGGAGCGACGGTAGCTGGGGCAGGCTGTGCGGTCAATACTGCCTGCACAGTGGTCGTGGTCGTGTCTGGGGCGGTCGCAGGTTGTGGGGGGGCGGGCGCCCCCCGGGCTCGCTAGCAGGCGCTGGAGGTGCGAGTCCAGCCCTCCAGCGGGACCGACAGCGGCGGCAGCGGCGCCTGCGCCTTGCTCACTGTCACACACACAACAAACATTAGATACAGTCAAGGACATAAGACACAGAGCCTAAGTTATCACCGGTTCTCTCAGAAAACAAACTTCGTTCACAGATAGGCTTGAAGGTCTAGACACACACAAAAGTAAAAGATATTTGAGATTGGAAATACCAGCAAGAATTTAGAATAGAATAGTATGATAGTGAAATTCTTCTTTCAAAAAGCAGAAGTTATTGGAATTTAATACTTTTGGAGGTGTCTGTCTAAACCCTTCATTTCCCAAAAGAACAGATGCTAAATTCACGTGTATTATACAATTTGTTATTAGTTTTTCATTTTCGTAGCATGTTTTAAAAGTAGTCACAAAGTTCTAAACACATTTTCAGTATAATTTCTTCTCTAATATTTTCTAGGTATTAATTAGCTACAGAAGTACGTTGGAAACAATTTTCAATTATTTTGTTAGAGGATGCGAAATCCAGATCCTTATTTCATGCAAAATGTACAACCCTTGCTTTATGTAATTGAAAAACATTGCAAGAAAACTGACTTTATTTAAGTTTTTATTTTAACTTTATTTAAAACAAAGTTTTTGATTTATCATAAAGCACACTTCAAATACGTATGTGCCCAGTACATCACTGCAAACATTACTACTTATAGAAAACGTAATTTCACAGTACATTGGGCGTATTTTATTTTGGTAAGATTGACAGGAAAGCCTTCTCGGTAAAAGAGCTATATCAGGCAACCGCTTGATAATTTAGTATGACCAACATTTATCACCAGTGAATAACCAGCCTATACCCCGAATTCTCAAAAGACTTTCAAAAAGAGTGACAAAGAGCCAGTTAATAAATTGAGTATTTGAAGGTAGGAATCTATCAAAGCATACTTTAAGGCCGACAGCTTTCCAGGCGTAACTAATGTTTGACAAGTACCAACTTAAAAAAAAACTTAATTCAGAAATCGGGGAACAGACAGCAAGACATTCTACAGCACCACAAAAATTGTTAAGCGTTCGAGAATTTGACCATATACCATGCAATATTTTTTAATGACCATATACCATGCAAAATGCTCATAAAGTGTTAAATGACTATGTACACACATGAAGAATGGAAAACATGCTCGAAATAATAATTAGGAACTTACCCATTTGACATGCAGGTCATACGGTTGTAGACCTCATACACTTACTTAGTACCTTGACTACAAGATAGGATGCGAAATAGTTTTGAGTTTCTTAATTAGAGAAACTACTGATATTTGTAATTGGTTCCTACGAAGTTGGACAAGATGGGCTATAGTTAATTCGTGTTAAGAAAATAGTGATTCATCGTTGTCAGTCGGCCTCTCGACCAATCGGGTCGCAACAAATTAGAAAGATTGCGACCCGATTGGTCGAGGGGCCGGCTGACAACGATGGCTCACTATTTTCTTAACGCGAAAGAACTATAGTGACATATTTTATGTTCTCAAAAAGTAAAAAGGTCTAGTTTTATAAATGTGCTATTTTCTACTCAGTTATTAAATACAGAAAGAATCTATACTTGGTGCAAAAATAATAATTATATATATGGAAGTAAAAATGCAGTTTATAGCATCATCATTAGTAACCATGTGCAGTGTAATTCCACTGAGTACAATCATTGTATTTCATCTTTATTAACAATGTTATTAATGCGAATAATCTGTTGAAAACAGTCACAAAAAGCCTGTATACTACCATATAAAACTAACAATAGATAGTTTTATATATTAAGTTTTCTACAGTCTTCTTCCTAGCTTATAAAGTAGGAAGTGGTAAGAGGCTTTGGGAGACTGTCTTTGAACTTTGGAGTTCAAAAAGTGCTGACTCTCAGCCTAAGGGAACGCACCTATACTAATTGACCCATCCGGGAGGACCCCTTCCTGAATGGGTCAAGAAGTATGAGTGCTTGGTATAATGTAGACCCCTACATAATGCCACGCTTGGTCACAAGGGCCGGGGCGGGGTCTTAGGTTTTCGTAACGTTGTCAATATCCTCTTAGAAAAATCTCGCGCTATTTTCAAAAATGGCACTCCCTTGATGAGCCATAGCATTTTCAACATTCTGTTTGCAAAAAAATATTTAAAACCCTATTTATGAATTACTACGTGAAAAATAGAGGGGGAGTCTTGGCATATACTACGGGTGGTCGCCATGGGGGAAAGGGGGGTAAATAAAAAAATTCTCGTAGTATGGGTATGTTCCCTAATTTGATTTGACGGGTACAGAATGCCTAAAGCTCTGCCATTGTACTATTTGTGCATCAATTATGAATAAAAAAATAAATGATTTGATTTTGAGTAATTCTCTAGTTTTTTTTTTTTTACATTTTTCTCTATTTGCGATCGGTCGTCTGACCTTATTGATATGCGATTATTTTTGTGATCACAGATACATGTAAAAAAGTTACTTGTTTTATTAAGGAGTCTTAGTTAAAAGTTATAACTACAGAACAAACGCCGACGTACACAAACAAGCAGATACGAAACGACACAAATGTTAGGACAATAATAAAATACAGGACAACTGATTGGTAATTATTACTCTTTTATTATCGAAAAAATAATAATATTATAAATACTATGAGCGTCGTACACATCACTATCACAATACCGGTTGCGTTTCAATACAAAAAGCGTAACTGTTGGTCCGACAGTAAATTTCTTAACTGCGAGATTTAAAAAATGTATGAAAATCAGACGCATGCAACAAAGTTTAGTGGACGCATCATTCCATGTCGAAATGAAACTAAACTTGCGTAAACACAGTCAGTGTTTCGTTTCGACGCTAGATAATTTGACGGAGAAATTTTGTCGCACGGGAATGTTAGCTCTATATTAATGAGGCTGAATTTGCAGATTTTTCGACAAAACATGATGTTTCACCTAAATAAGCATTCTAAATACCGTGAAGATTGTTCTTCGCAAGTTCGCAGCAAAAAACCAACTTCGCAAGTTAGCAGTTAAGCAATTTACTGAGCAGCTTTCGAGTGAAATAAAATGGGCATGAAGCGATACAGGTACAATAATAGCATAAAAATCTGCAATAATGGCACCTCACTATATTAAAAAAAAAGAATCACAACATAGTTCTCCCTAACCTTCAACATCGCTATATCGTGCAAGCATTTGATACACGAACAACCGATCCAGTATGTATAAACTAAATTATAATATAATAATAAAAAAGATAATTAAATATAAATATTCTTAGAGCCCCTTCACACTAGTGTTTATACAGCGTAGGCGTTCGATGAACGTATGCGCAGCACAGAAGCCACGTTTCCTCTGCAGTTAATTGAACGCTGCGCTAGCGCGGCGCAGACGTCATACAATTTCGTTGTCATTTCGATATTATATTAACACGTGACGCTAGCGCAGCGTAATCATGTGCCCCAGTAGAACGCTTCTGCGCTGCGCATACGTTCATCGAACGCCTACGCTGGGCAAATGCTAGTGTGAAGGGGCCATTAATGACTCAACGCGATACATTGGTAGAAGTCCTAACGTACTACACAATGAAATAATAACAAGACAACTATCAATTGCGTAAAAATAATAATCAAAGGATAAATTCGACATTAATGTTTTCAGATTAAATAAATAAACAGTTTTTTTTTTATCCAAAAACATCAAAACCAATTGTACTTTAAGAAGTACATTTTTTTCGACAAGTGGCAGTTATCTAGTGTTCTTTGAGAAGTACAATTTAATAACTAAATAATGAACAATACACTCTGTGCATAAAATAAGAGGCTTACATAATATACGAATATAATTTGGTATTAAATCGAATGGTTCAATCAATAAGTGATATTGATAACGAATGATTTGCATTGGTATATATGTGATGGATCGAAATACTGAATCAACTTCTATACATTTACATAAAGATCTATTCGGTCTGATTAGATCTGGACCAGATCTTGTATCGGTCGAGGATCTATCGAATGAGAGACTGTCGATTATAATTCAAATAACTCAACTTCATATAAAATATTTTGAACCAAAAATTTTAATATTTCAGGATGACATTATTTGACTTTTCTATATGAACATCTGATGTAACGATTGACCGATAAAAGTAATGTATTTAGCTTAAGACACATGTTGGAACAAGTGAGATTTTATCAAGTCCAAGTATTTTATATTCCTACTGTATTGCTTGATCGCTGAAGAATATGTAGTGCAGAATATTATACGTTTTTATTTTAGAGTTAAGTCAGTATTTCAATAAAATAGTCACTCATTTGTTAAGTTAGTAACATGGAACACTAATGATATCAACGTGAAATATCCACGACCATGATTTGAAATATTGCATTAAAACTACAACCAACCAAATATCCAATGTGTTCCTGGAATGACATATTAAATGCGAACTTTTTGGAAAATAATCACTGTACCTTTCTTCAAAAAAAAATGTACTATAAAAAGAACAATTTTCGAAACATAATATTACTTGTAAGCATAGAGTTTAACTAACTATACTACGATGTGCAGTGTCTAGCAAAATTATAGTTCAGTACAAATAAATATACAGCGCGCATTTGTGACTTTGATATAAATTATTGTGCAAAAGGCACACTAAAAATAACTCCGAGACTGTAAATGTCAATTCATGCTAATATCGATAAATCTTTGCTTTAATAAAAACTGTATTTATTAAAAATGCATTGTGTATGATATGTTTTAATTTTTACTTCATAAGTTAACCGGTAGACGGTCTAAGACACAGACATAAATCTAACTAGATGACGCGATTGTATGTACTTCGCGTGCCAAAAAACGGAGTAAAGTTACGATCAATTATCGTAATCTGAGCTTTTCATTTAGCATTATCGGCACCGGAAATACACCGAAATCTAGAAAAATGCCTTTTTATGTCTTATTGAGCTGTAAAGAATGTATAGAAAAAGTTGGCCGAGGCATTGGTAATGTATTATTTCATTGGCAAGTAAATTTATTTTTATTAATTTGTGAATTTTATTTGTGAAAATGTAGCACGCTTGCTTTTTATACAGATAGAGGGACTTGCGCTATCTATTTAGATTTATGTCTGTGGTCTAAGAAATCAATCGATCAATATTCATCTGATGAATTATCTCAGAGAAATAATATTGAAGCGAAAACATATCCTCACTATAGGGATGTCCAAATATGTATCGAGTTTCGAGACTAAAAATCAGCAATTGCGCGCTTCCTTTAATCCAATTTCAGTCTCCATAAAGACGCTTAACCAAGTCATGCGTTCATGCACGTATAAACATTTTAATAACAAAAATAATACTTTATAATAATAATATTATAACAATTTTAATCTTCGAGACGAAGTTCCGTAAAATAATCTTGACTATAATAGTTTTACTTAGATATTATGCTTGTCAATTTTGACTTGTACCTATTGCACTTAAAGATAAGCGTATAACTAGTTAAACTACGTTAATATAATATGACTAAGTAGAGCTTGCATTGTGCGTTTTGCTCTATAAATATCTAAAAAGAAAAGATATCGATACTATTTGTAATCTTTGTTTTTAAGCAGTATCGATACTCTATCGGAAATATCGATGTTTAAAATGCACATCTCAATTTAGTAGCACTTCTACTTTCTTGTTAGAATTGCAAATATTGTCGAACAAAATCAATTGTACTGTAGTACAATAAAGTATATGAATTTTAGGACTATTCCTATTATGATAATGACATTTATTTATTAATAATATGCCTATGTGATTTGATCGCATTTGCTTTGTATCAGCGAACTACTTATTTGACTTTCAAACAGGCGCAAATGGAGCTGACAGCACCATTTTGAATTCTTATTTAATTGATCGAATCACCTCTACTTTGGAAGTTTAGATAAACAGATTAAACTGTCGTTATCAAACATACAACGCGCTACAACATCAACAATAACGATCTATTTTGACTTATCAAACATAAATCCTCAACCATCCAAAAAATTAACCGGGCCGTTCATAACAATCTGACCGACCGTTCAAAAAAATCTGGCAAACCGATCAAAAATCTGACCGGCCGTTAAAAATCTGAACGACCGTTCAAAAAATCTGACCGACCATTCAAAAATCTGCCCGATGGTAATTTTTTTTTGTGTTCGGTCTTTCAAAGTTTAATTTCTACTGGCGCCGTCCTAGTGCATTCCCAAAGGATACCTTCCCCGTTCAGGCGTACTTACCGGCGACGGTGGCACTGCTGTAGCCCTTGGCGATGCGCATGAAGGGGTCGGGCTCCGGGAAGCGCGACGGGTGCTGGAACAGGTCCGCGAAGCGCGCCTCCAGGTCCAGCGAGCGCATGGATGAGCCGCGCACGGGCGGCTGAGGCGCGGCACCCTCCTCGCCGTTTATACTCTAAACATTACAAAATTATACATTTAATAAAGTGTAAATCTGGATGACTGGGAGATCCCACTCAAGGAATCTATATTTTTTTTATTGAATCACTATAGAAATAGTAATTGGCAAATGTGTACATTTAAAAAACCGGCCAAGTGCGGGTCGGACTCGCACACAGCGTTGCCAGACGTCCCGATTTTGGCGGGACGTCCTGATTTTTATGTGTCGGGCGGGATGTCCCGCGCGGGACAGGCTCATTCCCGCGCGGGACAACTCAGTCCCGCTTTTCGGGGTTAACTCGACCGTGCGTGCAGCGTGCGGAAGCGCGGCCGGGGGTTCAGACAAGTTTAATGGAATCAGAATTACTCATCCAGTTTAATCTAGAGCTATCCCGTGCAGAGTTCTTCACCTTTATTAAAGAGAAAAAGGAAACTTTAAAAAAAGTTAAATCTTCACAGAAATATCATGATCAAGCAATTCTTCTAATAATTATTCTATTATTGTAACACTCACTCCCCAAACTTTTGTTTGAAAAACATTTTTCTAATGAATAAAACTTTTTTGACTTAAATTTTTGTTTTTATTCACAAGACGAAGAAGAGTCAACTACCTAACGATAGGGCAAATCTGATTTAAAATATCATATTTTTATTAAAATACATTTTCAATGACTATTTTTATCATGTAAACGTAATTTAAAACTCAAATAACTTCTTATTATATACATTTCTATACTATGTCCCGCTTTCGACCAAAGCATCCCGTTTTTTTTCACTCAAAAAGTTTCAAATGCCCGACATGCCAATAAAAAATCTGGTAACGCTGAGGGTTCCGTACCATTATCGCAAAAAAACAGCAAAAAAAATCACGTTTGTTGTATGGGAGCCCCACTTGAATATTTATTTTATTCTGTTTTTAGTATTTTTTGTTATAGCGGCAACAGAAATACATCATCTTTGACAATTATTTCAACTGTCTAGTTATCACGGTTCGTGAGATACAGGCTGGTGACAGACAGACAGTGGGACAGTGGAGTCTTAGTAATAGGGTCCCGTTTTTACCCTTTCGGTACGGAAAGCTAAAAAATAACAATCGCTTTCGCGCTGTCGTTGATGTGATTAAAATTAATAGCAAAATGAATAGCATAAATAATAAACTGCTCCTAGTTCTCGATAAGATCGCGCCCTTAGAGCCAACAACAACAACCAAACATAAAACGTAGACTTTAGTAAACGTTTTTAGGCGAGCTAGTAATTGGTACGGTAGGCGACATATGCTGGCCGAGATTGCCGCGTGGGAGTAGATACAGTCAACCAAAAGAGCCCGAGGACATCTGTCGTCCCCCATCAATCATGACCCGAGATGACGGCGCGTAGTGATAAAATAGTACATTGTGTATTAAAGGCGGTAAGTAAGGAATTACGATCGAGGCTCTAGTAGAAGCCCGAAGTCGAAGACTGAGGGCTTTCTGAGTCGAGGTTCGTAATTCCCGTACCGCCCGTGAAACACACAATGTTTTTCATCACATTTGCGAGTAAATAAATAAAATTATAGGGCAGAAAAAAGATTTTCATTAGGAAATACGTGAACTTTTTTTCAAGCGGATGGCGGGCTTTTTGCCCACACCACAGATTATACAAATGTTTCGATCAGAAACGTTAAGGGCAAATGCTTACGTAGGTATACAGCCACTACGGAGTGTAAAAAAAAAAAAAAAATTTCGACGTTTTGATACAAAAACTATTAAAATCGATTATTAAGAATAATAGTTGAGTATATGGATAACATGTAGCGAGATTGCAATGAAATCCCTGTTTAGATAACATTTTAAGACAATTATTCAATAGCTTGTAAACTCCTTGCTTGAACTTGCATGACCTGTGTGCTGTGCTATAAATTAAAAAAAAAATACTTACCAACCTTGGGTTTCATGACAAAAAGAAAGCTCGAGGGTTTTATATGGGACATTGCGGCCAAGTTAACCTGTATGTTTAGATACTGTTTACGTGCAAGTGTGATGAAAAATTTATTTCATTCGCGCATCTCTTAGACGTAATTTGGGAGGAAATAACTCTACCCTACGGGGCGAAGTCTGCGAAAGTCGAGCCGGCAAAAGTCCAGGACTGCGGAAATCAGCGCAACCGCAGCGCCAAACTCTAGTGTGTGAGGGACCACAAGGGTCGTTTTAGTTAGTAAGAGTCTGGCAGAGGAGTCTGCCAAGGGGTGGAGACCCCAGACCGATGGACATCATCATCAAAATAAAAGTTGATACTTGTAAGTTACACTTACCGACTGTCGGTGGTGCGGCGGCGGTGGCGGAGGTGGCTGGTTAACGTGCCGGGCTGGGGGGGGCGGGGGCGGAGCGCCCGGTGGCGGCGGCGGGCACACGCCAGGGGGGCGCAGGCCGCGCGGGGCTCGCAGTGTGCCTGGAAAGGGATCAAATCATATTAAAACTCGTGCTAGGGAATATCTTGATTTCTGGAAAAAGCAAGCCTGAGATATAAGAGGTCCAATGTGGAGTGATGGTGATGGCTTATTTAATTTGGTAACTATAAAAGCCAAACACAAAACGGTCGGACCAAAGTATGTGTTATTGATGTAAGGCTACTCATCAAAGTTAACGTTCCTTTTTCCCTCAGATGAAGTTATTTCGTCATGTTAAAATAGGTATTCAAAAAGAATAGTTATCAAAAATTTCGAAAATCTGTCTTACCGAAATGTGAAGCCGGATTCTTAGTACCAATAGGCGGGTTGAGAGGCGCGGGCGGCAGGTTGAACGGACGCCCCCCACCAGTCTGTGGCGACGACGGCGACGTCGGCGGTGATCTGCAGACATTACAACAAATAGATTACAATAAAGCTAATATGTCTGTAAAACTGTTACAAAAACGACAATATCAAAACCTTGCGAGAATATGCTGACTTTTTGCGGTTTGTGAAGAAAAACGTCATAGAAAAACAATTGATCAGATTTTGATTTTGATTGATTGATCGTTTTGCAAAACGATGGTGATCTGATCAATGTTCGTTCCTAAGATGGAATATCTTGCACTGGGGTTACGTTAAACGGACATTAAGTCCGTTTGCACTGCAGACTATAGATTTCTTCAAAGATAAATCGTCAGTTTATATTTTTCACAAACATACTTGGAAATTTGAGCATTAGCACCTTCTTCGAGATAAATCGAAATTGCTGTACTGCGAGCAACGACCGGCAAAAGTTGTATGAAAATCCATGTCTGTCGTGGTTTAGCTGCCAAATAAATTAAGTGTCTGGTAGGTACCAATTTTTTGGGTTATGGACACCGACTTCCAAAAAGAAAGTTATTTTTCACTTTTTAGTTATACCTACCTAGTAGGCAAGTGATTTAGTAAGGTACTTATAAAGCCAGAATAGTTTACCCGACTATCATGAAATTTGAACATAACTGGTGAAATGAGAGTGTACCAAGGTGAACTCTACAAATCTGCGTACCCCTTTAGAGCGTACTGGCGTGATGTTATGTTATAAAATGGTGTAAAAAATAAACAGACAAGCGATTGCAGCAATCCCGAGAGATTTGCCGTTATATAATGAAGAGTTCTGTTGTATATCTTCGAATTTCTTCATCAGATCTTCACCAAATTAAAATGGGACCAATTTCGGAACATATTCTTACAAACAAAAAATAATTTTCAAAATCGGCTCACAATTGACGGAGATATCGGTGAAAATAAGCAAAAAAAAGGGGCGAACAATGAACCTCTTCTTTTTGGAAAGTCGGTTAAAAATAGTAAATTCATATTTGTCGTGTAATAATGAAAGTAACACTTTAACGAGGGAAAAATTATTGTTGATCGCCGTTCGTCATTGAATTTGATCCTTGCTTCTCGATACTACCTACTTAGTTTTAATTATCGCGCATTATTTGAGAAAAGTACTATACGAGCCTTGGCCGCAACTAGGCATTGATGGACTTACATATGTACATTATATTGTGTATTTACACGTTAGTCCATCAATACCTCTTTTGCTGGCCGCTGCAGTAATGTACTATTTCTCAAACGTTGCCTCACACTAGGAATTTATCCTCTACTGTAGGTGCGATTGCAAACATTAAAGTCATACACACAAACAGCCTGATCCGGAAAAACTATCTGAGGGCTATGCAAATATTTGTCCCGTGCAGGAATCGAACTGGCCACACAAAGCAGCTAATCGCTCAGTCATTGCGCCAACCGAGCCGTCAAATTTATCGTCCATTCCATGCCACTATATACTTTCGGATGGTATTTAAAAGTACTTCAATTTATACCCATTTCATTTACCTAATTTTGCCTGTGTTCCACCAAGTATACTGAATGTGCACCAAAATATGTTCATTAAAATATGTCATAACGAGCATCTATTTAACAACTGTTGCAAATTTGTAAATATAGTAATACACCTAATTTTAAAAACAAGCATTTATTTTTTTAGTTTTACTTCAGATAATGCACTGCAAAATGTATAGTACTTTGGCAACATAGTCGACGGAGCCGACGGAGCGGACGGAAACAGGAGCCGCTGCGCGGGGCTCCTGTTTCCGTCCGCAGGGTCTAAAGTAACCTAACACGAACGAGATGACGGGCGCTGAGTTCGCTCGCTTTGCTCGCTCACTTCAGCTCACGTCATCTCCTCCGTTCGAACCTAACCTGTCCGTGTCGGGGTGCCCTAAGCTCCCGAGCAGGAATATTTGGTGCACGATCAGTATTTTTCGGGGAAGAATAAAATAGTTATTGTTACAATAGAATATTTGCAGCGCACTACAATAAAAAAAGTGTTATATCTTGGTGTTAATTTGGAATTTATTTGATGTAACATATTTTGTTGGCCGAGTAGATTAATTATAGTAAAACAATTAAACGGGTTTAAGATCAGTATTTTAGAAATGCATACATAGATGTACCTTTAGATTTTTGGTGAACACAAAAATATTATCCTATACTTTCGACTCACCTAGGCACCCTCATACTCTGAGTCCTGCCCGCAATCTTCCCATTCGTAATCAGCTTCTTAGGCGGTGGCGAAGGCCTGGTATCGTTGGGAGGCGCCGGGGCCAGCTGCGGGGGCTTCGGCGCCAGGTTGGGCTTGCCGTGGCTGACTCGCGTGGGACGCTCGCACAGGTCTGATGTGGAGAGAGAGGCTGCAGGTGCGGGGGATTGCGGCGCGGACGATAAGGAGGTCATGCTTCCACCTGGAATTGTGAACAGATTAATTAATATTTATAAATGATTGCAAGCTCAACTGCTGAGGTCCCCATATTATAGTAAGGATTTAATCATAAAATAACTGACGTATTAACTTCATCATCAGCCTTTTTGAATTTCCCCACAGCTGGGACACAGGCTTCCTCTCTGTGAGACGGAATGGGCCGTAATCCACCACGCGTGCCCAATGCGGGGTGGTGGATGTCACATTCGAATACGACGTATTACCTTACTAATATTATAAATGCGAAAGTTTTGAATGGATGGATGGATAATGTTTGTTACTCAATCACGACAGAACGGCAGAATGGAGCTGGGTGAAATTTGGCTCAGTGATAGATTATAGTCTGGAATAGCACATAGGCTTCGTCCCAGTATAATGTTCCATTGGGATAAAAAGAAACACTTAACACGCGGGCGAAGCCGCTTGCAGAATCAAGTAAACAATATACACCTCAGTTCAAATATTTCTAAGTTAATGTTAAATTATTGTGCACAGAAACTAGGTTTTTCCATGTCATAATCATCTCTCAAAAGGATCGCCAGGATGACAGATCCGAGGTTTTCACATCTAGCAGATTTACATAACCAATTTGCTATGTTACACTAAAGAGTAGCAATCCTCACTGGAGGAAGCACTCGACAAGACATTGACCCGAGAACACATCTGATTTTAGTATATGAAGACTTAAGGCAGATACAAAAATATAAAAAAGCACCATGCATTGCCTATAAGTTTGACAACTGTCCAGGCTATGTCTATGGCAAAGGGGAACTCTGAGCATGGCAGTCTCTATTCCCCCTTGGATCACAGTGACAATGATGATGACACGCCATTTAACACAAAAACAACTGTTTGTGGGAGTGTCCCAAATTCACATGTACCCAAGATGACTTTAACAACGCCTCAAACGCTGCAATAAATTTGCCCAACTACTGGGCCCGTACACTAGTGGATGAAGCGTCGTCAAAAAATAAAAAGAACCGTATATTTACCCAGTGCACCCTGCCCAGTGGTATGGAGAGAGCTCTTATTTCTGTGCAGTGTAGACGCGACATGGGGAGCGAGGCCCTGTTCCGAAGTCTGCTGCTGAAGGTTGCTGATGCGGTCCAGTACGGAATTCGTCGTCAGCACCGAATCTGACGAACTCTGCAACAATTTAGATATAATTTAACGTAACTACGATAATAAATGGAAAAAGCTGTTTTATCTATGATAGTTATGAGTAAACTAACGTAAATATAAAGTGTTAAGGAAAATATTTTAGAAATTTTCGGTATTGACACCATATTGCAGTTTCTGTATATAGTGACATCACGAAAATAATTTCAGTCTATTTGTAACTCATAATTATTTTCCCTAACTCCCTAATATTGGTTGTGACCTACCCATATATCAGAACAGATCGTGCTAATGAAAATATTTTCGGTATTGACACCATATTGCAGTTTCTGTATAGAGTAATATGTATAACATCACGAAAATAATTTCAATCTATTTGTAACTCATAATTATTTTCCCTAACTCCCTAATATTGGTTGTGACCTACCCAAATATCAGGGCAGCATCTACACCTATAACGATCTACTATCGTTATAAACTTTTTTTTTGTTAACGGGTTGCAACCTTCAAAAGGCGCCTGGAATTTTGGGGAAAAGACCAGTGCTTGTGGGATTTTAACTCAATAAAACCACCGCGGTGATCAACATCAGCATGTAGAACGGGTCCCGTGACCCCTCAAAAGACCACCCCGGAACCCCTTCTGTGCAACGTCTGTAAAGGCACATCCTTGGGGAGACTAAAAAAGCGCCTCCCTTGAGCCTCGCTGTGCACGGAAGCACGTCATCACTCGTATATTCCCTACAAAAACGTGTGAGCAAACGATAACTACGAGGATTATTATTAAAATAACATTCAGCAAAAGATACTAAATCTGATACAGTCAATCCATAATCAGACGAAATCATCTCTAATGATAATTATATTTAGTTTTGAATAGCATACAACCAGGAAAACTCATGTTACTGACGGAGATAATGCATTTTATATGTTCGGATGTTGATACCTCGCTTGTGTATCACGTCCACAGTGACACATCAATCAATATGCCTAGCATTTCCACCTATGTTGGTTGGCTTCCAATATAAACGTTTACAGCTGAGGATCAGTATTTTACATTGAGCGACTGCCTATCTTACCTCCACAACCCAGTAACTGGGTAAAAAGATAACCCCGCACGGAATAAATATTTGTATTGCCTACAGATAGTTGTTCCGGATCTTGGTGTCTTGTGTATGTGAGTTTAAATGTTCGTCAACGCATCCACGATACAGGAAGAAATTCTTAGTGTGGGGCAAAAAAAAAACACTTGGTAAAACCGGTGTCCAATTTCCTGTCTTCTGAATATAAGGCCGCTATCCCACTGGCGTTTTACGACCGTTGGCGTTTCTCCATTGTTTGCAGCATGTGCGCGACGTTAACGTTGTGTTCAGCAGATGTTTAAACGCTTGCCACTGAAGTCTCGCGACGTCGCGACGTCTTTGGAAAAACGCCAAAGCTCGTAAAACGCCAGTGGGATAGCGGCCTAACTGTCAAAGATCTACAAAGAAAAACCGGTCACTTCTTAGGGCCTGTACACGATTCCGCAATGTAGCACGTTGTCGTGCCTTGAAAAATTCCGCTACAGTTTTCAACACATCTGACAGAACGAAACGTTTCGTTTCATGTAGTTTCTGACAGTTAAAGCAGTTACCGCTTCTGACGACGTACGACGCGTCATTCCGCGTCGACGTTGCCGTACCGTATATTAGCACGCCACGTCAATGTACCGCGCCGCGACGCCGCACCGTTCCGCGTTGACGACGTCGTGATGTGGTGATGGGGACCATGAGGACCTTTGCAACCGTTACTTAACCTTGAAAATCGACCCGTGCCAGCCGCATGGGTCGATTTTTGTTATTTAGCTTCCACGTATTGCCCAGTGACACATACACCTTCACATTAAAAAAAAAACGTTTACAAAACAATAGCTTTTTTATGTGTCATCATCAGCAACCGCATAAAACACAGGCTTACTTAGAAAAAGGTTCTTTAAGTCGTGCGTTGGCAGAAGTCCAGAAATCCGCCGGCACTAGGCACGAAGTTCAAGCACACTAACTCATGTCTGCATATGGGTGCAGGCGATGAAAACGATACCATCGGTGGTTACGAGGTTGAAGGTCTCCGAAACGTATAAGGATAAAGTGTTCTGTTATCAGGCACAACGGATCGTTAGTTTCCGAAATAGTAGAGGACTGGCCCCTTGAGGTTATTGGAGAGCGTATCTTTTCGTCTTTTTTGGGGGAGTCCCAGATCTCTTTGTATGAGTTTATATTGATTATTATAAAAACCATTTCAGAAAGTAGGATCGGCTCGTGATGTAGAAACCGCCAGATAACAAATAAAAACCGGCCCAGTGCGTGTCGGACTTCGCACATTTAGGGTTCCGTTCCGTACCAGACCGCAATATTAAGAAAAATGAGAGCATTTCAAAGTAAAAATCAGATTTATCAATATATTGGTATTTGTTAGTAAAATTTACATAATAATAAACATTATCACCAAATCTGAAGTTTATATGTCAATGGGCAGTTTGAAATTTTTTCGGACTATATATATAAATGCCAAAATTTATTTTTTATTTTATTTTTTCTTGAAAAAACGGTTAACCATTATCGGTAATGTACATCAGTTACAATAGAGAAAGCTATCAATTCGCGTGAATTTGCAAAGAACTGCAATAAGATGTCAGTTAAAAGCATATAGAAGACAGTCCATGGGACCACAAATCCAAAGCTGCGTGAGATGTCTCCGAGCCAGACAGTCAGACAGAGCGATGAACTGACAAAGATAATTAGTCAAAACACCGAGGGTGGAGGAGCGAATGTTATGATCCTATTTGCGAGAGGTGTCTGTCTGTCTGGCATATTATTATGATCCGATTTGGCCAATTTAGGGGTATAGTAGTCACAGCGGATCTTTGTGTCTCTGAAGTTCGCTTTGCCAACAATTGCGCAAGAAACAATTTGTAATCGAGTGTACTGCATAAAGTAAGCGAGATAGAACGATGCGACAAACGTAAGCGAGTGAAAGAGACAGTTATACAATCCTATCTTCACCTTTAAAATTGACACAAAATAGCTACTGCGCAGGGTCTTGCAGCCAATTCAGAGACACAATGATCCGTTGGGAGTATTATAAGCGTATAACTTGTAAAGTTTCAAAAGACCTGTAGACATGTAGTAACTAATCTTGAATAAGGCAACGTTGCACCAACCAGCTCGTAGGCAAATTGCATTACATTGCGGGCTAGCAAGGTTTAATTTGATCAATCACTCGATCGTGTCCCGCAATGTAATTAAACTTGCGGGACACGATCGAGCGGCCAAAGTGTATGCCTAGGCCGTCACCAGATTTTTTTTCAGGAGAATTTAAATCTCAATAAACAAAAAATCATGTTTCCAAGTTAAGTAATTATACTTCTTGTTACAAGTCGGATCAATGACATTTATTTTTTTGTTATGTGGCGGAGGTTTTAGTACGTCTACGTACCTATTTGTCTTTCGGTCTTCCCTTTAATTCCGTATAAAACGTATTGCACTGAAGACGACATAGTAACGCAATTCGACCGCAAAGCAAAACAATTAAGTTCAAATGAATCTACGTAATTTATAAATAGTTACCTACAGAACAGGACAATTAATTTGAAATTAGGTTTAGTTTAAATCATGGTCAATTGCCTACATAAAAGGGAAACTCAAGTCAATAATAGGCACCTATCAGCCATCAACACAAAGACACAAATAAAATGTCATACCATAAATAGGAATATTTATGCCTGCGTATATTTTCCCTGCGTTTAAAGGTAAAATAGGCACGTTATTCACTAATATAGGTTCCATTTCCATATACTGCCTAATTTTAATAGGTATAGCCATCCAATTTTCCAGGCATTCTGAATTAATCATAGACACGATTTATGCAAAAATTTCAAAACGGCTGTTCATTTTTGTTCGTATATCTAAATGAAACTGCTCTCTGCGTAACAGCTGGTCGATCATTTAGAATTTTTATATAAAAATAGAAAGAGACCTTAGGCACAGATAATATAATACTAGCATACAGATGCCTCATTCCATACAAAGAAGCCGTGCCGAAATAACTAGCGTTTTTCGTCTGATTATTTTTATAAGTACTTCGATCACGTTCGGTTCCATTCCACGGCTATAGATGGTGTTAACAGCGACTTGCTAGTAAAAGGGATTTCTCTGTTCGTGACTATTTTTTTCTTTAAATGCAGTGACGATTTGTTTTATAGATTTTTTCGGCGCGTACTTACAGTTTCATTTCACCAAAATGTGTTACAATACAAATAAAAAAAAACAAGTAGTATATGCCTCAGTATATTTATATTTAAAACCACACCATTTGTTAGAAACGATTAAAAAAAAAAAATCGAGAGCCCAATACTCCATAATGTTGTACTATGGAGAGTTGATTAAACAAGAGCATACAATTTTTATGATCGATTCAATGTTAATTTTACACAAAGTTCAATAACAAATCGACGCATATCGCGCCATCTAGTGACGTTTATTTGGACCATTTTTTTTAGCGCTGGGACCTCGTGCCTTAAGCAAGCTCAATTGCCAGAACAAGACAACCCAAAATAGAACAACTAGGTGCAGGCAAGTGAGGAGACAACCCTAAATAATGCGACCAGGGAAGGAAGAAAAAGGCTGTTTAGAACTTTATCTACCTAGGGGTCTTTAAGGTTACTTCTAGGCGACCACATTATCGCTTAGCATCAGGCAGCCATCAGGTCAGAATGAGATAGTGGTCAAGCGCAAGCCTATCAATAATACAATATCTGATGTTCTCGATTCTCCATAATATCGATTATATAAGCAGTTACGATGGTAAATAAACAATGTGCTGATATAATTGTTATCAGCCTGTGAGTCAGTGCTTGCGAAAGTGTCCGCCCGACAAAACCTGCCTACGTAAATGTGAAGAGGCCTGCGTACTTGTGATAGCGGATCAGAAAAATTATGATATAGGGAGATTTGCCTTTTGTAGCGATGTTAAATCAGACAATTTAGATTATAACAGCTGCAAATATGAAATACAGAGGACTACAGTCCGTCAAATCTAAGAAGTACCGTTTGACAGCTATAAAAATACGTTGTATAAACTTAAGTTGATGCTTACGAATGATACTCGTTGTTATAGTGTATAGGCAGCATAGTAATTAATTAGGATTATGAATTTGATTATTCGTAAACTTTCATACAAAGTTATCACGGCAAGTTAAATGAGAAACGTCATCGGACTTCTTAGATTTGACGGACTGTAGTATCAACCAACTTCCGACGTATAGTAGTCATAGTGGATCTTTAAGTCTTTGAAGTTGGCTGCAAGATCCTGCGCAATCCTATTTTGTGTCAATATTGAAGTAGAAGATAGCATTGTATAAATGCTTCTTCCACTTTCTTACGTTTGTCGTATCGTCCTATCTCGCTTACTCGTGCATTATACTCGATGACAAACTGTTTTTTGCGCAATGTTTCGCAAAGCTAATTTCAGAGACACAAAGATCCGCTGTGACTACTGTCACAGATAATATAATACTAGCAAACAGAATGCTCATCCAATGCAAAGAAACCGTGCCGACGCATAACTAGCGCTTTTCGTATAATTAAACTGATTATTTTTCTAAGAACTTCGACCGCGTTCGGTTCCGTTCCATGGATATAGATGGTGTTAGCAGCGATTTGCAAGTAAAAGGGTTTACTCGATTCGTGAATTCCTTTTTTTAAATACAACTACAATTTGTTTTATCAGTTTTATTTTACCGAAATATCTTACAAAACCAAGAACAATGGCGAAATCTGAGCTGACTTAAATTTTAGCGTCTGAAAGTGAGTTATATACGAAAGAATTTCTATTAATTGACTAGGTTTTTTCAAAGTATAACACTTACTGGTTTACCACGGATAAAAAAAAACATTATAAATGAAAGTTAATTGATTTTCTCGTTAACTTGCATTAGCTTAGTGTTGCCATCTTACACTTGTTCTGCCAAGTGACAAGTAGTGACTATGGTAAGTACTTATATCATTATTTTATATGTTCTTTTAATAAAATGGAGTAAATGAATTAACAATACAGTCTAAATCTAAATTTAGGTGTCCTTGCAGGTAATAAGAATACTGCAGTGTAGTAGAAATAAATGAATTATTTACTTTCAATTAATGATAGGCAAAAGACTAATACCCTAGTCTAAAAAAAATACAGCTTGGTTGTTGACGAAGACCTTTTGATACACGTCAAAGTCGCCTAAATAAATAAAAATATTCTTTCCAAAGAGTATATTGTACATTGCATGCTGAAATAACTAGGAAAGGGAAATACTAATGCAATATTGCTCTTTTACTTCCACGAAATTGAAAAATATTACCTATTAAACACATTATTAAAAGTTACCCAGACATAACCTACAAAAGTTCATGACTTAATATCTTAATATATAACTATAAAAATTCTTGAACAAACTAATTCAGAACATGACCCTGAATTAAACCAGATATTTTTCATTTAGAGTCGTAGGAATTTAATCTCAGCTAAAACAATGTATGGGCTTCTGCCATTGTTCTTTAAGAAATCGAGTGGATGCCTCAGAAATTTAAAACCGCGCCATCTATTGGAATCAATTTTAAATTATCCATCCAAATAATCTTTGAAATGTGAATTAAGAGTCCAATATTCCTTAATTTTGTGCTTAGGTGAGTTAATTAAACAAAAACATACATTTTTTTATGATCTCTAGAAAAACTTAATATTTCACTTAACCCAATAAAAAATCAAAGCTTATCACGCCATCTAATGCAATTTATTTGAACCAAGTTTCTTCGCGTGGGGTACCCGTGCTACTGTATAGTGCTCACCAAATTTCTGGGCCGCCCCGAAGTTGGCTTTCCGATGAGCAAGGCACGAAACGATGATATTTTTGTATGAGATTTACTACTGCGCCAACATTGTAGCCAATTTCAGGGCGGCCAAGAAGTTTGGCGAGAACTATACCTATACTTATGCCACTGCATAATAAGGTACGCCGAAAGATTTTTTCACTATTTTGCAGCTACCCGCTACCACTTTATTGACTATATACTTATGTTAAATTATATTAGCACGACATTACAGATTCTTATTCATGTCCAGCAGCAGCCTAATTCCGTAAGTCAAATCGACAAGGCAAATCGACCAATCACATGCGATATGAAAGACGCGATGTGGATTTCCGTCTATGTCATTGGTCGATTGATGGCGGTCCAACCAATGATGTAGTGTCCGACCGAAACTGGTTTTTACGACCGAAACCGAATTTCGGCAACAGTTTCAGTTTCGGCCGAAACCGAGACTTCCTTACAAGGATCATGTTTTGAGGGAAAAATAAAGAAAACGTTATTATAATCAGTAAGCCTTTATTTTTTTTATCTTTAAAAAAATTACTGAAAACACAAGCCAGTCACGACATGATTAGGCATTTAGACTTGGCAAAATGTCTTCGTTGCTTACTCGTTTGGATGGAATTTAACGCACCGAACATTACCGATCACAGCGCGAGAACTCCCGAATGCAGTTTCGGTTTCGGTCGTCGTATCGGCAGGTTTGCCGCCGCAACCGAAACTAAACCGATACTCGTTTTTTTGCCGAAACTCGACCGAAACACAAACCTTGGTTCTTTTGTCTTGTGACCGAACTTTCGTCAAAACAAAACCAAACCGTTTGCCTTGCCGAATTCATTTACACAATTAGGCTGCAGGGGCAAAGAACTAAAGGTGTTACCATATATTTCAACCCGTGTCTGATATCTTAGCCTGCCTCCGAATGCTACACATACACATAGAACCAAAGTCTACAAGAATTCTGTGCAGAGTTAAGGAATTGCTTATGAATATTTTTTTCATACATCTGTGCAAAACGTATAATATAATAGGGACCTCTCCTCTGCATAATACCACGTAGGTACTTACTGTTAACATGTAGTAACTTAGTGTTTGTCTCATTTGATTATATTATCAAATGAGACAAACACTAAGTTTTAATGGGTGCAAAACTACACCAGATTCCTAAGACTACTTTGAGCTACAATTAGCCTGCTGTTATTTAATTAATTATTCTTTAATTCAATTAAAACAAAACATTGCTGGCTTGCATTTTTCCCTTCCATTCACATTGTTTCATAGTCTGATAATGAATTTATCAACATTAACAACCAACATAATAACGTCATACACTTGCTTGACTGCGGATTAAAATCTCAAACAGAGGATTCTCCATTATATTGTTTTATCACAACGTGTGAATTCCGAAATGAAATAAAGCTTGTTTTTACCAAAAAGGGAAATCCCATAATAATCCATAAGAAAAGCGTTTTTTTTTTATAATTGCTATGCACATAGCAACTCGCTTGCGGTCGGACCTAACCTCGCCCTACCCTTCAACTAATTATCAATCCTAATACAATCACAAAAGACACGTTTTCCGATGAATCATTGTCACTAGTACCTACCTCATGACTCACTGATGATGACTCAAATGGTACCTTATTGACACGGTTTAGTACAAGTGAAACTTTAGTTACACAGGTTAGTTTGAATCAAGGTCTGTTATGTTATGTGGTAATGATTCTGATTCATTTTTAAGGCACTTCAGCATTTTCTCGCTGAAGAAACATACAAAAGATCCCGTGTCAATAAAAGAAACATTTAAAGTAATAGTTGATCGCTGGCTGTTCACACTGACACCGAGTACTATCTCAACACGAGTTTGTCGCAGTGACAAGAGCTATTAAAGTTATACTCACTCGTTGAGCGATGCTCGCTCAACGTTACACGCTAGGCCGTCAGAACTGTCGCCGAGAGACCAAACATCGCCATCGGTCGTTTCTACCTACAATGCAGTCGCTCCGAGCGAGTGGTGCGAGTAATCGCCCGTCGCACAAGAACACTCGCATATAGCCGAGCGACGGAAACTATCGGAACTACACACTCGTTACTCGCTAACACGGTTTTAGTTACGAGCTTTACTCGCTCTTCGCTGATCGTCAGCGGTCAATTAGTGCCTAAACCTATGATCGGAACTCGGATGTGTCCTAGAAATCCAAGAATGACGATTGATATAACCCGGAACAGAAAAATTCCGAGATGATAATTGTTGTATTTGTTCTCCATTCATCGAATATGATGAATCAGACATCGTAAAGCGAAACAGCTGTTGGTTAAGAATTAACAGTTTTAGTCGTTGATTAAAATAATTCTTACATTACTACGCAATGTGTGATTCAGGAACTATTTGCGCAGTTCTTATCTAAATTGAATAAGTTTATCAAGTTATTTAGATATCAGCGTGTACTAATGAAATAGTTTTCCTCTAACAAGAAAAAACCCACAAATCTCTTATCGTTGTGGGTAATAAAATAATACTACGGGCAGGATATTGTTAAACAAAATATTATTTATTTAAGTTATTCATTAAAAGATCTTTTTACCCGACTGCCGAAGGAGGGTAATGCAGTCTATGTATGTATGTATGTTTGTTCCTATGTGGCGTTCTAAAGACCAAACGCGTTGGCCGATTTTGATGATTCTTACGTCAATCGATTCGTCTTAAAAATCTAAAAATCCGACTGCCTAAAGAGCGAACTAAAAAGACGTAAACAAGATGAAAATCTTGCTGTGCAGTCGGAAGATACATCTGGTTTTACTCAGTCAGATCGTGAATACGTATCCTCCGACTGCACAGCTTGATTTTCATCTTGTTTACGTCTTTTTAGTTCGCTTTTTAAGCAGTCGGGTTATTTTGATTTTTTGAATGAACTTTTTTTTTAAAACAACCTTTTTTCCTATTCTTCTCAGCAAACCCTTTCATTTGATACCCATATCATGGTAATGCACAAAAAATAATTAAAAGAAACATTGCCATCCAAACTAAACGCTATTTAAAAATTAATGTTAAACGATGGAGGATAACTGCTTTAAAATTCAGTTGCAAGATTTGACCCGAACACACTTACGTATTCATTGTAAGTTGAATATAAGCTTGGTAAAAATCGGGTTAACTTCTGCTTGAGGTCTCTAATTTTATCCCTCATTCTTGTTAATCACGTAGAACAAAATGTGCTACAAAATCTTAAAATAGCTGATTTAGTAAAAACTCATTTATTTTAAGTAATTTTCAATTAATTCCCTTTCAATTCAATTTCACGTTACCAGAAAAAAATTACAGCAAGAATCAACTTCAAAAACGAACGTAAACGGTAACGTGAAATATCGCAAACCAATACCGTATCAAAGCTCCAATATATCGGAAATTCGCAACTTCGGCAATGGAAGCATTTGGACGAACAAGGTGAACTGGCTGCCCGGCTTATGTAACGTCCTGCCCAATGTGTGCCGATGCCGAGAGATTGTTGACATAACGTTAATAGGCACAGCGTGTTAATGACGACCGAAACTGCGACCCACACTGTGGGCCACGAGAACTGGACGAATATTTCTATAAGACTAGCGTCGTTATTTCGGCATATGGCAGTGGTTTCGTATGTGTATAAGTCGAAGATTGTCCAACGGGAACGTGCTACCGAAATGAAAAGCATCTTATTTTCAGACCATGGTCTACCAGTTTCCTAAATCAACCAAATTCGTTGACTAGGCACACCGTGTTAATGACGGCCGAAACTGCGGCCCACACGTGTCTACGAGAACTAGGCTAATGTTTCTTTATGCCTTTTTTTTTAGCGTTTAGAAATGCTCATGCATTCTGCGCTACCACGGGGTGATAGCGCAGTTATGTGGGACTCTAACCTACTAAAACTCCACGGTGTCCTCCTGTGTCGCTTATGGCGGGAACACGGCGAACCCGCCGCAATGTTTCTTTATGCCTAGCATCGTCATTTCGGTATTTGACAGCGGTTTCGAATGCGTGTACATCGAAGACTGACCCATGGGAACGTACTCATCATCCACAGCCCGACTTCGCCCACTGCTGAGCATAGGCCTCTCTCTTTTCGTACCAATCACCACGTTCCCGTGCCTCATCCAGGTTCTACCCGCAATGGCAACAATGTCATCTGCCCGTTTCGCCGCTGGACGACAGATTCTTCTTCTTCCAGTCCTTGTACGCCATTCGCCTTGCCAGGTGTCTTGCCCAGCTCCATTTCAGTTCCGAAATTCGTTTTCCGACGTTGTGAACGTACTACTAGGATGAAAAGTACATCCTATATTCAGATCATTGTCTATCAGTTTCCTAAATGAAAAAATTCGTTGACATAACTTTAATAGGCACACCGTGTCAATGACGGCCGACACTGCGACTCACACTGTGGGTCACGAGAACAGGGCGAATATCTCTTTATGATGGTACCAGCTTTTTGACAGCGCTTTCGAACCCGTGTAAGTCGAACATTCTCTCACGGGAAGGTACTACCAGAGTGAAAAAGACACCGTATATCCAGGCCATAGTCTACCCATTACTTAAATAAACAAATCCGGTGAAATCCGTTCAGTCGTTGAAGCGTGTTTGATTAACAAACATTAAAACATCCCTACAGATTTGGAGGATCAGACTGTTTGGTTCAGACGACAATTCGTATGCATCATTTTCATTTATTTTATATTTCGTCTCAACAACAAGTCTGAAATCCGTCACTTGATGAGTCTGCAAAAGTTTATTCTTTGTCTAGAATATTGCGCAGGTCAAGTAATAAAAATGTCCGTTTGTCTCACGTTTTATGAAGTAAGATAAAAAGGGTAATGGACACGTTTTGGGACTCGGCTTGTTTGTCTTAATTAAATTTATATATTTCGGGAACACAATTAAGTTATACAAAGGTGATGGATAAAAAAACAGGAATGTGCGCTATCTCTTGTATCAAATGGAGCCGCTCTAACACAGATTAAATCTGTGCGTTCTAACCTTTGAAAGGGTTTATGGCTACTTAACATTAACAAAAGTAACATACAAGTTCGAAATTTCCATAAAGAGAAACTACATGGTTACCTTAAAAACAATCGTTTATAACGCAGAAAGATATTAGGTTAGGAAGATATTGGGTAGTAGATATTAGGTACTTACCCATTGGTAATTAGGAACAAACTCATAAGTAAAATGACCTAGAAGGTAATGCGCACTTTTCCGAACGATGCGAGAATAGTTTACTTAAATGTGTGACATTGTTTAGGTTAATGGCTCACTTTTCCTAATATTGTAAGCAGAAAACCACAAATATATTTCTCGCCAAACTTCTTGGCCGCAATACAATGGCTGCGCAGTAGGAAATCTATACCAATATTATAAAGAGGAAAGATGTTTTTGTTTGTTTGTATGTTTGTTTGTTTGTACCGAATAGGCTCCGAAACTACTAAACCGATTTTAAAAATTCTTTCATCTATGGAAAGCTACATTATCCCCGAGTAACATTGGCATTAAAATATTTTCAAAAAAATTAGAGATCCTTATGAGAATTGCAATAATGTAACCCAGAGTAGCAAATTTTTTTATTTGGTAGTGGCAAGGTTGGTGGGTATGTTGGTGGGTAGGTAGGTAGGATAGGTAGGGTAGATAGGTAGGCAGATAGCCAGTTGACGGGAGCGAAGCCGCGGGGGTCAGCTAGTCTCATACAAAAACAGCATCGCGCCGTGCCTTGCACATCGGAAAACTAACTTCAACTAAGGT
Source organism: Orthosia gracilis (assembly GCA_947562075.1). Classification (NCBI taxonomy): domain Eukaryota; kingdom Metazoa; phylum Arthropoda; class Insecta; order Lepidoptera; family Noctuidae; genus Orthosia; species Orthosia gracilis. The sequence continues at coordinate 24,927,246 of OX387275.1, forward strand.
CAAGAAGTTTGGCGAGAACTATACTAATGACTTTTTTTTTCGCTATCCTTCATTGTATCACTCCTGGTTTAAGGCCTCTTCCTACTCTTTCCACCTTTCGCAAGTCTTCCTACAAGTTTGAACGGAATATATCTATTCTACGCAAATGACTAGTAACGCTTATTCAACGGAAAAAATTACGCAATGGGAAAAGTTTTTGCAAGCCAGAATTATTTACGGCATATAGTTCGGCGATATGAGTTCTCAAACAAGAAATGAGTTGAACAATATCAAGAAAACAAAAGCATAACCCAATGACCTGCCATAGTAACTTCTAAGGGTAAACCATCAAGAATCAATTTACCCTAAAAAAATATTAAATTCCAGTTTTTAAACTTGGTAGTTACGAGAACTGCGAATAATTGACGGAAAAATGTAAATAATGTTATCAAAACTAGATAGGGAATTTAGAATAGCATAAATTGGGACCTGACTGTCACATGTTTCTGAAGTTTCTAACAAACGCGATAAAGACGATTTTACTAAATAATTCCTCATTCCATAATCTCCCCATAGTCTATTCTCATACAGAAGAGGCACAGGCATTGATCACTAATGCACCCAAGGAATTGACCATTTTAGACTCCATGCCGGGGTAAAAATATAAACTAGTCAACGCGGGAATGACCGCACAGGTTGTACCAAAATAAACTCTATAGTCTACACTATTATAGGATCACCCCTCGTGAAAACTATTTTAATATAGGGCCACTAATGTCAGTTTGACAGCTCTCACTGCAACTTAAAATATAGCAATGGCGAAAGGTCATTTCTACTCTTAATCATTATTTATTTTGATCGCATACTATTGTGATTCACAATTCATTGATATTCACGGTCAGACATGACTACCTGTGACAATGACTAAGGCTACATCTTTGTCTCTTTAATAAATTGTTCTAAGGAGTGGTTAACTGAGGAATTAATAAGTCATGATTATGTATGAGACTTATGTGTGTACTAATCTACATAAACTTAACTTTACGTCTAAGAAATCCGAATTCATGAAAATGTATAAGGGTAAAAATTACAATTTTCTCTAAGCAAGTCATCATAGGTCAAAAGAAACTACATATGTACAAACATCTGAAGAAGGCAATTTAATACTAAATCTACAGGGGTACGTTACCACGTCGTAGAATTATTTAAAAACCGTCCTGTTTGCCAAATTAGCACCAGTATAGCTTAATTCGATTGTGTGGATCCAAGGACCAAAGACCAGAGTCGGCGCTTACTTTTTTTTGTTGTGCCATGGTGGTTCCATTATGATGGTGCTGATGAAAACCTAAGTAGTAAAAAAACTCTTATAACAAACGCAGTAAGAGATAGAACCCTATTCTTAGCTAAATACCACACGGCCAAATCAACGTAGTAGCTTTTATGAGTAAAAGAAGCGAACCGGTGTATTATTTACCAAAAATCTATCAAACTGTGTCAAAAAATGTATGCCAACAAAAGTTCGAAAATTGTATAAGTCTACGCCGTAATGTGTCATTATCAGTTCCATAAGTTCCTCTTATGTAAAGAAATATATCACGTCAAAGAAAGCATACATAAATTATGTATATTTATTCGGCGATTGCATCACATACTACTAAGTATTTAGCACTATAAACGAAGTATGGTAATACTTTTAAACCAGTATAATACAAATATCGCCTCTGCCTCATTTAATATTCCAGATGGACATCTGGCGAAGTATTTTACGTTCGCAACTCACTCTGCCTTATAAGTGCATGGTGAACTGGCTTTTAGCTGCTGGCCACTCACAAAAAAAAAACGATTGCCCTTTGCCTCAAAAAGTGACGTTCGGTTACACAGTTTAAAAATCGAATTTCAAAATGGCGCGTGACCTGTCGGCTGAAATAAAATGACCTGTCAACTGCACGAGAGTAAACTTTCAATTTCATGTATAAAGTAAAACCAATAACTCTCATACAAAGCGATTTATCTGGTGTAATACGAGTATTATCAAGCATTTTTCGGGCTTTATCATTCTTATCTAATATTTACTTGACATTGATGTTACTTTGTGAAATCGGAGCAAGGTGGCGAAATTTTTCGCTCAGAAGATCACCAATATTCACGCAAGCGCTCATAGATTCATGGTCAATCTATTTAAAATAGAACTAAATTGCCCTGCTCAGGGGTTGAGTTTTAGCAATAATTGGTCTGCAATCTCAAATTTATTAACCCTCGACAATGCTTTTTATATGATTACATCAACTCAAATCAGCTGTGAAATTAATCGCACATGACATACACATAACACAGCGATGGCCAGTAATCATTTTAGCAGCACCGATGCCCTATTTCTGCACCATATTGTTTTGAAACGCGGTCAAAGTGTAACGCCCGGAAAACTAATCATAGTAGGAAGTTTTATTTTTATTTCAGTGCCATGTTACGATTATAGAATTCAGAGATTTTTACAAACAATGTTTTTATAATCATGTCCATAGAACGTGATTAACTTCGTTTGATTACTAGCGTGAATCCGAAACCTTTGGGGCTTCGTCACATTATCACAGCGAATCTAATTAGCAAGGTTCAGTAATTACATAAAGTGAGCATGTTTCTGGTAAATCATGTACCTACGTTCATGTCGAATAGCAATTTGCAAAACTCAAATAAGTTCAACCACAGCCAGATTTTCAAAAAAACATCTTTTTGCAAACCTATAGTATCAACCTGATTTCACTTAGCACGTTTTTACGTATGGATGCTACATCAGTGGTCCAAAATTTAATACTAAAGTAAAAAAAAATTACGCTAGTCGTCCACAAGATAAAAATAAGGATTCTAGCTAGAGACGTCAATTTGGATATTCACTTCAAAACGCGGTACTTGATAGTATCCACTACGCCTTACCACCTCATTATTCTAATGAGACTAACAGGCAATCAACGATAACGTTACTTTAATTAAGACTTAAAACTGCTAAAGTTAAAAATATAACTCATTAATGAAACGCAAAATTCTTATGAAATCTTTGCATCACTTACCTTGTAAGACTTAGACTGAACCTTGACACAAATGCAGGAATGATATCGACTGCAAATTAGCATAATTTAAAAAATTGGCTTGAAAATCAGGTCCTATTTCATTTTGAATAAAGAAGAATACCCGGAAGATACAAATGTATCATCCATATAGCAGTCAAAAAAGTTAATCATGCTGTGCAGTCGGAGGATACATCTGGTTTTGGTCAGCTAGCTCGCGAATATGTATCCTCCGGCTGCACAGCATGATTTTCTTCTTGCTTGTGTCTTTTTAGTTCGTTTCTTAAGCAGTCGGGTTTTTTGATTATGTTGATAAATATGTTTTTTTTTATAACTTTATAGTTCATATTTTTTTCGAATAAGGTACATTTACACATACAAGTATTATATATTTCTGAAATCACCTCTTAAAACCCTTTATTGTGATACCCCCACGATGGGTAATGAAAACAAAATTTTTTTTGGGCGCCCAAAATACGCCATTTTTCTGTTTTCCAATTTTAATATAGCCAGTGACACTCGCAACGTTAAGACGAATCGATTGACGTAAGAATCATCAAAATCGGACAATGTTTGGCTGCTGGATGTTTGGCTTCTGGAACGCCACATAGGAACAAACAAACATACATACATAGACTGATAAACACATTACCCTCCTTCGGTAGTCGGGTAAAAATACTGGGCTATCAGCAAGTAAGAAAAACTGTATGAAACATAAATGAAAGCGTGCACATAATACGCGTTATTGATAATTATCAGATAATACTCGAGGCAGCTAACGGCCAGAGCGATAACAATTCAATCTACTGATACTGTGGTTTGCCGTAACAGCTGTAAAATAACGGAGCATTTGTTCATGCATGCTGCATAAGTAAATCTAATTATTACAGTATGTTTCTCTTCTGCCGTTAATAATAGTCTAATGCTCATCCCGTGGTTAACAAAGAGCATAATAAGTGCCATACAATTTTTATCACAGCATTTATATATATCTGTCTGTATATTGATTGTATCTCGCCAATACCTTTGTACTGATTAGGATTTCGCGTGTCAGCCATTGTGTTTTTGGCTTTCAGTATCTATTGTATCATAAATAAACCGAAAAACCACATCCATGTGAACCCCCCCCGGAATCTTTGGAACTACTCCCCTGCGTGCGAGCCACAAGGATTGAGTATCACTAAATTATTTAGCTCGTTCTGAATTACTGTTGCTCCCGATCTCCCTGCACAAATCCTTTTGCAATAAATTACAAAAAATAAATTGACTGTGGACCACGCCCTATTTTCCCCGCTGACCTCAGTAATCCCTTACTTGTGCCGGAAACATTTTGAATACATGACTCTGCATCATTTGGTGCGTCCGGAACAAACGGGTGTATACGTAATCCTTTATGTTCCAACTTTTCATCATGAAGTCTCATCGGATTAAAAATTACGATGCTCGGATGCTGTATACTGACCTCGGCGTAATCTCTAGGGAAACAGATTTCGCACTATGATACTGTGAATGAGGATGGTTGGACTATTGTCCACCTACGGGCTCTTTTACGGAATCCGGATTTATCATTATTTTCCACAAGATTCGACCGTGAACACGAGTAAAACTTAGAGAACCGGCATAGTATAAAATAATTCGTATATAAATTCAAATACAGATCAGTTTTCCAAACTGCACTCAATGCTAATTTTAAGGCAGTATATTTTTAGAAAAGACTACACCCACAGACATAAATTTAAATAGGCAACGCAAATCTCTCTGTCTGTATGAAAACCAAGCGTGCCACTTTTTCACAAACAATGTAAAAAAAAATTTACTTACCAATGAAAGAAAACATTTCCAATGTCTCGGCCAACATTTTCTATTCATTCTTTACAGCTCAATATGGAAAAGGCATTTTTCTAGATTTCGGTAGATTTCCGGTGCCGATAATGCTAAATGAAAAGCTCAGATTACGATCATTTGTCGTAACTTTAGTCCGTTTTTTGGCACGCGAAGTACATACAATCGCGTCATCTAGTTGGATTTATGTCTGTGACTACACCAGAAATCGTTTTCACAATTTCTGATTCGAGAAAATATAATCTTACGTTAGTAAGCAAAAACAAAACAACACAGTACGGACCACCAAAGTTTTTGTCAAATAAGGCTCATTTTAAGAGGCCTTTGTTCCACTTTAATGTCTCGTCTAATTTGAATCTGGTTATTAATATCTGAATGAATCATCACGAGATAAATCTATTATTCAATTAAAACATGTGTCACATGAACGGGTTTCTAACCCCACAATCTCGCCAACGGGCCACTATCTAAATAACTGTCATGATTACTACAACGGCTAATTACGCCGGCATCGTAATTAGATAGCCTGTGACCTTCGTTGATGGCATTACGACAATTAATTTTACAATTAAAAGGTTGTACTGAAGCCCTACTATTGTGTGTCTTTAGTTGTTTATCAAGATTTTTATTGTAATGGAGTTTTAACTAATTAAATTACGATATAGAGATGATTTTTTTGCACAGACACAGTACTTGGATGGTTTTTGGAGTAAAGGCAGACCAAAGACACGATAGAAGAATTGAAAACTGATATGGCTAAAAAGAAGGAGACTATTGCAAGGAAAGCAAATAAATATGCATGAAAGAAGACTTGCACGACCGACCCCAAATAAATTAGTATAAGAGCAGGAGGATGATTGATGACACATTATTTAGACGACCAATCTTAAGGATATGAGGTATTAAATTGTTAGGTGATTTATCTAACAGACAACGTTGCTAGCGCCTAACACGATAACTAGGGCCAAAACACTAGGGGCTTCAAACGTCGCATCATTTGGCACAGAAATGGTACTACAATTAAAACTTTGTCGTATCAGTTTGCCAGCTTATTGCAAACAGTTAACTGTCTTCTACAGTGTTTTCTGAAGGCAAGGAGGTCTTTAATTTACCCCGAAAGAGTATCAGTATGAGGATATATCCTTTTTTCCTTAACAAAAGTTTTATGTTTATCCTCTTTACTGCCATCCTCAGCAGTAAGAAAAGAAAAACTTCATCAATAAATCCGAAATCATCTAGAAACTTCGATAGGTAGGGCTTGGATACGATCGTCAAAGCAATAAAACTGTTCTTAGCGAACATTCGATAAGTCCTTGACATTACCAGAAAGTTGTTTTCTATAAAAGGACAGTCATTCAATACTAGTTTTTTACGAATGCCTAGGTCTGATTAATGAGAGGACGAAGATGAATGAGAAGTTTGGAAATACAAAAGATTTAACTGAGATTATTCAGCTCTATTCTTGAAAATAGATTTTGGAATCTGATGGTCAACAAATGAACAGAAGTGGAAAGTGTGCCAGAAAGGCTTTTATCGAGTAGGTATTCTATCGATAATTATGATGATGATGGAACCAAAGGAACTGAGAGTGGTCAGTAAAAGGAAAGACAATTCGTTACAGGTGATGTTCAGTATTTCGCCCTCTTGTGGAGATACGGCGTAGATCAACATAACATGACAGATGATGGTGAAAAGATTAATAGTAGCAAGTCTGCTAGATTTTATAGCCGTCTATCAAGAACGCAACTACAGAACAGAATAAAAAATATATTTAAAATAACAAAAAAACCCGACTGCTTAAAAAGCGAACTAAAAAGACGCAAACAAGAAGAAAATCATGCTGTGCAGTCGGAGGATATATATGCACGTGCTGGATGATCAAAACCAGATGTTTCCTCCGACTGCACAGCATGATTTTCTTCTTGTTTACGTCTTTTTAGTTCGCTTTTTAAGCAGTCGGGATTTTTGTTAATTTTAAATATTTTTTTATTTACGACTTTTTAGTTATTATTTTTTTATTATGTACATTTAAACATATAAGTGTTATATATTTTTGTAATCACCTCTTAAAACCCTTGATTTTGATACTCCACACGATAGGTCCGGAAGAAAAAAAAAATTTGGGTCCCCACGATGTGGCGCCCAGAATCCGCCATTTTTGCATTTTCCAATTTTAATGCAGCCAGTGACACTCGCAGGGTTAAGACGAATCGATTGACGTAAGAATCACCAAAATCGGCCAACACGACACTCGCAGGGTTAAGACGAATCGATTGACGTAAGAATCACCAAAATCGGCCAACACGTTTGGTCTCTAGAACGCCGCATAGGAACAAACATACATACATACATAGACTGATAAACACATTAACCTCCTTCGGCAGGCGGGTAAAAAAAACAACGCGACAGACGTAACTGCTGATGATGACGATGATGAAGTATCTGAATCATCAGACGAAATAGGAGACGGTCACTGGTGTTATGTTAATAAATTGTATTAGTTTAATGATTAATCCGCATGTCAAAGGCTACATAAGCAGCGATAAACTCTATGTATGATTAATACAACTTTTACTTTCAAACAAATGGCCATATTCGCGTCAACATTATCTGTGCTGCTGCGAGTTTCACTGATTGTCTTCACATTTTTATTGTCGTTTGACAAATGGAGCACAAATATTTTCAAAGATTTTTTTAATGATTTGTGTATCAGAAATTAAACTAATATTAGCACATTTGGTTTGGTTTCTTGCCATCATCTTCGATATTCTCTTTCATTTTTGTTTTTTTTTTACCAAAGATGACGAAAGGCTACGTCTTTTTTCTGTAGGTCGATTTAATACTGTTTTTTTTCCTAACACAAACCTATCATAGATCTTTCATTCCCACAACTTTCCTACTTTACCTGTTCCTCATGTATAGTCAACCAACCTGACGGACCGACAAAATAACAAACCTTAGTTTTTTTAGGGTTCCGTACCCAAAGGGTAAAAACGGGACCCTATTACTAAGACTCCACTGTCCGTCTATCTGTCTGTCTGCCTGTATATCACTAGGCTGTATCTCATGAACAGTGATAGCTAGACAGCTGAAATTTGATGATGTATTTCTGTTGCCGCTATAACAACAAATACTAAAAACAGAATAATATAAATATTTAAGTGGGGCCCCCACAAAACAAACGTGATATTTATGCCGTTTTTTTTTTGCGATAATCCTACGGAACCCCTCGTGCGCAAGTCCGACTCGCACTTGGCCGGTTTTTTTTTTGTTGTAAAAAGCGGTTTATGATGAAACCATTCATACAACAAAACACACACATCTGTCAAGCACGATAACCCTGATGTTATCAAGGTTATGAGCGCTTTGACCCTTCCAATGCATAGAAGAACAAGAGCATGGTAGCCCTTTGACACGATAAAAATCTTATCTGGACAGATTTTCTCTCACAAAGAAAACAAAGGATTTGCTTTGTGTTAAAGACCAAAAGGGTCCTTAAGAAACTCAATGGTGCCTTAGAAAATATGGTTCAAAATCTGCAGATGCTGATGAAAAGTGGCAATTAGTAATTGCCCTTTAACTCCATGTAAATAAAGGTCAATCTCCAATCTTGATTTTCCGATTGTGGCAGATAATCAGTATTGCCATTCATTAAAAAAGGTTAAGAATAAAGTTTGCGGTGGCCGATCGCGCGCACTGGCACAAAATAAACAAGTTACCAAATCCGTCCGAAATCCTCCCACATGGGGTTATTTTTTTTTATTGCGACACGTGGCCGTCATCCCCGCCGATATTTTTACATTCACAACACTTGCGTGGGAGAAGATATTATTTTTAGGCGTAGAAATATTCTTTGTTTAGTTTTCATTGTCAAGTGTCTGTTACAGTTTTAGAAGTCGCAGCATTTCCTAAACCGGCAATATTTATGGGTGTGCTGAAGATCTAAAATCACGCTATGTGGGAGGTTAAATTCAAACTAATCTACGAGAAAAAAGGAGTATTCATCATCAGCCTTTTTAATGTTCCCACTGCTGGGATACAGACCTCTTCTCTGTGAGAGGGGGAATGGGCCTTAATCCACCACGCGAGCCCATTGCGCTTTGGTGGATGTCACATGTCTTTTAATTCTTGGTTCTAGGACTTTTTTCAGTTTCCTCACGATGTTTTCCTTCACCGTTTTTAGAGCAGTGGTGCTGACATAATTTACACAGTAAATATGCCTGCCAGAGTTCGAACCCACGACTTTTATATATTATGTTTGTTAAAAGTAATCTCCGGAACTACTGGTACGATTACGAAAATTCTTTCTCTGATAGAGACTGACACTATCATTGATTTATCTCGAAGAAATACACGAGTTCTGCGGGATAGGTCACAGGAACAAAAAGTTAAGTGCCTATTCAAATAATGCCAAATTTAGGGCATTCAGGGCCCTTGAACTCGAAACAGCTACCAAGTAAATTCACGTAATAAATAAATAGAGCGCGTTCAGAACCTTTCTTTTGTCTTTGAGTCTTTTGTATCCGTAAAGTTTGCCCCGGGTTGCTTATCATTAATTTATTTGGAGCTCTACTTGTGCGTAAATTATGGCGAAAGTTAAATTATTTATTCAGGAGAGAAGCTGGTGGTTAATTATTTCTTAGTTTGTTTTCGCCATTTGAGTGAATCTGAGGTCTTCGCCGGCTTAAGAGTCAAAAGAATTCGAATATGAGCCTCGAAATTCTCGAAATTCATTAAAAATTGCTAGAAACATCTTCTCTAATAACATTGACATAACGCAGCACAGCTAATTCTTAAGCACATTTAATCACGTATATTTTATGACGTAAGCAGCGCACAAATATTATAACGACGAAGTTCTAAACTTTCTCCACAAGCCAACACGTCTGCTTGTATAAATAACAATTGAATAAAGATACTTTGCTTTATTAAAACATTGTTTTTACGATCCCCAATAAGGAAGATGCTATGGCTTCGATTTATTTTATTGGCAGGCATTTGACGTCATCGTAAGCGCCATGTTTGGGAAAGAAAGGAGTTCTTTCGTAATTGGAGCTCCTTGGATTGTTTTCGTCGGATTGACTCGATTCCTTTTGTGTTGATTTCGCTGAATGTTCGCAGAACCGTTCAAGACAAACAAATAGCGTTTCAATTGATCAATTAATTGAGGATATCGTACCATCATGACAGCTACTGTACAAAACAAAGGCCCATTTCAGGAAGGGATAATGTCTGTTGACACTTCGCGGGCTTACCCGCGAAGTGTCAACAGACATTATCTCTTAAGATCTTAAGAATCTCTTAAGATTATTTGAAGCCACGGAACCCGATAAGTGTGGGAACAGACAAGATTCGAAAAAAGTTTTTAAGTATCGTCAACTCAGGTTCTGGAAATATCATTAAACCTTTCAACAACATTGAAGCTAATTAACAGAGGCAACAAGCAATGGGCAATATTTTTGGCATCTACATAAAAACGAATTATGTTTCGAAATATTTTAGTCCACATTTGTATCAAGAACAATCGTTTTCGCGAGCGTATTTAATCAATTTTATCATATCGGAATTTATAGCAACCTTCAAGGCGAACTTAATTCATGTAATATGTTTTGCTAATTAGTTGGCAATTTAGTGCGTAGAATTTCACGTTTAATATTGGATTTTTCTGAGCCAAAAAGCGCTAGTCTTTGCTTAACGAGTTAAAAACTGAAACCTAAACAATTTCTTAGGATCCTTACAGTCACCATTAAATGCAATAGCCACCTAAAACAAACACAGGCAGAAATGAGAGCATATGCAGTTAAACTTACCAAAGGCATCATTTTCTGCGTAGGCGGCTGTGGAGGGGGTCCTCTTGTCCTGATATCACTCGGCTGTCTTCTAACCGCGGGTCTCGTAGGGGGCTCTCTTGGGACCTCTCTGGTTATCTCTCTAGAATGTTCCCGAGAATGCTCTCTAGAATGATCAATCGAGCTTCCTCTGTCGCGTCCTGCTAACGCTTCTGACAATGCCGCTGAGAGTGCCCCGACATTGCTCGTTGGGGCAGGAGGCACCGCTGGTCGGACCTTGTCTGGTGAATACCTTTGTGGTGGTGGTTGGTGCGGCTGTGGTGGCGGTTGATGTGGTTGAGGCGGAGGGAACCGCGGCGCGTCGCTTTTGACTTGCCCATTGGGTGTGGAACCTGCGAAAATGTTGTTGTTATTTTATTTTCGTGATTAGCGAGCTTTTAACTTCGATCTCGACTTTGGAAAGCGATGAATGAGTGAGATCTGCTATAGAACGAGCGTGCCCAAGAAATGTCGCTTTGAAGCCTAGGTTATTCATGATTTTGTGTACAACAGGAGTTAAAGGGAAGGTGATTTTGTTTAATTTTTGTCTAGAATGAAATGAGACAAGCATAAAACAAGGTCTGGCGTCAAATTCATTGAGTGTTTTTGCGATCGAACTATTGAAAGTTATTTATGCAACATTTATCCCTTCGTAGATAATGAGTATCAACAAATTCTACAAAGTATTATGTTATGATTCTCATTCAATCGTGAATTTGAAAAAAAAAACTGTTTATTTTATTCTATTGTTTTATTTTTCACATTCATGTACTGGTTACTCATAACACTATTGAAATGACGTATTAAATACGCCTTACTAATGATATAAAGTATGTGTATGTTGAGGTAACTCCAGCAAATGTTACGGCTGAATGGAACAGACATTCCGACACCACAACACTTGTCTGTCATAATGATGATAAAGTTCACTTAATTTTTCTTTACAAACAGAATTCTAAATTCTAAATGACATTTAGTATGGCTAAAGCTTTCGATGTACAAAGGAGGATCGTTATTTAGCAATTCACCAAAAACAGGGTATGGTATTCTTTAGCGAAGACCACGAATCAGCTAAAGTAAAGGGTTGGAGGAGCAACGGTCTTCGTATGGTGACTGGTAGCAGCTGGATGAGAATAGCCGAGAAGCGAAATGGTGATTCGATTGAAGAGGCCTAAGTAGAGCAGTGGCTAGCCGCGCAATAATACGGCCTAGGGCACTACTGTCACGGCCGCTTCTCGATGACGAAAGTGGGTATCCTATGTGCAACCCAGGATGTATTCTACCTCTGTATCTACTCATCCAAATCCGTTCGGCTGTTACAATGAAATTGAGCAACAGACAGCATTGAAGTTGCATGTCAATTATTGTTTTCTTTATGTCAATTCTCATGTAGTTACAATTTTAATATTTTATGTTCTGCATAAAAATGTCGCTATTTAAGCCCTCGTTGCCGGAAACCATCAATTTAATCAGTAAATGTTATGTTGAGTGATTTGATTGGCTGTTGTCATTTTGGACAACTATTAACAATAACCAAAATTAACACTTTACTGATTAGAATTACAGAAGCTAGGGATCACACTTATCAACATGTCCATTACGAGGCATAAGCATCCCCCAAGCATGACTCACCATATAGATCGGTTATGTGGCATAGGGTGTTAGAATATTTGAAGACTGGTTAACATAGACCGCAACAGGTAGAGTATATTTACCTAAAGTTTGAGAAAGTAAATAACATAGAGTTGATAATACTTGCTTTTAAAATTCCGCGACATTAGAACTAGGTTAGGTTAAAACGGGCTGGTTTCCGCAACTCCACGACCAAGCGCGTATTTCGCGTACGGCACATTAGAACTAAATTATTATATTGAAGAATCTTAGAATGTTTTTAGAGTTTAAAAGAATCAATTTAGTATGTAAAACAATACTCTTTAATTTAACAGTTTTATCAGGAACTCTAAAAATATAATAACATTATTTAATATAATAATTTAGTTCAAATGTATTCAAAGCGCAATAAGTAATTTGCAATTTCTTAAATCATTGTCATGTTTATGATTCCGGGATTTAGAGGAGGTATTATCAACTCTATGTTAAGTAATTACTTCCTCGAACTTTAGGTAAATATACTCTGCCTATGCCAATCTCTGTTGATTAATTTACGAATGAATCCTAAAAGGTCACAAAACCTAATGCCTAATATGACATAAACTGTTTATAGATAGGTAATTATTGCACCGACAATTGTCCATTTTTGGATGATTCTAAACATAATAAAATTTTGATGTTGTTTTCCTTCATAGTCTGTTTGTGGTTTTAACATTTATCGGCGCAGCCCGCCGCTGCTACTGGTACCTACAGCCAGAACTAACCTGCCAAGGCACCCCTTACCAGAGCTATCCGTACCATCAACGAACTTCAAACTAAGATTGATGTGTTTACATGTTGTTTTAGTGAATTTGCAAGTGTTTTACTATTTATGTTATGCTACAAGCAAAATAATACTTAATTTTAACTTTATTTTTTTTACTATGTTTTTGTTAGTAGGTAATTGTGTATTGATATGTTTTTAAATTTTAATAATGTTGTTATTTTTATTTTATTTTTTTCTAATTTAGTTGTAAGTACATATATAATTTAGGTTATTTGTTTTAAGATCTTAGCTGTCGCTAATGCGACACACAGTAAAACCTGTAATGATAGTTTAAGCTAATATAAATAAATAAACTTAAATAGATACATTCTGCCGTGGTATAATTAAAATGCTCAACAATAAACAATCCCAATGTTATCCAACATCTGGTAAATTATTACCTTTTGATGCTATATTAATTAGAAAAAAATATCTACCGATATGTGCATAAGAATTTCCAAAATTAGTCAATTTATTGAAAATTCGCATACACAGATTGATATATATTATAACATAATTTTTTTTGGCCAACGGGTCTGCCTGGACTAAATTTTTTTTTTTCTGTTTGAATTTACATATTTAAAGCTGTCTACCAGTATTATTATTTTTTTATATGTTGTGGTGGCCCAGTTGCTAAGACCTCGCCTCTCGTGTTCGAGGTTGTGGGTCCAAATCTGGGCAAGTAGCAATGTGACTTTTTCAAATTCATATATAAGTTCTAAGTTTATCTTGGACATCACAGGCAACAGTGAAGGAAAACATTGTGAGGAATCCTGGACTTATATAGTTAATGTAAGTCCGAAATAGCCAAGTCAGAGGCCTGTGGGGTTCACAGAGATTTAATTACCTCTGACATCAGAGGTAGCCATATCCTCACATGAGAAGAAGAGAAGACCAAAATTTTAAGTACTAGACTAAAAGACTAAGACTTTTTGGTGTACAATAAAGTATATTGTAATGATGCATACATACACACATAAGCTGACACCTTTATCCTATAGGGGTAGGCAGAAACTACAGAATGCCACCTGCTACAATCCATACATACTTCTTTTGCCTCACTCACATTCATACATCTAGTCATAAAGCACGCCAGTCATGAGTACTGCGAACCTGGCTTTTCTGAAGAATATCACCAATAAGGTCTATAAATCTTTCTAGGGCGTCCCCTCTCAGCATTTCCTTTCATGTCTGCCTTGTAAATACCTTTCGTTAGTCGCCTTCCATTCATCCTCTCAACATAGCCAAACCATCTTAGCACACTCTTTTAAATTTTAGTCACTTCATCTTCCTTTAAACCACAATGTTGTCTTATTACTTCACTCGTCAATCTATCATTTAAAGTTACACCACACATTCTTTGGAAGGAACACATTTCTAGTGCATTAATCCTACTTTTATGTTTTTTTTGCCATACCCAACCTTCACTTCCATACATAAGTGTAGGCTCCAGCGCACTGTTGTGTAGCGATGAATTTTTTACAAAACCCTTCTGTTAGTGTTTTAAGCCTTCAAACAATAGAAAATTGTTCACTCATTATGACCCTATAATGAGTGAACAATTTTCTATTGTTTCAAAACTGATTAGGTAAATAGATGTAAATCAACCCTAAACCAACTAACTCGTTATTTAGTTACAACATATTATAAATTTTATGAAGTATCACAAGAAGGTTTACTTTCATTTGGTAATTTTTTTTAGTATAATGAATAATAGTTTACTAAAGTATTTAATCAAATCAAATGTCTGATAAAAATGTATCAATATTATTTTACATAGGAATATTGCAAGCAGATTTATTTGCAGTTTATGATATTGTTGCAAAAAACATTGATAAATTGTGTGTGTCTCTTAGATAAAAGAAAAGTAGTACTATCTTTGGCTAGGTTGCTCCAAAATTAATTACATTCACACTTGTTCTTTATATAACTCAAACCTGGATGATTATTGACTCATAAACAAGTAGTATTTCGATGTGTAGATCAAATAGTTCACATTATGAAATAAAGTTTCAAGAAAATAATATACAATCAATTTCACAATGTCTGTATATAAAGTTGTAGATTGCTTTCTTCATGTGTGTTAACAATTGAACAACACCTCTAAGATATGAAACTTGTAAAGATAAGAGGACAGGTATCTCTTAATGACAATCAAATTGTGTTTATCATAGAGAAGTCTCACCTGCCAGTTTACCAGTAGGTCTTAGCTTGGGCATTCCACCAGCGAACAGGCCGCCCAGGCCTGGGGGGGCGCCGCCGCCACCATTCTGCAGTGGCGCTGCACTCCTGGTGCTGCCTCCACTCGGGGAAACTCCACCAGACGCATTTGATACTTTCCCAGGAATATAAGGGCCACTTTTGTCCACTGTCTGAGTCTTTTTCAACTTTGCACCCTGCCTTATAGAACTCAACAAAGCATTTCTATCATCAGCTCCACCGCCCTTCGAGCTCCCTCCGAAAATAGGCGGAGGCGGCGGACCCGGAGGCGGCGGAGGGCCAGGCGGTGGCGGAGGCTTTGGTCCCATGACGACACAACACTAACAGACACTGTCGCCAAATGCCATTAGGCGCAAACGAATAAATTACGAACGTCGTGATGCTATGCAATTCAGTATTCAAGTGACAACCCTTCAAACCTTCACAAGTCTCCGTGTACGTTCTCGCACGTGATGACAACACTTAATGCACAATACGTCACACTACACCAATGCATATTAATATACATAAAATATTAAAGAACCTTGCCCCAAAAGATTAATCATTGTAGGAAGTACGTAGGCACTATTATAATAGAAACTGTTTTTACTTGGTCTGGGTACACCTCGTCATAATAACCAACTTCTCATATTATTAGCGAACATCGTTTTATTATTGTTCTAAATCTTAGAATAGAATACAAACGAGTTCAATTTATTTCGCAAAACAAATGACCACCACACACAATGTGAATTACACAGTTACCGGAATGAACCCACTACTCTAGAAATTCTACTAGAGATTTTTGTAAAATTCGTTCACAAATGGCCGACTGGACTGGAGCCAGGCCAGGAGAGCTGTCAAAAAGTTCAAACAGATTATAAAAATAAATATATTACCAATATAAAAAAAATACAAAATAGTAGTTTGTACTGTAGTAGATTTTATTTTCTTTAATAAAAATATATTTATATATACTATATTGGATATGTATAAGTTTTCTGTAATATAAAAAATCAGCATAATTATGAAATATTTTTAATAAAAGACAAGTATTATAAGTTCACTTCCTAGAACACAATTATTAGGTACCTATATTATTTCGTGTTCAAACAATCCACCTAGTATTTTCTCAACTATGTACGTGGGGTCGTCTTACAGCCTATCCGGATACAGCTGCGTACCAATAATTTACATGGAGTAGCTGCCTATCTGACTTCCACAACCCAGTAACTGCGTAACACGGTACCTACCCTCTGGCAAGCACGAAGTCAGATTTTCTGGTTTCTGACTTTTCGAAACAAATAACAAAGATCTACAAAGCGCTTAACTGCTATCCAAGGCACGGAGAACACTCGATATGTAATAAACCCATATAAGTAGGTGCCGACTTCGTCAAGTTGCTTAAACTCGAAAATCCTTATTTCGCAGGAATTTTTGATATTATTTTGTATTTTCCCAACCAGCTGAAACAGGTTTTTCTGGAAACATTGATGTATACATAACCAAATTAGAATCGTAGCTAGCTTCACTACCTCCTTGAGTCATAGCATCCAAGGCCAATCGTTCGGCTTCTGCGCGTTCCTGAGCAGCTTTAATTTCCCTTTCCGCGATTAGCTCTTCTTTTTCCCGTAAGCGTATGTCTTGGACCTCCTTATTTTTCCTTACATTTACAAGAGCACTTGATAAATACTTTATTGGATCTGCGGGCTGGTGAAGTAAAACTTCGGCAACACAAATGCGCAACGCTGGACCGACGGTCAGTTTTAAATATTTGAAGTCTTCCGACACATGCTCGTCATCGGGGCATGGTTGAAATAAATCTAGTTGGCTGCGAATGCGTACTACGTTCCCCAAATCATCGTTCTCGTACTCACTCAAATGACCTTCTTCGCGATAAATATGTTTACCTTTTTCATTTTTATAATAACGACCACAACTATCAAAGTAATATTCAATTCCATCTTTTACCTCTTTTACTTGTAATAACGTCCCTGATGTGTTCATCTTGTATTCACTAGAAGAGCCATGGGCTTTATAAACTCTATCCATTGTTATGTCTTCTATGTAGTAACGCCCACAATCGTCATAGTGATAAATGTGATCTAAATCGTCTGAAAGAGGTACTAATACACAATTTTCATTTGGTTGCATAAGAGTTTCACCATCTGCTGATTTATATATTTTCCTACTATGTTCATCTATATAAAAAACGCCAAGTTCATCAGTGAATTCTTCTTTCACTTGAGGAGCGTTTAGGATCGAAACAAGAGATTCGTGACTTTTTTCTCCAAAAACAGCTAAATTCCATAAACGACATAATTCCGTAACTAAGCTTTCACGGGTTTCTATTTGTAGTGTATGATTAAACACTTTCAGTTGATAAAAATCTGAACATGGACATACTTTAATATCACCTTGTAATTCAATCTCCGATAAGTTTTTAATGCATTCTAAAGTAGTTTTTGATTGTTCGAGCGAAGCTATTCTGTTTTCCAGGTATTCTTTTTTATGAATTAAAGCCAGTATGGGAGCGCTTATCGCTTGACCCGCCAGTGCCTCAATAGTTTCTCCTAGAACTTTAATCTTGTCAGTTACTTTTCTAAGCTCAAGATTGTGCTCAACACAACGTCGTATTAAAGATCCTATTGGTTTGCCATTCTTTTTTAAATTATTTAGTATTTCTGCAGTAGCTGAATTGAAATTGTAAGGCAGAAGAAGATTACCAACGATGCGTTGTAGGGGTTTTGGCAAATTACTTTGTAAATGTGGCACATTCATATATTTACTCAATCTAATAGCCATTCCATCATAATTTTTATCTAACCAGTCAAGTAATTCATTAATTGATTCATTTACTTTGACCTTAAATTCTGCAAAACAAGCAGGATTTTTAAAATCTGTTAGTTTCTCACAAAGGGCACCCGTCACTTCTCTGTGCATGTCTTCTACTATTTCCAATTCGGTTAGAATATTAGCTTGGCTTTCATTGGACAGGCCGGGACGATAATTTTCCATATACTTATCAAAGTACTTTAGGCGATATCCCATAGTTTCTATAGTAAAACTTATAGCCTTGTACACTTTATCTCTTTGGAAATCATCTGTCAAACCATTCATAAAATTTTCTATTTCTGTTATCGCACGTAACCATTGTAAATGAAATTCTAATATAACATCGGCGACGCGATTCTTATTCCCATCTAGTAATGCTGTGCGAATAGCGCATAGTGCATTAAATATTTGATCTGAGAAATCAGTATGGGTAATGAATATTACTGCAGTCTCGTAAAAGTCTTTAATTTGTTTTGTTATATCAAATAAAAAATCACAATCCTCCTCTGAATCTAGCATAGTGATGTAATAAATTATTTAAAGTAAAAATCACCGCAAAAAATTCACAAACAAGATATATGAGCTTGTCAGTTTTATTATGGAGAAGATATGGAGTATGATATGGAGTCTCAATCTATTTAAATTAGTCTATGACACAGGTAAACTTTTAAAATATACGGTCTATGATATGGAGGTGTTTTAATTTTGACATCCTTTTACTATATTTTTTTTATTCACCTTTAATGGTAACTTTCACCTACGCAGTTTTAATGCCGAACTCTATCAAATCGCTCATTATAGACAAACCAGCCCTCAATAGTGCAGTGTTTTTCTTGCTGCGTATTTGAAAAAAGAGCGGTATTAGCTAGGCCTAGGCATACACCAGCTGGCAAACACGGGCCAGGCAAAAAAAAAATTGTTCATTGTTTTTTTGCGTTTCAATGTGGCTTGCAGCCTAATGGCGTAGGTGAATTCGAAAAGGCAATGGGTTTAACCGCCATCAATCAATCAATTACATGCGAGATGAAAGACGCGATGTAGATTGCCGTCTAACTGATCAGTCGATTGATGGCGTTCAAACCCTTTGCTTTGCCAAATTCACTTATGCAATTAGGCTGCTGGCCGTCCACCTAGTCCTTTATTAAATCACTT